>CM066145.1:26032500-26730000 GCA_033617975.1 Populus alba x Populus glandulosa | reverse complement strand
AAGTTAAGTTGTATAGATCCAAAAAAAGTACATGATACGAGAGGTATACCCCAAGTATTACAAAGGACCTAGAAGGTCAGCAAAAAGGAAACAAGCTTGTACATCGAAAGAAAACATACAAAGCAGCATAAACCGTTGAAACTGTTGGTACAGAAATAATCAAAACTCAAGTAAGATCATCGCTCAACTGGAAGGTAAAAAGGATGGTGCCACACGATGAGTAGTATCCTTCTTCTTTTTCCTCCTAGTAACAAGTGTAAATCCAGTGTCATCACATCCAACAGAATATGCAGTAGAAGATTCTGGAGGACGTGCTCGAGATGGTGTCATCTTAGGTAAATATGTGGGAGGTACCTGAGATGAAGAACTGGTTTCTGAAGAAGATGGCAAAGCCATTTGCTTACTAGTAGTGCACATAGGCAACTCTAGAGGAGTTGTCCGAACATGGTTGTTTGTGGACAGTGGAGGAGTTATCGGGTTAACATCACCAAGATCAGACGGCTTCAGCTGACTCTCGTCTAAGGAATCAGAGGCTGACTCATCTGAATCTGTCTCATCTGAACAATCTGTATCTGTCTCTCCTGAGGAATCTGATTCTTCAGAGGACATCTCATCTGTGTTTGTGGCTAGAGAGGTAATGGCTTTACCTTTACCCTGATGAATAGTAGAGGCATCACCGTTAAGCTGCTTATCATCTGTGTTAGAGGCATGTGAGGCATTACCTTTAACCTGATGACTAGGAGAGGCATCACTGTTACCCTGCTTATCAGCTGAAGGCTGACATGAGTGACCAAAAACATGGCATTTTTCACATCTCTTTGGCTTCCATTCATAGTTCACATGAACTTCTCTGATAGTATTGGAGAACTCAAGTTCAAATTTGTGGACAAATGGTAGAGATGCATCTACCTCCACACACAACCGCGCGTAGTCTAGGCGCTTACATCCAAGTGTCAACTCATCACAAGAGAGTGGTTGGCCCACCATACTGGCTACCTCACTTAAACCCTCCTTTGTCCATAAAAGAAAAGGTAGATCATATATCCGAATCCATACTGGAAGTTTGGTGATCTTGTTCATGTCGAAGACAAACCCAGAATGCCATTTCTGAAGAATAATAGCTTTCCCACCAAACATCCAAGGACCATTTTCAATTACCTTTTGAAGCTCATCTTCTGTTTTGAAACGAAACATTGTAAATCCATTGGCCAAGGATGTCACATCCTCAAGGCCAAACCTCTTCCATATCCTGTGAGCAATTGAATTCATAGCAGAATAAGGAAGCTTAAAACCAGGAAAAAAACCGACTAGGCAACGATGCCACACCGTAGAAGACTTCTCCCATAGTTCCCTAGTCATTTTGAGACGAGAGCCAACCGGCTTACGAGGGATGGGGTCAAGAGTGCATCGAGTATTAGAGTCGGTAACTCTAATCTTATCGGCCCAAAAATCCGAGGGGGGAGTGGGTCGGGTAAAGGTTGGGGAGGCTGTGTTTTGGGTGTTTTGGTGGTGGTTTGTGGGATGTTTAGTAGTTGAGGGGGTGGTGTTGGCTTTGGGTGTATGGGTTTTCGGAATGGAAGCCATGGCAGATTCTGGCATAGCTTCAGCAAACAATTAATCCACAACCATTCAATCAATCGCAAATCCCAACGGTTCAAACGTAGACACAGATGTTATGTATAACATATTCAAAAATCAGCATGTTTCAACGGTTCGATCTCCACAGATATCAATTTTACTGAAACTGACCTGAGATTGACGACCTTCAGTTGAACATGTAGAAATCGTTGCTGGAGGCTTTCTTTCTAATCTCCACCGTTCAGAATGAGTATCCCAACCAGACGCATCACATATCCAAAACTCAGCTTGATCCAACGGTGGAAAAAAGAGAAATATGCCGGCGGCTGTGACTGTTCCGGGAAGGATTTTTCCCGAAATCTTCAAAAGGCTAGCTTTCACAGTCGGAAACAAATATAGACAATCCCTCTGGTCCGTATGTAGGCAATATAGATGTTAATTACATACCAGAAAATAGGCTTGATCCAACGGTAGAACAAGGAGAAATCGGCCGGCGACTCTGGCAGCTCTTGGGGGGTTTCCAGAAAATTTCAAAAACTTTCAAATGGTCAGATTTCTTAAACGGCGGCAGCTATCGACGATCCCTCCGGTCAGAATGTAGACAATAGTTCAGTGCACAACATAACCAAATCCTGGCTTGATCCAACGGTGGTCGCCGGAGATATGGCTGTCGGAGCACCGCCCCTTTGTAACTTTCCTCTCTAACCTCTCTCTAGCTTCTCTCTCTAGAAAAGCACAAATGAACCCCCCTCCCTAAACCCTAAACCCTAAACCCTAAACCCTAAACCCCAAACCCGAAACCCGAAACCCCAAACCCAAACCCAAACCAAAACCCAAACCCCAACCCAAACCCAAAACCCTAAACCCTAAACCCTAAACCCTAAAAACCCTAAAAACCCTAAACCCTAAACCCTAAACCCTAAAAACCCTAAGCCCTAAGCCCTAAGCCCTAAACCCTAAACCCTAAACCCTAAGCCCTAACCCCTAAACCCTAAACCCTAAACCCTAAACCCTAAAAACCCAGAACCCAGAACCCAAAACCCAGAACCCAAAACCCAAAACCAAACCCAAACCCAAGCCCTAAACCCTAAAAACCCTAAACCCTAAACCCTAAAGCCTAAAAACCCTAAACCCTAAAACCCCTAAACCCTAAAGCCTAAACCCTAAAAACCCTAAACCCTAAACCCTAAACCATAAACCATAAACCCTAAACCCTAAACAGGGAGTTAGCTACACTAACAAATGATATAAATATTATCATTTCTTTAACTTTACTTACGTCAATACCATATTTTTATGCAGTGCTTAGCAAAAAGAGATTAGGTTATTTTAATAAATATATACAATCAACTTTAATCCTTTTACCCATTAATATTTTAGAAGCGCGAGCTCAAATGCTATAGTAATTAAACATGTGTGAACATTTTTTTAGTCTTATTTTAAACTATAAAGTATAATATATATATATAAGGTATTCCATATTTAAAAAAATGATGTTTTTAATAAATTTTGCTTTTCTTAGTCATTTCAAAGTTGAAGGCCTTTTTTATTATAAAAGGAGCCTAAAGCCCAATCATAACTGAAAAACCTAAAATATCTTGTATTGTTAAGGATGTGTTCGGGAACGCAGTGTAAATCACGTTCTCTTAAATTTTGAAATTTATTTTTTGTTTAAAATGAATTTTTTTTATTTTCGAATCATTTTGATATGCTGATGTCAAAAATAACTTTTAAAAAATTAAAAAAAAAATTATTTTGATGCATTTATAAATGATAAGCACTTTGAAAGGTTACTACTACCACAATCACAAACACACCTGAAATCTATAATAAGCAACTCCTAAAAAAAACTTAAAGAAAAGTGAGTTTTCCAAGGTTTTTTTCTCTTACAATTTTTTCTCTTGATACAGAGTATTTCATGTCTTTAGATCATCCAAAGACCCAATTAAATCAGCAAATGACAAACCCTAAGTGATGTAGTTTAACTAGTAAGACCTTGAGTTTGCTTCCTAAAAGTTACAAGTTCGAGTCCTATAAATTTCAGAGACATTGAAGATTTGCATGATTATTAAATTTAGGGTTCATGAAATTAACTGATCCAAATACTTATATTAATAAATAAATAAAAATCAGCAAATGACATATCTGGCAAGTCCACGCTAGCGCGCAAGAGGGCTTTAGGAAATCACTCTCGGCCAGCTTCATCAACATGAACGAAATGCCTTTATTGGGCTTAGCGTAAAAGGAAGCCTTTCTACAGCGAGTCCAGAGATAAAAATATAAACAAAAACCTGGTAAATATAATTTTTGATGAAATTATAAATTAAAAAAAAAAAAAAACCTTTCTACGTTTTTCAAGGCTAAATATCTGGTAAAAATTGATGATGGCGGATCACATTCGACTGAATCTTGCTCTGGATATATCTAGGCAAACGTAAATATAAGTTTTTGTCCAAACTGGTCATATTTGGTTGTGATTGAAACAAAAATGGTGAAAAAAATATTGCATTACAATTTTTTTCATTAATTAAATACCTTTGCAAAATAGCAAAGGCACCGTATTGATCTGGAGAGTTTTCCTGGGATCATATTAAACACCGCCCACGTTAGAGGAGAGAGAGAGAGAGAGAGGGCTGAAATTTTCTGAATAATTGACTCTTGCTTGACCATCTCATTCTCTCCTTATACTCCAAAGGGCTATCTATGTCTAACTCAGGACACATTATCTGAACATTAAAAGTGAGAGAAGAAATCTTAATTTTAGTATAATTTAATTAGAGGTTAGAATATACCTACCCTTTACCACGTATTTTGACTTTAAAAAAAAAAAAAAAAGCATTGCTCTGCCATACCCTAAATAGCAAATTAAGCAGTGCATGAAACTCGGTTTAGATCCAAATTTCTTGTTGTGAAATGTGAGGAAGGGAGTGATGCAAGGGGCCAGGGAGGAAATTTGCGGGAGTCTAGTGGTTGATTTTTGTGCATGCATGGTATAAAAGACGAGGGTAGGGGCAGCATTCAAGATGTAGAAGAAGGTAAATCTGTCTTCTTCCATTGACAGGGACAGAAGAAACTGAGATTTAATTAGTTGTGTGAAAGGGAGAAAGAGGAAAAGGGTTAATATTAATATTTATATATATAACCCGATCGAAAGGCACACAAACAAGAATATCAGAGAGATGGGTGGGGTGATGTTTTTGGTTTTGCTCTGCATCTCTGCAGGAACAATGTTGGGAGTCCGGGGTGAAGACCCTTACTTGTTCTTCACTTGGAACGTCACCTACGGCACCCTCTCTCCCTTGGGGGTTCCCCAGCAGGTGATTCTCATCAATAATCAATTCCCCGGACCCAATATCAACTCCACCAATAATAACAACATTGTCATTAATGTCTTCAATAACCTCGACGAGCCCTTCCTCCTGACATGGAGCGGCATCCAGCAGAGGAAGAATTCATGGCAAGATGGAGTGCTTGGTACCAACTGCCCCATCCTTCCTGGAACCAATTACACCTACCACTTCCAGGTTAAGGACCAGATTGGTAGCTACATCTACTACCCAACCACAGGCATGCACCGTGCAACTGGTGGTTTCGGTGGCCTCCGCATCAATAGTCGTCTACTCATCCCTGTCCCTTATGCTGATCCCGAGGATGATTACACTGTCATTCTCAATGACTGGTACTCTAAGAGCCACACTGCTCTCCAGAAGCTCTTGGATAGCGGTCGCACTCTTGCAAGGCCTGATGGTGTCCTCGTCAATGGCAAGAACGCCAAGGGAGATGGCAAGGATGAGCCTCTCTTCACAATGAAGCCCGCAAAGACATACAAGTACAGAATCTGCAATGCTGGGCTCAAGAATACTCTCAATTTCAGGATCCAAGGCCATACAATGAAGCTTGTGGAGATGGAGGGATCCCATGTGGTGCAAAACGTGTACGAGTCACTCGATGTCCATGTTGGACAATGCTTCAGTGTCCTCGTGACAGCCAACCAAGACCCCAAAGACTACTACATGGTGGCTTCCACCCGATTCAATAAGCAGGTTCTCACCGGCAAGGGCATCATCCGTTACACCAATGGCAAGGGTCCAGCATCACCTGAGCTCCCTGAGGCTCCAGTTGGATGGGCTTGGTCTCTCAATCAATTCCGTTCCTTCCGCTGGAACCTTACAGCCAGTGCTGCTAGGCCTAACCCTCAAGGCTCCTACCATTATGGTTCCATCAACATTACCCGCACCATTAAGCTCGTAAATTCGGCTAGCAGAGTAGGTGGCAAGCTTCGCTATGCCCTCAATAGAGTATCTCACGTTAATCCAGAAACACCGCTCAAACTTGCTGAGTACTATGGGGTCGCAGACAAGGTGTTCAAGTATGACACCATCCTGGACAGTCCACAAGCCAACGTTGCTAATGCTAAGATTGTCACACAGCCCAATGTCCTTAACCTCACCTTCCGTAACTTCGTTGAGATCATCTTTGAGAACCACGAGAAGAGCATGCAATCATATCACTTAGATGGTTATTCTTTCTTTGCAGTCGCGTAAGTAATTCATTATTCGATAACTGGATGGATTAATTGAACATGCAGTATATATTTAATAATTTATTGTGATCTCTAACTAACTAACTGGTCTCTCTCTATATATATAACAGCGTGGAGCCAGGCACTTGGACCCCTGAAAAGAGAAAGCAGTACAATCTCCTTGACGCAGTGAGTAGGACAACCGTTCAGGTCTACCCCAAATCTTGGGCCGCCATCCTTTTGACATTCGACAATGCTGGATTGTGGAACATCAGGTCAGAGATGTGGGAAAGAGCTTATCTAGGACAACAGCTGTATGCCAGTGTTCTTTCCCCTGCACGCTCCCTCAGGGACGAGTACAATCTTCCCGATAATTCCTTACTGTGTGGCATCGTCAAGGACATGCCAAAACCCGCACCTTACAGCATCTAAGATATAGAGTGGCTCATCCTCCATGTGTTAAACCTTTTCAATTCATTCAAGTTACCTTTTTCCAAATTACTATCTTCTTCTTTCTTTTGTATTCATCAAATAAATGTTATGTTCTTTCTCCCTTTCATACAAGCAGAATAACATTGAATCTATATATTTATATGTGGCTGCATTCATATGTTTTCACAACTCTTCCTATTTCAATTGAAGGGGAGCTGTGCTGTGTCATATTTTATACATGAATCGATGGTAGGAATAAGTTCTTTTAGATATATTAGAGTGGATGCGGAGTGATAGAGAGAGTTGGATCCAGGCACAAGAGAGCACAGCATCAGAGCAGCAGAAAACAGACTCAGAGCCAAAGTTGACTGAGAGATTTAAGAAATCTTAATACCTCAGCAACGTGGCAGGATTATTTATATGGCTACCTTAAGGCCTTACAGTTACATTCCTTCAAACTACAACCTATTAAATTGTTATTTATTTATTTATTGCTGGTAATAATTTTACTAATCACTCAATCAAGGCACTACATAGTAAACTTTCATCTTATTATAAAATTTGAAGGCACTATCATACCTTCAAGCAACCCATTAGCGCCAAGCGCGAGGAAACGCTACCTGTTTGGTAATATTTCCTACGACCAGGATAAAAAATCTTATTGAAGCGGCTACTATTTGTACATCTAGAAACGAAGTGAAGAGAAAAAAGAAAAGAATTTCGCTAACAGGAAACCGGTAATGATATATAATGCACACCCAGAAAATGGTGGTAATAGTTGAACTGATCATCGAAGCTTAACAATTCTGCAATCACTTTGCAGGCCATCTTTACAACCTCTGAGACATTAAATTGAAACTGGACAATAACATCTGCAATGAGCCTTATTGAAAAATGTAACAACCGTGCCACACTATCAAACTAAACACTAACAATTACAGTTATCTGACTCGTTTCTTCAGTTATTCTCTACATAGAATGCACTGGAAAGCATCTCCGAAACTTTTCTGTTCATCATACAGATAAATCGGATTATTTTGAGACTTAAATGAGAAAAGGAAGGGAAGAAGAAACTAACAGAAAAACAGACCGACCACAGTCACACCCTAACCAAACACCTGCTTGCTGCAGCAAAGTAACCCCTTGACGGAATAAACAGTGAAATGGTTCTTCACCGACCCACAATAGTCTCCACCATTCGTTTTTTTCCCCTCTTCAAACCTTCAAATAATGAACATTCATCTTTGAGGAGGGTCTACAGTCCGAACATTTGCTCCTGTCATTCCTTCAATTCGATCTTTGGTTATCTCCACAAAATGACCCACAATCTCATGAAACTGCTTCAGCCCAGAAAGTGGGAGAATTATTGAGGACCTATCATTACCTGCAACCTGCAATTTCGACAACAATCCATCACAACTTCAAATGGACACCATAAGCCTTCACTTCAGAACACAGGATCATGGATACGTAGCTTTCCTGGCTCTGTAAGGGGTGATTTCATCGATACCCCACTCCCCCAAAGTTAAAAAAAAAAAAAAAAAAAGGAAGAAAGACTTTATTGAACTATAATTGAAACTTCTCTTAAAATCTCACCTCTGAAATCCTCAGAAAATGACCTCTGTTGTTGCTACCAAGATCGAAGAAGAATCTTTTCTGATCAACTCTGATTACCTTTGACACCGCCATGTTACCAATTTCATCCTGTGGGGGCAGTTCAACTGACCTGTCAACATTCAGTTCAGAAGTCGTCACAGATTGGCTACTGTGCCCAGATATGAAGCCAGCCCCTACATCATCAGAAAGTCCAACTAGGCGCTCAGAAGTTTCAGAACTTTGCTGTTGTGGCAGGCATAAAAACATGGATGAAATAATCATAAGTGAGACCCCCTCTAATAAATTAGAAAGTTGCTTTTTTTTTGGCGGAACACATGTAAAAACTGCATCACCTGATTGGGCAGCATAAAAAGTCTTGATGCTTCATTGATCTCAGCCAAAATATTTCTAAACGCTGCCCACCCTTCATCCCGTGAACTTCCAGCAGGAACAATAATAGTACTTCGGTTTCTACTGACAGAAGCTTCAGACACCTGCAAGATATATCTATTAGAGAAGTGAACGCACTGTAGCAAGTTGAATAGGGCCCTGAAGATGGGAAAACAAATTACACGAAGAATGTAGATTTCCTTTCGTTTTCTCTCAAAGCAACAGCATGCATAATGCCTGAAAGTTGTAAGATTACATCTGCTGCTCCGTCACCCTTGAATATGTTCAATCATTCTTTTTGCATGCAAATTACATCTGCTAAAAGGTAATTTAAAACCTAAGCAGACTATGTATAACTTCCCCAGAAATTTTGCAAGAATAAGTAGATGTTAGTGAAGATCAGAAAATATTTCAAGATGTTATTACATTTTTTTTCTTAACACTTTGTCTTCTCCTATTTCATTGAAGCATAAGTATGCCTTTATCTCTTCTTCCATTTTCTTTATTATGCTCCATTACTTCCTATGAAGTTTTCTCAGTACGCAAAACTACATTGAACAAGTTAGGAGGTTTATATAAACCAGACCTGAACCATATTTTGACTTCATAGCATCAACAAAGCCTCCAGGAAATAAGGGGCATATAAAATAAATTACAGAATGACAGAAAGAAAGGTTTTGAAGCTGAATGTGTGAGAAAATTGGTAAAATATGCAACTTCTTAAAAGCGACTTTTCATAAGAGTGGATTTTCAGGACAAGCAAAGGAGTCCCTCTGGTAAAATTCTGACCATCCCATGGGATAGGGATTTGATGCAGTAGTCACGAATTGCCTAAAAGGGTCTTATAAGTTGCGAGTTCAAATTAGATTCTAGAGCCATTATAGACTGGATCGACAACTCAGACAGCTCTCTTTCATTAATTGACTTTGGAAGGTATGTGCACATCAAGCACTGCACAAAAGAATGTGGGTTTCTTAAAAAGAGTTGGCTGCTTGCAAACTATAGTCATTGTATAGTTAATAGAGTAATGCTCAGAGAACTCAAATAAAGGCAATTGCAGCTAAAAACTCTCTTCCTGATAGTGCGTCCAGGTTCAGGAGAACTGTAAGAATCTTCTGATTTAGGATGACCAGTGTTTGGACATATCTAGATGTGAATTTTGTTGATACATCCAAAACTGGGACATGAACAAAGCAGGTATTTTGCTAAAAAATTTTAATAAGATCATACTACAATCTGGAAAACTTAAGATCCCATCGGTAGCCAAAGCCTTTCATACAAAAACCTGTCACCACTTGATGCCTGGTAGTATGAAATCCTATACTCTGCGAGGATTGTTAATATCCTGCCAAATTGCCCTTATTGTTTTAGTGGAAAACTTGCCTAAGAGATTGGAGGCTGGGCATTTAGCTTCAAGTGCAAAGATACAATAATCACCATGTATTACCAGTTCCTCTGATTTCTATTGATTCCGCTATACATGTTCTTAACAGTTTCTCAAAGACAGCACCTAGTTTAGCGTTAGTTTCAAGGACAACATCCTCAAAATTGCTCTTATTCCTGTTTGATCTAACTAAGATAAACAAAATGCTTTGGGGAATTACTAACCATCAGTTCTACCCTTCTTTTACATACATTTAAATTCTATTGCGACTAGCAAGGTGGAGGTGGTGAGTGAATGCCCTTAAGTTGCATCATCAAGCCTTAATCATCGGTCAGTTACCTCACTGTTCAGTAGGAAAACAATGGAGATCATGAAGGGATAAAGAAGATGATCTAAAAAATTGACTCTTCAAAAGCATTGATAACCGATCCACAGGACAATAACAAGTAAAGACTGATTCTGTTTCGTACTAGTATTAACCTATAGCATGTCATTTACATTATTTTATTAACTGCATTTCCAAATAAAATCTGTATCCTGACTTAGAGGGTACCAACAGCTAACCTGAAGAAAACAAATAAAGAACAATAATCCAGAATGACAAGTAAGAAGATTTAAGAGAGAAATTGAAAAACAAACTCTTTTGAGGTCTGCCCTCTTCTGTCTAATCTCAGAATAGAACTTAAAGAGTTGAGCAAAATGAAAGTAATAAAAGAAAATTTCACTCTTGTATAGGACTCGTTATTTGATGGAAAAAAAAAAGCGAAATTTTTATTAGAAAATGGGGAATATGCAAAATTAATTTGAGAATGAGTTTTCCTCCAAATTAACAAGCTAGAGGCAGCCCAAAGAAGGGAAATAAAAGCATCCTCCGGAATTTAGGAACATTGGTTAAGGAAGTGCCTTTAAATACTCTTGTTGGATTGTGGCGTGGTGAAGGAAGAAATGCTTAACCTATTACTATCCTAGGCATGTAGATTTCTGCAAGATGACAAGAGTGAAAAGAGTATTAGGCTCAGCAACTGCTAAGAAGAAGAGCCCACTGAGTGCAAGAGTGATATTTCATAGAAATATGAGGTTAGCAATTTGCAAGCCATCTCAATCCAATATTAGGATAGATAAACAGAAGTGCGAAGCAAAAACACAATCTTCTCTAAACCCTAAACCCTGTCACAGACCATAAAATCTTGTTGTTTTGTCTGCTTAACAACAAGAAATAAGAAGCATAGCATTTTACCTTCAAGAAGCGGCCCCTTCTGTTTTCGCCAATGTCAAAGTAGAAAACCTGCCGGTCAGTAATGGGAATTGATTAATCAATTAATTGGAATGAATGGTAATGCCATTGCTGATCAGTGATAGTTCTAATGAAGAGGGAGAGAGAATTAAAAGAAAAAAAAAAGAAATGCCTTGGTGTCGAGCTGCAATTCCTTGCTGAAGAGGTCCTGATCATCAGCAGAATTATTAACATAGTAATTGAAGAGATCCAAGAACCAAGAAATCCCGGAGAAGGGAACGATGATGGTGGACCTGGTGGCTGAAGTCTTCTCTGATATCTTCAAGTAACGACCCCGTGGATTCTCTTTTAGATCGAAATAGAAAAGCTTGTGTTCCACTTGTAGAGTCTTGCACATGAGCTCTACATCATTCCCTCCTCCTCCTCCTCCTCCTCCTCCTCCTCCTCCACTGCCACTTGCTCCACCACCAACTCCGCCAGAATTCCCCTCCATCTAATCTACTAGATGGAATACGGAATTAAGTAGTTTTCACAGATTAAAGAAAGAAGAAGAGCGATGGAGGAGGGGGTAGATCTGAAAGATAATGAGAGACCGCGGCACACTCCTATCGACAGGAGGAGCGGCAGCGGCAGCCAGAATTTGAGTAGTAGAAGAAGGATAGGAGGGATGATGAAGATGTCGTGATAGGACTTTGGTTTAGGGTTTGGAGAGAAAGGAGGAGAGGAGAAGCTAAGCTAAGCAGGAGTAGCCAGGATGGATAACGAACGAACCACCATACCATTGACTGGGTCCATTTTTCTTTCTTTTCTTTAATTTTTATTATTATAAAATAGAAGTAAAATCCCCTACAATAAAACACAACTAGTCTAGTAAAGTAAACTGTCTCTCTCTCTCCCTCTGCGAAGTGTAATGAAATGAAGCCTCCTCCCTCTTCAATGAGTGAAGATTCTTTTGAACCAAACATGAACCAGGAGGCTTCTTGTGTTCCTTTTTAACCTGTTGCTTGGAGTTGGAGTTAAGTTACTGGTGTTGAAGCT
This sequence comes from Populus alba x Populus glandulosa, assembly GCA_033617975.1. Lineage (NCBI taxonomy): Eukaryota > Viridiplantae > Streptophyta > Magnoliopsida > Malpighiales > Salicaceae > Populus > Populus alba x Populus glandulosa. Next base: position 26,717,826 of record CM066145.1, on the reverse strand, counting down.
GGAGAGGAGCGCGCTTTGCCCCGTTCTCTTTGAACTCACTGGACCACTGCTCCTGTAGTCCTAGTACGAAAGTGTTAATAGCAACTTGGCCACTACTACCCTCCCCCCTTGTCTTGTTTACCTTGGTTTTACCCCACCAGTCTACTTGTCCTACGCTGTCATGTCCTACGCTGTCATGTTCTGTTCATTTAATCCAAATCTAAGCTGCTGCTGCTGCTGCTGCTGCTTTCACTTCTCCAGTATAACAGCTTTCTCATCCACCAACTTCTTTAGACTCGCTCCCTGTTTCTTTTGTCCTCTTCTTCTCACTCACCCATCAGGCAGTCGCCACCTAGCTAAAAAATCATCTTACCAAAACAAGATAAAATAACTAAAAAATCAAATCTTTTTTCCTTCTTTAGTTCATAAGATGTCAGTAGGAAAGCCCAGAAATCGTTACAGTTCGACGATCTTTTTTCCCTCTTTTAGCATCAAGTTATTTATTCTTTATTTTTTTGTCTTGGTGAGAGATTAATTAAAATTCTTTCTACGGAAGCAATTTAACGAGTTACTCAAATTGAGAGGATTTTCAATCGCGCGGAAGGAGGGGTGGCATTTATATTCCCTGTGAGGCCTAAATTCATAAGACTCAAAACTCTCTCTTTGCGGGCTGGGTGCTGCCGGGCTTCCTTGTGGTTTGTTGGCTTGTCTGCAAATTCACAAGCTGATGGTTATGTCCTCATGGGTTTGAAGGCTGCTAGAGAGAGTGAGTAGAATGCTGGGTGGTGAATATTTGAACTCCAAGAAAAGCAATAGGACCATGCTCCTCCTCTACTGCAGCTCCCTTGTTTCATCATCATCAATTTTGATTTCCTTGATTGCCCATTCCTCTCATCTCAAGCACATCCACCAGACACATGCCTTCATGCTTCTCAGAGCTCTCGATACAGACAATCTGCTCCTCAGTCGATTCATTCACGCTTGCTCTTCTCTTGGCTTCTATTCCTATGCTTACTCTCTCTTCACCTCCATCACCCATGCCCCTGACATCTATCTCTACAACAACATCATCAAAGCTCTCTCTTCCTCTCCCACCCACCCCAAAGCTTCAATCTTTCTTTACAATAACATCCAACTTGCTGGCTTGCGACCTGATTCCTACTCTTTCCCTTTCGCTCTCAAGGCCGTCACTCGATTTTCATCGGTCCAGACTGGGAGGCAACTTCACTCTCAATCCATTCGCTTTGGCCTCCACTCTAACCTTCACGTCCTTACGGCCTTTGTCCAGATGTACTCCTCCTTCGGCTCTGGTTGCATTTGTGATGCGCGCAAGATGTTTGATGGAATGAGCATGTCGACAGGAGATGTCGCTCTTTGGAACGCAATGCTTAATGGGTATGCTAAGCTTGGTGACCTCTGTAATGCTCGAGATTTATTTGAACGTATGCCTCAAAGAAACGTTATCTCCTGGACAGCTCTCATTACTGGGTATGCGCAGGCGAATCGGCCCCACGATGCCATTGCTTTGTTTCGTAGAATGCAGCTCGAGAATGTGGAGCCTGATGAAATTGCCATGTTAGTTGCGCTTACTGCTTGTGCCAGACTGGGTGCGTTGGAGCTGGGGGAGTGGATTCGTCACTACATTGACAGACTTGGATTATTGACTACAAATATCCCTCTCAACAATGCACTTATAGACATGTATGCGAAGTCTGGCGACATTAAAAGAGCATTACAAGTATTCGAGAATATGAATCATAAAACTATCATAACATGGACAACAATGATTGCTGGACTAGCTTTGCACGGACTTGGAACAGAAGCCCTTGAAATGTTCTCTCGAATGGAAAGGGCAAGAGTTAAGCCAAATGACATCACTTTCATTGCCATCCTTTCCGCTTGTAGCCATGTGGGATTGGTACAAACCGGTAGATGGTATTTTAACCGTATGGTATCTAGGTATGGGATTGAACCCAAGATTGAGCATTATGGCTGCATGATTGATTTACTTGGGCGCGCTGGTCACCTCAAAGAGGCACGAACACTACTTGCTCAGATGCCATTCGAGCCTAACGCGGTTATATGGGGGTCTCTTCTTGCTGCTTGTAATACTCATGGTGATCCTGAGCTTGGAGAGCTTGCATTGCAGCATCTATTAGAGTTGGAGCCTGATAACAGCGGAAACTATGCACTTTTATCGAATATTTATGCTTCTCGTGGTAGATGGAATGAGTCTCGGGTGGTGAGAAAGGTGATGTGGGATGCAGGAGTTAAAAAAATTCCAGGAGGAAGTCTTATTGAAGTGAATAACAGAGTTCATGAGTTTATTGCAGGAGAGACTTCGCATTCTCAGTTTGATAGGATACAGGAAGTTCTAAGCAAGATAAATCGGCAATTAGGACTTTCTCAGCATTTCGAAAAGGAAAGTGGTGCGCTGCTTGAATTGGGATAGGACGCACTTCTACTGCCAAAGATGTATGATCTATTACCAAATCAACTTCTGGTTGCATTGGATAACTAAATGCTGTGACCATCTGAAAACCTGCCCCGCCTCACATGTTCGACAGACATCTCATTTCTCATCAAGGAGGTATGTCTTTGCAAATCCTGCATATTTTTCTGAGCTGTTGGTAGATTTTCATGCACACCCAAATTGTTTTTCCTTTTCATTTCCTGCTTCCAATGTTTTATTTCTTGTGCTAAATATAATGTCAAGTGTACCATACAGAATTGAAAAGTTCATTTGCAAAAATGATTAGTGAGTGGAGCATTAATATTCAAACACGATAAACTGTTAATATTGAGGATCCTTTTTCATTTCAAAAAAATGGGTCAATAAATAATCAGCATGTTTGCCACCTTCCCCCAAGATTCTATGTAGTTCTAGTTATCGAATACTGCCAGTACATTTTGTGAGTCCTCGTTCAGAAAATTGAACAAGACAGTTATTATAATTGTATAGAAGAAAAATAAAATTACAGAGGTCTTACAACATAAGGATACTTGTTGCAAAATGGCTCTAACATATCCCAATGTTGTAGGGATAATAAAGATGAAATGAGCATATTGTATACAGACTGAAAGGCAAATGTATAGATATACATATCCGTTGGAGCTGCTTCAAAGCATTAAACCGTAGAAGAAATCGTGGTCGAATCCCAGGTCATAAAGCCCCAATCCTAGAAGAGCACTGGAGCATAAAATCTCAATTTTCTGTTTAACAAGATGGCATATTCCTGGCCAAGATATGAGCAAATTGTAAGATGGTGGACTTTGACCGTACTAAATAGGAATAAATGTAAGATAATTTATTTTTCATTTTATGGAAGTTAGCAAAGAGGGCTTGTTGCAGAGAAAGTAAAGGAAAGGAAAACAAAACAAAAAGGTGATGGGAGGTTGGCCATTGTTCCATTATAACAATGAACATGGTCAAGGCATGAGAGAAATATTTGGTTTAGACATCAAAGTTCTTACCTGTGTTCTGTAATTTTCCTTCTGGTTTACCAAATGTCACAGCTAAGTTCTCATGATTTTCACTGTTCATAAATAAAGCTGAGTTCAACTGAAGGAGGCCATGTCTTGTCTCTTTTGCCAACGACTGAAAGGAGTAAAAGCCTTGCCTTTCACCGTCTTCCATATTTGATTCAGTGGGTGCTTGCTGACAGCATGATTCCAGTTCTAACATGGCAAAGGAGACACCAGAATCCCTTATTGAACAAACGGAAGTAGTATATAATTCAGATGGACAACATTCACTGCGCCCACTTATCTTTAGCAGGAAATAGTCTGAACATTGTATTTTGCCTTCTGGTGCCTTTGTAGTTGACATATCATTGACCCTGTTGCCATCCTCACATTCTTCAAGACTAGGAAAACACCCATCTTGTGGAGAAAAGGTGCCGTATTCACTATCCCCTGCTAATACATCGCCCACAGAAAGCTGTAGTTTTTGTACCATTGTTTCCCCCCCGGTTGTCTGTAATAGAGAAGTGACATCTGATCTTGAGTCCTCATTAAATAAATCTTTTAACATTTTCAGTGGGTTTTCCATGACCGCTTCTGATATGGGCTTTCCAACTGCCCCTGTGGTTGCGAGATCATTCATCTTATCATGGTTGACAACTTGCTTTGCATATGCATAGTCATGCACATTCTCGTCAAAAAAATTGCCCGCTTTGCTCTCTACTGTACTCTTTTGTTTCTTCTCGGGAATAGGAACAGCTAAAACCCGTTTTTTCCTTTGAGTGCAACCACTTAGAGTGGATTCACTCTTCTGTAGATGTAGCCAGCTGTCAATCTTAGAAAATTTGACACAGTTGATTTTGTTCATCTGTCTACTGCTATTTTTCTGAATGTGACTGATGCCTGCCTTTTGACTAATCAAATTCCTTGGTGCTCTTTCTTGTTCATGGAGGCCATTAAATTTAAAACCAGTTTCAATTGTGTCTTGGCTGTATTCTGTTGCATCATCAGTACTATCTTTCATGTTCAACCCTGCCAAACAGCTAGATCTGGAAAAACTGTGGTCTGAATTGTTTTCTGAATGATCCTTTACAGGGAAACTCACAGACTCTGCTCGATGAAATGTTGGTCTTCTCCTTCTTGCAAGGACTGTGCCATCTCTTCCTTCAGAAGTTTGATACCTCGTCCCAGATTTTCTTCGGCTGCAAATGGTAGGCCTCATAAATCTTGGTAACTTTGATAAAGGACTCGCTGTAATATCTACTATCCTGCTCTTTGTAAGTGGTTCTTCTATAGAAGAATGGTATGCCTCCATTTGCTCCTCAGATGATGTACATGTCCCTGTTAGATTTTCTAATTTCTTGTTTAATATTTCAATGTCACTTCTAGCAAGCAGCCACTCATCTTCAATATGTTTCATCTTTTGCTGCAGGTTTGCCATTGCAACTTCCTTCTTCTCTTTTGCTTCCTGATGATTAACGTCCACCACATTGGTCAGATGATCTATTATTTTATTTTACTTGATACTTCAATTGTTCACAAGAATATGCCAATATGTTTTGCTACAGATAAATAAAAATGTAATTATGTTTATGATATTATATTCAACAGACATATGGATCTCATTGCTGGTCAATATGTACTTTATAGGACTTGAAACATGGTTGTGAAAGAGTTTCCAAAATAATTCAAAGTGATGTAGTTAAAAAAATTTATCTGCCATCATTCAAGAAAATTCCATCAAGAGGTTAATTTATGCGTTTTTGGACCCAATACTTGTGCTTTTCGTTGGACGATGGTAATGTAAACAAGCACAATCTTAAATAAGTATGTTTGCCTACTTACAATTGTACCCTCATTTCCTAGGTGAACACCTTTCACCCTTGTTGCAAAATTTAAAGAACATATGGTCTCACACAAATCTTCTTCTTTGGGACTGACATGGACCAGCATTATTGTTTTTGAATCATTACCTGTAATGCAGAAGATGGTCTATGAGTTCCACGCTTTCTAACAACAAATATGTCTATCAGTTATTTTCTTAAAGAAGTCACATAACATGATTAAGGAATAAATAACAGATATTGGTGAATGATGACACTGATTTAATTTTTTGTTTGAGAATTATTATGGTACTCCAAATGAGGTAAGAACAGATCCCCCTGTGAATGGTTAGCGGCTGTAATCACATAGACAGAAGTATGGACATGATTAAGGATTGTTACCTAGAGAATCTTTGAGAACTTGTGTCAGCTTGCTATTCCTGTCAAAGGTAAAAGGGATAATTTAGTTTTTAATTGAGACTCTGGAGAAGCCGCCATTATCTAGCCACCCATGATTTTTAGGTTTGGAAAAGCTGATGAAGCATTTCTGTTTACATTTAGAATCTTGGAAAGGAAGAGGAAACTATTTCCTTTTTTCACTTAATACTAGAGAACAGGCCATTCTGAGAGAATTCAGTTTTTTTTCTTTTTTTCCTTTTGTAATCCTTTTCTAAATGACAGTTCAATGCTATAAATACTCTGATGGAAGACATGGGTGAAATAGGGTTGGGTTGAGTGGCCAAAACGCTCAGATACCGAGAAAATAAGAGTTTGGTGAGTTCGCTGTTACCTGTAAGGTATGTGATGCCTTTTCCTTTGGAGGGCACTGATCACATTCCCAAGGGCAGAGAGTGACAAATTAATGGCTTTTCCTTCATTGAGTCTTTTGCCCCATGCCTTTGTCTTCAGTACACGCTCGCTTCCCCCGAGATCAACTAACCATATTTTATTTGTTTCCCTTCGCCTTTCAGGAGCATTGAAGCAAGTTATTGCTACCCGTATCATGCTATTGTGAGCAATATAGAAGAAACAAGATTAGAACAGAGGATAATAACTGCCCTTTATTGAAGAATCTTCTGGAATCAGTCCACGTATCAAGGCAACTGCGTGACTGCTCTATTCTCATGCTGAACTACACTGACACATAAGAGTCTAATTAGGGAAATTCGATTACCAGTGAGATCGGCTAGATATCAGGTTGGAATTTGTTGAGGCAGTTGATCTGAAACGGCAACCCAATCTGTACAGCCTCAGAGCTTGGTTGAAGTCGTTCACTTTAATGGCCACAAGGTTGTCGATTTCGACGCCTCCCGTTGGATCTGTTTGTATTGAAAGGCTGTATTTAGAGATTTTGGATTATGTTAGAAAGGATTACCTTAATACTTTAGAAATGATTGAACTAGATAAACCCATGTATTGAAACATTTAGAGTATGAGAATATACCAAGGTGGCATAGGATCTGTTGCTTTTGTTGGTTTGGGGACAAGCAAGTCCTTAAGATTTCCCATGTATATCTCGAGCATACTGAAACTGATGAGAAATGCATGGTTACTGTCTACTGCTTGTTTAAATAGAGCCTCCATGGCCCTTGGCACTATGCCTGGAGCGCCTTCATCACCTTCCTAGGATATATTAAACCAAGAACAACACAAAGTTAGAGGACACGGATGGAGGTTGAATACACTAAGCCATGTAGGATTATTGTGTCTTCAGCACAGTGTGTGTCCTTTGGCTGTGTCGTTTACCTCTGAAACACCTAAATATGCTATGAGTCAAGTGTTAGCTGGTTCTCACCATTGTGAAAGTTTTTCCTGTGCCCGTTTGCCCATATGCAAAAATGCAGGCATTGTAGCCATCAAGGACTGATTTGATGATGGGTTCAACTTCTGTAAAAACTTCATCTGAAAGCTACCAACTATTAAAGCATGATCGTGATAAATGACGATAAAATAGCTTTCTACTTGCTTTTTCGTTGGAGGAAGAGAAGGAAATGAAATAATCAGAGACTTGATTTGCGTCAAGCACCTTGGGATGAACCTGGGTGGAGAACCTTGTCAAAATTGTAACTCTTGCTCTTGCTGTCCGTAAGCTTTAGAACAACTTTATTTGAATCCGATGCTACGACTGGTCTTAAATGACCACAATTCTCCCCAGATGTGATAGGTCTTATTCTACAAAATACACGGATGTTCCCTGCATGGCATTTATTAAACTGTAGTCAATTTGGCATATGCTGAAACCATCTCTACTCTTAATCGACGGCTATCATCAATGAAATGAGTGGGCATGGCATGAAGTGTCTCTTGCCTGTCTCTTGTCAAGCTATCACAATAAAAGAAACCTGTCTAACCTTTCAAGTCCAGGAACTCGTTTAGGATTTGCCTCCTCTTTATGTTCAGTTGGTTTATGTGGTTGGTCAAGACAGTTCGCTCATCTGTTCACGGGAAAATAAATTTTATACAAGGGAGTGAGCAATAATTATATGAATAATAAGGAACAGAGGTGCATCTAGATTTATGAAAGCAAAAGTGCTTCTTTTTTTTACCTTTTATCTTTGAAATTGCACTGCAGTCGTCGTCATCTTCATCATCTTCATTAATATCAGAGTTGGTTGGCTGCATTTCAACTGATTTTTCAGATGGAAGGGTTTTTATTATATCACAAACTGATTTAACCCAGTTGGAAGTTAGATTTGCCTTTATCCCTAGTAGGGAATGAAGGGATTCAGCAAGATTTCTAACAGATTTTCTTGAATCCATCTTTTCTGCTTCCCAATACTAGTCTGTGGAAAATATATGATTTCTTTGTTCCATTTCTCTACATGACTTGCTGCTCTGTATTCCAAATTCACACTCTGCAGCTGAACAAGGAAAATGTAGTCTGTAGAGCAGATAACATTGAGCTTGTCTAGTTTGAACAAGAACCTTGACTTTCAGAAATAATAAAGATCGAATCCTTCACATTTTAAGTAATGGCCGAAACTACTAAGAGACTATAATTGCAGCAAAGGTAGAACGAATTTCTTGTATGCCAAGTTGTTGACATGTCAAGTAGTGTTAAAAAAACATGGTGAACTCAAGAAACAGCCAACAATATTCTGTTGAATTAAACAGGACAAGTGAAGTAAACAATACAAGATAAGATTTCTGGTTTTCTGTACCTCTCTAAAGAAAAATGTACAGTGATGCATGGAATCGTATTTTTAAATTAATGAACTGACAACAAACACAGATTAAGGGGGGGAGTGAAATATTAAGTTTTCGAGGAACCAGATGAAAGAAAATACCAGCAATATTATGGCTATGGCTGAGGCTAAAACGGCACTTGAGACCCGAGATCATCCACAGCTAGCATGGTCGGTCCTGGACCAATTAGACACAGGATCAATCATACACCATTAACAGAAAATCCTTTCAGTGATGAAAAAACCTTAATTTGAATGGTAACAGTAGCCCTGATGACATGAAACTTCCATAGCTAGCTAGAAAAAGGAAAGAGAAGAGATTAAATCAGGCCATGGTGGTGGTTCTATGCTGAACTGCGAGTAATATTTGTCGTTGCATCTATGACAGCTGAAAGATCACTTATTTTATCTGAAACTTAAACCACATGCGAGACTAGCAGATATGAAACACCGAAGCATTTAACTGGTGTCAATATGTTGTGCTAGTGCAGACCACCAGTGTTGGTTTCTAGCTATAGCATCATGACAAAAGACCTGCCTACCTTGCCCTGCGTGAATACAGAGTACTAGGGAGAGAGAAGAGAGAGAGTTGTCTCTGTTACTCTGCTGGTGAAGGACCCATATACCACACACCATGCCCCAACAAACATGATGCATGTAATTCACTCGGCTAGTACTTCTTCTTCTTCTTCTTTAGATGATTATCAGAGTAAAAGACTTGTTACAAAATCCAATATGCTGATGAATAAATTTTTTACCGAGTGTTTGAATGAGGGTGATTACTTTAAGAAGTTGATGAAGGGTGATAGAAGACCCATACCTGTAAAACAAATTTTCTAAAAAAATTAAAAATTATTCAATGATAAAATCAATAATTTTTAATAAAAAATTATAATAAATAAAAAATTAAGCTTTAAATTTATAAAAACAAGAATGTTTATTATTGATTATATCTCTGTAAAATAAAAGCATAAATAAAAAATAGAAAAAATATGGACCATTTATATAAATAGCTCAAAAAATATATATAGCCTCTGAATTTTATTATATTACTTGAATGGAAGGATTGAAGCTTCATTTTTCCTTAATAATATTAATAAGTGATAAATATTTTTTATAGAACATTAATAAAGGATAAATATTTCATGTATAATATTAATATTGATGAAAATATGATAAGTTTTTTTAAGATTGTTATGCACTTAATGATGTAAAGAGATGATTATTTTTTACTTTTAATATTTTTATATTAAAAAACATGAGAATAAATAAACAAATCCATGTTACGCAGCATAAGATCTAAAAACTTAATATAAGTTTGGTTTGGAATGATTTCAAACTCAAAAATAATAGGTTTAATATCTTGTCAAATTCATATGTATTTTAGCCAGCGCAGCTGAACTTAGGGGGTATTTGGCATTGAGGTTCAACCTGTTTTTTGAAAAATTTCAAACTTTTTTTTTTTGCTAAAATTGAATGCGGTTTGTACTTTTTAGATCGTTTTGATGTGCTGATATCAAAAATAATTTTTAAAAAATAAAAAAACATTATTGGTATATTTTTCGGCACGAAAAGCTATTTGAAAAGCAACCGCTACCACACTCTCAAACACACTTTTAAAGATATTTGGGTCTATTATCTTTTCAGGACCACATGCATTTGGGCAGATAATATTACTGAACCTAAGGATATTGGGTATAGCACCTCTTCATATTCATATGTACTTGAACTCATAGTTGAATCCTATGATATTAAATTTAACACCTTATTAAATTTACATATATTTAAACTTAGCACATAATTAAACCCAATAATATTAAATTTGTTATCTTATCATACAAACATAGATTTAAACTCAATATATAATTTAAACCGGTGAAATTAGGTACTACACATCATTGAACCCACATTTAATCGTACTCGGATACCTTACATTATTACCTTCGATCTTTTAACGTGTCAAAGATATATTGATTCATAATAATAATAATAATACTGGTCGATCATTGATGAGCTGCATGCTTACGTAATCTATATACTATTGATTAAAGACTTGATCATAAATATTTCCATGGCAGATAGATAGATAGATAGCTAGCTAACCGACCGTAATAATCTATATACTAGCTAGTCTTTTTGATATATAGTATGGTCCATCTTTCTTTATCCCGTGATAATCTTCATTCTTCAATGTTAATTGGTGTGCAAACCACGTCAGAATAGACCAATGAATGGGCCAGAGAAAATACAGTTCCATCTTACGATAAAGACACAAGAAACAAGAAATATATTGTTGATTTTAATAAGGAGGAGGGCCTATGATCGATCATTTCAATAATTAGAGTGAGAATTAAGCCTATGATCGACCGATCTGAACAGTGTTGTTTTTTTTTTTATTTGGTACCATGAATATATTGGGAACAAAACAATCCAACCCAACATCTGAACACATTCATTCGATAATGGAATAACATAATAATTCAAACCTTCTCTTGCAGTGTAGATCAGGAGAGTTTGGATGTCAGAACCCCAAAGGTGGCAAATAGAAAATCCAGATGGGATCTCCCATTTCCTGTTAGGAAAGGTTGGAGATAGGACATCGGATTCTGTCGGGACCAGAGGTATTCAGGATATTTAATTTCCAAGACTAGATGGTTTCGAGCAGCCCAATATCCTTTATGCGCTACTGTGCATGTGAAATTCTTTGAAACAGCCGACATGCAAAGGCTGGCCATCGGGGGATTACTGCTAGGAAATGCGTAGCTTGCATATTTAATCTAAAGAAAATGAAGCCTTTATGTTCATATGATTTTAATGGCAGCTTTCGATATCTGCCCAAGACATTCAATTCCTTTGATCCAAATTTCAAAATGCAGGGGCGTCATACCCCGTAATTCACTATTGTTTTGCTTTTGTGGTGAATCTGGGAGGGAGGGGACCAATCAATTGCATTAATCTTTGAGTTGGTGCCATTAAATAACCAAGGAGTAAAGGCAACCCTACTTCCTTCTGGACGCGACAGCTTGCTGGTGACAGGTTAATTCCTCATCGATCACCATTTTCATTTCTTAAGGTAGAATATTCAATGTCGAAGAGAGATGTGGGGTCCTTGGGCTAGCTCCTCATCGTTGTGTTATGCAGTTTTACTCTACAGGAGTGTATCTTTTTTTTTTTTTTACTGTCCTCTATTTTACTTTCCATCCTCTCATAGGTGAATTTGTGTAAAATTTTATATTTTTCCAGTTTGATTTTTAATTTTATTTTTTTTATTTGATCAAAGACCAATTAATTTTATTTTTTTATAAAAATATAAGATCAAAAAAAGAGTGATTGAAATAAAAAAAACCTTAAACATAGATAGCGTGCCATGAGTTTCATAAAGGATGCACTTTGATTCTTGAGATTTCAAAATCATGTAAATTATACAATTTCAATACCTGAATATTTTTTCAATTCAATTTTGATATAAAAGTTTATTTTTATTATTTTTTAGTCCCTAGTTGAGGAGAAAAGAGAGAGGTCATGGATTCCGGAGGGGAAGAGAAAAATTTATCGTTAACACTAATTTACGCCACCAAAATAGACGATATTTGTATGAAATGAATCTATTTGATCAGGGGAGCTTATAATAGATTTTTTTTTACCTTTAAAATTCGTGAAAAAAAATATATTTAAGCTCAAATTAATTTAGGTTTTTGAGTTGATTTTTTGAAGTCATATATAAGTTTATCACGACTCTTGTGATGTTTTGGGTTGAAAAATAGATTTTTGGGTAAAAACAACTTGAGCCCCGATTTTTCGATCACCACAATAGTCGGAATCTAAGCAAATAAGACGACACATTATCTAAATTTTAAAAAAAAAATTGTCGTCCACCCCAATTTCAAATAAAAAAAATTAAGGGCCTAATCGTGTGGGCCCGCCAGGGCAATTTCACACGTGGGCTCTAACAAAATGGGTCAGGCAAGCTAGTCTAGCTTGCTAAGCTTGGTAACGTTTGGTCTTTGCCTTTTCTTTTTCTAATTTTGTTTTTCTTTTTTATGGTTTTTTCTCTAATTTTTTTAATTTATATTTAAATTAGTACTCATTCTCTTTTTCATTTTGTTTGGAGAGCCTCTTTTAAATAATGATTATTTTTTTAGTTATAAATTTAAATTTGAAGAGTTTTTCTTATTCACCTATTTTTTTTTTATCTTTTGTATGGATGGAATTTATTTTTAAAAATAAAAAATTAATTTCAAATAATATTTTTAATATGTGTAACCTTGCATGATGTTTTCCCCCTTTTATTTCATTCAGTCAATTTAATTTGTGTCTATATTTCTATTACTGTTTGCTTAAATAAATAAATTATTTGAATAAATAAATTTAACAAACACAACCGAGTGAATGTTTCGGCTTTTGAGATTAAATATCTTGATTTACATCTGTCTCTTAATTTTTCAAGTTTTCTTTTTAGATATCGTTAATAACTTTTTGTTTATTTATTCACATACATAGCTCTCGATTTATTTGATCACATGTGTTCATAAAAAAAATATATTTGAACTTAGATTCTTAAACTAAAAAAATGCATTGAAAAAACCTACATATATAATTTTTTATAGGAAGTGAAAATATCTAATATGCGATGGAGTGTGGGTCACATAACTAATGAAAATATAAATGGTGTAACATTTTCACTGTTTAAAATCATTGTTCATTATTTCACATATCATTGTGGATTGAAGCAGTGATTTTTTTAATTTTCAATTTGATCTTCAAATTTATTTATTTATTTTGCATGGTTGTACCTTTATTAGCCTAAATTAGCACTCAATTATAAGGTTTTTTTTTCTAAAAGATGATTGAATTAAAAGATAGAGAACTAAAGTGAAAAACATAGGTCAAATAGATAGTGCCTTTTAATTTTTATTTGAAAAGTATATTTGAGTCCCCTATCTTTTTTAGCTATTAGGTGGTCGGTCCCTCTAATTCTAAAAAAATAGTTTCAATACTAAATTTTATTTTCATTATTTTTTTAGTCATTCTTGGGTGAGAGAATAGAGAGAGAATCACTTGATTCCAGCCTAAATGGAGAAAGATGTTGTTTTTTATGATTCTAACCACCAAAACAAATAGATTTTTATTCCAAATGGTTTCATATGATGATGAGCGTTTGAATTAGTTATTTTTTACCTTGAAAATGCCACAAAAAAAAAAAATCAAAAGTGAGCTTAGAAAGAAATTGGGTTTCAAGATGATTTTGGATTTTGAGGCGGTTATTTACGCTTTTAGAGGTTAAGGGTTCATTTAACAAAGTTATTGGGGTATTTTTTAAGTGTTTTGAGTTGAAAATGAGTTTTTAAAAGAAGAAAAATCAACCATCCTAATTTTACACCCACCGTAGTGGTAGAAATCTAGTTATCTATTTTAAAAAAAAATTAAATTAAGATGGATGACATGTTGTTTGTCCTATTATCTTACAAAAAAATAAATTATGACTTGCACATGGGCCCTTTATACATGGGCTTGGCATTTGGCCTCATTTTTTTATATATAGTTTTGATTTGTTTATAATTTAAAGTTTTTTTATTTTTTTAAATAGTTTTTAAGTTTGTATTTTACTTCTTTGAGATTTCTTTTACTTATTTATCCTTTTTAAAATAGTGATTATTTTTTAAATTATATTTAATATGTTTAATTTTTTGAAAAAATTAGTATGATTCATTTGTTATTTTTTTTATTATATATATATATTAAATTAATTTTTAGAAATAAAATGTATTTCTTTTTTATAATATTTTTTTATTTATGCATCCTTGCATAATATATTTTTTATTTTTATTTTATTAAATAAATCGTATATGTGTGTCAATTTCTATTTCAAATTTATTTTAATAAACAAATGCATTAATCATAACAAAGTAAATGACCAATATTGCGATATTAAATTTTTTCTTTTTCTTTGTTTATTGAACTTGACTTTTTTTTTTGTCTTTTTTTTTTCTCATATTGTAAAGAAAATAGTTTAAGAGAAAAGCTATTTATTAAACTTTATAAAGTCCATTGACATATTCATAAGTTTGACTGGTTAACATGATTCGCCTATCTGTTGAGTATAACCTTTTTATTTTATTATTTTTTTTAACATCTCAGTATTAGATTCGTGTTTGATTTTATAATCATCAATTTTTGTTATCATATAGTTAAATAACAAATAGTTTTAAACAAAATAAATTATAATTCCATTGGAGGTCATAACCCGATTTACAAGTTTGGCATACTAGCCTTGAGTTACCTGGTTTATAAGTTTAATGAGTTCATCCATTGACCAGATTTTTTTTTGTTTTTTTCCTTTAATTGTTTTAATTTATTTTCTCGATTTTATCCTTTAATATAGGATTGGTTGAGAAATAAAATGCATGATTTATTTTTGTTTGCTTTATATAGAGTTATCATTGTATCAAATAAGTTTTTATTTTTAGGTTGATGCTCAATTTTATAACCATATATTTTTATCATATAATTAAAAAAAATTTATAAAAAAGTTATTAACTCAATGGAATCTATGACATGGATCACTGAGAGACTAAGATCAATCAATCTATCATTGTCTTAATATTTTTTTTAAAAAAATTATTATTTTAAAATTTTTTTTAAGTCAAGTCATATTTATACAAGTTATTAGGATTGTATTTGAATCAATAAAATTAATCAATTTAATTTGGGCTAGTTCCTGTGTTATTTAGTTAAAACTCGAGTTAGACAAATAAAAATCCATTAAACCAGGTTTAATAATATAATCATTTTCTATCACCAACGATTGTGTGGGGAGGGGGTGGGGGTTTGATGGTGAAGGCTGTGTGAAAATATTTGGGAAAGGAACAGATCCCCACTCTGAACTGAAGTCATGGCAATCATATCATCGTAATATTAATTCCAATGCAGAATTGTTTTTAATAAATTAGAGAAAAGTTTTGGTAGGTGGAGACGAGAGAATTCTAAGCGGCCCCGGTCTCTAAGTGAAATGTCGAATTCTAAAGACTGGATTTGTAAAAATAAATAAATAGGGATGTCTACATTTCACCACCCACCACCTCCAAGATGTTCATCAACAGATCATGCACTCCTTGGTCGAGCACTACCAGGACGAGAATTACCAGATTGAGCATTATTGCGTTGAGAACAATCAGGCAATTGGGCTGGAAACTATCAGGTCGACAACCACTAGGTCGAGAACAATTAGGCAACTGGGCTGAAACTATCTGGTCGACAACTACTAGCTCGAGCACTACCGGGCAGCGCACTACCACGTTGAGGACTACCGGGCAGAGCAATACTAGATCGAGGACACTTGGACCAGACACTATCTCTTCCAGCACCATTGAGTCAAGCATTGTCGGGTCCAAGACTATCAAGTCAAGGCCTGCTAGGTTGAGCACTACCAGGTCGCGCGATGGCTAACAGGTTGAGGACTATACATACAGGGTGGGGCATGCTTGAGTCGAGGACGACCGGGTCAAGCACTACCATGTTGACCACGCTTGGGTCGAGGACTTCCATGTTAAGGACACTTGGGTCAAGCCCTAATAGGTTGAGGGCCACTAGGTTCGGAACTACCAAGTCAAGCATGCTTGGATCGAGGACTACCAAGTAGAGCACTATTGGCCCAAGCATGCTTAGATCGAGGACTACCGAGTCGAGCGCTATCAGGCGAGATTCTCAGGTGGAGGACTACCAGATCTAGCAATACCCAATCGAGCATGATTAGGTTGAGGACTATCGGGATGAGCACTACCAGGTCAAGCATGCTCGAGTGAAGGGCTACCGGGTGGAGCATGCTCGGTTTAAGGACTACCGGGTCGAGGACTATCAGGTTGATCACTATAGGGTTAAGGACTATCTGGTCTAGCATTGCCAGGTCGATCACTACTAGGTCAAGCATGCTGAGGACTATCAGGTCGAAGACTTTTAGGTCAAGGACTTCAAGGTCAAGCATGCTCAGGTGGATAACTACTAGGTTGAGCACTATCTAATCGAGGACTATTAGGTCAAGCACTACCAAGTCTAGGGCTGCCGTGTCGAGGATTACTGGGTTTAGCATTGCCAGGTCGAGCATGCTCAAGCTGAGGACGCTCAGGTCGAGCACTGCTAGGTGGGTTCAACAATTTGAGATTAGAGGGGGGAAAAGGCAAAAATCATTCAAGTACCAAGGACATTGTTCTAGTATATATCATCAATTCCTGGAAGCTCGGGAAATTGTTACAGTAGATAGAATTCAAACAAGCAAGTAATAGCCATAATTAAATCCAATGGTATCATTTTCTATCACTTGCTATAGTAGACAGATCACGAGGAAGACGAGAAAGAATCACTAATTAAAACAAGACATCAATCTGAGGTCAACAGTATTCATAATTGAGCTTTATATTGATAAGCAAACATTTGCAAGTCATTTCCACTTCAAAGTCAATTTCTAATGGAAATAGTAGCCAATTCATAAAAAATAACTACTCAAATCTAGAATGAAACCCACACGGCAGGAACAAATGGGCACATACAATTCAGAATGTTGACAAAAACAACATAATGCTCCAATCTAGATTAAATAATACAAGACGACATCTCCCTTCAGTGAAAACTACATAACAACCACCTAATCTCTTTCACGACTGTCCATGACACCGTACGTGGTTGTACAAAACAAAGGTATCATCTCACCTTACAAACGGTTAAGAGTCCTGGGGAGCCTCAAATCTTGTTGGAGTGTCGATGCCCATCATACATCATAGGCATGATATTAAAATGACAAGCAAAACAATCCCCTTGAGCATCACAGACAGCCACAATATCAGGACTCCATAAATACAAAAATATAATGGACTAAAGTGAAACTGGAGTTCAAGTAGAGCAAGAAAATGAGTATAATGGACCATAGCAGTATAGATAAACTGCAGAATTCCACATCCAAGATTATGAGCCACCGAGTCGTTATATTTTCCTTGGACTGCTTGCAAACTCAAAAAAAAAAAAAAAGGAAGAAGAAGAAGCAAGCACCCTCCCGTTTTAGCTAAGACATCCCCTGCATTAACGCTGAATCAACTTTAAAATAAGCTTGGGAGAGTACATGAGATCATGGAAGAGGCCTTAAACTGCAACAATAGCTCTAAATTCTATGAACTCGTCAGAAGTTGATTAGAGAGGGTAGAGGGAGGCCAGTCAAATATCTTGACGGATTCGGAAGAAGATTTTGCCTTTCGAAACCAGCAATTAGTTTTAGGTCCAGTATAAGATATGAGAGATTATTAACAACTAAGATTTGATTTATTGTTCGATTTCAAACTCAACCTTACTGCTGCAACACACAAGAGAGCAACAGCAAGGGTTATAGCAGAAATCAAACTTGGAAACAAGGACGGAAGGACCTCAACTAGCGAGCGGTGTTGGCATTTTGCTTGGGTCTTTTGAGAGGGATTCCCAGGACAATCAACAACGTTAGTAAAGCAGATCATGGATGGGGGTAGATTTGGAAATGGGCATGGAACGGTTCAGCTTGTAATGTCAAGGATAAAAAATAGGAGAATCCTTCCTTGCGGCATTTCGTTCAGGTGTATTTGATATGAAAAACCTGCAGTAATTATAAATGAATATTGTAATGGGAGAGAAAATAGAAAAAATACAAGATTTAATATACTTCGGTAATATGCTTACATTCAAAAAACAGGGACCTTTTATTTTTATTATATTAGAGTTGCATAATATTTATTTATAATAAACCCTAAACCATTCAAGGAATTCTAGCAACCCAAGAAATATTAATAATTTTTTTATAATACCTTAGTATTATTGTGGGGTGAAAAAAGATATAAATATAAATAGTAAAATCATAAAACATCTTAGATTCAGCCATCAAATCAAATTATTTAGCATAAATAATTTTAAATAAATAAAATAATAATCAGAGAGGCTCAAATAAATTTAGTCTCCTGAATATATAAACTCGTACGGGTCTCCCCACCACTATCATAAATAAAGCATACGAACAACTAAAACTCCTTCCAGAAGCGATGATTTGATCTGACAAACTTCATCACAGTGGGTGGAATTCAGTGATGCATTTCCTCCAGCACCTTCAGCAAGAAACCTTTCTAGCTCTTGATGATAAGGAAGCTGGATTGGTCGGAAAGGATCTGAAACATAGAGAACCGCATATTTTCCCCCCAACATCTCCACAGAATTGATAAGCTCGGGGAACATTTCACCTGCAAATGTCCAATTAATATATTTGACTTTAAACAAACAGTTAATTTTGATATCATCTAGCAATAAAAAAATAAAATTAGAATATGAACACCATAAGATAAAAGCCTCGGCAGCATGTTCACCAGATCAGTCCCATGGAAATAAAAAAATGTTATTGCACTCATGTATTGTGGTTACATGGTTGACTTATGATGAGCCCCAAAAGTTCTTACCCCTCTGCCCACAAAAACAACTGCCAGATCCAAGATCCAAAGATTGCTGAACTTTCTTCTCTGATCACTACATGGAAAAAGATTAAACAGAAAGTAAATAATTGAACCAAAAAAGGAGGGAAACACAAAATTTTCTTCTTCTTACAAGTTTTTTGAAGAAAAAATATTTTCAGAACTTACTATAATACTGCAAAAAATTGCAGCAAGCTTTTAGCATGAAGGAGAGCGCAGTACCAGTAAGTCTGACCAGCCTCCTTCAGCCAGCACTAACCTGGCAAGATCCTTTGAAGAAATGGTCTGATAATTCTGTTGGTGGGAGGAACCACTGGTGGTGGCTTTGAAATACTCAGAGGGGATAAAACACACTGGTTTTATTACAAAATCCGAAGCTTACAAATAACACAAAATAAAAGCTTAATACACGCCCTCTCTCTCTCTTTCTCTTTCAAGTGTTTCTCTCAATTCTTTACACACATATAAAATAAGCTGGGCATTCTATTTATACACAAATCAAAATACGAAAATTCAACCTTCAAGTGTGAAGGCGGCTGGCGGCAGAGGAGGCGGCTGGCGGCTGCGGCTGGTGGCTGGCGGCTGGTCGGCGACTGGTGGCTGGTGGCTGGTTGCCAACCTTGACCTTCTGGATGTTGAGTTTAATATTCAACAAATCTCCCCCTTAAACTCAATCGAGGGATGTCATGCCAAGCATGAACACTTCTCCTTTCAATGCCTTCTCTCTGCTTGTAGCCTTTATCTACTAATTTGGCTTTCGTCTTGTAGACCCATTTGACACCTATTGGTTTCTTCTTTTCTGGTGGGTCCTTATCTGCATGGAAACAAAACAGAGTTGTATCTTCCATGACCTGAGTGATATCGTACAACTCTTCAAGATTCCGTATCTTTCTTGGTCCTTCTGACGAGGATGCTGATGGTGGTGTTGATGATGATGCTCCTGGTGTGTTCCTCCTGTTGAATACAGGGAATCTATGTACCGGACTTTGTGGTTCAGCTGCTGGTATAAACACTGGACTTTGTGGTTCAGCTGCTGGCACAATCGGTTCTTCGACAAGTACTGTTGGTACTTCTTCACCTTCAAGGATCAAATCAAGATTGATCCATTTGATTGCTTCTTGATCACCATTCCATGCCCAAGATTTATCTTCTTCAAAGATAACATCTCTACTCGTAATCACCTTCTTTGTGATGGGATTATACAGCCTGTATCCCATCCTTCTTTCACCATATCTGACAAAGATGCATTTCTCGCTCTTATCATCGAGCTTTCTCCTTCTTGCATCTGGGATCTTTGCATATGCCACACAACCAAAGACTCGTAGATGAGTAACACTTGGTTTGTGACCACTCCATGCTTCTTCTGGAGTAACACCTTGCAAACTTCTGGTCAGGCAGCGATTCAACAGATACACTGCACATGATACAGCTTCAGCCCAGTATTGCTTGGGCAGCTTCTTTGCTTTGAGCAAACTTCGAGCCATGTCAAGAATCGTGTGATTCTTCCTTTCTGCTACACCGTTCAGTTGTGGTGTATAAGCTGGCGTCGTCTGATGTCTGATGCCTTGTTGTGTACAATAGGCTTCAAAGTCGTTGGCTGTATATTCTCCTCCTTGATCAGATCTCACTGTTCTGATCGTATAACCAGTTTGCTTCTCCACAATTGCTTTAAAATCTTTAAAACAATTGAATACTTCTGACTTCCTCTTCAAAAAGTATATCCATGTCTTTCTACTAAAATCATCAGTAAAAGTGAGGAAGTACCTATTTTCTCCAGTCGACATAGGCGTAATTAGGCCACACACATCTGTGTGTACTAACTCTAGTGGCCTCTTTGCTCTCCAGTTGACTTCTTTGGCAAAACTGGATCTGTGATGTTTGCTGAGGACACAACTCTCACAGACTTCATCTGGATGATCAATGTGAGGCAAACCTTTGACCATCTTCTTACTTGCTAGCATCTTCATACTCGTGAAATTCAGATGTCCAAGCCTCAGATGCCAAAGCCATTCTTCATTGTTGGTGATGGCACTCAAACACCTTGTTGCATCATACTGGATGTTCAAAGGAAACATCCTATTCTTGGACATTTTCACGTAGGCCATTAATCTCCCATTGTTGTCTCTAATTGTCAGATGACAATTCTTCGAGTAAAAACTATATCCTCTCTCCAAAAGTTGGCCTAGGCTGATCAGGTTCTGCTTTATGGCTGGGACATAATACACATCGGCGATGTAGCTGGAATCGCCATTCTTCAACTTGACTGGGATGTTGCCTTTACCTTTGAATGGAACCTTTGTGGTATCTCCAAAAGTAACTAGACCTTGCTTGGTCTCATCTAGATCACCAAATAACTCTCGGTAGCCGCACATGTGATTGCTGGCTCCAGTGTCTAGATACCATATGTTCTCTTGTTTCTCGCCAAGTTCTTGTTGGACAAGAAATGCAGATGCTTCTCCATCATGCTTCTCTACATAGTTGGCTTGCTCACGTGTTTCCAACGGAGCTTTCCATCTGCATTCAGTGATATAGTGCCCAAATTGATTGCAGCTATAACATTTGATATTTCTCTTGTCACGGTTATTGTAACCGCCTCCTCTTCCTCTAGGAGTGAATGCTTGTTGTCCTCGGCCTCCTCTGGTGGTGTTTCTACCACCTCTTCCTCTAAAGCTTGTATTCCAAGAACCTCTTCCTTGGAATTGCTGGAATCCTCCTCTGGATTGTTGACTTCCTCCTTGAGTGGTGTAGCCACTTGATGAAGTCTCCCCTTGCTCATATCTGTCTTTGAAAGACAACTTTGCTTGTAAGGCATGCTCAATGGCCTTATCTTCATTTCGCATTACAATCTTCTGCTCATGAGCTTGCAACGAACTCATAAGCTCATCCACTGTCAACTTGTCCACTTCTTTGGACTCTTCAATTGCGAAAACAACATGATCAAATTTTGGATCTATGGATCTCAAAATTTTCTCAATAATTCGAGTGTCAATGAGGGATTCTCCATTTCTCCTCATCTGATTGATTATCACCATAATCCTTGTATGATAATCAGAAATAGATTCTGAGGACTTCATTCGTAATAATTCGAATTCTCCTCTCAAAGATTGAAGACGAATCTTCTTGATTCTGTCAGCACCTTTGTATTTCTGTTGGAGAGCCTCCCATATATCATGTGATGTTTCAGCGGAAGCTATTATCTCGAATGTATCTTCATCAAGACCTTGATAGATGATGGTCTTTGCTTTGTTGTCCTTCTTTCTGTTGACTTTGAGGGCTTGCTTCTGTGCCTCTTGTAAAGCATCTTCTCTTTCTTTGGACTCTGGTTCATCATAACCAGTTTGTACAATATCAAAACACTCTTGTGACCCAAGGAATGCCTTCAATCTGATGCACCAACTATCATAGTTGTCTTTGGTCAACTTTGGAATGAGTGTATGTGTACCTTCTGTAGTCATTTTCCTCTTTTAATGACTATATCGCCTTCTAGGAGCCGAATTTGGCCAAACGGACACTGTAGATCGATCCGGAATGGTCCAAATAGTAGGGAACCGGTCTGACTTTGTTGAAATCGGGTTCAAAAATGGGTGAACCGGTCAAAAAACCAATTCTGTACAGCGGGCGGTTCGCTGGGTTGAACCGGGAATATTCGTGGAATATTCGGGGAATATTCGTGGAATATTCGGGGAATATTCGTGGAATATTCGGGGAATATTCGTGGAATATTCGGGGAATATTCCTTCGGCTCGGCTGAGGCTGGAACGCGGCTCGGCTCGACGCGGGGTACGGCTCGGCTTGTGGCTCGGCTGGACTCGGCTTGTGGCTCGGCTAGGACTCGGCGTATACGGCTCGGCGCGGCTCAAATATGGCGCGCGTGTGGCTCAGTCGTCTTCAAACTCGGGGCGCGTGGGATGCGCGTGGGCGATGTGGCTGAATATTCAGGCGGCGCGTGTGGGCTACCCCGGACTCCGATGAGGCTGATTTTTGCGGCGTTGAGTTCGTCTTGATGAGCTCTACACTTTGGAATGATCAAAACTTGTTTTGGACAACTTTGAAAATTCGGATATACCTCAAAACTCTTCTGTTTTCCGACGAACGGGGCTCTGATACCAATTGTTGGTGGGAGGAACCACTGGTGGTGGCTTTGAAACACTCAGAGGGGATAAAACACACTGGTTTTATTACAAAATCCGAAGCTTACAAATAACACAAAATAAAAGCTTAATACACGCCCTCTCTCTCTCTTTCTCTTTCAAGTGTTTCTCTCAATTCTCTCCACACATATAACATAAGCTGGGCATTCTATTTATACACAAATCAAAATACGAAAATTCAAGCTTCAAGTGTGAAGGCGGCTGGCGGCAGAGGAGGCGGCTGGCGGCTGCGGCTGGTGGCTGGCGGCTGGTCGGCGACTGGTGGCTGGTTGCCAACCTTGACCTTCTGGATGTTGAGTTTAATATTCAACAAATTCATTGCTGTTGTTTGACCCGTGATCAGAATCTAACATGTTTAAAGCATGATCTACTGATCTGTTTGTGATGTGGTTTCATTTTAGGGAGACTCAAAGTCATCTCATTTGCATTGTTTATCAGGAATCGATCTATGGGGAGAAGCAGGTACGCCAGCAAAATCTGGAGGGTTTCTTACTAATCCTATTTAAAGATCTAAGAGGATAAAGATTGTAATCCACTGTAATATCGCGTATATTTGGTCATTTGTTGTGTTTTGCGTCCGAGGGATTTCATTAGCTGATATTCTGTGAGAAAGGAGAACACTTTTGTTAAATAAACTGTTAGGTGATTAATTAGGTTAAATAACTAACCAGTCACTTCAAGATCCAATATAGAAATAGGAGAATTACTTGCCCTTTTTTTTATTATTAAAAATCAGAATATAAATACACATTACAATGAACTGAATTAAATAACTAATAATCCAATAACTCGCTACTTTATCATTTACTGAATTAAAACTAATCACGATTCTAAGCACATCTCGTTAATTATCTCAATTGACTCTGACTTCTAATCAAATTACGTGGGACTTGGATTGGATTGGATTTGATTGTTAACAAAATATACTCTAAAACAGATTTACATAAATAATAAATCAAGCCCACATAAGGCTTACAAGCTATATCCAATACCCAAACCTAAATACCTTTTTGTTTGTTAAGCCCGTAAGTTAAAGGCCTGGAGGCAGGTCCAGACTCATAATAATTCCTCCCAGTTAGAAGACCTTGCCCACAAGAGGTCTGGAAGGTCTTTTCCAGCATACCGTACTCCATCCATCAAACTTCATTTTTTTTTAATTAGGTTTGTATTTATTTTTAAAAGTATTTTTATTTTAAAATATATCAAAATAATATTTATTTTTTTATTTTTTTAAAAAAAATTTGAGATTGGTGCGTCAAAACAATTCAAAACATAAAAAAATTTAGTAAAAAAATAATATTTTAAATTTTTTAGAAACACAGGTTGGTCCGAGTTTTCAAACACTCTCTTTATCTAAGAGAGTGTTTATTTTTGTGATTGCTTCTGTTTTTTAAGTAAATTATAAAAATAAATCATTTAGTTAATTAATAAACATAATTTCTTGTTTGTGGGACCTATTATTATTTACAAAACATAGGGTAACAAACGGCAAGTTGAAGTTGCTTTTCCTTCTTCTGTTGTCTCCACTAATTGTGTTTTATTAAAAAAAATTGTGTTTAACATTATTTAATGGCCTTGATTAATTAAATTAGAAGGAGATTATATGATGATATAGTATTTGCAGAATTTGATCGCAATCTCAATTTTATTCCTGATGATATTTGACATGATGTTGTTGCACACTCATGAAACCATAGAAATTATAGTCCTTATTAGATGAATTTCATACGTGATAAAATTACAGATAGTTTAATGGAACAATAAAAAATAATTTTTATATAGTATTGTTTATTTTATGATATAATAGCAATAATTAAATCTAAAATATTTCAATTAATAACCATCAATATTAATATATATCTTTTTAGTTATTTTATAACCTTAATTTGAAAAATATTTTTAACTAAATACATTAAACTATTTTTTGTTCAACCTCAATTTCAACTATAGTTTTAACCAAACATATATAAATACCAAATCAACCTCGACTAAAAATATTTTTTATAAAATAATTTTTTTCAAATCACAATCACAAAAAATTCATACAATACTAAATATACTCTAAGCTTTATTGAAAAGGTTACCATCTTTCTGTACAAAATAACATCATCTGCTGTAAATAGAGAAGTTCAAGAAATATTTCAATATTAGACAAAATATTTCAACATTAAACAAAACTATTAGTAAGTGTTGAAAACAGTATGTATATCATTAAACCAAAAAATCCTGAATCTATACACTTCACGAGATATTTTATAAAACATACATGTATATCAATACAAATCACAGTACAAATTATAATAATATTAATGACATTACATAACTATATTAAATAAAAATCATAATAAAATATAATATTTATAAAATATAATCACAATCCTAATTTTTTTTTTATTTTTTAATTGAAATTTTTTCATGTTTGTAAAGCCATGCAAATTAAAGGTTTTCTTAAATGAATTATATTATAAACGAGATTGCAAGTAGTTTGATCGAATGATAGGAGTACAAAAATAATGTCATTTTTATGATGTATTAAAAAATACAATGCATATTAATGATCCCATCCCATCCCCAATTTCACCCACCATTAACACTGAACACCAATATTTTGCAGCGCAGTGATGAAAGAAAATGATATGAGTAGTGCATGAATGATGAACATTGACCCTGGCACCCATTGGCCATGCATGTGCTTAGTCTAGCCAGTGGGAGTAGACAATACTGTACTCTTATATGAAGATCGAGTAATGTTAGCACAGCTTAAATGGTTGATTAAGAATGATCGTAGGGAAGCTAGTTGTGCCAAATATGGTGTTCATATTCTGTTACCAATATCAACTCCAAGAAGCAGAGGACATAAGTTTGCTTTAAGATCGATATGATGGCGGAGAAGCTGGAGAAGGGAAAGAGAGAGCTTGGAATTTCAACCCCCTCCTATTGGAGACAGAGTCTGTGAAAGGATAGCAAGGAGGCGTAATGTTTAGTGTCAAATGTCAAAGCTGTTTGAGTTTAAAATGCTGTGACCAGTGCAAGTTGCACCGCATCTTTTGGAAAATCTTGACAATAGGAATACCAAAAACAATGTTTTTCACATAAATCTGAATTATAATTACGAGAGCACATTCCCTCTGAAATATTTTACTGAATGCGCTGGAGTTTGAGCCACTCTTTATGAGTGTTCCTATGGTATGTTGGTTTTGAAAGAATGGAGGTCTAAAAGCTCATTGACTTCACCACTAGGCAGCCTAAAAGGAAGAGGACATTTTTCCATAAAGAAAAAATAATATGGTTCAGGTAACAGTTTTCAGTTTCTGTTACCTGTTAGCTCACTTTTCTTACAAGTTTCAGTTTTCTATAATTTCCCCATATATATATGCGCAAATGACAAAAAATGGTGCTTACCAGGGTCCATTATTGTCACGGCGACGAATTTTTGCCCACCAAACTTAGCTCTTCCAAATGAAAATGGTGGGTGGTGTAACCCTCCACAACAACACTTTGACCTTTCTCAACCTGTTTTCAGCGGTCTCCTCAGTTTGCAGACTGCATCTACAATGAGATAACCTTTTCAGCGGCGAAGTGTAAGGTGTGATCTGTTTGTCTCTGTTTTTTTTTTTTTTTGTGTTCAAGTTTGGCTGAGGTGAACAAAGGCTTGTCTGGTTTCACGTCTGTAACAGAGTTATATAAATTAAGAGAGGGAATGGAGAGAAGCTCAAGGGAAATCTTTTTCTGCTCAGGCATTGATTGAGTTGTAACTAGGAGTTGTTGTTAACGCATACCCAGCTTCCTGTATATCTTGTATTAATTTTGTGCTTTTTTTAATATCAATTATGAAGAAAATAATTCTTGCTGGACGTTGTGTGTGTGTGTGTGTGTTGGTTCTGCAGAAAAAGCTGGGTATTAAAAAAAAGCACAAGAATAGAAAAAAAAGATTAAAAAAAGATAACCCTTGAAGCCCGAGAACGAAAAGGCAAAGCTCAATGGGCCTGTCTTCCGTATGTATCAAAGAAAACAAGCAGGTAGACGATGTCGTTCCAAAGACCATAGCTGGAGGCACCGCACGCTATCGTCCAGCCCTAGAGTGCAAAGCCAGCCAGCCAGAGGCATAGGCGGATATGCTCTCACCTCTCCTCCTCCAAATAAACCAAAATTAAGAAGTAGTAGATTCTCTGTACCTCCTTCTTCTTCAGTAACAGTGTAGTGTAGTAGATTAGTAGCAGCTTATATATTGTTGTTGGAATTAATAATAATAATAAAATGGGTTTTGGAAAAGAGGGAGAAACAGAAACAGAATTCGAAGAAGAGAAAGAAGGAGATCATGTTGAAAGCAGCGATTACTACTTCGATAAGATTGGGAAACCCATTCCCATCCTCTCTGATCAAACTGTTTCCCCTTTCCCTTTGCAAAACCCTCCTCTTCCCTCTCGCCCCCTCGCCCTCTCCCAACGCCACCGTCTCATCTTCGTCGCCCATCCCTCCGGTATTCTTCTCAACTTTCTCATCCTTACACTTCTTCTATTTTACTATATCTTTTCAATTGACTGACTGGCTCATGCCTTTTTTTTAGGGTTTCTGGTTGCGAGGACTAAAGATGTCATGGATGCCGCTATGGATATTAAGGAAAAAGGAAGCTCTTCTTCTTCGTCCATTCAACGTGTCAGTCTTCTGGATGTCCCTATTGGGAAAGTTCACATTTTGACACTCTCTACTGACTCCTCTACTCTTGCTGTTTCTGTTGCTGCTCATATTCACTTCTTCTATGTCCATTCCCTTCTCGATATGGTACTCTTTTTTTCTCCCTAAACCCTAATCCATCTACTGTCAAATTTTCAAAATTCAAAATTTTGCTATAAATTGTGATCCTATATCTATCTCCTTGCTCTATTATCTTTTTTTTTTTGCAGGTGGAAAAACCGTCCTTCTCTTGCTCTCTGAGTGAACCATCATCATCTACTGTCAAGGACATACAATGGCGAAGGAGACCGGACAATTCTTACCTTGTTCTTTCAAATCAGGGGAAGCTATATCATGGTGCTCTTGCTGCCGGCACCCATACTCTTAAACACATAACTGACAATGTTGATGCTGGTATGATTGCTTTTTTTCTTTTGCCAATAACAGTTACTAAATGCGATACATGCTAGTAGACTTTTTGGAACCCTTTAGATTTATCACCGCAATGCAGAAACAGATGTGCATCCTTGAGAATGCCGAGGCTTTTATTGGGTGTAAATATTGCTTGACTTGGTTATTACAGTTTGTTCGTGTAATAAATTATTATAGCCTTGCATGAAAACTACCCCTAATACAAGTGTGCTAGTCCAGCAACTGTACTGTTTTTTCAAATAAAATAAAATTTTCCCATTATGAAGTTGGTGACGAATTTTATTCTGTTACTAGCATGATTAGGCTTACTTGTGCTTGCTCTCTTTGATAGTTGAATGGAGTGTAAAAGGAAAATATATTGCTGTCGCAAGATGGAGTCGTATCAGCATTTTGTCCTCAAATTTCAAGGAAAGGTTCAGTATATCCCTCCCATTCAGATCATGGATTGCTGATGGTGATGATAACTGCACTGTCAAAGGTATTTTCTTCCATTGTCAGATCCCATGCCACTCAGATGCATGAACTAATGGATGAATTTTTCTCTTTTTTTTATGGAGGTAATAATTTGGATGGATGGGAGATGGCTTTTGTAGTGGCCAAAGTTGGCATCATTTCTGTCTTTGTTAGCAATCCGGTCACTTGTGTTTTCATGTCATGGCCTTCAGATCTATTGGAATTGGTTTTACATTAATTCAATTAGAGTTTCACTATCAGTTATTATATTGTGGTCAGATTCATATATTAATATCCTCTAAATCCAGTGAGCTATTATTGTACTTTCATCAAAAAGAATTTTCTTGTGTGAATGGATATACAAAGCTCTTTTGGCTTTTGAGTCCCAGTTGTAAATTTTTTGTTCTTGACTTCATGTCTTTCTACTTAAAAAGGTCTTATCTATTTCCTTGAAATATTTTCTGTTGTTAAGTTCTGGAACTGATTTTTTTTCTTGAATAACTGAACCAGTGGACTCTATCAGATGGGTACGTCATGATAGTATCATTGTAGGATGCTTTCAGCAAACTGCAGATGGAAAGGAAGAAAATTACCTTCTTCAAGTAATCAGCACAAAAGATGGCAAGATTTATGATGTTAGTAATTGTTCTCCACTTGATTATAAGGATTTGGCCTTCACTTTATTTTCACTGTTTTCTTTATTTTACACCATTTGCTATTGACATGGTGGATTTTTTTTTGAGGTGCTACAACACTTGTCTGTTTTGAACTTTTAGCTGAATTAATGTAGGGTTACATGGGTTTAGGGTTTGGGTTTGACACTTTGTGCTTTTGCTGAAGTTCTGAAGGAAAAAAAAACTACCAAAGCTGTGTGATTGCCATTCTTTGTTTGTATACTTATTGTTTGAGCATTGATTCATGAAATTTTCTTTTGCAGAGTTCTTCCAAGCCAGTCGTGCTATCATTCTATGATCTATTTTCGGGTCTTGTTGATGATATTGTGCCCTATGGAAGTGGACCTTATTTATCCCTGGACTATTTAGAACAATGGTATCGATGTTAATCTCATACCTGTGTAATTTTTCTTTATACTTGATATGAATGACAACCACAGTGATTGCTTAGTTTGTAATCATTGAACTGGGCTAAAAGTTAGGTAATTGCTATTTTGTTAGGCTCCGTTACTAAATGTCGTTTTCACTCGAAGACCATCCCACATAACATAGCTGTGGTGGCGTATAATTTAACTGGCACAAATATTAAAGTTTCTTGCAGTGATATAAAACTATGAATTCGTTGAATACTCAATATTGAGAACACTCTTTGTTACTCGAATTTTTCTGCTTTGCGGAACATCTATTTCCATATCCCATCTTCCTTGAAGCCGTATTGTCCAGAACAAAATCTAAGCATTTCCTGCCCATTTACATTTGTCAATAGAAATGCTTTACTTGGGTTCCAGCAGTAACTCTTTTTTGTTAAGGGCTTCAGACCTATCTACCTTGTGCTGGTTATGACTTTTCACTTCTTTTGGTTTATAATGTGTTGTGTAGTATCAATTATCTAATGTGGTCTTGAGTTTGAAACATTAATGTGATTTTTTTTTTCATAATAGATAAATTGCCTACCATTTTTTCCCCCTATATCCTAGCCATATGTGAGTCCCATTGCTCCAGTAAGAAATAAATGCCTCTAATGTCTTTTTAATACCTACCAGTTCAAACCTGCACTGATTGCAATAATTTAAGTTGCTCTTCTATCTGAATTTTTAATTGCAGTGGGCTTGCAATTACAGCTAACAAGAAGAACACAGATCAGCACATTGTGTTGCTTGGTTGGTCAGTGGAGGATGGGATGAGTGAAACTGCAGTTATTGACATTGAACGAGATACTTGGCTCCCTAGGATTGAGCTTCAAGGTACAGATGAATCAAGTGACTGGTGTGTTTTGTAATAGTGTTGATTGTATGTACTAAGGACAGCTCAAACAAATCAATGATTATTTTGTTTTGTCAAGTGTGTTCAGATGACTTAGTTTTTCTTTTGTCTCAGTTCTCTTGAAACTTCATTTTGGATTTTTTTATAGCTGTTTTATGAATTTCAGTCATTTCAGGATTGTGGTTAATTTTAGACCTTTTATTCTAAGTAGTGTTTAAATGGCCTTGTTTCAGAAAACGGAGATGATAATTTGATCATGGGGCTCTGTGTTGACAAGGTTTCCCTCTATGGAAAAGTAAAAGTTGAAGTGGGGGTTGAAGAACAGAAAGAACTTTCACCCTACTGTGTTCTTATGTGTGTTACTCTTGAGGGAAAGCTTGTCATGTTCCAGGTTGCAAGGTCAATCTCTATATCATTTGCATCTCCCCTTGTAAACAATAGGATTTGTCATGCCAAATTAGTCATCTAAGTTATTTCTCTCTTCTCACAACCTAAATTATATCAATCCTTTTCCTTTGTTGTATATATATGTTCTGACCATTGAATTGCTTTATATTGCAGTGCCACAGGGGCTAATATTCAACCAGAAGTTGATTCTTCCCTTGAGGATAAGAAAGAGGATATTGCTTTGGAACATGAAGGATGTGATCAGTCTAATCTTTCTTCTGGGTTGCATGAAGAAACATTGGAAGACATAACTCTAGGTCTTCAACCACAACATGTGAGCAACAAGGAACTACAGCTCAATAAAGATGGTGGAATTCCTACACAGAAGGAACTTGTTCCTTCTGACAAGAATGAGATTCCTGAAAAACTGGAAATAAAATCACTTTCTGTACAACAAAGTGTGAAATTAGGGCAGTCATCTTTGAAGGCCTCATTCCCAGAGATACCTAGTTATTTAGGGAGTGATTCCAGCAAAACAGAAACTCAAAGACTTGCTGGGTTTGCGTCTAGATCCGCCTTATCTGGAAAAGTCTTAACTGATGCCCCCAGCATATCAAGTCGAAAGGATTTAGCAAACACTGCTGATCTTTTTAAGGCACCTCCTAGGGAAGTTGGATCAAATGCTTTACCAGGTGTCCCATCTCAGTCATGGTCAAGTGGAAAAGTTACATTATCAGCTTCAACTTTGATTCAAGGAAATAGACCTGATTATAATAATGTTCAAGTTGGTGCTGCAAATGTTCCTAGTGACCTTGGCAGTAAATCTTCTTGCATGAAGGATACTACTGGTCAATCAACTTCTGTCAACGCTTCTGTTAGACCAGCTCTTGAGGGGGAACAAAGAGGTTCGATTGTGTCAGGGACAATTGAATCATTGCCTGCCTTTCGAAACTCACAGTTGTCATCTCACGAAAATTTTGCTTCAGCCAGGTCTCTAAACCACAGACTCAAGTATTCAAAAGACAACTACAAAACTTCATCCCTGAGGAGTTCCGAGCCAAACTTATCAAAACAATTTGGTAATGTATGTGTATTTTTCCTATGCTGGCAGAAAAATTCTAATCTAACTCTGGGACAGGATCTCTTACAGTTATCATGCCATTTCAATCCTTTAATGTGAATTGTATCTTTGTTTATTTGTAACTTTATAACCTAGCAAAAACTGAAAGGCAGCATTGCGAGATAGTACCTATGGGGATTCTTAAATTTTAATTTCTGTACTGTCAATCAAGTTTAGTCTTGCATAAATTTCACAAGCATTTACCTGCTTTACAAGCCAGCATATCAAAGTTTTTTTTAACAGGTACGTTTTACATGATTGGCTTGTTTCCACATATGCATGTGTATATCCGCATAAATGTCTTTGGGTTGTTTCTTTTTCTCTTCCTTTTGAGGAATGGGAATGTGGTGTTTTTCTTATTTTCCCAATTGCACTGCTTCTTTTGTCTCGTATTGTCCTTTAAGAAATTTCTATACTGTAGATTAAAGAGCTAGCCAAAGAGTTGGATACACTTCTGGAATGCATTGAAGAAAAAGGTGGTTTCAGGGATGCCTGCACTGTTTTTCTGAGAGGCTCAGTTGAAGCTTTGGAGGAGGGCATGGGAACTCTCTCTGAAAATTGCAGAATGTTGAAGGTGATATTTCATTGTAAAGCTCATTGCTATCTCTTAGCTCAGCTATCATGTATCATTTTCAGCTTGCAGGTTTGATTTGTTTACACTTTCATCTGTTGTTCTGTTAGTTGCTATATTCTCTAGAAAATTATTACTCAGTAAGAATGATAGGTTCTTTAATATTTAAGGCAGTAAAGCAAAAGTGAAAAATGGGATGAGAGAAAGAGATTTCTGGTCTTCTCATCTCCTAGGAATAGGATTAATAGCAAAATAGATGAAACTTGAGAGTACAGCTTTGGAGTTGAGGTCCCTTTTGAGTGAATCTCTTCCAAGCTGACCATCTATGAAACAATGACATTTTAAACTCAGGTGTGTAAATATGATTTTGCATGGTCATCGATCTATTAAGACCTGCATGTCTGTGTATGGCTCTGCATTTTTGTGCATTATGTACACTGTATATAGGTGCTTCGTGATGTATGGAGCCAGATTGCTTCAAGTGTTATTTATTGTCTTAGTATTTTTCAGAGTGTGATGGATGAGCAGCTTGGAGAGATCCATCATCTTCTAGATAAAACTGTGCAAGGTATTTTTCGGTTTTCCAAATGTCTTGTTATTGCTAACAGCATTTTCATTTTCTTGAATTGAATTACTTGAGAAATTTCTTAATATGGGAACTTTCAGTAACTTAAAAAGCAGAAGTTATTAAGTCATATTGATACAGACGTCACTTCACTGAAAGTTTTAGAAATTACTACAATCTGCTGCAAAATACTATTTCAGGATTATAATGAAATTGGTATAATGCATCTCCCATTTTTTATTGTGTGGGTTTCTTGTTTTGAGTTTCCATTCGGTTGTTCATCTGGTTTTCAGTTTTGGCAAGGAAAATATATGTAGACGGTATTGTCAAGCAAGCTTCTGATAGCCAATATTTGGAACTCTGGAATCACCAAAAGTTGAGCTCTGAACTTGAGTTGAAGCGGCGGTGTATACTAAAACTGAATCAGGTTGGTTATCAGTTGTTGTTAACTTGTGAGATTTGTCCAACTTGACAATTGCTATATCTTAATCCCTTTTCCAGGAGTTGACTAATCAGTTGATTCAATTGGAGAGACACTTCAATGCCCTCGAACTTCAGAGTTTTGGTGGAAATGCTGGATTTCACACAGATCGGAGAACTTTGCAGATTAGATATATGCCTTCAAGGTATAGTTGATATCAGATGGTTAGCTTGTATATGAGAATTGCTAAAAAGAAGATAAAACTTGAAAATAAAATCTACAATGTTGTTAATAGCTTGCAGAAGCTGTTAATCAAACAATTGCTGGAAGCTCATGATCAAATAGATAGCAAGGCAATCCAATTTTAGCTTTGTGAAAATTGGTGGCTTTGCTATACTAATTTCACTAATTCTGAAAATATTTTGTTTGCAGACAACTTCAGTCCTTGCATAGTTTACAAAACACAATGAGTTCACAGTTAGCAGCTGCTGAACAACTTTCTGAATGTCTCTCAAAACAAATGTCCCTGCTGAGTTTAGAGTCACCTGTAAGACAAAAGAATGTCAAGAAGGAACTTTTTGAAACAATTGGAATCCCGTATGATGCCTCTTTTAGCTCGCCAGATGCAACGAAAGTTGGTGATTCCACTTCATTGAAGAAACTTTTACTTTCTTCGGGTTCTGCTGCCACCAAAGGTAAGTCTAGGAGACACCAATCAAGTGCTATGAAAAGTTCTGATTCAGAAACTTCAAGGAGAAGGAGGGACTCACTTGATCAGGTAATTCTTTTTCAAGCCATTTTATCAAATCTTGATGATCACTCTAGTGTTAATCACATGTTAACCTCAACTAGTTGATATTGAAATTTAGTTGTCCTGAGTTGAGTTCCCTTATGATACTCCATTCACTGAAGCTAGATTGCTTTTGCAGATAGCCAAAAATTTGCTTGAATTATAGAATCAATCTACTAAAACTTTTCCATTGGATATATGAATTGAGCTTCGCTCAGACCATTCTGCTTTGTTACTCTTATTATGGATTCACGCACTCTCTTCCACATGACTTTTTGACGATGCAACTTATATTTAAAACAAACAAATAATATCACTGAGGTAAACAATTCAGGAGATGGAAAAATGTACACAAGAGACTTAATTCAAAACTTCAAGATAAAAATAAATGGGAAGAGATTCAGTGGTCGAAACTTCTTATAGCCATGTTTAGAATCAATTAAGGTTGCTCTTCCAGGAGATCTAGTTTGGTTTCAGTGTGCATAAGAATTTTACTAAAATATATGTTCTGCTAAATTAGCAGAAGCATAGTTAACTTTAAAGAAAACCAAAAAGTTTTAACTTGAAGAAAACTAAAATTCCTGCTAGAACTTCATGTTATGCTTTTATGTTATTATCTAAAAGTATTCCATATTATCCACTGTGCTGAGATTTTTTGCAAGCTCCAACATGCATGTTATTTCTTATGACCCTGCTGCAGAGCTGGGCTAGTTTTGAGCCTACGAAAACAACTGTAAAAAGGGTGCTTTTGCAAGAAAATCAGAAGAAAAATGTGAACAAATCATTCTTGTTGAAGGATAGGGAAATTTTTAGTTCTGGCTTGGGGGACATCTCCACAGTTCACCAAGAAGACCAGACATCCCGATCTTTCTTGCACCCATTGGAAAACAAAGGTGAGCTATTACAAAGTTTAGATGAAACAGCATGTGCTCACTTATCATCTAAAGCATATGAAGAAAATGCACCTGATGGTTGCTATTATTTTATGTTTAAGCAGGCCTTCATTATGGATCCCCTAAACAAACGTTTGAGAAAAAAGCAACCATTCCATTTAAATGGGCTACTGATCCTCCAATGTCATCACAGCCTCTGGGCTTGCATTCTCCTATACTGCAAAATAACAACGTAGCGATGGTATCAGTTTCGTCATCCCTGGTATCACTGCCAGGAGGAGAAACAAGTAGCAGGGAAGCCTACAACATGACTGCTGATAAATCTAAGTGTAAGTTTTCTCAAATTGAGAAGCCTGATTCTGTTTCCACCAATGAGACCAGACATATTCAGCAAACTGAAACTAATATAAATAAAAATTCAGCAGACTCTACCGTGCCACCAATGCAGACACCTTTGTTTCCAAAGAAACCAAATGAGATTCCTGTTTCAACTACCAGTAGCGTGCTTGCAAAGTCAGCAATGCAAAGTGTGAAGCCTGGACCAGCAGACACCAGAAGTTCATTTTTCAAATCTCCCAATAAAAATTATGAGCCCGCGCTCTCTTTGTTAGGTGCCTCGTCTGTGGCTCCCACCCAACCTGGAAAGGTTCCTGAGATCAATTTTGCTACTAGCAAAAGCCAGCCTAGTGAAAAAGTTTCATCTTCTCCATCAGCCTTCATATCACATTCAGTTTCATCATCTCCGATATCCAATATATCACCAAACATCTCATCATCAATAGCTACACCGACGTTGTCAGCTGCAATGCCACTGAGCACATCTTTAACCAGTTCTAAGGTCACCACCGGCTCTAATCAAACAGTTACTTCGACATCATTGCCATCAGTTTCTGTCTCACCTGTTCTTTCTTCCGGTTCATTGTCTTTTCAGGCCCCCAGGACAGTGTTACCCTCACATGCTCCACCTCCAACTTCAGAGGTTTCTCCAGAGCTGCAACCCCCTCTAGGGAAAACTCTGCCTTCTAGCAATCCAAGTCATTCATATTTGAGATCAGAATCCCTTGAAACAGATATTCAGCCTCTTATAGGAAAGCCTGCACGAAATGTAAACCCCACTCCTACACCTTCAGTTTCAGAATCACTTAAAACAGAGCCCCAACCTCCTGCTGGAAAAAATCCACCTTCTGTCACTCCAGTTACCCCTTCAGAATCAGATTCCCCGAAAACAGAGGTTCCACATCCTCCGGGTGAAGCAAGTTCAAAGTCAGATGTGGATGTTCCTACAACTGCTCCACAGCCTAACCCTTCTACATTTGGTTTGAAGCTTGAACCTTCAGCATCATCTGTCCTTACTACAGGACTATCAACTGGATTTGCACCAGTAAACCAGCCCAGCTTGAACCACTCTGGAAGTACTGCATCTAAGGTGGCTCTGAATTCTCAACCTCAACAGCCATCTTCTCATAATGTTCCTTTTGGAGCTCCAATCCTGACTTCTGATAGCGTTAGTGGAAAGAATGAAAGTTTGGATGTTGCAGTTACAGAAGAGGTTGAAATGGAGGAGGAGGCTCCCGAGGCTAGCTGCACAAATGAACTTAATTTGGGAAATCTTGGAGGTTTTGGGATTGGTTCAACGCCTATCCCAACTGCTCCTAGAGCAAATCCATTTGGCAGTCCATTTGGTAGCACAGGATCA
Organism: Populus alba x Populus glandulosa; assembly: GCA_033617975.1. Taxonomy (NCBI): domain Eukaryota; kingdom Viridiplantae; phylum Streptophyta; class Magnoliopsida; order Malpighiales; family Salicaceae; genus Populus; species Populus alba x Populus glandulosa. The sequence continues at coordinate 26,680,818 of CM066145.1, read as the reverse complement.
AATGTAGCAAGCTCGTCGTTGACCATGACTGTACCTAGTGGAGAGCTCTTTCGACCTGCCTCTTTCAACTTTCAATCTCCTCATCCATCCCAAAAGCCTCCACCAACAAATATGGGTGCTTTCTCTGGTGGCTTTGGCACAGGAACTGTTGCTCAAGCTCCTTCTCAAAGTCAGTTTGGCCAGCCAGCACATATTGGATCAGGACAGCAAGCACTGGGATCAGTTCTCGGGACTTTTGGGCAGTCTAGACAGTTTGGAACTGGTTTACCTGGAAGTGGTTTCGCTTCTACCAGTGGTTTTGGTGGTGGCCTTGCTACTAGTAGTTCAACAGGTGGCTTTGCAAGTGCTGCAACTGCTGGCGGGTTTGCTGGTGTTGCTTCTACTGGTGGTGGATTTGCTGCTTTGGCCTCATCTGGTGCAGGATTTGGTGGTGTGGCTGCTGGGGGTGGGTTTGGTAGTGTAGCTTCTGGTGGTGGGTTTGGTGGAGTGGCATCTGGTGGCAGTGGCATTACTGGTGTGGCTTCAGGTGGAGGTGGGTTTGCCGCAGCAGCCTCGAGTGCTGGTGGTTTCGCAGCAGCGCCTCCATCTGGTAGTGGATTCGGTGCATCAGGTAGCATTATTATCTAATACTCCATTTTCCTCATCTTTTGTGTAATGCATGCGAAGTCTTTGCTGACTTGCTGTGAAAATTTGCACAGGTAGTGGATTTGGGGCTTTCGGCAGCCAACAAGGCACTGGAGGATTCTCAGGTTTTCCTGGTAATGCAGGAGGCAGCCAACAAGGAATTGGTGGTTTCTCTGCTTTCAGTGGTAATCCAGCAGGAACTGGAAAACCTGCGGAATTATTTACACAGATGAGAAAATAGAGTTCAGAGCTTTTGGACTAGGATTAGAAATTTTGTTCGCAAATGAAAAATGTATTTGTTTAAAATAGAATGTAAATTGAGATTCACCCGATGTGAGATCACATTCTGTCTGCAATCTGAGTTTTGCTCTTTCTTATTGTTGGACCTTTTTACCAAATATTATGCCAATGGGGGTGTCAATTTATGAATGAATGCAACATATTGTGTGTGGATAGATCACAGAAGTTGGAAATAAAATGGGATTGAAGAAATTCTCCAGGATATACTTTTGCTGTTAAACATGCAGGACAAAACAGACCATAGGTTGGATTTATGGGGGTGGTGGGGGGGTTTGTATGCTGGAATACTTGAATGATTGGTTCCCCGCTTGAATCCGTCACTCTCTAATGGTTCTACATAATTAACAAACCAAACACTTTAAGCTATGGCAATGCAAAGGCAACATTGGAAAAGCCAACATCCGTTCTCTTGACTACAATAATCACGATATTGTAACAAAATTTGAGAAGAGCAGAAGGGGAAAATAAACAAAATCCAGGAGTCGGAAGCTCTCAGCCTCGGTATCATTATCAAACAGGAATGCCTAGTTCAGAAATCTTCGTGATCCGCTTGTCAAGTTTGCTCCATGGCCGCTTCAATAGGGAGCCACAGAAGCAACCTAACCAATAAAATATAGAGATCAGAGAACCTTCAACACAGTTATTAATCAGGAGAACAAACGAATACCATCAGAAGATAGAATATCAGAAGTGAATGTTGATAGTTGATGGATAAGAAGCAACTCATGCAGGTCACAGGTGCCGCATGCTTGAACCAGAAGCATCAAGTTTTTGCTGCTCTCAATTTAAGTGTAGATTATGTCTGACAGCCAAGCCAGGTTACCGTAGGAGATTCTCATATCCTCCACCACGACAATTCAGTGGACAAATCTCATTCCTGGGCTTTCCATCACCGAACACAAACTACAGCTTCTGTTACAAATTTATAGGTAGACAGTAGGATTTACCCTCTTTCTCATAATATATATATATATATATATATATATATCAAATTAACTCAATTATTATTACAATTTACCATTCCATTTCAATTGAATTTGTGCTTGTAGATTTTCATATCTGTCTGTGATATAATCCATAGAAGGCAATCCTGCATATGAAGACTGCTCTGTGTCCAGAGCAAGCATTTCTATCCAGTACTCTACCAGACACAAGATTTCGTGTCATTAAGTAACAAGCTAACAATTGTGAGTGCATAAACTTAGTGATCAAGTTAGGAACAAAAAGCAACAATGACGATGTCTTTATATAAAATTAGAAAGAAGCCGCAAGTGATAGCCCCACCATCTGCTTTTTAAAAGGCTCTTTCTTTACCTGTTTCACCTTTTTAAAATTGTTTTTCAATAGTTTTAATATAAAAAATAAATCTAAAAAAATATTATTTTATTATAATCTCGATCAATTAAAAACCTCCATTCATCACATTGCCTGTGATGGATGGTGAAAAGAGGAGCAGGGACATGTTGTCATGCCAAAGACCCTCTTGATTTCCTTTTTGGGTCTTAATTTAAAAATAATAATTTTTTATTAGGTGTTCCATCTATTTCTTTCGTGCCTGAATTTATAAAATAGATAAGAGTAAACGAGTCATCAATTAAATATCTAGGATAAGTTTAAAAACTCAATATTCTAAATATCAAGATTTTAGTCGTATCTTCATTAATTATTCATCTAAACTTTAGTCATCTAAGAACATAAAAATATAGGTAAAATAAAAGATTGTTGTGTTCAAGTGTATGATCTCAATCCTAATAATTTTAATGATTTAGATGAAAAAACCATGCAAGAAGATGAACTTAACAATATAAATCATGTGAAGAGAAGAATTTTGTACTGAATTGGGAAAAATGTCACTTTATGGTAACAAACGGCATTGTACTTGGTCATATTGTTTCATCGACAGGAATTGAGGTTGACAAATCTAAAATCGAGTTAATTGCCAACTTACCAACACCAAAATCTGTTAAAGATGTTAGATCATTCTTAGGACATGCTGGTTTTTACAGAAGGTTCATCAAAGATTTTAGTGTAATATCTAAACCATTGTGTAACCTTCTATCAAAGGAAACTGTTTTTGAATGGACTGAACAATGTGAAAAAGCCTTTGTTAAACTTAAAAGCTTGCTTACTTCTGCTCCTGTCATTCAACCTCCTGATTGGTCATTACCTTTTGAAATAATGTGTGACGCTAGTGATTATGTCGTGGGTGCTGTTTTGGGATAAAGAAAAGATAAGAAACCTTATGTGATTTTCTATGCAAGTAAAACTTTAAATAATGCTCAAATGAATTACACTACCACTGAAAAAGAATTACTTGCAGTAGTATTTGCATGTGACAAGTTCAGATCTTATCTTATTGGCTCACCTGTTGTTGTTTTTAGTGATCATGCAGCATTGAAATATCTTCTCTCTAAGAAAGATTCTAAGGCTAAATTGGTGCGGTGGATTTTGTTACTTCAAGAATTTGATATCACAATCAAAGACAAGAAAGGCACCGAAAAAGTTGTCGCAGATCATTTGTCAAGATTGACAACCGATTCGAGATCTGACATCACACCAATCGATGACTACTTTCCTGATGAATCTTTATTTTTTGTCTCTATGATGCCTTGGTTTGCTAATATTGTTAATTTTCTTGTTTCAGGACAATTGCCAGCTCATTGGAGTACCCAAGACAAAAGAAAGTTCTTGAACGAAGTGAAGAACTTTTATTGGGATGACCCTTATTTATTCAAATATTGTCCTGATCAAATATTTCGAAGATGCATTCCTGACAATGAGGTAAGTAGTGTCATTAAATTTTGTCATTCTGAGGCATGTGGGGGTCATTTCTCATCAAGAAAGACAACTGCAAAAATCTTACAAAGTGGATTTTACTGGCCCACCATGTTCAAAGACTCACATGCATTCTGCAAGACTTGTGAAAATTGTCAAAAGTTGGGATCTATTTCAAAACATCACATGATGCCTTTAAATCCTATTCTTGTCATTGAGATTTTTGATTGTTGGGGTATAGATTTTATGGGTCCATTTCCTCCATAATTTGGTTTCTTGTATATATTGGTCGTAGTAGATTATGTTTCAAAATGGATAGAGGCAATTCCAAGTAGAACCAATGATCACAAAACAGTGATAAAATTTTTGAAAGAAAATATTTTAAGTCGATTCGGAATCCCTCGAGCCATGATAAGTGATGGTGGAACATATTTCTGCAACAAGCCATTTGAATCTTTAATGAAAAAATACGGAATCACACACAAAGTTGCCACCCCTTATCACCCTCAGACGAGTGGACAGGTAGAACTTGCTAATAGGGAGATCAAACAGATCTTGGAGAAAACAGTAAACCCTAATCGGAAATCGGAAAGACTGGTCTTTAAGACTTAATGATGCACTTTGGGCTTATCGAATTGCATATAAAACATCATTAGGTATGTCACCTTATAGACTAGTCTATGGAAAACCTTGTCACTTGCCTGTGGAAATTGAACATAAAGCTTATTGGGCTATTAAAGCTTTCAATTCAAACATTGATGATGCTAGTCAACTGCGAAAATTGCAAATAAATGAGCTTGAGGAAATAAGAAATGATGCATATGACAATTCAAGAATTCATAAAGCAAGAATCAAAGAGTTTCATGACAAGAAAATACTGAGAAAAACATTCACTATTGGTCAAAAAGTCTTGCTTTATAATTCTCGACTCCATTTATTTCCTGAAAAACTAAGATCAAGATGGAGTGGTCCTTTTATTGTGAAACATGTGTATCCATATGGGGCCTGTGATATCGAAAATCCAAAGAATGGTAATGTTTTCAAGGTAAATGGCCATCGTTTGAAAGTTTATTTTGACAATTTTTCAGTTGAAACTGACTCTATTGAATTAGGTGATCCTGTATATAAAGATTGATTCTTTTTCTCACATTGTTTTTGTGTGACTTTTGTTTTGCTAGTCTCTCACCCCGGTCAAATGGCGGATAACGGTACTCCGTGACTTTTAAGTCGGTTCTTTCAGTTTCCCATGATAACTGATATCTGTGTATATATTTGTGCAATTCTTTGCTCTTTCTCCTTTCTTTGAATCTCTCCCCCAATTCTCAGTTGAAAATGGACACCACTCTTGAAAAATTGAAAAAGTATTTTCCCGCTCTACCTTAGAATGCGATTACAAAAATTTACCGTGCTAGATGTGCAAGATTGAGGTTGTTAATGAACCATGGAATTCCTGAAGATATTCGCTGGCTGATTGAAGCAAAGATCCAATTATCAGGTGAGTCCTCCAATTCTTTCATTTCATACATGCCTGGAATAGGTAAAAGCACTTTTGCGAAGAAACATCGTGCAAAACGACTGAAAGTCTGTCACCGATGTGCTAGATGGACTTGTAATGCGACATGTCGTTCTTTAGGAATGGTATCTGTAAACCGTGAAGATAAAATACAATTCATTAAGGATGGCCTGAGTAAGGGGTCTTTAGATAATTTTCTATTGACTCTTGAGACGCACCCTAGTGGAGATGTGCATCGTGCAATTTATGATTTATGGCCCCAATTCCATAAAGAACATGCTCGACTTAGTCTTGGGAATCTAACTAAAAAAGACCCTGTTTGCCAGTTTTTAAGAAAACTGGATGGGAAGCCTATCCCCGACCCATAGAGGGCGTTTAAGCCGTTCTTGGACGTAAAACCAAGGGAAGATGTGAGCCATAATCACAACTACCTGTACATACATATGCTTTTTCAAAATAAATAATTAATAAAGAGAGAGAGAGAGAGTGTGTGTGTGTGTGTATGAGACTACAGCTGGCCTATATATAGGTGGTATGATTGCATTTTCAATTTCTCATCTATAAATTCTTCTCTTCCTTCCCTTCATTTCTACTCAACCCATACATTCATCAAATACAGACGTGTGTAGAAATGGCAGGTTCCTCAAGTAATCACATAAACAAAATTTGTGTTTTTGGTGGATCCAGTCCTGGGAAAGAAAAAGAGTTTTTAGAATCAGCAAATCATCTTGGTCAGGTACTAGTTGAGCGAAAGATTCATTTAGTGTATGGAGGAGGCAGCCTTGGGTTGATGGGGGGGAGTGTCAATAGCTGCATCTTTAGGAGGTAGTCAAGTTATGGGGGTTGTCCCCAAAGCTTTAGCACAAGGGGACATCATTGGAAAAACAATTGGAGAGGAATTACAAGTCCCCACAATGTCTGATCGACTGAATACCATGTTTAACCATGCTGATGCCTTCATTGCCTTACCAGGTGGTCTGGGCACATTGGAAGAGATCTTTCATATTTCCTCTTGGGCCCAACTGCACATTCACCATAAACCCATAGGTTTGTTAAATGTTAATGGTTTCTATGATAAGTTGTTGTCTTTTCTTGATCATGCTGTGGAACATGAATTTCTAACATCATCAGCACGACAAATCATAATCTCTGCTGCTACTGCTGAACAATTGATTGACCAACTACAATCTTTCATCCCTGTAATTAATCCCTCCATGAGTCGTATAAATTGGTCAACTAAGGAAAGTCGTAAAAAGCTTAGATTGGATTTGAGCATTCATTTGTAAAAACTTTGTGTCTTTTGGTTTTATTATTGTGTTTTGTTGTTTCTTATATTTGCGTAAGTGTGTTTCAGGTTTGTCAGTGTTCGTTATTTCAGGTGATGTCTTCTATACTCTATATTTCTACCTTAAGACATTGAGGACAATGTCTCATTTTGGTTGGGGGGAAAGGGTAGTAGTTAAAAAAAAAAAATTGTGTTTTCTATTTCATAAACTATTTGCAAAACTGTTGTTACTAGGATGACAGAGTAAAAGGAGTTATTTTGTTAAAGTGACTCTTGAGACGCATCTTAGTAAACATTCTTAACAAGGTCTATCATAAAACTTCTTGAAATATCTAAGTCTACAAACTCTCATATTGTTAACACTTGATTCTGCTCATATGCTCATTTAACAAGTATTCTTAAATCTTCATTTTCACACACACACACTTTAACATATGATTGTGGGTTGCACAATTGGATTATTACATTATTTATGTTCTTTTGTTAAAGGTAACAACTAAGGGAAAGGGATAGTACATAATTTGCATAAAAAAAAAACAAAAAACAAAACAAAACTTTTTTTTTTAATAATGATGAATAAAAACGTAGATAAGTTTGGTTTTGTAGCCTCCCTAACCTAAACAATTAAGCCTGAAGGGGTGTTTTAACACTTAATACCCTAAAGTCAACTAACTTGGGAGTTATTGGCCCAAAACTTGTTACATGGGTTAAGGAGAAAAGCTTAAGGGAATCAAACATTGCACTATCTATGTATCAGTATCTACAACCCGAGTTGCTAAGCTCGTAGAGGTGTCTCAACACCTAATGCCCTAAGACCAACTGGTCTGGGAGTCATTAGCCTAAAGCTCGTTACATGGGTAAAAGATGCATTGTGTTTTAAGTTGTATGTGTAAATAAATAAATAAAAAAGAGAAAAAAAAAAGAAGAAAAAATAATCCCAACCCAAAGAAGTTAACCTTAAACATTAGAACATAATATTGTTTTCTTCCAACAATAGCCCCATCATATATGTTTTCATACATTGAGCACATAAAAAGAAGGTTTATTAATATCTTGTTTAAGAAATATGAAGCAGAAATGAGAGTTTGTTTATCTGGATAGATTAATGGAAGTTTAATGATGAATGCCTTGCTTTATAGAATTTGCAAATTGTTTTTCTAATTTAACACTTTGATTACTAGGGACTAGTAATAAGCTGGTTGGGGGGTGTGATTAGTACTTAAAAGTGCATGTTTATCAAGGGTTTATATCATCATTTTGCACTTAAAGTATCAATAACTCCTTAACTAAAGCATGTTTTATAATAACAAGTCTAATACTATAAAATACCCTAATATATGGTAAATGTTCATCTTAAATGCAGGCATATCACATAAATCAAAGGATTGATTGATGAATTCAACTACTGAAATTTTGAAGATAAAGAAGGGTGAAGCTTAGAAAGGAGAAGTCCGAATCTGTCCCGCAGCCCAACACTGTTCAGTGTTCAGCCCATATCTCGAGTTCTAGATATCCAAATGATCTGAAATTTTTATAGAGATTTGATAAGACATAGGCCTACAACTTGCATTTGGACATCAAGATCTAAGAAGACCGTTTTCAAGTCCAAATTATAGCAACAACGGAGAAGTCCGAATCTGTCCTACAGCCCAACACTGTTCAGTGTTCAGCCCATATCTTGAGTTCTAGAAGTTCAAATGGCCTCATCTTTTTTTTCCTGGAAAGCTAAGAGAGTTTCCTAGAACTTTCATTTGGACATCTGGACCCCGTTCTGATGCTAGCATTTTTGTTTTATTAAGACAAGAAGATAAGGATTTTCACCTAGTCAAAAGATGGCTACCCACTCAACAATTAGTCATCAAATCAATAATTCCGAATTTTGGCCTATAAAAGGAGGCATTTGCCATGTAATTTGGGGCTTGGTTGTTCAGATCAAGTTCATGCTCTTTATTTCTCTCTTTATATTTTTTGTAATTCTTAAGTTTTGCTTTTATTAATTTCTTGTTTATGCTTTTCATTTCCTTTCCTTTCCTTAGTTAACTTGTATTTTATTTATGTTCTTGTTTTATTTATTTATGTTTTTCTTATTCATCATGTTTAGCTAAGTTTATTATGTCAAGGTGAAAATGTTACACTAATGGTGTAAGAACAAGTATGGTGTAAACTCAATATGGACCTTAATGTTTAATATTAACGTGTCTTATCTTTTTATCTTACTAATTCTTAATACCTTGCTTGTTAAATGGTTAATCTAAATTTGTGTTGTATAATACTTGGTACAACAAATGCTTGGCACTCTCATAACCCAACCGTATGGTATTACCTACACCTGGGGCTATGAAAGGTACTTGATTTGTTGTTAACATCATGAATTCCTGACAATATTTAAAAGTTTGGTGTTATGTAAATAAGATAATTAATATGATCATGTTAATAATTTATAATGAGCTATTAATGACAAATCATCCGACTGGAACCTCCTACACTTGGGAGAAGACATCAATCTTTTGGTCGTGTCACCTATCATTAATTATTCTTTTGAAAACCTTGCCCTATTATCCTTATTTTTGACACAAAATGAACAAATTAATGCTACTTTGGATGCACAAGTTGTTTTTACCAAGGATGATGAACTTCAACGAATCCCAATACATAAGTTAGACAACCAGATTCAGACTATACTTGAATTATTAGAAAGACATCATAATAACTTGATTATAATCTTTAGGAGATTATTGAAGCCGCCTTGAGCTTTACTCAATAGGGTAGGGTTTCTTCAATCCCGGGAGAATTGGTGGGGGCATCAGACTCCAGACATTATTTACGCACTTGTATAATTATAGACGATGGAGGGTAACCCAACCATTAAGAGATTAAGTTGTAGCTTGTCGCACCCCAAAAAAAAAATCAGCGCGCGGCATCGGCTGGCGATTTAAATCTCGTTTATTGCGTTTGCTTGAATTTGGTTCGCTGGAGTCGCCACCTAGTAATTGATTGCGGGCTACTAGGAAACCGGATGTACTGGTCTCGTCAGAGATTCGCGGGTAAGAGACTGGTTGTGGTTAGGGAAGGTATTAGCACCCCTAACGCACCCTACCTGAGGTAAGCTGCTTCGTGAATTTGATGTGTTAAAGAAGTTTTAATAATTGTCTTTTCATCGGAAATTAGAAATATCACTTACGTATAAGTTAATAATTCTCAACCGCGATCCGATCAAAATATTAAATTCTTCTTTAATAGATTTGCAATTTCATCCTAAAAAATAAATAAAGAAATAAATAAAAGAACAAATTCATAAAACAAATACAAACACACACATACACTTTCACTATTTTTATTTCTTTTCTTTTTTTTTTCTTTTCTTTTACATCCACTATACAAATACAAATACAAATTCAAATTCAAATTCAAATTAAATAAATAAAAATACACCAACACACACATCCCTTTTTTTTTATTATTATTTTCTTTTCTTTTCCTTTTTTTTTCTTTTACATTCACATATTACAAATTTAAAATAAATAAACAAAAATTACATTAAAACTTTAAAATTTACAAAATGGTCCCTCAAAACTCCCGAAATTGCAGGGAAGGACTTCTGCACCCGCATGAACAATTCCGGCGCGTCTCCCCACGCGCCACTGTCACTGGTGGCGCGTGGGTTCACGCGCTACCGGAAAAAAACCACAGCAGGGGGCTTGATCGACTTCTTCTTCTCAGCCTCCCAACGCCGGCGACGACCTGCAAAGAAACCCAAAAACAACACAGGCAGTTGATTTTAATTTGTTTGTTTCATTTCTTAGATCTGTTTTTTTGTAGATCTGCGTCTGGTTGCAGATCCGGTGATACCCAGCTGCGGTGGTGGGTGTCTTCTCCTCCTCCGTTTCAGGTGGTGAAGGCAGGTCTGACGGCGGCTGTGTTGCTGCTGGTGTTCGGCGAGCCGGTCGCTGCTACTGGAGGCCGAATGAAGGGGGGGACTTGTGTTGCGAGAGGGTGGCCGGCTTCGGTGAAGGCCTGTCGAGGCTGGCTTCGGGTTCGTCAGGTGGAGAAGCTGGGAGACTGCGGCGGAGGGGAGAAGGAGCGGCGGCTCTGTGCAAGCCGAGAGGGAAGATAACGGGGAGATAGGGACTGCTGGAGGCGACCGGAGGAGAAGAAACCCACGGGTCCAAGCTGGGGAAGTAGCGATCGTCTTCAACAGGAAGCGCCGGAGCTGCGGGTTGATTTGGGTGGAGGCGCTGCTATTGAGAGGAGAAGAAAACGCTGCTGAGGAAGGGGGTTTCGGCTGGATCTGCTGGTGAGGGAGAAAGGATAATCCGGGTGCTTTGGGGGGCTGTTTGGCCGGTTTCTAAAGAGAAAAATTCAATTCGGGTGAGGGGCTGTGTGGGGGAGAAAAAAATGAATTGGCTCCGGCGGCTGGGAAAAAATTCGAACCAGAGGGGGGGGCGGCTGCTGTTCAAAAAAGAGACTAGGTTTAGGTTTTTTGTATATTTTTTGTGTTTCCAAAATTAACCCCCCCCCTTTAGTAAGTGTTGGAAACCAGTATTTATAGGCAAAACTTTTGCTAGGTTTTTCAACTTGGTCCCTCAACTCTTTTTTTGTAAATTTTTATTTTTCTTATTTTTTTGTATTTTTTTAAAAACGAGCAATATCAACGTCGACTTAAATGCGGAAAATTAATGATTTAAAAATGACGCGTGAAACGTCGAACGCGTTTGAAAATCTTTTAACAATTTAAATTCTTTTTTTAGACGACGTTGAAAATGCTAAAATGACGAAAATATATTAAAAAAACATATTTTTTGGATTTTCTTTGTTTTTCTCAATTTTTGGATTTTTTGAAAATATATCAAAAACATGGGTCAAAAATTGGGTAGCAACATAGCTTATGTTTTGGTTTAATTTATTTGAACTTTTAGTTGAGGTTAATTATGATTTATTTGTTGGGTTTGATTTAATTATTGTTGGGTATTTTATTTAGTGATCTATAAGTCTAATTGCTTGCTCTAGTTAAGATTTTAGTATTTATATCATATTTTTTTAAAATGTTAGATAATTGTTGATGAATTAAATAAAAATTGCAAAGTTATATACTTTTTCAACCCCATTCTTTTCTCCTCTAACTTTTTTCTTTTTTTTTCTTTGGCTTCTTGTGATGTTTTGAATTAAAAGAGATAGGAAAAGACAACAAAACCCTTGGAGGCTTAAAGAGTGGGTATAAATAAATGAGGGGTAGTGTGGTAATTGAATAAACATAATAAGTATAAATAGAAAAAAAAAAAAAAAAGAGATATGAAATTAAGAGTGAAAAATTGACTGGAGAAGAAAAGAAAAGGGGAAGAAGAAGAGAAGAAAAGGGAAAGATAAGGGAAATAAAAGAGAATTAGAGAAAATAAGTTTAAAGGTAAGATTATGTATAAATATATGTTCTTTTAAGCTTTAAATTTCTGTTTTGGTTGAATGTTAGGGTTTTGAAGATTGTGTTTTGGGTTTATTGATGAAGTAATTTGAATGTTATAAGGTTGATTGTTGTGGGTAATGGATTATTTAGTTGATTATGGAAGATTGTAGGTAAAGATGATGATTTTGAGTTATGATTTGTGTAAATGGTAAATGAGTTATAAATGTGGAAAAAACCGTAGGTTTTCTATTGAAGATGACACCAATTTCGGTTTGATCCCTCAATTTATGAAAATTACAGTTTAGTTCCTAAACTTTGAAAAAAATTACAGATTGATCCCTGTAGCATATTCCGAGATTCTGGACAGAATAAAAGATGAATTATGGGCATAATTCCAGTATAGTTATGAATTTTTAACACTTTCAATTTGGTCCTACCATTTGAAAAAAAAATACAATTTGACCCTAAAAATTTGGAAACATTCCAGAATGGTCCATGGAGCATAATTAGAGATTCTGGAAAAAAATGAGGATGAATTATAGACATAATTCCACTATAGTCATGAATTTATGATATTTTTAGTTTGGTCCTCCAATTTGACAAAGTTACAATTTGACCCTTAAAAATATGATAAATTCCATATTGATCCCTAGCTATAATATTAGCTTTTGCAGATTGGTTTGATGAATAATTGAGGGTTATTTAGTGAATTATTATCAAGTTTTATTATTTTTTTTTATTATGGATTAGATTTCGGAAAAACCATTTAATTTTTGGGTTTTTAGAAAAAATGACTAGTAGTTTAAAAACATATAGGTTTATGAAATAGACCCTTAGTTAAGTGTATTAAATAGGTTGTACGTTATTTTTTCTTTGTTTTTTTTTTAATATATCTCATTTTTATTCAGATAATCCTAACATTCTACCGGTGGGATATTAATAGGATTTCTTTCGGTATCTGCTTTTAAGTTCTGTTTGCTTTCGAGTCAGGTGAATAGATAATTTTTCATATGCTTTAGAAATATTATAAATATTTGATTTGTTAATATGAATTGGATCATGCTTCTTCAAAATATATATGTTGATTATTATCCTTGTTATGATAAAGTATGATCAATTGTTGAATCTGAATTCTTGATATGAACCAGTATATATTTTGAATTAATGATTTAAAAATGACGCGTGAAACGTCGAACGCGTTTGAAAATCTTTTAACAATTTAAATTCTTTTTTTAGACGACGTTGAAAATGCTAAAATGACGAAAATATATTAAAAAAACATATTTTTTGGATTTTCTTTGTTTTTCTCAATTTTTGGATTTTTTGAAAATATATCAAAAACATGGGTCAAAAATTGGGTAGCAACAGATGCCCCCTCTTTACAATGCTTACGAAGCGAAAATCCTTAAAATTTTGCATAGTAAGCTTTGTAAAGAAAACAGAAGGAAAATGATTTCATTATCTGGGGTGACCTGCCCACACACTCACACGGATCTATTTTCACGAGCGACCTGCTCACACATACTCACTCTAGTCTATTTTCACGGGCGACCGACCCACACATACTCACTCAAGTCTATTTTCACGGGCGACCGACCCACACTCTCCCAATAGTCTGTTTTCACGGGCGACCTGCCCACACATTGGGTTTACCTGAGATCCCATCTGGCGACCTCATTCAACTGGAACGAAAATATGTGTAACTCGGTTAACCTAAAATCCCATCTGGCGATTCCCTTTAACCAAAGTTACATGAGATCCCATCTGGCGACCTCATTCTGGAACGAAATATGTGTAACTCGGTTAACCTGAAATCCCATCTGGCGATTCCCTTTAACCAAAGCTACATGAGATCCCATCTGGCGACCTCATTCTGGTCTCATTGTACGGGTGACTAACCCTCGAAAAATGCTGGTCTCATTGTACGGGTGACGAACCCTAATGCTGCTGGTCTCATTGTACGGGTGACGAACCCTAGTGTTGGTCTCATTGTACGGGTGACGAACCCTAGAAAAATGCTGGTCTCATTGTATGGGTGACGAACCCCAGAAATATGATGGTCTCATTGTATGGGTGACGAACCCAGATGGAAAAAATGTGAAGTGCGGTCTCATTTGTAATGGGTGACCTACCCACGTGGAAAAAATATGAAGTGTGGTCTCATTGTCATGGGTGACCTACCCGGATGGAAAAAAATATGAAGTGTGGTCTCATTGTCATGGGTGACCTACCCGGATGGAAAGAATATGAAAAAGTGGTCTCGTTGTGATGGGCGACCTACCCAAATAGAAAGAATGTGAAGTGCGGTCTCATTGTAAATGGGTGACCTACCCAGATGGAAAAAATGTGGAAAACTGCGGTCTCATTGTCATGGGTGACCTACCCGGATGGAAAAAATATGAAGAACGGTCTTATTATGATGGGCGACCTACCCAGATGGAAAAAATGTGATATGACAAGTGTGAAAAATAGGACTTACCTGGCGAAGTCTGAGGGGATGACAGAAGAAGGGCTGAAAAAACTTGGTGCTTCCTGATAATTCCCGATCATAGGGTTTGAAAAAACTCGGTGTTTCTTGACTGCAAAAGTTGAAAACTCGAGGCTTCCCGATTGCAAGGTTGATCTCTTCATTTCTTTGGGATTTTCCTGTAACAATTGAAAAATATGTGCAAATGGTGTGTGTGTTTTTTTTTTTTTTTTTTTTTTTTTTTTTTTTTTTTTTGGAGGTTAGATGATATGCATGCATCCTTACCTGATTTGAAATATAAGGTCCCCCCTCTTTGATGCTCCATCGTCATAAGGTGCCCTTGTTTGTATCCCAAAGCTTTCTTTGTTCTTCCGATGTATTGGCTCATTCATGTGTTAGCCATCCACTCAGCTGTAAATGCAGTGCCCATCCCGGGCTGTCTTCGACAATTACTGCTTGCATCGTTCATGAAGCTTGACCCTGCCCCCATGTGTAGTACTGCTTGATTCATCATGAGAGATTTTCTCTCCTGGCTTCTTCTGAGAAATTATCCTCTGATTGATTGTGTGCATCATGCCAACACCCATCACGTTTGTTAATCAGTCATGAACTTGCCTTCGATTGAAACACCATTCAAGTATGTATGGTCACCAGCCTTCATGGAACTGCCAAGTCATCCAGACATGTATCTCATGCTTTGCAGTAAACAACTCATCATTGTAAGCGCGATGTATTTCTCTATGGATTCCTCTTAGATTGTCAAATCAGATCGTGAAAATACCTGCTTTAGCATCATCAATGATGTTCATGTTATCACCTATATTCATGCGGTGAAGTGCGCATTTGAGCTTCAGAATAGATGTCCCACAATCAGTCTTCGAGGTGGGTGCCTTTCCGACATTCATTCAGTGCAGTTGTGTGATAACATCTGTCTATAACCATATTTCAAAGAATGACAATATGAGATTGTCCTTTAAGTGCAGCATTGTTCCACAGTCAGTCTTGGTGGTATGCATCTTTTCTCCATTCAATTACATTCATCTGTGTATTCCTCATCGATCGCGAGCCATGTTTCAACAAATGATGATAGGAAAGTGCCCTTCAGGTACGTTTTTGTTTCTCCATTGCCGACAGGATTCAACTAAAGCATGGGCCATTTTGGAATGACATTGCCCCCAGTATGATCCGAGTGTGCTCGTTCATTGATTATCTGTCTTTGAACATCATTGTCTTCAGTTCACTGATTCATCATTTAAACATTGCCTCATAGCTGATCTGAGCACTGCTTGTTTTTCCTTTTCAAGGTCTACTGTATTGCCCCCCAGCTGCTCAACTTTTCAAGGAGTGTCGAGGACTTCAATGTCATTTCTATCAACGATTTTGCATACTCAATCAATGTTCTTCTGTGTTTGATAATCTTCCTTGTTCTGGAATCAACTCTCATATTTCAAAGATCATGTCTATTCAAAGTTTAGTTTGTTGAAATAAAATCAGAGATGTCTTTTTTTTTTAAAATCTTTTGAAAATCAAGCTTTTTGATCAACGGCCCCAACACATTTTATTCGAAATATATAGTCCTTTGATTGTCATGCATTTTGAAAACAGAAATTGACCCCATGTAGGATTAAAAATGGCTTTTTCCATGGTTCTTTGTATCAATTTGAATCCTTGATATTGGGTATATCATTTGATAGTCTATGATGAGGTGACCTTATTTTTGTGAATCTCAAATGACTAGATGCTTAGGCTTGATAAAGAAAGGTTGTTTCTTTTCTCCGTATTTATTTTATCAGCATGCATAATAACCAGTAGCCTAATTCAATGAAGCCACGACTCTTATAGAAAAAACTCTTCAAGTTTTGAGATCGCCATTTATTGGTTCGGATTGCTTGCTTGATTAAAAAGGGCTTTTAAAAAGCACGTAATGCAGGCTATGGTTCATGGCTATGAAAGAAAGGAATTTCACCGGCTCAAAAGGTGTTTGAGGGTTTCAAAGACCTAGGATCAACATCAACTATTCATCAACTTTTTTTCTATTGTTGTCTTTATAGAGGAAACGACATATAACCTTGTTAACCTCAAAGTTCAGACTTTTCTTAACATAAGTCATAATGCAAATCCAACTTTCTTTGAGGAATAACCAACCTTAATCATCTGATAACATCATAGGTTTTATAACGGATACCAAAAGTCAACGCTTATAGCTTAGTCTTTTTCCTGGTATTGACTTTTGTTGTGCCTTTCCTTGATTGAAATTTCTTTTGCTCTTCATAGACTTGATAGGCGTTCTCCTTCCTTTATCTTTGACTTGTATTTAAGTGAAGGCAATTTCAACTTCCTTTTTTCATTCTTTTTTTTTTCATAGCCTTCCTCAAAATTTTCTTATATGCCTCCAGTCTATGTGTTTTCTTTTAGCTCTTTCTCAATCATTGGACATTTGTTCTAAGCCTTCTCCTTTATCCATTAATTATATCAATGTCTCCAAAATATCTCTCATTTGCCCCCAATGTGGGGTGTGATCCTAGTCAGGGTTTCTTTTTTGAAAGAAAATATTTTACCAGGCTCAAAATGGGACTGCAAGGGATATAATCTTTAGAAAGTGAAGGGATATCAAAGATGGCCTTTTCTCATTTCAAGCAAGGTCGGTTAGAACCGATAAATTTTGACCTCATCTGGTGTAATGATTGGGACTTGTAAGAATCATGATTCACGAGTCCATAACTACCGAATCCACTACATGTCATTATGCATACTGTTAAAACTTAGCTATATGATGTGTGGTTCAGTTTCAAAAGGTATGAGTTCAAAATTGTTTGGTCACCTCATGTCATTTTCAAACATAGAGTCATTTCTGTAATCAAAACACTTCTAATCTTCCGGATTAATTAACCTTTATCGCATGTTGGAGTTTGATCAAAATATTTTGTCAGAATAAAATGCTAAACATCTGTTGATTTCAAAACAACAAAGAGACAAAAGCAAGGCATGTTTCGTTGAAGGATGAGATGTGATCCCAAAATAAAATACAGAATTCCATAACAATATGATTGGCTGTTCATCACCCTTCTCGAATCAGCTTTTCTGGCAATATCTGTGTTTTGCCAAGCATTTTCGATCACATGTCCTTCTGAAGATGTTCGGGGAACAATATAGCCAGTGACACCCTTCTTCAACGACTCCACCTGTCTCTTGCTCACCAACTTCCAGACTCAATTCTTGCTATTCTTGAAACTGTTCACTTGAAATGGTTGATGACCCCACCATGACATCACATCTCTT
Source organism: Populus alba x Populus glandulosa (assembly GCA_033617975.1). Lineage (NCBI taxonomy): Eukaryota > Viridiplantae > Streptophyta > Magnoliopsida > Malpighiales > Salicaceae > Populus > Populus alba x Populus glandulosa. Next base: position 26,663,177 of record CM066145.1, on the reverse strand, counting down.
ATCTGGATTATACCACTAAGAAATTGGTGGTTGCATGGGAATTTGTCGGAGTCAAGCAAAATTCTAGAATCTTGCGGATGCTGGTCGACAACTTAAACGGCAGAGCAATGTCCCATCTTGGCAAAGATATTTTGAGCAATTGATGATGCCGTGAGACTTGGCTATACCACATAATTAAGGGTTCACACTGTCAAAGTCATCTCCTGATTCACCTCTCATCATTGTTCTAGAATCCATGGCAGATCCTTTAATCTTCCAATGTTGCTATGGTTGGTTGAGGATTGTTAGAAAACTTTCTAACAGCTTGGTAATCTTGGCAGCGCCCAAAAACTTGTAGTATCGCCCCTACCAACACGTGGAATCATGCCTTATCTCTTCTATGGGGGAAAACGATGAACATGAATCTCCGTTATTTCTTCTTTGATTCCTTTCAAACGGTGCAACAAACAAGCACCAATAGATGGAGTTCTGCACTGTTGAAGTTTCAGTATTCTTCATGTTTTTCAGTCTAGGCATGTCTCTTCTCTCTACTTTTGCATTTTAATACTGACACTGTTGGAGGAAAATCATAGATGACCTGAAACTACTGTATTCCTTCTTGGACTTCCCACTTGCGGATCCACAAACAGATTCCTGTTGAGTGAGCTCTGCTACGTTGAAGTTTGATGTCTGCTCATATTTTTCAGACCAGGTCTGGCTCTTCAACCTACTAAGAGGTCTTCGTGCTGAAACTGATGAGAGAAATATTTGTAGCATATGCAACTTATAAATCCCCTCTTGCATTCCCAATTTGCAGAGCCATAAATGGATTTTTGTAGAGAGAGCTCTGCCACATTGAAGTTCAGTGTTCAATCATGGTTTTTCAGACCATCTTGTGCTGTTGAACTGGAATTGAGCTCATAATCAGGGTAACTTCAAAGCAGATTAATGCACCCTGTACAGGAGGCCGGTAGTTGTTTGGTTCCATTAGATGATGTGGAGGTGATGAACATTTAACAATGCAACCAGAGTTATCATTAGTTGATGACTGAAGGCGTTGTTGCTTTTGTTCATGACGAAAAAGGAGAAATACAGCTTCAATTAGATGCGAACAAGCAGTGTTCCCACAGAAGATTGTACAGATATTCTCTTTCCATTTGATGCTCAACACTTGTTCGAGCAGATCTGAGTCTGGCTACTTCACATTTAATGCTCTCAACCTTAATCTGATAATGAGCCTTTACCTCCAATCACGTGCAGCGCAGCTTGTGTGAGGGACCTACCTTTCAGCCCGGTACATGCATGATAAATGTATGAACATATAATCTATATGATGAACTCACCCTTCGAGAGGTGACAATATGGTCGTAACTCTTGTATGATGGACAAGAATCGTGATTTTTGACCAAACTCTACAATGAAAATTTTCGGAGCAACGACCAATGTGTCACCCACAAGTCTTGAGTTCAAGATGCTTCAAGAAGGGTTTGCCCTTATGTAAAAAAAACGATAGCACATACAACCTAAGGACAGGTTCTATTCATTATGTGAACATGGGTAGGTTTTCTATCTGGTCTCAAAAGGGTCTCATATCTGCCCAGTGACGTTCTTTGTAAAGACAGTATGGGGGCGTTGCAAGGAATAGTTAAGGCACGTATACCCACCATTACCAAGCAGGCACTCAGATATGAGTTGGGTGTTTCACGCATCTGAACCCTGACCAATAGTCTTAAGGCAGATCGCTAGTTCCCCACCTAACCTAAAAGCTTGTGTGTGCTTTCAAAAATAAATACAGGTGATGCATGGGACAATTCTATAAAATGCATGGAAATAAATATTAACAAAAAGAATAAAAATGCAAAAACTTAAACACATCAAATACACAAAGCTTAGTCCAATAATCGAAAAAATACCTTCCCCAGTGGAGTCGCCATTCTGTCGCACCCCAAAAAAAAAATCAGCGCGCGGCATCGGCTGGCGATTTAAATCTCGTTTATTGCGTTTGCTTGAATTTGGTTCGCTGGAGTCGCCACCTAGTAATTGATTGCGGGCTACTAGGAAACCGGATGTACTGGTCTCGTCAGAGATTCGCGGGTAAGAGACTGGTTGTGGTTAGGGAAGGTATTAGCACCCCTAACGCACCCTACCTGAGGTAAGCTGCTTCGTGAATTTGATGTGTTAAAGAAGTTTTAATAATTGTCTTTTCATCGGAAATTAGAAATATCACTTACGTATAAGTTAATAATTCTCAACCGCGATCCGATCAAAATATTAAATTCTTCTTTAATAGATTTGCAATTTCATCCTAAAAAATAAATAAAGAAATAAATAAAAGAACAAATTCATAAAACAAATACAAACACACACATACACTTTCACTATTTTTATTTCTTTTCTTTTTTTTTTCTTTTCTTTTACATCCACTATACAAATACAAATACAAATTCAAATTCAAATTCAAATTAAATAAATAAAAATACACCAACACACACATCCCTTTTTTTTATTATTATTTTCTTTTCTTTTCCTTTTTTTTTCTTTTACATTCACATATTACAAATTTAAAATAAATAAACAAAAATTACATTAAAACTTTAAAATTTACAAAATGGTCCCTCAAAACTCCCGAAATTGCAGGGAAGGACTTCTGCACCCGCATGAACAATTCCGGCGCGTCTCCCCACGCGCCACTGTCACTGGTGGCGCGTGGGTTCACGCGCTACCGGAAAAAAACCACAGCAGGGGGCTTGATCGACTTCTTCTTCTCAGCCTCCCAACGCCGGCGACGACCTGCAAAGAAACCCAAAAACAACACAGGCAGTTGATTTTAATTTGTTTGTTTCATTTCTTAGATCTGTTTTTTTGTAGATCTGCGTCTGGTTGCAGATCCGGTGATACCCAGCTGCGGTGGTGGGTGTCTTCTCCTCCTCCGTTTCAGGTGGTGAAGGCAGGTCTGACGGCGGCTGTGTTGCTGCTGGTGTTCGGCGAGCCGGTCGCTGCTACTGGAGGCCGAATGAAGGGGGGGACTTGTGTTGCGAGAGGGTGGCCGGCTTCGGTGAAGGCCTGTCGAGGCTGGCTTCGGGTTCGTCAGGTGGAGAAGCTGGGAGACTGCGGCGGAGGGGAGAAGGAGCGGCGGCTCTGTGCAAGCTGAGAGGGAAGATAACGGGGAGATAGGGACTGCTGGAGGCGACCGGAGGAGAAGAAACCCACGGGTCCAAGCTGGGGAAGTAGCGATCGTCTTCAACAGGAAGCGCCGGAGCTGCGGGTTGATTTGGGTGGAGGCGCTGCTATTGAGAGGAGAAGAAAACGCTGCTGAGGAAGGGGGTTTCGGCTGGATCTGCTGGTGAGGGAGAAAGGATAATCCGGGTGCTTTGGGGGGCTGTTTGGCCGGTTTCTAAAGAGAAAAATTCAATTCGGGTGAGGGGCTGTGTGGGGGAGAAAAAAATGAATTGGCTCCGGCGGCTGGGAAAAAATTCGAACCAGAGGGGGGGGCGGCTGCTGTTCAAAAAAGAGACTAGGTTTAGGTTTTTTGTATATTTTTTGTGTTTCCAAAATTAACCCCCCCCTTTAGTAAGTGTTGGAAACCAGTATTTATAGGCAAAACTTTTGCTAGGTTTTTCAACTTGGTCCCTCAACTCTTTTTTTGTAAATTTTTATTTTTCTTATTTTTTTGTATTTTTTTAAAAACGAGCAATATCAACGTCGACTTAAATGCGGAAAATTAATGATTTAAAAATGACGCGTGAAACGTCGAACGCGTTTGAAAATCTTTTAACAATTTAAATTCTTTTTTTAGACGACGTTGAAAATGCTAAAATGACGAAAATATATTAAAAAAACATATTTTTTGGATTTTCTTTGTTTTTCTCAATTTTTGGATTTTTTGAAAATATATCAAAAACATGGGTCAAAAATTGGGTAGCAACATAGCTTATGTTTTGGTTTAATTTATTTGAACTTTTAGTTGAGGTTAATTATGATTTATTTGTTGGGTTTGATTTAATTATTGTTGGGTATTTTATTTAGTGATCTATAAGTCTAATTGCTTGCTCTAGTTAAGATTTTAGTATTTATATCATATTTTTTTAAAATGTTAGATAATTGTTGATGAATTAAATAAAAATTGCAAAGTTATATACTTTTTCAACCCCATTCTTTTCTCCTCTAACTTTTTTCTTTTTTTTTCTTTGGCTTCTTGTGATGTTTTGAATTAAAAGAGATAGGAAAAGACAACAAAACCCTTGGAGGCTTAAAGAGTGGGTATAAATAAATGAGGGGTAGTGTGGTAATTGAATAAACATAATAAGTATAAATAGAAAAAAAAAAAAAAAAGAGATATGAAATTAAGAGTGAAAAATTGACTGGAGAAGAAAAGAAAAGGGGAAGAAGAAGAGAAGAAAAGGGAAAGATAAGGGAAATAAAAGAGAATTAGAGAAAATAAGTTTAAAGGTAAGATTATGTATAAATATATGTTCTTTTAAGCTTTAAATTTCTGTTTTGGTTGAATGTTAGGGTTTTGAAGATTGTGTTTTGGGTTTATTGATGAAGTAATTTGAATGTTATAAGGTTGATTGTTGTGGGTAATGGATTATTTAGTTGATTATGGAAGATTGTAGGTAAAGATGATGATTTTGAGTTATGATTTGTGTAAATGGTAAATGAGTTATAAATGTGGAAAAAACCGTAGGTTTTCTATTGAAGATGACACCAATTTCGGTTTGATCCCTCAATTTATGAAAATTACAGTTTAGTTCCTAAACTTTGAAAAAAATTACAGATTGATCCCTGTAGCATATTCCGAGATTCTGGACAGAATAAAAGATGAATTATGGGCATAATTCCAGTATAGTTATGAATTTTTAACACTTTCAATTTGGTCCTACCATTTGAAAAAAAAATACAATTTGACCCTAAAAATTTGGAAACATTCCAGAATGGTCCATGGAGCATAATTAGAGATTCTGGAAAAAAATGAGGATGAATTATAGACATAATTCCACTATAGTCATGAATTTATGATATTTTTAGTTTGGTCCTCCAATTTGACAAAGTTACAATTTGACCCTTAAAAATATGATAAATTCCATATTGATCCCTAGCTATAATATTAGCTTTTGCAGATTGGTTTGATGAATAATTGAGGGTTATTTAGTGAATTATTATCAAGTTTTATTATTTTTTTTTATTATGGATTAGATTTCGGAAAAACCATTTAATTTTTGGGTTTTTAGAAAAAATGACTAGTAGTTTAAAAACATATAGGTTTATGAAATAGACCCTTAGTTAAGTGTATTAAATAGGTTGTACGTTATTTTTTCTTTGTTTTTTTTTTAATATATCTCATTTTTATTCAGATAATCCTAACATTCTACCGGTGGGATATTAATAGGATTTCTTTCGGTATCTGCTTTTAAGTTCTGTTTGCTTTCGAGTCAGGTGAATAGATAATTTTTCATATGCTTTAGAAATATTATAAATATTTGATTTGTTAATATGAATTGGATCATGCTTCTTCAAAATATATATGTTGATTATTATCCTTGTTATGATAAAGTATGATCAATTGTTGAATCTGAATTCTTGATATGAACCAGTATATATTTTGAATTGACTTCTGAATTCATAGCTCCTCATTTGATTGATGTCATGAGTTGAGCCTTGAGATATGAATATATCTGTTTGATTATGATTATGAATATATGGTATGCCAGTTAGAATACCCATGCTAATAGGGTAATGTTAGTCTTTGTGCACATCGTATCTGAACCCTAGTTGGTCGGGGGAGTTACCAACCTGTATGGACTGATCATCCCACAGTACGGAGCCTCATGCTCATTGCATTTTGATTTTCTGATGAGCTTTACCTTATGATATTTTTGTTGTTGTATTACCTCGTGTATGTGTGTGTGTATTGAACGTTATCTACTTACTAAGTTGTTGAACTCACCATCTCATTATTTATTTTTTGAGGCTTATAGCTTGTTAGCAGGTCATTTTTGTTGAACCTTCCGAACCTACTTTTTGGTTGTAATTTGTACATTTTCTTCATGTCTAGTTAGTGCTCCATAACTATGAATTTGTATTAACTCTTGTATTAAGACAATCAAATTATATTATGAAATTAATTTTGTTATTACTACTACGTTGGACTCTGATTGAGTTATTTGAAGGATAAGTTTGTATGTAAGTTTGGGTTCGCATAGGTATGGAATCTTGAAAGGGAACCTTGCCTATGTACCGGTCATGGATCCGAAAATCGAGTCGTGCCACGTTTTCTTCTTCTTCACCGTTTTTTTTCTCTCATCTTAGTTTATTACTTTATCTTCAAATCTCTTTTGTTTGTATCAGTATGACTTGCTTACTTTCAAAAAGCTTTTTGTTTAGTTTTGTTTTAATTAACTTAGACGCTCCATTGTTAAATTATTTTATTTAAAATATGAATTTCATATTATAATAAGTATTATGAAGTATTATTTTATTTTTTTGTTGATTTTAAAGAATATTTTAAAAGTTTATGAAACACTATGATTTTTGTATAATTTATTTTGTGATTGATATATTATGAAACTTAACACATATAAAATGTTTTTATAACACCTCTATTGCTGGTAAGAAACCTCAAGGCTAAGGTAAGGTTTAGGCGCTGTTGTGTGCTGTCTTTTTGTTGCCAGAAAGTAAAAGCCTGACCTTTCTCTCTCTCTTCCTTTACCTTTTCACCTTTTCTCATTTCAATGAATGTTGTACATATCTTGTTTATACGTATGCATGCATGCATGTATCTCTAGTCAGACTAGTCATGATACACCCAGCTGCACCCACCCTGCATTATAAACACACACACACACACACAACAAAAAAGGAAGAAGAAGAAGAAGAAAGGAGTGTAGTTTATATTTCATTTAAAAAAAAAAATTTAAGAGAGGGAGAGGAAGATTATTAGTATATGATAGATAGATAGAGATATTGTGGTATTGTATTGGCAGTCCTCATTTCTTCAAAGATCGATTTCACGCCTGGCTTCGCGATGACGACTCTCTCCAATATTAATTTAGCCGTCTTTCTCATTTACCTTCAGGTAATCTTTTAATTATATATATATATATATATATATATATATATATATATCAAATTAACTCAATTATTATTACAATTTACTATTTCATTTCAATTGAATATGTGCATGTAGATTGGTTGCTCTTTGATCGGATCCCTTGGAGCTTTGTACAATGGCGTCTTGCTCATTAATTTGGCTATCTCTTTGTTCGCCCTCGTCGCCATTGTGAGCAACAGTCAGCGCCTTTTCCGTACCTACGCTTTCCTCCTCTTCTCCTCGACGTTGCATGGTTCATCCTCTTCTCTCACCCCATCTGGTACCTTCTCTTTCTTCTTTTTTCCTTTAACTATTCATTATAATATCATGCTGCTGCTGCAAACCGAAGTTTCACGCTTTCATACAATAATCATTCACATCAGAAAATAAATCATGATGCAAAGTCTAAAGTTTCATTCTTCAACATTATAATATATATCTAAAAGATTCTACTCCACTCGAGGAGAGGCATGGCGGTTATTTTTCAATTTACTCTTTTTTCTGAATTTCTTTAAAAAAAAAAAAAAAACTGTTATCGAGTTATATATAGAAGATGGCGACAGATTTCTTCCTTTTATGCGGCAACGCTCACGGTTCTCCTACTGTATTCTGTGTATCAATTGAAAGTATTGTCTGTTTGTGTCGTGTTGCAGGAACATTTCCTCTGACAAGTATGGACTGTTCTTCTTCTTTCAGTGAAACTCACTCTGGCAATGCAAATCGTTGGTTTTACAGTGAGGTTGTCATCCTCATTGTTATGGATTCAAATCTACAGATTGGGGGTTCCTTGTATAGATAGTACAGCTACTCGAGAAGCAGATTTTGATTTAAGCAGGAGTTTTCTCAGTCCAGCAACTCCTGCTACTGTAGGCAGAGAATGCTCAGATTATGATGTTGTTTTAGGGAGTTCCATTTACGATCCAGCTTATTACTCGTCTCTTTTCGAAGATGGACAGTACAGCAGACGTCTCCATCAGGTAGGCTATACCTTACTTGTATGCCATGCTTTACTTATTTTAACTATGACTTGGTGCCTTCGATATCTTCGCATGGAACTTGGTTGTCCTGAGTTGAGTCCCCTAATGATACCCAATTCACTGAAGCTAGATTGCTTTTTCGGATGGCCAAATTTTGCTTAAAGTATAGAGACTTAATACAAAACCTAAAGATAAAAATTAATGGGAAGAGATTCAGTGGTCGAAACTTCTTATAGCCATGTTCAGAATCATTTAAGGTTGCTCTACCAAAGTCGACCACCTGAGATTTAGTTTGGTTTCAGTGTGCATTAGAATTATACTAAAATATATGTTCTGGTAAATTAGCAGAAGTATATTTAACTCTAAAGAAAACCGCAAAGCTTTAACTTGAAGAGAACTACAAATTCCTGTTACTGTCTTCTTAGAACTTCAAGTTATGCTTTTATGTAAATATCTTAAAGTATTTCATGTTATCCACTGTGCTGATAGATCTGTTGCAAGCTCCAACATGCATGTTATTTCTTATGACCCTGCTGCAGAACTGGGCTAGTTTTGAGCATACGAAAACAGCTGTAAAAGGTGTGCTTACGCAAGAAAATCAGAAGAAAAATGTGAATAAATCATCCTTGTTGAAGGATAGGCAACATTTTAGTCCTAGCTTGGGGGACAGATCCGCAGTTCACCAAGAAGACCTGACATCCCGATCTTTCTTGCACCCATCGGAAAGCAGAGGTGAGCTATTACAAAGTTTACATGAAACAGAAAGTGTTCACTTATCATCTAAAAGCATACGAAGAAAATGCAATTGATGATTGCTATTTTCATGTTTAAGCAGACCTTCATTACGGATGCCCTAAACAAAAATTTGAGAAAAAAACATTAACTTCAGAGGTTTTTAACGAGCTGCCTTCTAGCAATCCAACTCCTTCACGTTTGACATCAGAATCCCTTGAAACGGAGATTCAGCCTCTTATGGGAAAACCACTTGCACCTAATGTAAACCCCACTCCTACACCTTCAGTTTCAGAATCACTTAAAACAGAGCCCCAACCTCATGCGGGAAAATTTCCACCTTCTGACACTCCAGTTACCCCTTCAGAATCAGATTCCCCGAAAACAGAGGTTCCCCATCTTCCGGGTGAAGCAAGTTCAAAGTCAGATGTGGATGTTCCTACAACTGCTCCACAGCCTAACCCTTCTACATTTGGTTTGAAGCTTGAACCTTCAGCATCATCTGTCCTTACTACAGGACTATCAACTGGATTTGCACCAGTAAACCAGCCCAGCTTGAACCACTCTGGAAGTACTGCATCTAAGGTGGCTCTGAATTCTCAACCTCAACAGCCATCTTCTCATAATGTTCCTTTTGGAGCTCCAATCCTGACTTCTGATAGCGTTAGTGGAAAGAATGAAAGTTTGGATGTTGCAGTTACAGAAGAGGTTGAAATGGAGGAGGAGGCTCCTGAGGCTAGCTGCACAAATGAACTTAATTTGGGAAATCTTGGAGGTTTTGGGATTGGTTCAACCCCTATCCCAACTACTCCTAGAGCAAATCCATTTGGCAGTCCATTTGGTAGCACAGGATCAAATGTAGCAAGCTCGTCGTTGACCATGACTGTACCTAGTGGAGAGCTCTTTCGACCTGCCTCTTTCAACTTTCAATCTCCTCATCCATCCCAAAAGCCTCCACCAACAAATATGGGTGCTTTCTCTGGTGGCTTTGGCACAGGAGCAGTTGCTCAAGCTCCTTCTCAAAGTCAGTTTGGCCAGCCAGCACATATTGGACCAGGACAGCAAGCACTGGGATCAGTTCTTGGGAGTTTTGGGCTGTCGGGACAATTTGGAACTGGTTTACCTGGAAGTGGTTTCGCTTCTACCAGTGGTTTTGGTGGTGGCCTTGCTACTAGTAGTTCAGCAGGTGGCTTTGCAAGTGCTGCAACTGCTGGCGGGTTTGCTGTTGTTGCTTCTACTGGTGGTGGATTTGCTGCTTTGGCCTCATCTGGTGCAGGATTTGGTGGTGTGGGTGCTGGGGGTGGGTTTGGTAGTGTAGCTTCTGGTGGTGGGTTTGGTGGAGTGGCATCTGGTGGCAGTGGCATTGCTGGTGTGGCTTCAGGTGGAGGTGGGTTTGCGGCAGCAGCCCCGAGTGCTGGTGGTTTCGCAGTAGCGCCTCCATCTGGTAGTGGATTCGGTGCATCAGGTAGCATTATTATCTAAGACTCCATTTTCCTCATCTTTTGTGTAATGCATGCGAAGTCTTTGCTGACTTGCCGTGAAAATTTGCACAGGTAGTGGATTTGGGGCTTTTGGCAGCCAACAAGGCACTGGAGGATTCTCAGGTTTTCCTGGTAATGCAGGAGGCAGCCAACAAGGAATTGGTGGTTTCTCTGCTTTCAGTGGTAATCAGCAGGAACTGAAAAACCTGTGGGGTTAATTACACAGATGAGAAAATAGAGTTTTGAACTTTTGGACTAGATTATGTGTAGATAGATCACTGGTATTGTAAATAAAATGGGATTGAGATTCTCTAGGATATACTTTTGCTGTTAAACGTGCAGGACAAAACAGACCATAGATTGGATTTATGGCCGTTCAAGTGGTGGGCAGGAGGAGGGGGGTTTGTATGCTGGAATACTTGAATGGTTTGTTCCTTGCTCGAATCCGTCACTCTCTAATAGTTGTACTGGGTTAACCAACCAAGCACTTTAAGCTATGGCAATGCAAATGCAACTTAGGAAAAGCAAACCCCCGCTCTCTTCTATATAACAATGAAGTTATTTTGTCCCAAAAAAATTGAGAACAGCACAGGCACAAGGAAGAGGGAAAATAAACAAAATCCAGCAGTCGGAAGCTTTCAGCGCCGGCATCATTATCAAACAGGAATACCCAGTTCAGAAATCTTCGTGATGCGCTTGTCAAGTTTGCTCCTTTGCCGCTTCAAAAGGGATGCCATAGAAGCAACCTAACCATTAAAATATAGAGATGAGATAACCTTCAGGGCATCTTCAAAGGAAGAGCTAAAAGGAAAAGACAAAAAGCTTTCATCCCTCATTTTTATAGCTCTAATGGGAGAGCTAAAATAGTATTTCTAAATTGAAGAGCTATTCCTGAATCAAAAGAAATCATCGTGAATGTTGATACTTGTGGATAAGAAGCAACTCATGTAGGTCACAGGTGCAGCATGCTTGAACCAGAAACATCAAGGTTTTGCTGCTGTCATTTTAAGTGTAGATAATGTCTGACCGCCAAGCCAGGTTACCGTAGGGGATTCTCATATCCTCCACCATGACAATTCAGTGGACAAATTTCTTTCCTGGGCTTTCCATCACCGAACACAAACTATAGCTTCTCTGTTACAGATTTGTAGGTAGATAACAGGAACCACAGTGAAAGTCCAACAGGAAAGAAAGGAAAAGAAAAAAAAAATTCTGCAGCAGCTTTGGTTATAAATTGATTTAGCAAGACGTTGATTTAGGAATTCTCCCATGGAGCATACATTCTGAGAAAGTCGAGGACCACCCATTTCTAGTGCCTTTTCTTGGAAGAAACTATTTGACTGTAAGAAAAAAATGATACTGCAATGAAAGGAAGGGGATTGTGTTGGTAGGGAAAGAGCAGAGCTAATGGATTTAGCTTCCTTCTTCGATTATCCACTAGTAGTAATCTGCTTCATAAAATATACCAAAAATAGAAAGAAAAAAACAATAATATATATTTTAGCTGCTGTGGCATCCGTCCTATAACCATACATAAATAGACGCTTTTGTTTTGTTTTGCTTGCTGTTGTTTATCTATGGGATCAGTCGTAGGGCGTAGAAAACAGAGAGAGAAGAAGGCGAAACCAAAAGTAAAAAACCACCTCTCCTTTCTCTTCCCTCGCGTTTTTCTCATATCAATGAATGCTGTTCATATCTTGTTTATACGTATGTGTGTATCTCTTGCCAGACTAGACTTCCAACTGCACCCTCCCTCCACACCCCCTTTTTAATTATTTCTTAGCAATTTGTTAGCTATCATCCAAAGGAAGAGGAAGAAGAAAGGAGTGTAGTTTATATTTCATAATTTTTTAGTATTTAATCATGAGAGGAAGAGGAAGAAGAAGATTATTAGTATATGATTGATAGATAGAGATGTGGTATTGTAATGGCTGTTCTCATTTCTTCAAGGATCGATTTCACGCCTGGCTTCGCGATTACGACTCTCTCCAATATTAATTTAGCTCTCTTTCTCATTTACCTTCAGGTAATCTTTTAATTATATATATAACTCAATTATTATTACAATTTACTATTTCATTTCAATTGAATATGTGCATGTAGATTGGTTGCTCTTTGATCGGATCCCTTGGAGCTTTGTACAACGGAATCTTGCTCCTTAATTTGGCCATCTCTTTGTTCGCCCTCGTCGCCATTGAGAGCAGCAGTCAGCGCCTTTGCCGTACCTACGCTTTCCTCCTCTTCTCCTCTATTCTCCTCGACATTGCCTGGTTCATCCTCTTCTCTCACCCCATCTGGTACCTTCTCTTTCTTTTTTCCTTCTCCCCCAGAAAATAAATCATGATTGCAAAGTCAAAACTTTCCTCCTTAAATATCATACTGTCTGTCTAAAAGCTTGTACTTAAAAAAAAATGAAAAATGTTTTTGAATTATATATATGTAGAAGAGGCATGTATTTAAGTGGTTGGGCGGTTATTTTTCAATTTACTCCTTTTCTGTATTTCTTTTTTTAAAAAAAATGTTATCGAGTTATATATAGAAGATGGGCGACAGATTTCTTCCTTTTATGCGGCAATGCTCATGGTTCCTACTGTATTCTGTGTATCAATTGAAAGTATTGTCTGTTTGTGTCGTGTTGCAGGAACATTTCCTCTGACAAGTATGGAATGTTCTTCGTCTTTTCAGTGAAACTCACTCTGGCAATGCAAATCGTTGGTTTTACAGTGAGGTTGTCATCCTCATTGTTATGGATTCAAATCTACAGATTGGGGGTTCCTTGTATAGATAGTACAGCTACTCGAGAAGCAGATTTTGATTTAAGCAGGAGTTTTCTCAGTCCAGCAACTCCTGCTACTGTAGGCAGAGAATGCTCAGATTATGATGTTGTTTTAGGGAGTTCCATTTACGATCCAGCTTATTACTCGTCTCTTTTCGAAGATGGACAGTACAGCAGACGTCTCCATCAGGTAGGCTATACCTTACTTGTATGCCATGCTTTACTTAGCCTTTGATATCTTCGTTTCCTACTTCGTCGCTATATATGTAATCTTTTGTCATGTTTTTTTTTTTTTTTTACGTTTGCACAATACTTCCACGTGCACATGAGAGTTTGTTACTTACTTGCCCACGGAAATTTTATGCCCGGTCTGGTTTAAGAGAAAGGAGGAAATTGCTGAAGGGATAAGGTGGGGAGGAAATGGTGGCACTAATCATCCATTTGTTTTCGACATAAATGCTTTTAAGGAAGGAAGAGAATGAGTTTTGTGCTTCTACGTGCATTTTCTTTTATTTGTAAATTGGAAGGAATCAATATTTGTGTGTGATTTTGCATGGTTTATGTTATTTAATTGCAGGATCAAAACTCTGGAATCTGTGACGATGGATCTACATCTAGTGCTGAAGCTTCTCAGGTGAAGGTGACCACACGCAGAGCTTTTGAAGCTGTGGATGTAGGTATACGGAAATTCGTCCTAGATAATGTTGACTTCCAGTAAATTACCACCCTTAAGGACAGTGTTGTAATTTTGGCAAGCAACTTGATGAGATTAATTTTTTTTTTTTTTTATCGTTATCATTATTCATTATTTGAGCTCTTGGAGTTAATTTTCTGATTTTACTTGCACATTCAGCTATCCCAATGGACTTGTGGGAGTGAGGTTTTTTGTATTTAGCATTCCAAGCTCGTGATTTACCTATAGCATACGTCACATCATTAAGAAACTTGTTTGGTCTTTTTATCAGCAAGTTTTCCATCTGTTTCTTCTCTAGTATATATATATATATAAAAATCATATATATGCTCTGAGCCAGACAGTGTTCTTCTTCAACCTCTTCCTTACTGAACTAAAGGCTATTTAAGCTGATTCAACATTGACCCTCTTGGCACCTACATATTATGATTACCTGTGCCACTTCTGTATACCTTCTGCCCGCATCAGTGACATGGTTCAAATATATGGGGATGATACCTGTGCACTTCTTTATTCCTGCCTTTTCTTCTCAAGACTATGGCTTCCAATCCCAATGTTTCAAGGACCACACCTTGAGCTTCTTCTGTGAGCTGGCATAATGTCAAGGATTTAGCATTGGGATTTTCACAGGTCTCCCTTCTGGTAACCAATTAATGCAGTTTTGCTGGAGGCGGCGAGGAGATCCGTGCACAAGCTCGCAGCGTCGTCTTATTCGGCAAGTGACCAGTCAGCTCGATCTGATGTCAATCTTTGGAGGCTTTTGTTTCTGTTAACACTACATGAGAATTCATTACAGAGTTGAGAGTCCATACGGAGGTTCGCCAACTGTTCAGGATTAGAGATATCTATATAGAGAGGTTTGGTTTAGATGTTTTCTCGGCTTCAGGGATCGCAAACATTTGAATTGTGCTTCATGTTCATAGGAGCAAAGGTGAAAATCCAGCCAGGTTTCCGCAAACGAGCCCATCACCCCTTGATATACTCCAAGCTCGCTTCATGGCAAGAGAATGATAGAGGGTATAACTGATACAGATTGTTGTTACCAAAGATACAAACATTTCCAAGTAAAGAGATTAAAAAGATTTGGTTATTCCATCGCCTTTTCCCCGTCATTAATGCTTCGTTAACTAATCAATCCTCCTACCTCCTCTTATCTAATGATTCCAATTAAGTCATTTTCATCATTAGTTGCATCAGCAGTGTGTAAAAGGGAAGGAAGGACCTGCTGTTTTAGAACGCGTGGTAGTTTTTTAATATGTTTTTTTTTTTAAATATACATTAAACTGGTTTATTTTTAAAAATTTCAATCCAAAAAAATTAATTTAATGAGAAAAAATTAGTTTTCTAAAAAGCACTGCACGCGCAAAAACAAGCAGCTAAACCTCAGCTACAAGGACTCAATTGATAAAAATTTAGTAGAAGGATGAAATACACAAAGTAGAAGAGTAAAAAGGATGGATGGAGCCATTAACCTCGCCATATTTGAATGATTGAGAGAGAGAGAGAGAGAGAGAGAGAGAGAGAGAGAGAGAGAGAGATTGGTTGGGTGGTCCTCTCCGTGTCTGTCGAGTGTAAATTGGCAAATGGGAATCTAAGGTAGCTCTTTCTCGCTTCTTCTTGGTCGTTTCTTTCTTTTTTCTTTGGTTCCTTTCCCTGTCAGCCCTCTCTTTCCTCTTCTCCACCAAAAAATAAAAATATAACCAGAGAGTGATTTCTCCGTTTTCTCCACCAAATTTTACCATCCAAAACAACAACAATAATAATAATAAAAGCAAAGAACTTCAGGTACAAAGCTCTAATCTTTCTGTGTTTCATGCATCGATCTTATATAGAAATATGATTTGTGGTTATGTTTTGTATTTGCGTGTCAAAGTGAAATGGTTTGCTTTTAATATCATATCCTATCATATGTTAGATGATTTGAATGTTTGTTAGGTAATGAGATGTTTGGTCAAATTCTATGAACTTCCTTGTCCGTGCTCCTTTTCCTGCTCTCCATGATTCCAGATCTTTCTGCTCCCTCGTAAATTTGTACCCTTTATATAAATCCCCCCCTCCCACCTACCCTTTTTCTTTTTATTGTTTTTTCCTCACTAAAGCGTCTTCAGTTTCTTGCTCATATTTTTTTTCTTAAATTATCATCTTGTCTTGAAGAAGTAGAGTACAACACCACATATTTTAAGGTGTTGATTGAAAGGAGAATTTTGGGTTTTCCTTGGTTTTTGCATTTGTAAGGACATCACTCTATAGTCTTCTTTTTGTTTGACCATGCTTGTTTTGTGGGGATCGATCTGTCTCTACAATTTTGTTTTTGTTTTTGCTCTCAAGGATGAAACCTTTTTAATCTTCTCATTTCAATTTTTTGATGGGTTCTTTCAAGATTCCAACTTTTCTTCTGGTAGTGATCAATATTCTTTTATTGTTTTCTAGATCTTGAAATTTGTGATTTTGTTTGCTAAACCATGAGCTCTGTCCTATAGAGAATTATGTATTGTGCTGGTGTTTATGTGTTAGATTTGTGCGTTGTGAAAGAAATGATTCTTTTTTTGTTTTTTCATTTACTTTGTTCCTGTGTGAATTTGAGACTGGGATGCTAATTTGGTTCTTGCTTGTATTTGATGTATTAATGTGCTGCTTTGATTGTGGCAGGGACAACAAGAGGATAGTTGTGGTTGTTGGTGAAGGAGGGGAGGGGGGACAAACAATGGCTGCACGCTACTGGTGCCATATGTGCTCTCAAATGGTAAATCCCATCATGGGAGTTGAGATCAAATGCCCTTTTTGCCAAAATGGTTTCATTGAAGATATGATTGATAGCACTGGGGATAATCAGGTCCCCGACTCTGAATTTGGATCTGATCGTGCCCTCTCCCTTTGGGCCCCAATCTTGCTTGGCATGGTGGGAAATTCCCATCGTCGTAGAAGGCTTAGAAGGGTGGAGTATGAAGAAGATGAGGACGGCAATGATGATGGTGAAGCAAACCATGCAGGAGAACCTGAATTTGAGCGTGAAATAGAATCAGTCATGAGGAGGAGGAGGAGGAGCAGAAGAAACTCAGCAACAATATTGCAATTGCTTCAAGGAATTCGTGCTGGAATTTTGGTATCTGAATCCGAGAACCTGGAAGGAGATAGGGATAGGGATAGGGATAGGGTTAGGGATATGGACAGGGAAAGAGAGCGTGTCATTTTGATCAATCCATTTAATCAAAGTATCATTGTTCAGGGTTCTTATGATTCAAACAATGTTCAAAACCAGAATCAAAATGCAATTGGGTCATTCGGTGATTATGTCATTGGACCTGGCTTGGATTTGTTATTGCAGCACTTGGCAGAGAATGATCCTAATAGATATGGAACTCCACCAGCTCAAAAGGAAGCCATTGAGGCATTGCCTACTGTAACTGTTAAGGAGCCTTTGCAGTGTTCAGTGTGCTTGGATGATTTTGAGATTGTTGCCGAGGCAAGGGAAATGCCATGTAAGCACAAGTTTCATAGTGGGTGTATATTGCCATGGCTGGAGCTTCATAGCTCCTGTCCAGTTTGCAGGCATCAGTTGCCTGCTGACGAGTCCAAGCTTGATTCTGAGAGATCTAGAAATGCCTTTGATCAGAGGGACAGTGAAAGCACTAACAGTGAAAGTAATATTAGTAATGGAGTTAATGTTGAAGAGGGAGATGGGGAAGCAAGAAGTGGAAATGGGAGAAGGTTTTCCTTTCCATGGCCTTTCAATAGCTTGTTTTCATCGTCATCTGGTTCTCAATCTGGTAGAAGCCATCCATCCTCAACAGCATCCTCCTCAAATGCACCAGGAAGTGCTTCTCAAACAGATGAGAATTGAGTTTGAGTATATTTTCTGAAGTCGCTATATTAGCTTCTTGTTGCTTGAATGTGCTGCCTGCTTATGTACATAGTATATTACTTACTGAAGATTGCATCTCAGACGAAGAAATTGTGTTTTAATCACTCTGGTTTTTGTAGATTTTTTTTTTCTTGCCTTCATGGAGAAGTTTATATTTCTGTTGTTTCCCCTGGCTCTTCTATCTGTATATTATTTCCGAAACTACTTTGAATGGCTCAATAGTTGCACTGGCTTTCTTTCCCCCAACTGAGTGAGGGGACTCCTTTGAGTCGCTTTCTTTAGCCCAATGAATGAATGGCTTAACGTCAAGGCTATTGCTGTGTGTTAATGTTGAAAGTGGAGTTTCTTCTTGCTTGAATTGGGAGTCACGATAAGGAGGGAGCCATAAGATATAGACCAGGCTCTTTGTAGACAGTATATTTGATATCAAAAGCATCAATTTGTTCCGTTGTCCAGTACATCAAACGGGGTTAAAGACTTTCTGAGATGGACCATGTGGCTTGTGACTCGCATGAATGAATTACAAGCTGCATGCAAGGCGTGTTGGTTTGATCACTTGTGTAATCATGGTGGACTTGACGAAATAGATAACAATTCCCCTCCATTTTCTTAATAATAGAGGGCTGAGTGTGACTCGTTGAAGGTTTCTATATGAATTACATCAGTTTCAGCATTGCTTGAGCTGATTGTGCTAAGCACGTAGTAATAAAGTAATGGGGTGGATTGTCAGGGTGGAAAGATCTGGCCGAGACAAGGAGTTGGTCAACCGCTTCGATTACACGCTTGGACCATCTTCTTTTTCCATACGTCAAACCCATGTGATTTGTCTTTTGCTGAATATTCTTATATTCTGTTTCCATGTAACATTAATGAACCTCTCCAGGATGTATAGAAAAATCTTCTTTTGGGGACGGATCCCAAAGCAAATTTGCAGTTAACTCTTGAAATATCCAGACACGCCAGCATGTCGTAATAACTTGTGCCAAGATAGATACCAACTTATAGTTTAAACACTGAATAAAACAACAAAAACAAGGATTTCTTATGCTTGAAATGGATTCATGAATGTCCAAGTACTTCAAGAGTTTGGAGGCAAGCTCCGCATGCCAACGGAGAACATACCATCGGGTTGCGTGACAAAAATCAACAACAGGGTTCTACAAGATCAAAATTCCCAGCAACCAAATTGTTGTTCGAGGATACAAGCTTCAAACCATGAGCTCAAGAAAACAATGTAATTAATAACCAAAGTTTCTTTCGTTCCTGGAGAAAAGGTTAGAGGAAAAGGAAAGCAGAACGGAAATACTAGCAGTGTCTTTTCCTTCATCCTGATTCATGAGACCTCCCAAAAATGAAAGTAGAACAAAAGGTCAGTGTATTCAAACATCACTTCACATTTATGATCTTGATGACAGATGCAGTTCCAACCCGATGCAGAGCTACCACAGGATCCCCAGTCCTGCACAGACCTAAAGACATCTCCGTAATCCAGCGTGCTTTCAGCTTCTACGCATATTTTGGCCATGGTCTGAACAGCAAGTTCTGGATAAGCTCCAGCTGCTGTTTCACCACTCAGCATCACACAGTCAGTACCATCAAGAACTGCATTGGCAACATCAGTGGCTTCTGCTCTAGTTGGCCGCGGGGCCTTGATCATGGACTCCAACATCTGTGTTGCAGTGACAACTGGTTTTCCTTGAATGTTGCACTTGTAGATCATCACTTTCTGTGCAAGGAAAATTTTTTCAATTGGGATTTCCATTCCAAGGTCACCGCGAGCCACCATAAATGCATCTGAATTTGCTAAAATATCATCGAAGTTTGCCACTCCTTCTTGATTTTCAACCTACCAAAAAAGTTTCAAAGGAAAAATAGAATGACAACAAAACATCAGAAAGCAACCATCTAAGCATCAAAGATAAGGGTGTTAATGATGCCACTCCATCCATTTGTAATGGCACTCTACATTAGCTAGCACTCTAGTATATTTTTACAACATCATGTGGAATGCTGTTCTAAACTGCTGGAGTGGCATTACATTGCCGTGTAAGTGTTTAAAACAATCCCTTTGTAGGCATTTGCTCAAAATTTAAAGGCAGATAATGACCTTTTCTACTGGTTCCTCGCATGGATTCCATCTCCAAGTACTATTAATATCAACCGATACATACTCAAGCCAAGCAAAATATCAAAAATTCACTTGAACGAATGTTTAATTGAATGCTTGGTTCTGATTACCAATAAAAGCAGGTAGAAGAGAAATTTTCTTAGGATCTAATGTAGTCAACACACCTTTGACATGAGAAGGATGTTCTTAGCATGCTTTCCAAGCAACTTCCGGACCTCCACAAGGTCTGAGCCTTTTCGAACAAAAGATAAAGCAATCATGTCAATTTTATTGGGAACTCCCCAAGCCAATATATCTTCCTTGTCCTTCTCCGTTAAGGTTGGAAGATCCACTATAACTCCTGGGAGATTAACATTTTTCCTCTCACCAAGAACAGCAGAATTTTCACAGCGACATCGAACCAAACCAGCTTCTGTGTCACACGACAATACTGTAAATGATATTGTTCCATCTGCACAAAGTATCACCATTCCAGGTTGCACGTCCTCGGCCAACTTTTTGTAGCTCATGCAAATCATATTCTCATCACCCTTCAAGCTATAGTCAGTTGATATGGTGATTTCTTGACCCTGTTTGAGCTGGATGGGTTTCCCATCTTTCAGGAACCCAGTACGAATCTCTGGTCCCTGGGAGCAAAATGACAAAATAAGCGTCCTCTAGATCTATAAATCTTTATAAAGGAGACTGACTTAAAACTCCTAAAATTTGACGCTAGAAATAGCCAGACCCTATTCGATGTATGAAGATTAAGAGAGAAATTTATTGCAGCGAAACTAAAGGCAAGGTAATATTTCCTCCGTGTTTTTGGTTTAACACTGAAATAAACAGGTACAAAAATGGTGTCTCAACACAAGTTCTGAAAAACCAAAAACAGGAAAACAGACTTGAGCTCAGAAAAAGGAAAATTCCAAATCAAATGGACCAAAGCTCCGAACTTTGGCTTGCCCCAAAATCAGAAGAAAGAAAAATATACGAGTGGTGATATACGGTACAAAAGCCAAGAATATAACAAGGAAGAAACAGACATTACAACCAACAAAAGGAAGGCAGGCATGCAAAACCTTATTGCAAGGAATCAAATAGACAATTAAACACAGCCTCCCAAGAAATCCGGATCAGAAAGGAAAATAATCATAAAATCAGTCTCAGACAAACAAAAAGATCCACTTTCAGGAATAAACAAAGATATCAGCAGAATCAGACAAGAAAAAAGTAATAAGGTACAAGAAATGAAGAAGCAGATAGGAAAAAAATAAAAAACTAAAGGGAAACAAGAGAGAGAGAGGACCTTGGTGTCGAGCATGACAGCACAGAGAATGCCAGTATTGACCATGGCGGCCATAAGATTATCAAGGGTTTCTTGATGATAGTCATGAGATCCATGAGAGAAGTTGAAGCGAGCGACGTTCATGCCAGCGTTCAAGAGTTTCTCGATCACGGGGACAGATCTTGATGCGGGTCCCAGCGTACAAACAATCTTAGTATTTGGCCTCTTCTCCATAACTCCTGCTGCTGCTGATGCCTCTGCTCCGTTGCTGATCATCATTTCTTTATCAAGAGGACAATGAAAAGGAGCAGAACAGAACTAAATATAGGAAATGAAATACTTGATAAAATATTGATGGTTTTTCTTGTTATTATTATTGTTTATAAATGAAGAGATAAAAAAAAAAAAAAAGTTGCGCAACACTGCTACATGATATATATTTCTTGAGTAACAAGACACCACTTCCTTTCATTTCATTTCTTTTCCTCGCTTCCTTCCTCACTGTTTGGTTTGGACTTTGGTAGATCATTAGTTTGCCCTTCGTTAGGTCAGTCACGCTCTAAGAAGTTTCGGTAACCCATGACCAAAACCATCTCTGCTTCTGCCACCTTTCCCTCTCCTTTTTCCTTTGAATGATTCTCAAATAAATCATGTGTAAAACTAACACAAATTCAGTTTAATTAACCATCAATATATTCTTCAATCGAGTTTCTTTCATTTGAATTCTAGATGATATAGATCGCTTATTCATACTTAAATTGGTGTATTATCGAAAAACACCAGAATTTTTATTACATTCAGACGTCTAAAATCATCCGCTAGCATCGCCTTTTATATGATTGCATGAATTTTGGCACTCCCATGACCCAGGACAAAAAAAACTACTATAAAGAAAGAAATAAGCCGACAACAAAAATGTTTTCTATTACTGTCCATATTATTATTGTAGTGATAATCTAAACTTGGTTCAATACAGTGTTACAATATCAATCATATTATAATCAGTTCATCTTCGCCGGACTTCGTCTTGAATGCTCCCATGCCTCAACCCAACCGTCACAATGAATTAGACATGTGACACCAAGGCATGCTCCAGAATAGAAGAAAAATCGTGAGCATCCTTATAATACTGCTCATAATTACTCAAACTACCAACGCAAATAACCTGGGTGACTTCCAAAATATTTCAAAATTCAATGGATGAGTTTTCAGGAGATCTATATCCGCGCAGTCAGCATCCTCTAGAATGTTTGCAGTAAGCTCATCCAGACAAGTTAAAGTTCATCGTGGCTCTGTGGCTGTTCTTTGTTCATCAAGTCTAGTTTATTTTCCAGCTCCTGTCACATTTCAGCATTCACCCAATTCATCAGAATGTTCAATATAGAAAAGTAAGAGTTTCAATCTTAAATATATTAAATTACCTTGAGCTTTTCTTCTATGCAAAGTGCTGGGGTAGATAGCAATGCCACATACCTTGCATGACAAGCTTAATGAGTTAGAAAGCAATAGAAAGCATATGATCACACACAAGAGAAACAGAACAAGAGGTCCTTACTCGCAACGGCTTGGTTCATCTACATCTGTAACCTCATTTTTCAATCCACATCTTAGCCTGACCTGTAATAGGACATACAGAATTGCAGGTATTAAAACAAGGCAAGGAGTCTGTTTTCCGATAAATTCTATATCTATTTGCCTTGTAGCACTTATTTTTAGGTCAAAAGAAAATATTGGCACCAGTATAAATTTGAATTTAATGAAATGGAAAAAACAAATTATCTTACATGTTTCTTTTTGAGACAAGTTCATATTAGTATCAGTTTCACTTTCAGTAACAGTTTTCTTGGCAATTAAAGATACTGAGATGAAATGAAGTAAAAAAATTTCTTCTTCAAAGTATCATGGACTGGTGCTCAACACATTTGTAGAAATTGGACTGCTCGTTTCCTTATTTTACTTGCCATGGATGTTTTTAAAAAATCACAAGTAATTATAAAACAGAATTCTTCCAAAAAATTATTCATGACAGCATGAAATTGTTGGTACCTTCATACTTCTATCAGGTCCATTCCAGCACTTATCCCCATTTGAAAAGACCATAACTCGGTATGAATCCTCGAATTCATTCCAGCGCCTTACACAAAAAAAAAAAAAAAAAAGCACAGAGAAAATTAAATACCATGTTAGTTAATCAATACCCAAAAGGACATTACTTGAAGCACCATTGTATTAATTGACAGCTAAGATGCTTACATTCATCTCTGACATGGATATCCAGGTTAAATGAAAGAATAAACAAAATGCTCAATGTAAACCTATAAAGCATGCATGATGTGATTTCGTCTAGATGATCCCTTGATATATGCAAGAAGCAGGGAGACTGCCAGATAAAGAGCATAAAGAAAGTCATGGACAATTACCCCAAACGAGTTGTTGAGTGGCCCTCCAACTGAGAAGCTTCTTTGAAAGGGCAGACTTTGTAAACATACCTGATGCGTGAATTTCAATTGCCAAAAGGTAAGATAAATCAGTGATCACAACTGCAACTGTTATGAAACATAAAAGGAATATAAACTAGCAGAAGTAAGGTTGCTAACTTGTTCTGTTTGCTCTCAAAACAGTGATCATAGAATGAATAGAACTCCATCTCTTTCCCTGAAATATTAACCTTTACAATTAACTAACTGAAATCCGCTATCGCCACCAAGAAGCATACACATACAGCTTGTCAGTACTAACCATAATCGTGTTTTAGCTTTTTTGTCAAACTTGATATCCTTGACTGTAGTTTAGACAACTTAGCACTGGACTCGTCGTATTCCTTGCGTACACGAGCAGCCTCTATAGAAGTCAAAAGGTAACAGATGACCTGATTTCATGCATTCATTTCCAACATATAAATAGTAACAAAGTGTTTTCAAATTCACCTGATTTGTCCACTGGAGTTTGGAAGAATTTGAAAGCTTGAAGAATGCTCCTAAAGGTTTGCTGTATTTTCTCCAGCCAAGATGGATTACCTGGGGAGGTTGTATCTAACAACACAAGTATTTAATATTAGCTCATTAAATGAAAACAACTGAGCACAGAAGGCAGTAGCAACAAACAGTCGCAAACCTGAAAATTCATCTTCATCCTCAGCATCAGATTTATAAGAAGCAGTAGCATCATCATGAACATCCTCTTCATAAGTCTCATCTGTATCATCTTCTACATCAGGATCATCATACTTGCCAGTGTCATCATCAGTTTCTGAAGCATAGCCATCATATTCCTCATGGTGAGTGTCCTGGGCCATCTTTTCATTGTCTTCATGGTCGCTGTCCATTGTATCACTAACTCCCTCAGTTTCTTTCTCAGGATTTCCTGTCCAGCGAGAAGCAACAAGGCGGCCCAACTCTTCCTTTGACAACCCTTCAGCATCAGTGGATCCATCTTTCCCCTGAAGACAGCATTTAGAGCAACCACCAAAAATTGTCAGGATGATAAGCTTCGTGGAATCATGATGAACTAAGCAAATCATTTAAGATTTACAAAACATCAAGAAATTTCGAGAGAAGTTCCAAAATTTAAAATACAGAAAATGGAAAAGGCATCTCTAAAGGTACTGTGCAACAAGCAATCTCAGCAATGAACTTAACTTCTTAAAAATACAAGCAAGAAATCTACAAATATAATTCCATAATATATTAAAGAATTCTGAGTAAATATAATATATGAGCTCCTTTTCTTTTGAGTGACATCTCAAGCTAAACCACTCTGTCTTGGTCATTTCATAAAGCATCAAGTGTGATTATTAGCAACCCATACAAGGAGCCCCACAATAAACATGACTGCGTTTACAAAGTGAAACATTGATGACAAAAATACAAGCTTTGGACGAGGCAAGTGACTGAGAGCTCCAAGTCTGATACCACCATGGTTGGCACACCCTATTGCAGTATGACAGGTGTCACCAAGATACCGGTTTGACTACAAGACTACAATACCAACTACAGGTTGTATATTTTGAACTTTTATTTCAGAGAAATTAAAGAACGGTGTGCAAAACAAATCCCTGAAGAGGCTAATTCTATGGCGAACCCTCATTAGAATGAAATTGTAAATAAGCCAGCCAAGTAGTGTACTAAACTCTAGGTTACATGGTCAAATGAAGAGCTAAAGCTTAATAAATGAATTTCCAATTAACAAAATTTGGAAACATGATATGTATCACTAGAGTTACTTTCTTTTCCAATTATCCAGGGGCAAAAAACTCACATCTTCCATAGGTTGATCATGAGACACCTCATTTCCAGTATCATGATTAATTTCATGCACATGTGTAGAGTCATCCTTAGTTTTTGTTGAGACAGACTCTTCATCCTCTTGTCCCTCATGCTATATCAACAAGGCATGGTAAGTTATATTTTTGTCAAAGAGTAAGTTGGCATGGCAGTGGAAGCACCACTTTCAAGGAGTAAAAATTGTCTACAAATGCGTAGTATTTTTACCTGCTCCACTTTGTTAACTGGAGATCCTTCAATTTTGGGATCACTACTACTTTCATCTTCAGCTCCATGATCAGCATACTCGTCCACAACATCCTATTAGAGGTTATGAAACTTAAACAGCATTAGCTAAAGCATTGAGTTACGCACATATAACTTCCTCAAACCAAGCTGGGCATCTTTCAGCAAGCATTGTGTACATAGGGGATAGATACCTTACTCATTCAAACAAATGGAACCTACAAGGTTATTGGAGAAACCTCTTTACAAGAGTAAGAAGAAAACTATTCACTTTTCTGTCAAATCATGCTTCAATATTTCAAGCTCACTTTCTAATTGATGTCTTCAGAAAAAAAATTCTAAAAAGCTTGTGAATTTAGAATTTCTAAATCAATATATGCAATGAACACGCAAATGCATAGAAAAAGTTTTGGATGCATCTTTCAAGTTTTATATGGGCTAATTTGGTCATTTTATCAGCAGAGTAATCATGTATGGAAAAGAATTGCTGAGCAGGTATGCAATGAGGATGTTTACTTGTTTCAGACAATCACATTCACTCCTATATGCTTTTAGAACATGTTATAAAGCAAAGTACTTTTAAACAACGTTGAAAAATTATGAGAGTTTTCATGTGTGCATGCTCACTTAAAGTTTAATGAACGATGAGCATTGAAATGAAACATTCAGTCAGACCTGATGTACAGGAGAATCATCCAAAACACCGATTTCATCATGAGCACTTTCCGCATCATTGTCTTCGTTGTCAATTTTCTCCTCAATCTGTCCTTCGTTAGCTTCCCTCTGAATGGCACTTTTCTCCCCAGTGGCCTTTTCTTCAGCTTCTTTCCTTTCTTTCTCTTCCTTTTCTTTCTGCAAACGTTCTCTCTCTTCTGCCTTCTCTATCTGTTCTTTAAGCTCTACATGGGGCGGTGAAGCAGAAGAACATTTACAGAATAATTAGCCCGACACGTGAACAAACAAACAGAAAAACACATTTTGTAAGATATGTCAGTCTATACTCAAATCTTTTTTCTGGAAATACAAGTGATAATATTTCGCTATTGTAACAAGCATAACAGACTGATGTATGACAGCACAACATAGAGAAAAAACTATACCTTTAAGCTGTTGAACGAGCCCTTTCAGCACTTTCTCCTCATTCTTTAGCTTGGATAGTTCAGCCTCGTCTTTGGCGATCGCCGCCTTTGCTTGTTCAACTTCTTTATTTCTCAAAGCAACCCCTTCCTTATACGTGGCAATCTTTTTCTTCAACTTATCTCTAGCCACTTTGCCAGCTTCCCAGCATGTATTTGGACACTTAACTTGGCCATCATACTCATCACTCCCATCACAACAATCTACATTATGATATTAGGCAGTCAATACAAATTACAAGGAACAGTAAAATAATAACAATACAAACACATATTGCTTATGTACTCACCGCAGATGCCGTCATTGACTCTTGAAGAAAATAAGAAAAGAGGAGCATGTCCTGCATTTCTACAATAGAATTTCCCACCAGGGCATGCCGATGTGCCTACGATCCATCCATCCACCCACAAAATATACAGTCAAAACAAGTAAAGATATAATTTTTTTTGTTGTTGTCCCCAAAATGGGAGGGAATAGCATACGTAAGCAAAAAGAGAAACGTAAAAGGAAATAACAAGACGTGAAATATAGATGGAAAAAAGGGAGAAAAGCAGAAAATGGATAAAAAGTAATCTAAGAGAGAGACCAGGCTCGTCGGTTGCATCAGGGCAATCACAGAAGTCATCGTTAAGCTGAGCTTTGGTGAAAGTAGCGGATCCATCTTTGCATTTTATAGTATTTGAAGATGTCTTGTAATAATTCTCATCTGGGCATCCAAAAAGATAACAAATCTTAGCAAACAAATCGATAATCAAATCAAAAATAGAAAAAGAAAGAGAGATGAGGAGTGACCTTGAGGAGGGATTCCAAGAAAAGGGTTTTTAGGAGCAACAGGTGATGCTGATGCTGATCCACACAGCACTCCAAAAAAAACAGGAAAAATTAATAAGAAGAAGAAGCAGAAGCTCCTCCTCTCTACTTCCATGACTCGGTGTGTGTCTCTGTGAGAGAGAAAAATCAATTATTATTTATTTATTTGATTATTATTATTATTATATATATATAGATATATATATATAGAAAGCGAGAGAGAGCTCGATTCGATTTGATGGACAGAGGAGGAGAGGACGGTGGCAGGCAGGAGAGTGAGGGGAGGCGTTGCTGATGTCAATACGACGCTGTTTCCATTTATTTATTTTTTTCTTGTCTCTAGTGCTCTCCCTTAGCTTTTTCTTTTGAAAAGTTAATTAATTTTTATATTTAATATTATTATGAAAATAAGTATTTAACTATATTATAAAAAATAAATTGAAAAATAATTTTTTAATTTTATTTTAAATTAATTAAAAAAATAAATAAAAATAATAAATAAATAAAAGTGAGAGGATGAGATTGAAAACAAATCTAATTTTATTAATTATTTAAAATAAAATAAATAATAATTAAAATAATAAAGATTAAATTTAACAAATAAAAAAGTTGAAAAATAATAAAATTAAAAAATATATAATTTTATAAATTATTTTAAATAAAAAAAAATAAAGGTCAAAATTAATTAAAAAAAATTAATCAAATTCTATGTAAAATTAAAAAAAATCAAAATAAAATATATAATAATCAAAAAATTAAGAATTAAATTTGAAATAATTAACCAATAATAAGAAATTTCTAATTTTTTATGATTTCTAAAAAATATTTTTTAAATAAAATAAAATAAAAATATTTTTTCTAGAACTTAATCCAATTTTTTTTTATTAAAATTGTATTTTATTAATGAATGTTTTAATAATAAACAAACATAAAACAAAACCTAAAAAATAATTTTTAAGAAAATACTTTCAGAAACAATGGCAGTATTTCTGTCGGCCTCTATTCTCCTCTCCCGATGAAAAAAAAAATAAAAACAAAAACGACGTAACATTGGGTTGAACCTACACATTCGCCTATACCTACACACGCTGCTACGAGTGCAAGAGGAAGCGAAAGATAATATTTTTATCCATCCATCCATTTGTTGAGTCGCGGTGAGAAGCAATAATGGAGGGAAGCTCACTTTTATCGAACTGTTCGAAAACCCCTTTCAATTTCTTCAGAAACCCTTCTTTCCCATCTTCTTCTCACCACTGTTACTCTACTGTTACTACCCAGTCCCATATTGTGAGCTTTAGTTTCTTTAAACCCAACAGAAACCAGGAGATGAAGAAGAACAGGTCCCGCAAAAAAAATTTGATGGCAAGCTCTCTTCGAACTTCGGCTTTTGTTGTCGACAAAGCCTTGGACGATTCTTCTCCAACCAATTACAAAGAAATGATGCCAAAGATTGATAAGAGTGGAAGGTTTTGCAGCCCAAGAGCCGCCCGGGAGCTCGCTTTGTAGTTCTTCTCTCTCTCTCTCTTCTTCTTTTTGTTTTTCTTAATAAATACCAAAAAAAATTATATATAATTTCTGGGTTTAGGATTTTACATCTTTGCTTTTCCAAATTTCACAACTTTAAGTCAGCTGATGCTCAATACTTCTGCTTCACATATTTGGTTTAGTCTCAAATTCTCAATCTTTTCCTCCCCTTTTTTTTCTAAATAGAAACTTTTAATGTTTATAGTTGGTTGTTTCCTTTTACTTTTCAATTTAAGAAAATTAAAATTCTTAATGGTTTTTGTTGGTGGTGCGCAAGATTGATCATTTATGCTGCGTGCTTAGAAGGGTCTGACCCAATTCGGCTATTTGAGAAAAGAATGAATGCAAGAAGAGGTAATTTAGTGATTCCCTTTAATTAACATTACAGCAACTTTTGATGGTTTATATCATATTTGCTCTTTAAACACATCTGGTTGATGGTTATGTGATTGGCTTGTTTGCAATTCTTGCATTCAGAACCTGGTTATGAATTCGACAAGGCATCTTTGTTGGAGTATAATCACATGAGCTTTGGGGGACCACCTGTTACAGCTGAGACTGTTGAAGAAGCTGATGAGCTTCAGCTTAGCGACGAGAAAGAGTCTGCAATTGGTAATTAGGCTTCTTTTTTTTATGGTCACTCCCCTAGCTTTAGCATTTTGCTTTTGATGAATGCGGTTTCTTATAAGCTTTCCAGCTCTAGTTTTTTTTTTTTTTTCCTATTGTCTCTTTCAGAGCACACATTTGTCAGGCCATTTTTATCACATCGAATGGCCTACAGTACCATTTTTATTAATTTTATGTGTTTTTAGAGAGTGTAGTGGAACTATTATTTACTATCCATTGATTTTAGAATCTGCAACCACAGACAAAAATTTTAATTTATATGGTCTCCCCGTACTGTCAATCTGCACCATTTTTTTCTTCAGGAGAAATACTTATGCCACCAGATTTAGCTCTAAAACATTTCATATATGCTCATTTTCCCTTTTGTCACTTCTCTTTGGATGTCTGAATCAAACGTGCACTTTGTATTTCAGAAGTCTCTTTGGATGTCTGAATCAATCGTGCTCTTTGTATTTCAGAAGCCGAAGTCCTTTCAGCTCCTCCAAAGTTGGTATACAGCAAACTGCTTTTGCGGTAAACCTTCTGGATATATCTTGATCGGTTGATTGCGTAGCTAGAGCAGTTGAATACAGTGAAAGAGGCAGTGGGATTAAATTGTCTTTCTGATTGCTTTTCTGTGCCTTTTGTGGCAGTTTCACAAGGAAGCTTTTGGTAGCTGTGGTGGATAAGTGGGACAGCCATGTCCTTGTAATAGACAAAGTCTCCCCGCCAAATTGGAAGGTCTGGATTCGAGCTTTGACAGAATGAAATGCTTGATTTTCAAGTTTGCTGCTAGCTTTATTTTTGTCTTTTAACACCTTTTTTGTAAGTGTCACCACCTCACAGGTAGTTTTCTTTCTTGGTGCTTGAAGGTTGATCCCATGTTTTTTAATTTGATTGCTGTTAAACTCGCATGTTAAATAGTACATGACTTCTATGTGCGTGGTGGTCAGCTGGAAAGCATATGCTGTCAAATACTTTGAATGAAATGTAGATTTTAAATATATAGTAAATGGTATATATTTCTGTAGAACACTTGGTGAAGTCTGACTTTGATTCTAATCTGTCCTTTGTACCACACCCCACTGCGTATTGAGTGTCTAATTGGTCCACAAATTTATACCAACCACAGGTTAGATTGTCATGGGCTGGGGAGACAGCAACCCTTGCTAACCCCTTGTGCTAGATGTTCATAAGTTGAGTGTCGAGTATTGATAGGATATTTTTGGATATTATTTGTGAGGAAGATGAAATATTTGCAGCACTTTGTTGAAATTGAAATGATTATCCAGCTTCATGGTTCTGTACATGTTAACTCATGGGCTTGGACATTTTATCATACCACAAAGTTACATGGAATTTCATTGTTTTTCCTCTAATCCATGAATATCACACAAGTTCACTTCTCTCATGCCTCAGAATGAGCCAGCGGGAAGAATTTTGGAGTTCTGTATCCTCCACATGGCAATGTCTGAGATTACTGTTCTTGGCACACGGCACCAGATTGTGATTAATGAGGTAGCGTTTTATCTTCCCTGTACAAGCTAGTGTCATTAGCTTCCTCTTCTTGCACCTCCATGCCATTAATCTGATCTTCCACTGTGTTTGGCTGTGGATGAAGGCTGTAGATCTTGCAAAGCGATTCTGTGATGGTGCAGGACCGCGCATTATCAACGGGTGCCTTAGGACTTTCTTGAAAGATCTCTCAGGAGCCAGTGTGGCCCAAACTTCAGATGCTAATGAGAAAGTAGAAGTATGAAGTGAAACGTGTCTGCTCAGGTGGTCAGGGATCCGAGAAGAAAAATTCAGCAGAAGAACCTCAGTTTAAAGAATGCTCTGAATGATGGAGATCGATTTTGAAAAAACTTTGTTGTCAGAAGAGCTGCATTGGCTGGTATCTTTTTTTAAGATGGAGATTCCCATAATCCTTCGATAGAGTGCATATTTATGCTATGTTTGCTGCCCTGCGCAAACGAAAAAGAACTTGTGGTGAATGACACCGCAGAGTAGAAGGTTTATATTGTTGTATATGATTTATCTGTCAAGTTGTAATGTCTAAAATTTTGAGATATGATTATTAAAAGGACAAAATAGAAGCTAATTATTTATCTGACATTCATATGGCTTTTCATAAGAGTACTGGTGGTGGGTGTTTATGTGCATGTGCATTGTAGAAGTGCAATTGGAAGCAGGCACTACCATGAAGCATCGTCTCCATCCTTGTCCTCACAACTATAGTATTATCATTGCTGGTTTAAGAGTACAGTCGTCGTACTATATTTGTGTCGATTGCTATTACTAATTAATTATCAAAATCAATGTAATGGAATGGGGTAATTACTGTTTTGACTATATTTATTATGTTGTTAAGCATAATTAAATAAATTATTGATTCAAGAAAATCGGATTCTATGTTTTTATTAGTTGCTGCTAATCAATCAATCAATCCCCTTGGTTTTGGAGTTTTGGACTTGGACTTGGCCTTGGCCTTGAGTTACTTGATTCCTTGTTAATAATCCAGGGCCAAGGGGTACAACAATACACATTTACAAACATTAAGCAGCTCATCCTGTCCTCTTCACCGATCACCACTAGTAATTTACTGTTGCTTTGATCGCATCCACTATCTGCATCCAAACACCACCAACATATTACCCATTTGCCATCCAATGTTAGGTTTCCATAACATGAATTTACCTTGTTCTTGGTCGGTACATAAAAGGGTTCAAAAACAAGAGGAAAGGGTGTATCCAGCCCACAAATTCTGGCTACTGGGGCTTCTAACTGCAAAACACATCCACCTTTTTTAGCAATATGTTGATATGTAAGTAATAGATGCATTACCCTTTCACCAATCTACTGCACCTTTAGCAACATATCTTGTGTAAACCAATGGCATCTCCTTCTTGCAGCATAAAGAAATTTTCTTTTTCTTTTAACAATGTTCAATTTACACAAGAATGATAAATGAAAGACTTGACTGTAAGATATGATGCGAAGAAAATGATAAGAGGAGTGCTTAACTTAAATACTTGTGTCAATACAAGAAAATACAAATTTGTAAATGCTAATGCTTACCCTTAGGAAGCAACGTTCAACGATAGACGCAGAAATTTCAGCACCAAAACCTCCGGTAACTGGAGCTTCATGACTTATCTACAAAGCAACAACAGAGTTACCACCTAGTTTTCCACTAAACATCCTTTATTTGCTATCTTAGGGACCACAGTTTGAAATACTTACAAGGAGCCTTCCAGTCTTTCTCACAGATGCTTCTACTGTTTCTTTGTCCCAGGGTATTAGAGTTTTGAGATCTATCAGTTCACAAGAAATTCCCTCCTGCAAAATATAATGCATTAAACTCCCCGTTTAAGAGTTTGTAGCATATAAATAAATCAAAATTTCTTCTTAG
Organism: Populus alba x Populus glandulosa; assembly: GCA_033617975.1. Classification (NCBI taxonomy): domain Eukaryota; kingdom Viridiplantae; phylum Streptophyta; class Magnoliopsida; order Malpighiales; family Salicaceae; genus Populus; species Populus alba x Populus glandulosa. The sequence continues at coordinate 26,630,194 of CM066145.1, read as the reverse complement.
AGGGGCAAAGTCGCAAATGCAGTACAGAGAAGTTGCCATTTGGTAAATTTTCTGGTGCTTGGTGAATAATTCTATATTAAGTATGCTTGATGGAGATGTTTAGCACAGGTCACACTATTTATTACATGACAAGGAACTATTGCAACTACACTTACCTTCTCAGCATCAAAACAGGCCTGCTCCATAATAGACAGCTGTGCTCCCCAACCAACTAGTGTTATGTCACTGCCCTCTCGGATCACCTAAGTATTTATCGAATTAGTGACTTTCTTCAGATTTAGAATTCTGAACTCTACAAAGAAAAGCTAAGAATAGCTTACCTCTGCCTCTGACAAAGGCAACATATAATCATGCTCAGGAACCTCTTCTACTGCCAAACGATAAAGCCACTGAAAATCCAAGGCATTTGTATTGATGTCAATCCCAGAATGAACCAATTGATAAATTTATGGTCATATTATTTATTTAATATGAGGACAAAGAGCAGGTGCCTTTGGTTCAAAAAAGATAACAGGGTTTGTATCACGTATGCATGACAGTAATAATCCTTTTGCTTCTCTTGGACTTCGTGGAACAACCACCTGTCAAAGAGCTACTGGTTAGATTTATCAGAAAACATGTGTGAATCCCATAAATGGAGATGGAAAGAATTCAAAGAAATATGACTGTCTTGCTACTAAGTCTTATTAACCCAAACGGAGCTCATGTGATTCAAACTTGATTTATCAATTGATGTATGAAAAAATATAGGGGGGAAGAAAACTTTCTTTAAATTCTGTAAACAATAAATGGCATGACAGGACAGAAACAACCACCATTGTCCCACTTTAGGAAGTACTGTGGCTTACCTGAGTCAGTCTAGGGTGGTGGATGACATGGGAAATGTTTTGCTTCACAAGAGTTCCATGGAGTTTCAATGTTAAGCATATCTAAGTAAAGCTTTCACTTTCTGGACAAGAGAACTGGATAACTACAGCTACGAAACTGATAAAGCAAAACAACCACTTTCTGCGTCATTGAACATTTGTTTCACACATTGCCATGTACTTTCATGTCTCGAAAAGAATGCCTTGGAACAGAAACTAGTATGGCATTCATGAAGAAAAATATGCAACATTTCCACATAATATGCAGGCAATCAATTAGTAGGAGGCGTTGCTCCTAAAACACTCCAAACTTTCCCAAGGGAAAAATAAATTAAGAACGTGGAATAAGGAGACATACTTTGATACCAGGAACATGACAAAAGAAAGCTTCAGGGGATTGAGAGTGATAATGTCCACCATGGCCCACAGCTCCATATGGTGTTCTTATGGTTAAACCTGTGGAATAACATTAAATCCCATCATAACTGTAAAAATGAGTAATGGAGAGTGAATCAGTGGTTAAATAGCAATTCCATTATCCAATGAAACAAAAACCAAATTCACCTCCACAATTAAATTGATTCCCACTCCGATATCTGAACTTTGCAGCCTCATTAACAATCTAAAAGTACAAATTAGTGTCAACTAGAGGGAATTGAGAGGTGAGAATAAGGCTTGGAATTGGGAAGGATGCTTACCTGATCAAAAGCAGGAAAGATATAGTCCGCAAACTGAATTTCTGCTATAGCACGATTATCCTATTAGATGAGATGAAAATAAGTAATTATCAGATGAGAAATGAATCAAAAGCTTATGCAAGCTCCGCAACAAATATGAAAACTAACCATTGCTGCCAGGCCTATGCCAAACCCAACAATGCCCTGCAAGTAGTTTATTTCAGCAACAGCGTTAGTTATAAAAGAAGGGAAGTGGAACAATGAACCGAGAATCAGAACAAGAAGATCAATATTCAATATTAAGTAGGTCCAACTGATGGATACCCTTTGGCAGGTAGATTATCATTAACAGTCAACTTAACTTTATAGAAGCCAGTATCAGTAGAGAAAAGATTTTCCACGAAGAAATTCTATAATATTATATCAACAAGAGTAGAATAGCGACAGAACGAAACAGAGAGGTACCTGTTCACAAAGAGGGGTATTGAAAACTCGTTTTTTACCAAATTTTTCAGCTAGTCCTGTTGTGCATCGAAATACCCCACCAAAGCTCACATCTTCCCCAAACACATACGAGCTGGAATACAGTAGAAGGTCTAAATAATTACTACAGAATTTAATCTAATACTACTCCCTAAACACAAAACTCAAAGTTTCACTCTTGAAGAAATGGATAAACAGTTTGATCCAAAAATACTCGAAAGTGAAAAGGATGGAAACTTTGACTGGGAATCAAAGTTCAGAAACCAAATAGAAAGAGAAAAATGAAATGGGTATTGCTAGAAACGTACCGAGGGTCGGTTTCTAATGCGATATGGAGAGCTTGATTGATGGCAGAGCAAAGATTCAATGATTTCCCAGTTTCTTGTAGTTGCTCATGTTGTTGTTGAATAACCTTGTTGCCTTGACAAGTGGTTGAGAATTCCCTGTTATTGAAAACAGAAGAAACCAATCTTCTTCCGCATCTCCTCAAACTAGTTGCCATAACCATTTCTAGTAATATTTTGCAGGCACCAAAGGTTCCAATTCAATTCAACCCCAGAAAGAAAGACACCTCCTTTGCCTCTTTTTTTTTTCTTTCTTTCTTGAAAAAACTTACCAGCTACTTTGGAAGTAAAATTTATTGGAATTGATAAGAGGGAGGGTGCAGATGGTAAGGAGTTGATGAGAATCAAGTCCAGATTTGCACGTTAAACAGGCAAGCCGGCATGGCATCTATGTGTGATACATGTGGCGAGAGTATCTCTACTGCCTTCTATCATCCCTAGGTGTCCATTCACTATTTACAAGGAAAAAACAATAGTTTTTTATTATGCTTTAAGACGATATGTGCTCTTGAGAATATTATTTAGATACGGGTCGCGGGCCGTAGCATCTGTTTTTTGATATTTAAAAAAAAATAAAGTTTATTTAAAAACAAAATATTGAATTAATATTTTTTATATTTTTTATGATTATAATGTGTTTATGATAGAAAAATTAAAAAAAATTATTTTAATACATTTTAAAAATAAAAAATATTTTTGAGAAGTACCCTACACCATAATACAAAACATGCATTTAAAGACTTTATTTTTTTCTTTTTATTATGGTGTTGTGGTTTGCATTTTACTCCAATAAAATATTTGAAAATGATTATTTAATTAACATACATTGTCTTAAGATTTTTCTTGAAATCTTATTAAATATATATATATATATATATATATAATTTATAATGTTTTTTAGTGCCTCCTTGCATTGCATTGCCATAGCTTCTACTTTTCAAATTATTTTATATCAAATTTATTATTTTTTTAATATTTTTTTTGTTTTAATATGCAAATATAAAAATATAAAAATTATTTTAATATATTTAATTAAAAAACATTATACATCACTTAAACTGTTTTCTTAAAACCACAATAGCCAAAGTTATCATAATATCAAAACACATACTTAAATATCATTTGAAAATCATGTAATTTTTTTAAATACTGTTAAATAATTTTAATAAAAAATTATAAAATTTAAAAATCAACAAATATCTAAAAAAATATTAATTTAATATATATTTTTAGGCAAGTTGTTAATTTGATAAAAGATGTGGAAATGCCAACTATTATTATCCCTCTTAATTAAATTTCTAATTAACTGCTACAACCATGAGATATATCTATCATACATTGTAATCCCAAAGAAAACCTTTGGATCAGAAAATGTTAATCAGTATTTATAATTGTTATGGAAATTATTTTTTAATTTTTTTTTTTGAAAATATATTGAAATAATATATTTTTATTTTTAAAATTTATTTTCAATAACATATCAAAACAGTCAAAATACAAAAAAAAAAATTTACAAGTAAAAATAATATTCAATTAAAAAAGAGCTTGAACGCAAAAACAAACCAAGTGAAAACACAAATCATATCATAGTAACGTACGAGAGAGCCTGAGTCTCCTTGGTTTGTCGTTCTCTGCCACTCCAAAGTCCAAAGAGTCAAAATTGCTCGAATTATCAAGTTGAGCAGAACGTAAGCAACGAGGATAACATCCCTAACACTTGGGATTCTTGATCTTACGAAGTTTACCCCAAGAATTTCCCAGGCAAAAACTCAATTGAATCTCCCCCATTCTCGCAAGCATACCAGGGATTAGAGATCATGGCAACGGGGTAATGATTGATACTAGCAATATTAGGAGGGAACACTGTAAAGGAAAGCAGCAATGGAAGATGGAAAAAGGAAAAGACATTAAAAGCTCCTTTTACTTGAAATATATTGCACAGACTTTTTCCAACCTTGCTTTTCTAGCCCTCTTATACGTGACAACATACTCTGTTGTAACAAAGGGGTTCCTGGATTTACAAGGCAGAAAATAATAACCAAACTGCAAAATAAGGATAAATATAGAGAATGTAGTCGGAAAAAAAAAGATCAAGATAGGAAGATAAAAACCCTAAAGCAGAAACCCTAAAACCCAAACTCCTGCCCAAACAGAAACCTGTCATTAGCTTCCCCCCACCATGAACTATTTGGATTGGAAGAAGCCTAGCCCGCCAAGTTATTTTCCATCGCCCCTGAGGAGTTTAAAGCAGAAATCTTCTGACAAAACTCGTTGTATGAAAATCTACAAATACAGCTGCACAAAGCAGAACTTGCAAAACCCCATTTGCCATATTTCGATTTGCCTCTGATGCACCTTTAGTTTCAGCAACCAAAACATTCTCAGAATCATTTAGCTCTCCCTTGGAATGTTCAGTTAGAGTAAGGTTCTTAGCTAAAATCAGAGACAATGTCCAGAGACTTTCTATGAACCATTTGCTATCTCTTTCTTTTCATCACATGGCTTTCCATCCCACACCTGCAATTATGCAGGACAGGTCAACATAAGTTAAAAAGAATTGTTAGAAATAAAACAAACAAATCATCTATAAAGCAAGATAAAAATATGATGAAGATCACGTGCCTGTTTCTTGAGCTGCTGTTGCTTAGCCTTTTTCTCCTGGATCATCTTCTCCCGGTCCTCATAAAACACAAAATCATCTAAGATGCATGTTTTGCTGCTATGATCCTTGAATATTTTTATCAATTTAAGCCCCTGCTCTAACTTGACCTAAAATCACCAAGGGTGCATTTTAGAATGAAAATAGTGACGGATAAGAACCAATAAAAATTATATAAGCTAATATAACTACCTCTTGAGTATCTCTGCTGTTGGTGACTGGTTTGTTCTCATTGTTCTCGAGGGTAATATGCTTCAAGAAACTGTTGGGGACATCCTTCACAATGTGCCACTTCACAGGGAAATAGCCTGTCCACTTGTCCTGTTGCCAATACTCGACACTCTTGTCAAAATCAACTCGCCCCGTCATCTCTGCCAGTCCTACAAATTGCCCGCTGGTATTAACCTAGACAAAATTCAAAAAGAAAACTTAGCACAAAGGCATTGAAAATTGTGAAATAATAAATCAGAAAGATCAATATCATTCACATGCTCACCGAGAACAATAGAAACACAGGGCAGCCACCAGATTTCTGCTCAGCCTCTTGGTATGCCGCATCAAGCTTCTTGTTACCATTAGGTGTGCTAGCCCAGACGTTGTATTTAATGCACTTGTGCACATCATCCTCGCTGTAAGATTTGATGATGAAAAATTTAGCATTAGCATATTCCTCAGGGAAATCTGCTTTGTTATATTGTTCTCTGTCTGGAACCACAGTTGTCTTATCCTTCTCCTCAACATTAGTATCACCTGATGGCACACTCTGCCCCTTGACTGCAACTGTGGCAGGAACAAAACCCTTTTGGTTTTTGAAATATCCCTTGGCCCTAGGTCCTCTGTTCAGCTCATTCAAACCATCAATGCTGTCATTGTGATAACCAAAATAACCATTGCCTCGCCCCTTGGGTTTGTATTTGCTGTCGATAGCTAACCACCCATGTCCATTTATTCCTGCATTATAACCACCAGATCCAAAGCCCATACCAGATTTGAAACCGTTTCCATATTGACCATAGAATTTGTTTGGATACATCCTATTCATATATCCATGAGTTGAACCCATGCCTGATGCCAGAGCAGGGGGCTGCCATCCCTGATGAATCAAACAACATCATCCATGAGAAACGAATACTCTATAAAATGACTAATACTAATGAGCAAAACAAGGAATGTTCACAAAAGGAGTCTGGAAACATTTAGAAAAATCAAAAGTCACGCTCAAAAATTAATAAAGCCCCAACATTGATAAACAAGTTTACAATCCAAAATGGCATGGCAACATTTAAAGCGTTGTAGAACTGAAAGATAGGGGGGCAGACATCAACTTAAGCTATCAATTTGGACAAATAAATAATAGAATGGGGAAAAGGATTCAACAAACTGAATCATTTGATTACGATTTAAGAAGAATAAATTAGGACGCGTGATTTATTATCATCCATTTGGTCAAAAAAATGCAACAGATAGAATGAGGAAAACTATAGATCACATACCATGAAATGAGAATTTTGATGGAAATTCTGGTTCCTTGAAGATGGAGCATTGCCAGCCTTTGAAAATGAAGAAGAAATCTCAGTGTTTTTGTACAGCCCATTGGAAATCACAGAGGTATCCAGCAATGGGATATCAGGTTGTAACCTATCAAAACGAGATTTCAGATCCTTGTAACCAGAAGCAGGAAGCCCCTTTGTAAAACCACCCCTTCCATATGAATTTTGATACTTGGGCTTGTAGGGAACTGCACCGTTGCTTCCCTTAACATCCACACCATTTGCAATGCCATTAGAATTTTCTTTAGCTGTCTCCACAGGCAGAGTCTTCTGGTCGGTAGCTGTTGAGATAGAAAGATCGCCTTGGGAAGGGGCTACATGGCTGGGTGTGAAGGGCTCACCGCTTGGAGTCAATGGCTGGAAGTAGGGAGGAGGATATTGGTAGTGCTGAGGACCATATAACTGACCATCATTTCCCATAGCAGGAACCGGAGAAGCTGCTGGTGAATATGGGCTATAGGGTCCATACCAATAACCATGAGGATACATAGCAGATCCGTTATCCCCATAAACCCCCTAAAAAACAGAAAATGCACATTAGAAAACCAGTTGTTTGGAAAAGAAATGGAGTCCCCTAATTATATAAATACAATTAAAGAAGACATTAGAAAAGCAACTCTACTAAGCACCTAATAACACTGTCATTTGATACCACTACCAACCAAGCAGGAATACTTACAGAAACCATATCTACTCCTTCTGGGTTCAGATACTTTGAATAGTCGTCCCACTCCCCAGCCCCATTATATCCTGGAAGAACCAGCATCGACACATTTTATCAAATTTACGTTCATCTCTTCAAAGACATCACAGAATGAATAATTCAATATGAAAAGGATATTAAATTCCAGCAGTATTTTGGCACGTTAAACTCACCTCCATAGTAATAGGATTGATAACCATTAGGAAGATAGCACACAGTTGGATCCATGAAGTTGGATAGCACAGGGGTCACAGACCGGTCACTTGGCTGGATCTAGTAATAACAAGATTAACAAATATAAGCACAAGTCTACGCGAAAGATAAAGATCTAATCTTTAAGGGTGAAAATTACCTTGCTGGTGGGCTCAGGCATCTCCAAAGTCTTTGTTTGTGAGTCCAAGGATAACTTCTGCAGCAAATCTGAAGTTTCTATGGAAATTAAAAGTAAAGGAATTCCATAAATCCGGAATCATAATATTGAAACAAACAACAGGAAAAAATCCCAACTTTGAATATTATTACTGGGGAAAAAAAAAAAGAGCAAGCAATTCATCAGGAAGCAAGCTTCAACCAGAAGATCAAGCATAATCCACAAAAAAAATTTCATAGTGTGAAATTCAATTCACTTATACCACATATATGTCAAGCAATCAACCTAACAAAGGCATAGCTATCAGTACAAGTATAGTTAAGAAAAAACTCAAAACCCATCTCAAGTTCAATGAAATCCCTGCAAGAAAGCCTAAGAAACACAGCAAAACACAAAACCAGCAGATCAAGAGCAACAAGTGAAGAGAAAAAGAAAAGGGCAGACGAGTAGATAAGGATACGGTCAGCAGAGGATGAAAGGGTAGCCATGACAGATCTTGTGAGATAATAAAACCCTTTGGTGGGTTCAGTGGATAGCCGCCAAAGGTTGGAGCTTTTAGGGTTTTTGGGGGAAAGAGGGCTTTTTTTACTCTATGTTTGTGATTCAAATACCTCCACCACGCCCTCCACTCGCTTTCGCTCTACCATGCTCTCTCACCCGCAGGTCATTCAATGATATCATCAATGTTCATTTATTGGACCACGTTTCCACTTGGCAAGTTGTGAGTGGGTACCATATTTTTATTATTTAGCTGATGGTTTTTATTGGTGGGTGAGTTAGGTTTGGGGGTGACAGTAGGGTGAGTTAGGAATCATGCAAGGAGGGTGCTTCGAAAGTGTTTTTTTTTTTTTAAAATGAATTGTTTTTTTTTATTTTAAATTAATTTTTTTTAATATTATTGAATTATTTTAATGTATTAATGTTAAAAATAATTTTAAAAATAAAAAATTATTATTTTAACATATTTTTAAATAAAAAAACTGAAGGAAAAAATGGATGTTGCATCATCCTTCTCCTGTAAGGAATCCTTTTGTCTTTTTAATGGGCTGTAAATGACAAAAAAAATATACCTTTGATTTTTCCAACCCCATGGAAAAGGGGCAAAATGAAGTTGACATTTTCCTGGGGATATTTATTGTTAAAATAATGGCAAAGATCTTTCAGTGAAGAAGATGAAGAAAGATAAATATAATTAAGGAAGGAAGATGGAGAAAGAAACACACACTTGGATATGGTGTCCAAAATATATTTGTGAATGGGCAAAATTCAATTGCAAGGCTTGATTTATCTGTACCCTGCCCCAGCAGCAGTTAATGATTATTTTATAATTTGTTAAAAAAATATTTGTTTGAAATTGATATATTTTTATGTTTTTAAATTATTTTATTTTGCTTATGCTAAAAATATATTTAAAAAAAATTCATGTGTTTCTAAACAAAAACACTTTAAAAAACAACTGTTATTACAATATCAGATACCGCCTAACACAATTACCCAACCCTCTAAGCACTAAAATTGATGTCTTATGAAATTTGATCAACTTTGATGATGTTTGATACAGTAAATAACAGTAATTGTTTTTTAAAATATGTTTTGATTGAAAATACTTTAAAATAATATTTTTTTAAAAAAAATGATATCAAAACATAAAAACGATTTAAAAATATAAAAAAATAATTAAAATATTTTTAAAAATCAAAATTATTAAAAACATTAAAATATTGTCCTAACAGAAATCACTTAAGTTCAATATAAGTCTCACTTAGAAACCATTCATGGCCTCTTTATTTTCACTCATTAAGGAATTATTTGTTTTTATGTTTTAAAAGTGTTTTTTTAAAAAATAAAATTTTTATATATTTTTTTTACTTCAAATTAATATTTTTTTATATTTTTAAATTATTTTGATGTGTTGATGTCAAAAATAATTTTAAAAAAAAAATTATTATTTTGATATATTTTTTAATCGAATTGTTTTTTAAAAATCAACGATTAACGCACTCTAAACATCCTCTGAGTGGTCCTATAAGCCGTTTCTCCTTGTTTATTCGATCCAATATATATGATATATAGTTTGGAGTTGTTTTTGTTTTTTATTTTTTTAATTTTATATTGATTATGAAAATAGTATATATATGAATATTTACTTGTCAATAATATTTGAGATTGTGATTTAGGGTGTTATTTAAAATATTTTTTTATTTGAAAATATATTAAAATATTTTTTATTTTTAATATTAACATATCAAAATCATCAAAAACACTAAAAACATATTAATTTGATATTTTTTAAGTTATAAACATATTAAAACAGAAATTATGTCAAGAACCCAGAGGAATAGATTTTCTAGTGGCAAGCAGAAAGCACCAAGGCATGTTAAGCTAGGTATATGTTGTTTCTATGCTGCGTATTGCTTGCTGATACAAGGCAAACCTAGCAAAGCGGTGCCATACCTTTTGTTTTATTTAAATTTGTTTAATGGTTATGGTATGAGATCAAACATGCTATCTCTCCGAAATCAATGGACTCCTGATGTTGTGGAATCCATCAGACCATACTATCTCTCCGAAACCATCTCTCTCTTGAGATTTCTTGAGTGATTCAAGTTCACAAAGTAAGAGCATTCCTCCTTGAAGCATGAGAAGATCAAAATCCAGGGCCAGATTAGCACCTCCACTCCAAGAGGCTTAACAATGCTGACAAAGTATATAGCACTTGTTTTTCCACCTTGAGAATGTCAGAAGAAACTGGACTTGAGCTAGCTAGAAGGAGGTGCTGGTGAGTTTCCGATGACTGTTTTACTTGGTAATATCCTCACCACAGGATTCCTGCATGGTTCAGAACCTCCATGTTAGAAATTGGTCAAATTTGTTCTGCAACAACCGTGTATTGTCTTCCGATCCAATGAGCTGATCACGTTCATTGTTTCCACGAGGAAAATGGAAAGCATCTCCATTTCTCATTCTTCTCATGATAGTAATTTCAGACAGAGATTTCCAGGGGAAAAGGAATATATGCAATCCATGAACCATGTTCACCCACTGAGAAGATTGAGCAAGATGGATTTCAGTTTTAATCCCCTGAACATCGTCGACACACACTGTGGGGACGATACCAACACCAGCAATCTACTTGGAAGGAAGTTCGACGATCCCCTAAGTGCTTGCTTTGTCGATAGGCACAGCATTTCTCTCAAGGAATTTCATAATTGAATCTTAAGGAATCATCATAATTTGATTTAAGTAAAGCATCTAGTTTGCTTTTATAAGCAGGAAATTTAAGTGCAACATAATGTTAGATGTGTGGCCCGTGGTTAAATCCAGTCCATCTCCAAGATCTTTATCATGTCATCTGTTAACAAATCCCAAGTAAAATCACTCCTAACCAAGCAAATGATTTTTAATTATTTTTTCAACCTGAATTTCACAAAGATTTATAGGTTCGGAGAGTTCTCAAAGGTGTTTGATAATTTTCTTATGGATTGTATATAAACATAACAGACTTGTTTAAAAAATAAAAAATAAAAACCCAAGTAGAGATTTATATATTCATGCCAGCTGAAAAATTCATAACTTTTTATCAAATTATTAAATCACACTCAAATTTAATTAAAAGATTCTACATACCTAATTTTTCAAGGAAATGGCTAGCTGCCTTCAACTAAGCTCCAAAAAATTAAAAAATTATACTTGAACGATGATATTTGAGCTAATTTCACTATTTTTATTTATTTTTAGATTTTTAGTTTAGTTTTGGATTTTATATCATTTTTTATAGTTGACTTAAGATTCTAATTTTCTTACCTTATGAAGGTAAGTTTCTCGTTTATATAAGAAAATATAAACCTTTAAAGAGCCATACTAAATAAAAAAAATATATTTAGTAATAGAATATGGATTAGGGCTTTTGTGATGAAAACTTTTTTCAAGAAATTTTTTTATCTTTCTTTTGCTTATGTTGTTTTCATCTGCGTTGAAGAAAGTAAGAAGTTGTGCTAACAGGCCGTTGATAGTGACTGCCTGGGCCTTCATTCTGCAATCCTTTCCATAGACACCGGCCACTAACATTAAAGCATGAACTGTACTCCACATATAACAACACTCAACAATCATAATCTGTGTTCCAGGCTAGATCTTCTTTCTTCTGTCAACAGATATAATTTCCTTTCATACAAGTCAACATGTAATGTGCATATTGGATGCTCGCATTCAACTTCCCGAAAATTCAAGAAGAAGCTGGCTACTTCTTTTACATGTCAGCATTAAAAAACAAAAACAAAAACTCCATTTCGATAATGCGCATGAACCCGTGTTCTTTCCCTTTTCCCTTTTTATTCATTCTTCTTTTTGTTACTTGAACAGGAACTATCAACAGCTCCCATCTTTTCAAAGTGTTCAAACCAATGAAGCTTCTAAGAATCAACTTTAGAGGCGTACTAATAACTGATAAGCAGAAAAGGGAGCAGTGCCCTCAAATTCTGCTCCTTAATCAAGTAAGATTAGGTAAGAATTTGACATTAGTCATCAAATGATTTGATGGATTAGCAAATCATCGTACTCTCTCACTACATTGCATATCATACCGACATTCTAAGTTGACCTGTTATTGTCCGTTATAGCCTGTAGGCCCAGCTTTTTTGCACCAGCTTTGTTTTTTGATCTGATCTCATGTCATGTAAGTGACAAATATACATTGCAATTCGTGAACAATTAAGTATGAGATGGGGTGCACGCTATCTTTGCTACCAAATCCAAAATCAAAATCAGGAGCCTTCAACCCCCGCCATGATCACTAGGCTTGTGGGTGGAGTTACGGCTATGATATCAAATTTCTTTTGTAGTTTTATATAAATTCACCCATCATAACCTTACCCCAAATTTGGATTTATACATTTAAAAAGGAAAATAGAAAGAGACACCATTCAAGCCACTTAAGTAGTGATTCTATAAAAATCAAAATGATAATAATAATAGCAAAGAAATAATGTTAGGTAAAGTGGTTGCAAGTTTCTTGTTTTGTTTGTGTGCACAAAATAGTGAAAAGAAGTGGGTACAAGAAGGACAAATGGAGAAAATGAAAGGCAAAGATTAACCAAAACCAGAATGTAATGAAAAGATTGGTGCGGGTGCGGGTGCTGTGTGGTGTGGTGTGGGAAGATTGAAATGCGCACTACAATGAAAGCTCAAAAAAGCATCACTTTCTTTGAACATCTAAAGAATCAAAACAGGTAACCTTGCTCTTTGGTGGGTGGGTCCATCTCCTCCATGGCCAAGAGAGAGTCCCCATCTTTACATTAACCTTATTATTCCCATCAAGCACTCCCTCTCTCCCTCTCTCTCTCTCTCTCAAACCAGCTTCGTTCTATTTCACACAAGATAAAGTAGTTTTTGAATTGTTTTCTCTGTTTTTCTTGCTTGGTAACTTGGGGTTTGGCCCGATACCCTAATAGCTTTAAAAAAAATTGATCTTTTGGATGATGGATTGATTATTTATAGTAGCTTATTGGTGAAGAAAGCTGGGGTTTGTTTTATCTGCTGTTTGTTTTGTTTCTGGTAAATTATGGGAAATTGTTGTTGTAGAAGGGAGCCTTCTGTTTACAATGAAAAATCAGGTTGCTTACCACAACTTTCTCTTCTTTTTGCCCAATTCATGCAATTGTTTCTTCTTTTTCTTCTTTATATGTGATTTTTTCTGCATAATTAGATGACTAATATCATGATCATCCTCTGCTCAGAATGATTTGGCATGTCCTGAATGAATTATATGTCTCCAGTTATTTTTTTTATTAATTTTGTTAAGAATGTCTGAGGAATTTTATGTTAGACTGATTGGATGTGATGAGTTTCTATTTTAATATAAAAAATATATGAGACTAAATATTCTTTTTTTGTTCTTTTTCACCTCTCTATCTTTTATTCAATGGACTGGAACGCAGTAGAGTTTGCCCTATTGAGAGGTGGTGCACCTTTTATTTTCTTTTTTTTGGTGGATGGAGGAGCCTATTATACTCCCTATAGTGGCTTAATGCTTATTTTTACAGTATTTTTCTATTTCCTCCAATGAACTGAGAAAGTCTACACATTGCTTCAAAATTATTCTTTTTCTTTAAACCTCTGATATTACCATTCCCCCCCCCCCCTTTTTCCCCTCTTCTCCTTTCCTTTTCTTGCTTTGAAAACTGCTACCTTTAGTCTTGATTTTATGCTTCATTTTAAGGTGACCTTTTGGTTTCTTTAATTGTTGTCTAATGAATCTTTATAAAGCACCAGCTTTTAGATGACCTTTCTGATGATTTCCTGTGCTGAAGAGCAGAAATTAAAAGACAGATTTTATTTTCTACTTCTTTAATGATTCTTTTGACTTTGGCTTAAACATAAAGGGATTTCATTATCGTATTTGTGATTCTATATATTGTTTTTTTGGCATGTTACTATGTTAGAGTCTCCGAAAGACCAAAGTCGATCAGGAAGACCAACAAAGGATGAGAGAAAGCTACCTTCAAATCCAGAAGAAGTAGAGGACCTGCGTCGCGATTCAGCGGCAAATCCATTGATTGCTTTTACGTTCGGTGAACTTAAATTAATTACTGGAAATTTTAGGCAGGATCATTTGCTGGGTGGAGGAGGATTTGGGAATGTTTATAAAGGGTTCATTACAAAGGATTTGAGAGAGGGGCTTCAGCCCCTTCAAGTTGCCGTTAAGGTTCATGATGGTGATAACAGTTACCAGGGTCATAGAGAATGGCTGGTAATCTTTTGTGCTCTTACTTCCGTTCCTGTGCAACATTAAGTTGTTGACATCGGGGCACCATTTATATGCATTTTTTTTCTGTTCATTAATATGTTAAGCTTCAATTCTCAATCAGATTGTGACATTTTTGAGGATTTTTAGGCAGAAGTCATATTCCTGGGGCAGCTTTCCCATCCAAACCTGGTGAAATTGATTGGATATTGCTGTGAGGACGAACAACGGGTTCTGATATACGAGTATATGTCTCGGGGAAGCGTGGAAAACAATCTGTTCTCAAGTATGTATTTCGTATAACTTAGTTCAACAACATCAATTTTTTCAAGCGTGGAAATGTATGTCAAATGTAAGCCAACGAGGAAATTATTTTCTGTGAAAGTGGTTCAAAGGAATGTCCTATATATTTGCCTCCAATTCATGTCTTGATGCCTTCTTTTTTGAAAGGTAGGATCCAAAAGCCCTAGCTTTAGGATAATCATTAATCTTTGTGTCATCACATTGTAGGAGATGCGACTGCCATCGAAGAACATTTCTATTCGATGTAATAGCTTGTATTTGTGTTTGAAAGCAATTAAAAGATAAGAGATGATGACAGGGAAGCCACTGAAAGGTGTTTGAGGGATTTTCTAATTTCTTTACACTAAGTGTTGAGGACATCTGAATGTGGAAGTTGTAGGCAGCTTCTAGCATGCCTGGGATGTTACAAAAGTTTTCCGGTTAGAAGCCATGAGTAGTTCTTCACTTTCTTGGCTTTTTTGTTTTGGTAATCGATATGTGCATGTCTTCTGTTGTTGCAGGAGTATTGCTTCCTCTTCCATGGTCAATTAGAATGAAGATTGCATATGGTGCAGCAAAAGGACTTGCCTTTCTACATGAAGCTGAGAAACCTGTCATCTATCGCGATTTTAAGACATCAAATATCCTCTTAGACCAGGTTTTTTTTTTTCTTCAAAAGCCCTGCATCTGCTGCCAGAAATGTTGGGTATTATGACAAGAAATGTTTGAGGTTAGAATCACTTAAAGCTATGTATATTTTTGAGCAGGACTACAATGCAAAGCTCTCTGACTTTGGACTTGCAAAAGATGGACCTATAGGAGACAAAACTCATGTTTCCACTCGCATAATGGGGACTTACGGGTATGCAGCACCTGAATATATAATGACAGGCAAGTTTCCCAACTATGCTGATGTTTTAAGGATGAAAAGGGCCAATTTCCTGGTGATCTGAAATCCTGCCTGCCTGATGTTGTGCAGGCCATTTGACTCCAAGAAGTGATGTATACAGTTTTGGTGTTGTTCTTCTTGAACTTCTGACAGGAAGAAAATCTCTGGACAAATCACGACCAGCCCGTGAGCAGAACCTAACGGACTGGGCTATTCCTTTGCTTAAAGAGAAGAAGAAATTGCTCAACATCGTGGATCCAAGATTAGATGGAGACTATCCTATTAAAGGAGTTCACAAGGCAGCAATGCTAGCTTATCATTGCTTGAACCGAAACCCGAAAGCAAGGCCTCTAATGCGAGATATCGTTGATTCCTTGGAACCTTTACAGGAACCTGAAGATGTTCAGAACGAAAAACCTGTGCTCACTGTGATCCATGGCGTCGCGGATGGCCAGTTAAAAGGAAAAGAAGGTTCCATGTAACTGATCGCATGAGTCCTAAGTCTTTTGATTTTGCCTCCTCCTGTTTAAGAAGGGATTTTGTTTTTTTTGCTGCATTGCATTGCTAGCTTTTCTTGTGTGCAACTGGATGAAAGGGTAGGCCTTCACTTTTTTTCTTATTTGTTATGTTCCTTACTCCTCCGGGGGCCGGCCAGACATGATTATGATGTATATTGATGGAAGTTGGATTATAGGAGGAGTGAATATCAGTACGTGTTTAACTTGAATCGTGATGGTTTGGTTTATGAACGATCATTAAGAACCGAATTGAAAGGCAAGAGATTAAACTTGATGAACACTAGCTAACAAGGAAATTAAACCAGTCAAGCCAGGCTTTTGAGCAGGCACCAGGAAGGAAGGAAGTAATGGAGGAAAAGGACAGAGCAAGCTGGGGCAGGTGCGTGTACTGTAGCCAAGTGTCCTTGTTAGATTGCTTGGGATCAAGAGAAGTTTGCAGGCAAACACCAAAATGTCAAATCAAGGAAAAAAGGAAGACTAGATTAAATGAAGCTGCGTGCTATCTTGACTGAATCATGCTCGCAAATACAAGTCATAAGAACGTGTGGCTTCTGAGAAATCACAAGAATAAGGTAAAGAGTTGAATTTCTTAAAATCAATCCGGGGTTAAACAAGCTGGCACCATCAACATGAAACAAATTATTCGAGGGTCAGTCAGTGGTCATGTTTTTTTCCGGGAAAGACGATGGGGTCAGGTCGCCTTCTTGGTAGAGTCCCCTCGCTCGCTCCGAACAGGAAGTCAAGTTAGTCTAATGGATAAAAATGGCGGAAAGCAGTCTCTTCAACACCATTACTTTTGTCATTTTTAATATACTTGCGAGGAAATTGTCCTGGTGACTGAGGTTGAGACCTTCAGTAATTATTAGAAATTGACAGCAAAACTAGAAACTTTTTTTTTCCATTATTTACTTTGTCGTTATAATGTACAATTTAATGAATTTCCCTAATCCCACATATATGCCTTTTTATTAAATAAGTTAATTGAATTAAAAAATATAAATTCAATATTGACCTTGATTTAACAAATGACTTGAGGATACCACCATAAAAATAAAAAAATAAGATGGATATATTTTCTTGTTAAGATTTAGCGTGTTTTGGATTGTATTTATAGTTGTGTTTTAAAGTGTTTTTTATTTGGAAATTTATTAAAATAATATTTTTTTTATTTTTAAAACATTATTTTTGACATAAGTATATTAAAATAATTTTAAAATACCACAAAAAATTAATTTGAAGCAAATAAAAAAATAAAAAAAAATTAATTTTTTTTAAAATTACTTTTAAAATGTAAAAACATATAGTTTATTAATAATGTTTCAAAACCATGCTTTTGAGCCTAAAAGCTCTTCTCCATCAATTTATTTCATGATTTAAGTAGTTAGGTTCATTTATGATTAATCCAATCTCTCTACCAAAAGCAATTATTATTTAAAAAAAGTGATGTAAGTAGCTACGTTCATTAAATAATAAGTTAAACGGTACGGGGAATTCACTGTTCACCCACACCCAATTTACTGGGGATTACAATAGTAATCCAGAGTGCGTTCTTTTCTTTTCATTTTTTTTATTTTGTTTTTTTTGTTTTCCTTTCTTTTAAAAATTATCTTTGTCAATTTTATTTTTGTAATATTGAGTTGGTTAAAAGTTTTGCTTTGTAATTTTTTTCTTTAAAATACTGTAGATTGCTATAGCGTTTTTCCACATGATTTTTCTATTTTATTTTTATTATTATTTTCTAAAATTATATATATATATATATATATTTTAATATTGAGCTGATTGAGAATTTAATTTTTTAATTTTTTTTTTAAAACATTGTTGATTGCTATAGTTTTTCTCCACATGGATTTTTTTTTTTTTTATGATTTTCTCCAAAATTATCTTTTTCAATTTTATTTTTTAATATTGAGTTGGTTAAGAATTACAATTACAACATGTGAGGAAAGCACTGTAGCTTTTCTTGTAAATTACTGTGGATTGCTACAGTGTTTTTCCTTACATGGTTTTTTTTTCTAAAATTTTCTTTGTCAATTTTTTTTTTTATTAAGCTGGTTAAGAATTAAAATTACAAGTAGATAAAAGTAAGGCTACATCATGCGGGGAAAAACACTAACTTTATTTACAAAACAACATGGATTTATATAGTTTTTCCTCGAGTGGTTTTTTTCAAGTTTCTTTTTTGTAATATTATTTTCAAAAATTATCTTTGTTGGTTATAATTTAACTTTGTAATCAAGCTTAATCATGCCGGGAAAGCACTGTAGTTTTCCTCACAAAACACTGTGGATTGTTATAGTGTCTCTCTACATGATTTTTTTTTTCTTATGATTGTTTCTAAATTATTTCTGTCAATTTTTTTTTTATATATATTGACCTAGTTGAGAATTACAATTATAAGCCATTACAAATACGGCTAAATCATGTAGGGAAGCACTGCAGCTTTCATCACAAAATACTGTGAATTGCTACAATGTTTCCAATATGGTTTTTTTGTGTTTTTTTTTCAAAAATTGTCTTTATTTTTTTTTAATATTGATCTGATTGAGAATTTGATTTTATAATTTTTTTCTTTTTGTGTTTTTTTTTCAAAAATTGTCTTTATTTTTTTTTTTAATATTGATCTGATTGAGAATTTGATTTTATAATTTTTTTCTTTAAAAAATTCCAAATTAGAATATATAATAAAAAAATAAAAATAAAATCTACAATAACAAGAAAGGCTCAAAACAAGATCCAATAGTATTGAGGTCACATCGCTATCCTGAGTACATGCTTGAAATGAAAAGGAGCAAAATGATTCAGCGAATTACAGCTGTATCTCTTTGTACAGTGTTTCTCCCCATTCTTGATTTGCCCGACACAGACAGGAGGTACGGTAAACACTAGCAAATTCGCTGACTATTCTTTTTCTAAATTTAAAAAATATATATATATATATATATATATATATATATTCTTATGATTATTAAATCCAATCAATCCATTAAATATTGAAATCTGTTAACCCAATTTTAAATATTATATCTAACTCGAGTTATTTAAAATAAATTATTCGATTCAATAAATTTAAAAATAATTAAAATGATTAGTAAAAGCATGACATAGCCTTTTAAAAAAATTAAAATAACAAAAAACTAAAAGAAAAATATATCAAATTTAATGGGTAAATATGCTAAAACTCATGAATCGGTTAACCTGAATCAACACGTCAAACCCGTAAACCAGGTAATGGACTCTATTGAGATTAATAATTTGTTGTTTCCATAAACTATTATGTTATTTAACTATATGATAATAAAAATAGATGTTCATAAAATTGAGCGTCAAACCAATACGTATTGAGATTTAAAAAAAAACTATAATAATCTTGTAAAAATCAAAACAAAATAAATTATGAATCTCAATTCTCAATTAGCCTGATATTAAATAATAAAATTAAAAAAAAAAGGTCATCACTAAACCCACAAGTTAAGATTATCTTGTCAAACTTGCAGACTAGATTATTCTCTCCATAAAGTTTAGAAATCTATTTTTTCCAACTCAAAGCCAGAGTAATGTACGCACATTAAAAAAAATGATTTTAGTTTTGAGTAATATAAATTTTGTATTTATTTGGAATTGACTTATGTTTTTAACGGCTATTATTCTATAAATAAGTAAAAGAATCTGAAGAGTTATGCAATATTAAATTTCTTAATATTTATCTTTGTATCAATTTTATGACTTAATTTTTTATTTAAATTAATATGTTTATTTTTATTTATTGAGACAAATTATTTTTAATTAATTATATTGAAGATTTTATTTTGAAATAAAGAATTTTCTTAATGAAACAAAAATTTTAAGATTGATCACATTTTTAGGTTTGATGATAATATATATATTTTTCTTACATTCAATTTTTTTTTCAACCCCCTCTTATTAAGGGTTTGCATTTAAGGCGAGAGAAATGGTGACGGCACTAAGTATACGTCATGCATATTTCATGATCATGATGATGATCATGCATGCGGACCCTCCCCATTCCCATTCCTTTCTTCTCAGTCACCCATTTCCCTTCATCATCTTGTTTCCTCAAGATAAATTAATTGATGCCATGCATGTCTCCCAGTAATAAATCCATCTCAATTCTGATCATGATATATATATATATATATATATACTTACTTGGCTCACCTCGCTTGCAAGAAATTACTTAAGTACCAAACGGATCCCAAGGGTTTATTTGATAATGTTGTTGAAATTATATTTTAAAAACATTTAGTTAATTAATATGCATTATAATTATATGTAAAATTCTATATCAACAATGCTTATAAAAAGTCATAATTTGTAGCTTTTTCCTAGAGTATGTTTGATATATATTGTAATGTATAATGTTTTTTAAAAGTATTTTTTATTTGAAAATATATCAAAATAATTTTTTTTTATTTTTTTAATATGAACACATCAAAATTATTTAAAAACATTAAAAAAATAAATGTGTTTTTAAAACATAGTCAAACACAATACCAAATAAAAACTTAAACCTATTTTTCTATATTATTACTACAAAAACTACTGCAATACCAAACATAAATTTTATTTATTTTTTTATTTTTTGACCATTTCAAAAATAACCATAAAAAATACCATAATATATCACATATAAATATTATTGATTTTTGATCTTTCCATTATATTTCTCTATCTCGTTTTTGGATTTAAAAATTCTTCCATATATATATAGCCATCATCCATGGAATAAACTAATCCTTGAACATTAATGGTCTTCCCACGAGTTTTAATTTTTTATTATTATCCGATTGAAAAGTCTACCGTTCACATAGCAATATGAAATACAAATTATTTATAATTTGTAAAACAAAATATAAAATAAATTAGAAAGTAAAAAAGGTAGACTAATAAAAAAAAATTGTTTTTTAACTGTCTTGTTGGTGCAATTATTTTTATCTTTAATTCGTAAAACTTTATATTTATGTAGAGCTATGTTTTGAGGGTGTATTTTTCAGTATTATTGGATATTATATATTGTTATGAAACCCGGCCGGGTTAAAGTAGAGATGATCATCAACACGAGGCCGGGCCTTACTGGTCTGAATATTTGATCTCCGATCAGGTTCTACAGCCATGCATGTACGCTGTATATATAGATCTTGTTGCCAAAGATAAAGTGCTAACTATATATAATATTACTGTTTTTCTATGTTGCCAAATTAATTAAACCCATCCATGTAAAAGCTTAGGGATTTATAGGATTATAATAATTAATCTTGCAGTCCTTCCTTTGTCTCTCACATATATTTTCCACAAAAAGGTTGAACACAGACTCCTGCAGCTCCCTTAATTCTCTTTAATTTGGTGTGGATATAGGATCAACAGTGTACTGACCATGAGCGAAGCTTCTTCAACCAGAGAAACCTCCATGTATGTTCTCTTACTAAGCTTTCCGTTTCCCTTATATCCCCTTAATTTCTCTTCCATGGAAAAATGCTCAGGAAAGGAGCACTTTCTTGATTTGAAACTTTTGGATTGGATGAAGCTAGCTAGGTTTTAAGTTCTCTATACATATATGTACCCCTGCCGCCCTTTCGATTCTCCATCAAAGCCACTATATACGAGATTCATCCAATGTATGTGTTTCTCTTGAAATCCATAACAAAACTTCTTCTTCTTCTTTATTTACCCTTTTCTAGTTATTCTTGAAGTGGTAATAGCACCAGCATGATTTCAACTTGAAACCCATTTTCTCTGATCCCTGCTTGTAACATCGAGTGATGCCCTCATTTTATGTATATATGTATGGGATATTACATGTATAGATTCACCTCGCTGCAGGTTTTGTTCAAGAAATCAAATGGTGTGAGTGTGATATTAAGTTAATTAGTACATATAATCTTGGATCCGTGTATAGATCTGCATCTTTAAAACCTAAAAACACCATCTAGCTAGTTTCCCCCCTCCCAAGATCAGTTGATTTGCTGGCGCGTGGATCCAGTTTATACAGGCAAAGACTCCATATGCTTCCTCTCTCTCTCTCTCTCTCTCTATCTCTCTCTGAAGGAAAAGAGGTTCTTAAATATTGTATACACCTCAAGTTAGCACGCCAGCCGCCTCATGCTCGTCCATATCAACGCCCCCACCATGATTGCTGCATGCTATAATACTGCATGCGCGCACTTCCATTTTTATCAATTATTTCTCCTGTACTGTTAATTTGTTTCCATTTTGCTTCCAGTACCTGATACTTAAGGGTTTAGTACAGATAATGCAAAGTAACAGTATCTGTAAACAGTACTATATATGCAGCATGTGTGTATAAATCAACTCATGATTATTTCATTTCGTGTTTTGTATGCGTGTAATTAAGGGAAACTCGTGAGGAGGATAGAGAAGAGCAGGATACAGATCATCGACGAGGGCAGAGATTGGTGCTGCCAGAAGATGGGCATGAATGGAAGAAATATGGCCAGAAGTTCATAAAAAAAATTGGAAAATTCCGGTATATTTATTAAATATTACATTCAATTTTCTACGTGTATATGAATTGAAGCACATATATTAAGGGGTTCTTTTCGTATCAATTTTGAACCCCAATTATCCTTACTGCTTACAGAACTTTACATCTATGGATATGGATGGGGGGTTGAAGGAAACCTCTGTATCTGTTACCGGATTCTCAATTTCATCTCAAATTAAAAGATTTCATCAATCAGGCTCCTAATTAATAATTCATGCATCTCTCAATTAAATTATCTGCTTGTAGATATGCCTTCACATGCTAATATTTCTTTCTTTCTTTTGTGTCAAGAATGAATATTTAAACGATACTACTATTTCAATTCGAGGAAATATATTTGTCTGAAAAAATCAATAGACATGAAAAGAAGAACCTGATTGAAGATGTCTCAAACATCAGGAATATTGCAATCGGTGACTCTTTTTTAGATTAAAAAAAAAAACAAAGTAATACTAAAGGTTAGGTGATAGCTAGATATTCGGAGGTTAGTTAATTTCTAAATTAAAATGAAATGGGGCCAATAGAGATTATGTTAATTGTTTATGTGTGTGAATGTATATATAGATCCTGGTAATTAACTAATGAATATTAGCCTTACTACACACACACACACACACACATATATATATAGATATGCGTGTGTGATATATTATATGTATAATTAATTAATTAATCAATCAATCCCAGGAGCTATTTTAAATGCCGGAAGCAAGATTGTGTGGCGAAGAAGAGAGTAGAGTGGTCCAGCCCTGATAATCTTCGAATATTGTACGAGGGATCTCACAGCCATGCCTCATCTTCAATACCAGGGACGCCTTCTTCCTCAGCTGCAAATCAGTACAGCTTGTACGCTCAAGTTTTTGGATCAGATCAACCACCTTCACGCCCGCATCATCAAGACCCTTAATTCTTATTTGATTGTTTATCCTATCGTTACTTTCTTTTTCTTTTTTATTTATGTGTAAAAAAATAATATAAATTATCTTTTAAAATATTATTTAATAATTTAAGTCATATGATTAAATTCTTTATATTATAATTTTAATAATCAAGTGAATACGAATTCAAATCTTATTATTTTTATTTATTTAATAAAAATTAAACACAAGATAATATAAATATAAGCAGGTTTCGAGTTCAATAAATTTTTATTTAAAAAAAATATATTAAAAAATAATATAAATTATATTTTAAAATTTCTTACTTAAGTTATTTAATTAAATTGATTGTTTGATATCCTTAATTGTTGTTACTGCTCATTAATCATGTAATTAATTAATTGATTAGACATTCATCAGCAAAAACTAAAAAAAAGTAATTGAAGATACTATATAAAAAAGAGTAACTCTATCTATCCGGTCGTTTTGGACACATTATTTTATGTGTTTTCGAGTTCGTGTGAGCTACATACACATGATTGTCCTTTATCAATAACGCCTATGACACATCAACCGACAAAGTAGCAGATTAATCCATGATGATATCTATCCCCTCTAGTAAAAGCTTGTTTGGCAGTGTAGTTGCGGTTGCTTTTTAAATAGCTTTTCGTGTCAAAATACATGCCAATGATATTTTTTGATTTTTTAAAAATTATTTTTAACATCAGCACATCAAAATGATTTGAAAACACTAAAAACATATTAATTTGAAGTTAATAAAAAAATAAAAAATTTTCAAATTTTTTCAAAAACGCTTTTGAAACGCAGAAACAAACAGGCCCTAAATATAGACATTAATTCTGAATTGCTTGATGTGCCCTTAATTAGATAGCTTCAAAGCAACTCTAATTAAGAGGTTAATTTAATGTTTGATGTATGATTAAAGAGGCACAGTACACACACTCTCTCTCTAATTTAATGTTAATTTAATGATTGATGCATGATTAAAGAGGCACAGTACACTCTTTCTCAAACCTTAACACTAGTTCTAGAACTTGGAACCTTGCATGGCCTCCAGATGACTCTCTCTCCTTCACCTGAGGGTAATGGTACGTAGCCAGATTAATGAGAAATTAGTTCAGTGCGTGTCATGGATGTGTAGGAGCTTAATCTGCATTAACTACATAGTTCTGTTGTTAATTGACTTACGATTTAATCATGAGCGATTTCTCTCTCGATTAGGATTAAGGAGGTATAATTAGTTACATTACATCCTCTTCTTCTTTTAAAAACTCTTGGAGCTGAGGAAATGGTATCCATAAGCAAAACAAGGAGAGGCTTCCGGCTAATCCTAATAAAATATTCCGCTTGCGGGAAGACATGGGCCTGACTCCTTTACTACCACTGTCCGTATGGCCCAATGTTGATCTCATGTTAGCTTTGATTCCAAGCCCAGCGTGGACTTTTATGTTGATTCAAATTGATGGATTTGATTAAGTTAATGATAAAACATCATAATCAAAATCCTCTCGTGTTTTGTTATCTTATAAAATTTCAAGTTAAATGAACATGGTTTGTTGCATGATAGATAGCTTGACTACTCGCTTTTTTTTTCTTTTTATCTCCTCTCATTTCCATTTATGATTTTATGTATTCAAGAATTAGTTTTTTTCTTTCAAGTTGAGTTAAATTTTATGATTTTTTTATTATATTATCTTAATATCATGACATAAAAATAATACTTGATGAATTAATTCGTGTTAACTCGATTTATCTTTTATGTTTTTTATTTAATTAATTTTTTTAATTTTATCATTTAATATCGAGTCGGTTGAGAATTGAGTTTGATTTATATTAATTTGTTTTTTACAAAAATAACTTGATCTATCTTGTTTCCCCCCAATACCCTTTTTCTTTCAAACTACTAGCCAAGTTTGCCTTGGCCAGTCTTTAGCTTACCTGCTCGCCTTTCCCTTGGATTATGTTGATCATGTGGACAACCTGGATAGAGGATGAGACTAGAGTATGATCCAAACCTTCACTTTCACTCGAACCTTTGATGTTTGGTGAGGAATAACCAACATGTGAATGCAAGTTTGAAGGTTTTTAATTTTTTTGCAAAATATTAAATTTATAAATATATTAAATTTTTATTTTTATATTTAAAAATTATTTTTAATATTAATACATCAAAATAATTTAAAATTTTAAAAAAATATAATTCACAAGCGTTAGCTAAGTAGGGCACTAGTCGTTGTAGTGGTTGTACCCAAAACTACCAGCGCAAAATCAACATGACAACACCAAAGGTTCTAGAGTGTTCTGATATAAGACAAATCAAGCGGCAATAAGTCTAATCAACGGTCTAGATTGGCTAGAACCTTCAAGACCAAACCCCAAGTAACACTCATTAAAGTAAAAACCTACTCTTTCTATAGTTTTGCAAGGACTCAGAGAGTGTCAATAAGATAAACCTGCACCCCCCTCCCCAGCCACCCACCATCGCCTCTCATCCATAAACCTCATTTCTAAAACCCCATTCCCCCACCACCGGCCGTTTCATTTCCCTGTAAGCTCTCACACCCCCTTCTTCTTTCTTATTTGTTTTGCCTTTACTGTGATAAAGTTTCAATCCTTACACTGTTTCTTATCCTTTTTGTGGCATGCTAATCATACTAACTTGTGAAAAATTCCCTAAAGTTTGCTGCTTTATATAGTTTCTGTTATTCTGGTTTTTGTATGGAAATGAATTCTTTCATTTGTGCTGTTTCATGCTTGCAGTCATGCAATTTCGTTAGGAATACATTTGCTTCTGTAGGCCTTATTAGTTGGTGATTGAAGCGAGTTGGACAAAGAAGCTTTTCTTTTTCCTGGTTTTTGATTTGTGTTTCTTGTGAATTATTTAGTTTCGCATTCTATTGCTTCGAGGGAACTGTGTTACTGTAAAATACTGAATTGTGCCTGGAAGAGAATTTTGTGATTGGATTCTCTTTTATTGGGAATTTTAGCTAGAAACTATAAACATGAAGTTCTCAGTGAGCTTAAAATAAATCAAATCATACGGAGACTCAAACCTTTTTTTTTTTTAATGTTACCAGGTATTAAAGAATAAAAATGGCATCGACTTTTACGGCCATGTCCTCGGTTGGAACCTTGGCTCCTCCCAACGGCCGTGTTATGGATAAGAAGTTTGTATTTTCTTCAAACAAGTTGTCATCTTTCGCTTCCATTTCTGCAAGTCGATTTGGTAGGCCACAGAATGTAGTTCTACCAAGATCACGTTCTCTCAAGGTTAACGCTGCCAAGGAGCTGCACTTCAACAAGGACGGTTCTGCAATTAAGAAATTGCAAGTGAGTTTTTAGTTGCTGGTTTTGTTGAGTACTTGCATCCTGCTGCAGTGTGTTTGTTTGGTCTTTTTTGCCCTTTGCTTACCGGATATGTTCCTTTATTGCAGACTGGTGTGAACAAGCTTGCAGATTTAGTCGGGGTTACCCTTGGACCTAAAGGCCGGAATGTTGTTCTTGAGAGCAAATACGGTTCGCCTAAAATTGTTAATGATGGTGTGACTGTTGCTAAAGAGGTATGCTTTCTCTGGATTGCTTGTGTTGTTGGTAACTTGAGGGATGGCATCTCTATTCTCCTCGCCTTTTTTAGATGCATGCTAGAAATCGTAGTAGTGGCTTCCCACTTTGGATGAGGCAAACTAAATATTCCACTTTATGTTAATTCGTTATGCTATCCATATACATATTTATGAGCTTAGGAAATTCTTGTGGCATGATGATCTTCCTTCTGGTTCTCGCATGTGTTGGACAAGGACTATGGCCATTTCTGTTCACCATGACATTTTCTCCTCTTGTTGTACATCATTTTGTGTGATTATTTACAGAGTTCTTTACCTTAAATTAGGTTGAATTGGAGGATCCGGTTGAGAATATTGGTGCTAAGTTAGTGAGACAAGCTGCTGCCAAGACAAATGACTTGGCTGGTGATGGGACTACAACATCTGTTGTTCTTGCGCAAGGCCTTATTGCAGAAGGTGTCAAGGTTGGTATTATGGTGCACACCGTTTATTCTTTTTAGAATGTTGAGCGTGGCAACCTTATCCATTTGTTTGTTTGCAGGTTGTTGCTGCTGGTGCAAACCCTGTTTTAATCACTAGAGGCATTGAGAAGACCACAAGAGCTCTTGTAAATGAACTTAAGTTGATGTCGAAAGAGGTATGTAGAGTGAGGTAGACCATGCCTGTGGGTAATTTTCATGATGCCACCGTGACCTTTGCATGCATGTATTAAAGTTTAAAGGATTGAATGAATATAATCTGGGATTGCAGGTTGAAGACAGTGAACTTGCAGATGTGGCAGCTGTTAGTGCTGGGAACAACTATGAAGTTGGGAATATGATAGCTGAAGCTATGAGCAAAGTCGGTCGGAAGGGAGTGGTCACCCTTGAAGAGGGAAAGAGTGCTGATAACAGCCTCTATGTTGTTGAGGGAATGCAGTTTGACCGTGGTTATATTTCACCTTACTTTGTCACTGATAGTGAAAAAATGTCAGTTGAATATGAGAACTGCAAGGTATGTCATTCACAGTTAGGCATGCAGGCTTTTGTAGTTGATATTTTCTCCTGATGTTGACAATTCTGTATGTTTTGGTATAGTTGCTTCTTGTTGACAAGAAAATAACAAATGCAAGAGATCTAATCTCCATTTTGGAAGATGCAATTAGAGCTGGATATCCAGTTTTGATAATTGCTGAAGACATTGAACAAGAAGCTTTAGCAACTCTTGTTGTCAATAAGCTTAGGGGTGCTTTGAAGATTGCTGCCCTCAAAGCTCCTGGTTTTGGGGAACGGAAAAGTCAGTACCTTGATGACATTGCTATTCTGACTGGAGGTCAGTGTTTTACCTTTGGATTCTTCCCTCTCTATATGATTTTATTTTTGTTTATGGTGTTCAGCTATTACTGTGGATATGAATGCCCTCGTTACATGTTTGCTTGGGAGTGGATACAAATGTTCACCACTGACATTATTATTTTTATTTTGCTGATGTTAGAAATTTCTTTCATTCGGTTTCAGGAACTGTTATCAGAGAAGAGGTGGGGCTTTCCTTGGACAAAGTAGGCAAAGAGGTCTTGGGACATGCTTCTAAAGTGGTTCTTACCAAGGACACAACGACCATTGTTGGTGACGGAAGCACCCAAGAAGCAGTAAATAAGAGAGTTGCTCAAATTAGAAATCTTATCGAGGTGCCAATTCTGTCTTCTCACCTTTCCTTACAAAAATGTATGTGTTTTTTTCTTCCTCCAGTGTGGTTTGTTGATGCTAAATGTAAGATAATAATAATGCAGGCTGCTGAACAAGACTATGAAAGGGAGAAACTCAATGAAAGAATTGCCAAGCTGTCCGGCGGTGTTGCAGTGATACAGGTAATTTTCCTATCACTCATGAAATAGAGACACAAAACTGTGTAAATTGTATTTTAACTTAAATGGACATGCTTTTAAATGCTAAAGGTTGGAGCACAAACCGAGACAGAGCTTAAAGAAAAGAAACTGAGAGTTGAAGATGCTCTTAATGCAACCAAGGTAATTTATCTCACACCACCTTTGCCTGTATTGTTCTTAGTTAAATTATTTGGACACCATCCAGTCATTATCATCTCAATGGTTTTCAGGCAGCCGTTGAGGAAGGTATTGTGGTTGGGGGTGGATGCACCCTGCTGAGACTAGCATCAAAGGTTGATGCTATCAAGGACAGTCTTGAGAACGATGAAGAAAAGGTAATGTGCTAAATCATCATTTTAAGAACTTATAGAATGTTCTGTTAAGGAACTCATAGGATGAGATATAAAGGAACTTATACATGATCTGTATTTGTTCTGTGTAGATTTTGTTTCCGAGCTGCTTAAAAAATTGCTTTTGCTTGATTGCAGGTGGGAGCAGACATTGTAAAGAGAGCTCTGAGCTACCCCCTGAAGTTAATTGCCAAAAATGCTGGTGTTAATGGAAGTGTGGTCAGCGAGAAGGTATCTAAATTTTCTGATGTCAAATTCTGGTACTGTGTCTCGTCTAGAACTACCTGCAGCTAAGATCATTTCCTTTTCTTTTAGGTGCTCTCAACTGACAATCCTAAATTTGGATACAATGCTGCAACTGGAAATTATGAAGATCTGATGGCTGCTGGAATCATTGATCCAACAAAGGTGAGCTAGCATGCTGATCTATATTTTGAGGGCCAGCTTATGATTTGTCTGTTGGTATTTGAGTTCAAAGTTAGAAGTCTCTTTTGACTCTGAAGCCGTGTGTTGTTGGATTTAAATATATACTCAGTGTTAGCTGTCTTCTATCATTCAGGTGGTCAGATGTTGCCTGGAGCATGCATCATCGGTAGCGAAGACTTTCTTGATGTCCGACTGTGTAGTTGTTGAGATTAAGGAGCCTGAACCAGTTCCTGCTGGCAACCCTATGGATAACTCAGGTTTGTTCTTCTGAACTATGAAACCTTGTGTGATTGTGCTGCCATTGTTAAGTGCTTTGTTTCTCTAGTGACTGCCTCACTGAGTTTTCTGTTCTTGCACTATTGTTACAGGATATGGGTACTAGGAAGGCAGCTGTTCAACACAGAAGAGGATCAAATAAGATCAGGGGCCCTCATAGAAGCAAATGATCTTTTGTAAATTTGATTACCAATGCTGGTAGAAATTGCAGATTCTGGTGAGGGTAGCTTGCTGGAATACGGCGTGTATTATTCTGCAATTAATTGTACAATTGCAATGATTTTGAACCCTTTTTTGAGTTACAAGTCTCATCTTTGCTCAGTCTCTCGTTGCTCCACAATTGCTAAATCTGACGATCTGTTGATATCACCATTAATGGTTAGTCTGAGTTAACTGTGGTGTCAATAAATACCTAGAGTTTATAGCTTCATCCCCATAAATTTGAAAATAACTTGATGGTGGCAATCATAATAATACAGTCATCAAAGTAGATTATGGGCTATATAAAGAACCATCTACCACTCATATGATTAAGACCGGCAATCATAATTGAATGTTAAGAATTAAATTATGAACAGGGATTCAAAGAAAGGAGGTTGTTATCTCTTTCTTGAAGGGAACTCAATCTCCTCAATCTATTATGAACAGGGAAGAAAGAGAAGTTGAACTTGTGATTTTGTAAGAAGGACATGCGCTGCTGCGTAAAGGGAAGGTCTCAGGTCTGGTGTGCTGAGCTTTATCTTGCCTTCAGAGGAGACATGGTGTCCCCTCCCATGCTCCAACCCTCCAGTCCAGTCGATACCTCTCGTTCCACAGCAATCCTTCAATATTATGGCAGAGGAGATTCATTTAAGCCTATAATCTATTGGTGGGATTGCTTTAGAAATTTGAGAGGCACAGTGTGTTGTCCCTCCCATACTCTCACTGGCACGTACACATACACACACCATGGAAGGGGTAATGATAAAAATATTTTGGAAAGGGAAAGGGAGAGGTACAGGGGAGAGATAGAGAGCAGAAGTAATAAATTCTGTTATAACAGTTAATAAGGGACCCGAACTCCCCGCCACCCCGCCTCCCCTACAGTCTCCCTTTCATTAATTATTTTATTTACATTACCTAAACACTAATATTTTGCCTTCTATTTTCACACTCTTCCTCTGTTGTCGAGCCATTTAGTTACTAATATTAGGTGATAGAGGTTACATGTCTTCGTATGCTCTCATGAATTTAACCCTTTGTCTTTCCAATCAAATCATACTATTTCTTTGTGAATTATTTTCCTATTATCCTGGAAAAGTAAACTTGGATCTTAGAAATTAGAACAGGATGGGCTTTAACAAAATGTTAAACACCTTGGTTTTTTTCACGGAGGAAGAACTGCTACTGGTCATGATGATAAAGAAAGAGGAAGAAAGAAGCGTTGGAATATCCTTCATGGAGGGCAACTTCTCATCTATGATTAGGGTTTGAGAACGTATAAATGAGTAATGGGGAGTGCCATATTGGGTTCAAAATTACTCCATATGCTCAACATTGCCCCCTTTTCCTTTCATGTAGAGAGGATATTTCGAGTACAATTAGGGTTTTCATCACATGGTCTTGAATTGGATGACCATTCAAAGCTCAATCTTTTACCCAAACGAGGTATATAGCTAATGCCAATGCAAGACGTGCATGTTCATCAATACCCAATGTGTTTTAGCTCCCATGGGAAAGCAAATTACAAACAGAGAAGAAAAAAAAAAAAAAAGCTTGCCGAGGCTATTCTTTTGGCAGAGTCTTTGTCAACATAAACAAATAAAGTAAGAATCCTGATGCACATATATCCATCCATTAAATGATCATAAAAATTATAGTAATGCAATACACCATCCATCTAAAGTTTTGATCTTTTTGCCCCTCCTTCTTCTCTTGATATTAGCTGGTAAAATCTGATTTTTTTTGTTTGTTGGATTTCTCTTGTCCATTACCAAAGTTCCCAATACAATAATGTGGTCTCTGATACCAAACAGCATCTTATTTGTCTTGCAAGACACAAGCTTTGCTCGGATACGACATGAAGAACGCCTGCAATTGGGTAGATTGTCTGGAAGGAATTTAAGTGCAATTCCTCCTCTTCAAGTGGAAAAAAAGATGAGTGGAAAGTAAAAACAAAAACAACCCTAAGAGCCAAAGAGAATCCTTGGAGTGCTAATCATGCTTCTTCTAGATACATTTATTATTAGAATGTTAACTAGAGTAATCTCTCGTGATATTATTAGCAAGCACGTTAATTCTTCACAAACATGTATATATGTTGTGGTATGATTATATATGCATCAGAAATTCAAAACTCGTTTAAATTTGATGTGAAAAACACCAAGTGTCTATTGTCTATTTTAATAATCTGGTCCAAGCTGTCCTTTTTATTTAAATATATATTTAAATAATATTTTTTTTGTTTTTAACATAAACACATTAATCATGAAAAATATTTTAAAAAATATTAATTTAATATCTTTTCAAGTGAAAATAAATTAAAAAGTAAAAAATAATACTAAATAAACACTCAATTCATAAGATTTATTCATGCCCGAACGTGATCAAATCTTATATAATACTTGACTAATTACTTGACCTTACTAGATAAAAAATTATAGCTCATGAAGATTTAACTTGTTGCTTTCATTTTTAAAATCATGCAATCAACATTATATATATAGTAATACACAAATATAATATCATAATAACTTCACATGAATTTTTAAATATTTCTCGTGTTAAAAAAAGCTAATTAGCCTTTGAAAAATATTGTAGCTCCAGATCTATTAATATTGTTCACTAAAACAATGTAATAATATTTTTATCCTCATTTTCAAAAAACTTAGCACTAGTTATCAATGGCATTAAAATATTTTACGGGATTCATTTGTCATTATAAAATTCACTAGGGACAAATGAGTCATTTTCCATCTCAATTACATAATGAAATGACTAAAATACTATTGAAAGCAAATAAATAAATAAATAAATAAATTAGACTAGGATCAAGGGCCACTTTAGTATTTTCACAATGATTTTTTCATTATTATAATGTTAGCTAAGAGATAATTTAGTATTTGACTAAATATAAAAAATAAAAAATAATTAAAATAATTAAAATGTACAGTGAAACAACAAAAATAATCTTAAAAACAAAATTGTTAAACATGGATTCAAGGGGCTTCTTAGTTTTTTCACAATGATTTTTTTGTTTTTGGTAATCATAAAATCAGTTCGAAAGCATTTTGGTGTTTGGCTAAACAAATAAAAAAACAAAAAAGAAATTGTGTGGGGCACACTTGGAGGTACATGAGAGGCACCCATGCCCTTTGGGCAACGTTTCTTAAAGTTCAAAGATGCCTTTTCACCATGTCGTTGGAAATACAATCGTGTTCTCTTTTTTTTAATGTGGTACGTGTTTCCAGTGGTGATCTAGTTTGTCAACAGTGAATCTTTCTTTTTCTTTTTTCCTTTTTTTTTTCTCTCATATTTGAAAATTATAATTTGACCCTTTTGGATTTGGGTACTTCAACTTCAATTTTTTTTTATTTCTAATTTTTGGTTTTAAATTTTTTGTAAAAGTTTTATCTGTTTTTAATTTCATCCTTCTATTTTAATTTATCAAATATTATATTTTTCAATTTGATCCTCGTTCTTTTAATTTTTAATTTTTTACCTTGGTCATTTTATAAAAGTTTTATTGGTTTTCAATTTCATCATTCAATTCAAATTGATGGTATTATGTTTTCCAATTTGTTCCTTATTATTTTCACTTCTAATTTTTTTCGTGGTTTTTTTTTTGTAAAAATTATTATTTTTTTTATTTTTATCCTTCAATCAAAATATTTTTTTATGTTAATTTTGACCCTTATTTTTTTTGAATTATGTTGTCTTTTTAATAAATTGATTTTTTTAAAAATTTTATCTTTCAATCAAATATAAAATTTATTTTTTATTTTAACTTTGATCCCTATTATTTTAATTATTGTTTTTTTAATCATAATTATAATTTTTTTTTAATATTTAATTTATTGAGAATTAAACTTTATGATTTGTCTATATTAAATATTTCAAGTCTTATAATCTTAGTTTCAAGTTTAAAAAGGTAATATGTTTTTTTTTTTTAAATTTTTTAAATTTTTATTTTATTTTATTAGAATAATATAATTTAAACCGTGGATTTAATAAAATATTTTGAATTTACTCAACCTATTTATCATGAGTACAAGTTTGTTATTACCGGTTAAAAGAAAGAAAAAAAAAGAGTGAGGAGCAGTGACCCAAACAAACCTAAAAGAAATAAAAGAAAGAAAGCATACAAAAAAATAATAAATATATATAAGCAAGCAGCATTGCATTCCATGCATGGATGATTCATAGATAGATGGAGGGTGGTGTGTGTTATGGTTATGGTTTATGGTAATGGTAGAAATATATGTTTGTAATATCGTTGTAATGTAATTCTATTTTATGCTTAAATTTGGCAATGCCATAACCGTTCCATCTCTTTTATATCTCTCACACTTGAAAAAATCTCCTTCTTCTTCACGCCGCCTCTCTCCCTCACCTTACCAACAAATACTTACACTCTCTTTGCATTCTTTCTAAATAATTCACTCTAATTAACAAAAACAACCGATCATCTCTTATAAAGTTTGTTGCTTTGGCCCCCTCCAATGCCTTCTTCTTCATTTACTTTCATCCTCTGTCACTGGTATGTATGTATGTATGTTATGCCTTTTTTATCACTCATTCACTCCTGCTTTTCTTCTGCATTGTTGTTAAATCGTTTGAGCTGAATTGGGATTCTTTTGATTTGTCTGTTTTATTGATTTTTGTTGTCAAGATTGAAACTTTTTATGGTTTGTGATGATGATCATGGTTTTAATCATCTGGGTTTTGGCTCTTTTGATGAACTTGACTGAATTATGGTTATTGGAATTGTGTAAAGCATAGATTTCTGTGCTTTTTTGTTTTTTTCCTGTTTCGACGTTGAAATCGAGGAAAAGTAGTGGTCTTTTTAATGGTTTGATCATGTTGATGATGATGATCATGGTTTTAGAGTCATTTTTGGGGTCTCTTTTTTGAACTGGGGTTTTGTTCTTCGTTGATTTTCTAGTATAGAATCTTTTGGTCGTGACTTGTGTGACTGTCCTTTTCTTCTTATTATCATTATGCTTCTTTGAAATCCATTTCTGATGGCTGAGACTCTGGTGGTGATAGCTTCTAGTGAGAAGTGAAGTGATGTGATGATTATTTTTGGAAAATTTAGTTTTTTTCACTTTCTATTACCATTATTGTGATCCTAATGGGTGGTGTTTTGTCGTTCAGAATTTTGCTGCATTGAAGTGCTAGTTTGTGGATCTACATTGTCTCATATACATTGTTAGGAAGGAGTTTTTGAGCACATTGCCGTTTACAGAATGGAAGATCAAAGAACTGAAATAGAGTATGATGAATTTGAGAAGCTTCTTGGAGAGATACCAAATGCTACTGCGGCAAATCAGCATTCTGCTGATGCTGGACCTAAGATTGCACCTCTAAATGGTAGCTTGGCACCCATTTCTGTGAATTCTTGCAAGGGGGCTTTTGCTGTGAAACTTGAAAGCAATGGGAGTTTGAATGACAGACAATTTTTTGCAAATAATACTCAACAATATCCTATCAAGAATCTCCAATCAGATGAAGCAAATTTGCCAGATGACCAATCCTTGACATCTGCATTTGCAGAATTGAGTTTTAATAGTGGGAGTCCTTTGGTGAATTGTAAATCCCCACCTAGTCCTGCTGTATATACAAACACCATGAACGGTTCACTCTCAAATATGGACCCAACAGTGATGGTTTCCCCTCTGTTCCGATCACCAAATAATTTACCTTCTGGTTTTGACAAGTTTAATGTTGCGAAAGTTGGTCAAGAACAGTCAAATTTCTTAAAATTTGATGCCCGACAACTGAAGGTGCCAGCTGATTTTTGTCAGCCTCAGCCAATTGAAAATTTCTCCACGGCCTTGTCACCAACTCATGGCATGCAAGGTTTTCAATTGCTTTCCAATGTGGCTGTCCCAGGCATGGATTTTCCTTTAATGTCTGATCATCAACAATACTTCACTGATGTTCAGTCTCCACTTCCTTACTTACATTCACAACAATTAAACCAGTCTCACATTAGCTGGAGGAATATTGGAGAAGAACAATATTACAGGATGCATCAGCAATACTTATATATGCAGCAACTCCATAATCAAAGATTGGAAGCTCAGAATCCTATTCAAGATGGAAATGTTGCAACCAAGCTGATGAGTCGGAACGTGAGGCAACCATATTTGGAGGTGCCATTCTCTCACCAAGTTCAACAGTCTAATCAAGAACCATTTTGTAGCAACTATGCTGTCTCAAGGGGTTTGAATCAATCACAGAATGGTATACGTGTTTTGGAAAAAGTAGGAAAACAGAGTTTTCCTGAAAAGATTCTGACAAGGTCACAAGGACTGAACACACTGAAAGCTTTGAAGTTTGGCTCAGCTGGAGGCAATGAAACACTTGCCCATCTCAACCAGCATGGCAAATTTCTATCAAATGGTCACCTTCTCCATAGTTTACCTACTCCTACTGCTGGGTGCTTTCAGTTGGATCATTTGACCTCATGGGATATATCTCCTGATTTTACAGCCCTAAAAAGCTCTAATTTCAGTTCTCAGTCTTTGAAGTATAACTCAGTAGATGAAGTAACTGGTAGAATATATCTCATGGCAAAGGACCAGCATGGTTGCCGTTTCTTGCAAAGAAAATTTTCCGAGGGGAGCCCGCAAGATGTTGAAAAGATTTTTCTTGAGATTATTGATCACATTGTTGAGCTAATGACAGACCCTTTTGGGAACTACCTGGTTCAGAAGTTGCTTGAAGTATGCGATGAGGATCAGAGAATGCAAATACTTCGTGCTATCACTAGAAAAGCTGGGGAGCTTGTTCGGATTTCATGTGATATGCATGGGTTTGTTCTCTCTCTTTGCGCGCGCGTGTGCATGCACACTTATTTTCTTGTGCATTCAAAACTCATGGTGTTCCCCTTTCATGCTTTAATTATTTTCTGAACTGCACTTTTAAACACAGGACTCGAGCTGTTCAAAAGGTTATCGAAACCCTTAAGACCTCAGAGCAGTTTTCCATGGTTGTCTCTGCATTGAAGCCTGGTATAGTGACCTTGATAAAAAATATGAATGGTAACCATGTAGCCCAGCGTTGCTTGCAGTGTTTGATGCCTGAATACATTGATGTAAGGCCACGTATCTTTTCTACCTGAATATCTTTGGCAATTGGAACTTTTGTTATATTTTTCAGATTATTTATCCTCATAGCCTTATTGTCTGTAACCCTCAAAACTATTAATGTGAAGAAGCAAATTGATTTTTTAAATCTTGTTTACCAAAGCATTTGAAATGAAAGAACAAGAGGTAAAACTATTGTTGGTACATGTTCTTTCAATTGAACAACTTGAGTTGGATCACATCCCCGTTAGATTAATGGACATCCATCATCTCTTCACCCTTATAGTTGATCTTTTCATCTTTTCATAACCCTGTTTTCTTACTTTTGTTCTTTGAGATTCAGTTGTTTCTAATTTTCCCACAGAAGTACTCTTTAGCATGTTGTTCTCTACTTCTGTACTGCAGCAACTACCCTTAACAATATAGAAAGAACTGTCCTCTACTTTTACTAACATATTGCTTATATTTAATTATCTTCGTTTTCATGTTATATAGCATGTTAATAAAATTCTGAAATTTGTGTAACTAGGTTATGGTGACTTAAATAGCTATTCTTGGGTAAGTTTTTGTCATAAAAATTATTACTCTGATTATTACTAGGCATCAAGAATGCAAACACCAGCTTCCTCTGAAAGAAAAAAAAAAAGGAATGGGACATCGATTAAGATCCATCCATCAGTGTTTTTTTTTTTTTTTTTTTTTTGAGGCATACCATCTATCAATTCAAGAAGAATGATTTCAATTTTAGGAGCCTTGGCATTCCTTGGCAAAAATTGTTGCCTTCCAACAATTGTTTAACTCTTCCATGCAGATGCAGCAAATGATGCTTCTTTTAGTTATAAATCCTACATGCTTTGCAGATAAACCAGAATTTAGCACTATGTGAAACAGTGATGATGATTTCTTTTGCAGTTCCTTTTTGAAGCTACAACTGCTAATTGTATTGAACTTGCAACGGATCGCCATGGCTGTTGCGTGCTTCAAAAATGCCTAAGCCATTCCGAGGGAGAGCAAAGGTGTCGTTTGGTCTCTGAGATCACGTCAAATGCTCTGATCCTTTCACAAGATCCTTTTGGGTACTATATTTTTCTCTTTTCTTTGAGCTTTATTTCCCGTGTCTTTTCTTAAGCCTGTCTATCACAAAGGTGTGTTGAATTTTTCATTCTTGCACAATTCCATGGAAGAAAGTGGTTTCACATTCTAAACATGATATAAGTAGTTATTAATAAAGGGTGACATGTATTAATGAACTTCTGTTTTATCCAGATCCTCTTTGTTTTCTTCTGTTATGCATTTTATTTTCGAGGCGTAGAATCAAAAGTGAATAATGTGGGACTATTACTGAAGTATTAGCTTTGCTTGATAGAGGAATTTTTTATTCTGTGAAATTTATTGGTCAAAATAACAAGTTTTTTCACAATCTCATCATCAAAATAATTACTCAAACCCTGCTCTAACAATTCCAAATTTTTTTTCGTTCTTTTCCATGCTTTACATATTCCACATGCGTGGTGGTTGTTCTTAAGATTTGGTGTTCCGATCTCTGCTTGTGAGATGCAGACTTGTTAGTTCTGTTTATGGTCTGAAATCATCAAGTACTTTGGGTAATTAAGAAAGGCAAGACCAAAAAGCATTTGTGGCACTACATCTTGATGACTGCTTGAATGGCCCTCTTATGAGGAATTTAAAAGCCATCTTTTTAATGCATGCTTGGATTTACAACACTTGAGATTTGAAGTGTTTCAATGTTGCAGGAACTATGTTGTGCAATTTGTCTTTGAGCTTCGACTTCCCTGGGCAACAACTGATATTCTTGGTCAGTTGGAAGGTAATTATAGGGACTTGTCTGTTCAGAAATATAGCAGCAATGTGGTAGAGAAATGCCTAAAATATGCAGGGGAGGAGCGCCGGACACGAATTATCCGGGAGCTGATAAATAATGCTCACCTGGATCAAGTCATGCAAGATCCTTTTGGTAATTATGTTATCCAGGCAGCTTTGCAACAATCAAAGGTTTGTATTTTGATTTTCAATCAACATTTTTTTCCAATAAAATCATGTGCCTGGCAGTTCTCCCCTGGAAGAAAGATTTGCAATTATTATATGCTTTTGGATTGTTCTTTTCGTTGTCTTTCCTGGAGTCCCCTGTGGAGACTGTAGTCTTATTTTCTGATCTCTGTTGTTGTTGTTGTTTTTTTTTTTTTTTTTTTTTTTTTTGGGGGGGGGGTGGGGGGGGTTGACGGTTGGTTAAATTAAACTGATTCAATTTCATTATTTGATTGGATCCTTGTTTAACTTGTGGAGTAGGGAGCTCTTCATACTGCTCTGGTGGAGGCTATACGACCCCATGTTCCTACACTTCGAACTAGTCCTTATGGGAAGAAAGTCCTATCTAGTAATGGTTTGAAGAAGTAATCTGCGAGTAAGATCATACAACTTCTCTCTTCTGCATTGTCTACATTCTGCTTGCCCTTTCTGATTTTTTTTGTGTGTGGTCGTGCAGGCTTTGCATTCAATTGCGGAAGAAGTTCCTGTAGATTTGGTTGCAAGATTTTGATGCCTTGACATGAGAGAAAATTGTCAGAGATGCATCCACAGCTCATATGAACAGATGAAAGGTGAATTTTTTTAAGGTTTATTAATCATCAAAACAGAGAATTTCGCAAGACGCAGGATCCGAACGTCTGTAGATCAGATTTTTTTTCCCTCCTTTGCCTGCGAATAAAAGAAATGTGAAGGTGTAGAGTTCTTTGAGCTTGTGGGTTACGTGCAATATCTGTTTTTTTTTTTGGACGGGAGCTCAAGAGTCAAGGCTTGGCGGGGTGATTGAAGGTTGGAGGAGCTTTGTAAGCTACGTGATT
Organism: Populus alba x Populus glandulosa; assembly: GCA_033617975.1. Lineage (NCBI taxonomy): Eukaryota > Viridiplantae > Streptophyta > Magnoliopsida > Malpighiales > Salicaceae > Populus > Populus alba x Populus glandulosa. Next base: position 26,590,057 of record CM066145.1, on the reverse strand, counting down.
TCCATGCTGACTTTCATCTCTGTGATGTACATTTCGTGTCCATAGATTTGCCAAGGTTAGGGCTTTGGATTTGTCATATAAAATATTTAAGGTCCTAATATTGCCATTCCCGTAATCATCTTTCTGACAATATAATCTTTGTTGTCTCTCTCCATATATATATATATATATGAACTAATAATTTCGTTCCTTGTGAAATTGACTTCATATTCTCACTCAAATCCTAGCACCGAAGTGCTTTAATATCCATGTTCAATAGATAAATATAACTGTGATCATTTGTATGAATTTCTACCTTCCTACCAAGAACCAAGAGAGTTATCTTTTTCGTAATATAAAAATAACAATTTATTTTGTATAAATAATTTGATATTAATGGGTTTTTTCTTTTCAAAAAAGTTTTTAACTACATTAGTATGAAGAAAACTTGTGATTTTTTTTTTTATAAAGAAAATTTCATTAGCCAACAAGATCAACCATGGGATCCATCGTACCATTGGTAGGGTATATTTATATATATTGGGATTTTTAAGAAGGAATATCCTCCTCCTCCTATACTTGGCTAAAAATTAAAATGAAAAGAAAATCCCATATTTGGTAATCTCAAATGCAAATCAAGAATGAGGGTGGGCCACGTGTCATCAAAAGATCCAGTCATACCTTTCCCACAGATGACACGTGGCACAACATTATTGAACAAGAGCACAAAGAGCTCATTAGAGCCACTTCTTCTTTGAGGCCAATCTCTCCTTCTGCCTCTCAGCATCTCTCCCCCACCTCCAAATGGAAAGCAGCAGTACTTCTCATTCCGAGCAGAAGCAATTGAGCTGCTGAAGCAAAGCAAAACAGTAATTGAACAAACCAACCATGTCTTTATCTCCAAGTAGATATCCTTCTCTCTACTCTTCATCACCATTACCAACAAGTAGTGTCCAAGCCAAGCAAATCCCACTCCTTTTCTCTCAAAACACTCACTTTTTATCCAAGAACTACTCATTTCTCAGCACTTCAACCGCTTTCAGCAATACCCTTTTGCTAAAACCATCAAATTCAATCCTTAAAGCTTCAGAAACTGAGTCACAGACATCAAAATCTGCAGAGAGTGGAAGTGGAGGTGAAGGTGAAGGTGAAGGTGAAGGTGAAGGAGAAGAAAAGTATGAAGAATATGAGGTGGAAATAGAGCAGCCTTATGGGATAAAGTTTGCAAAGGGCAGAGATGGCGCTACTTATATCGATGCTATTGCTCCTGGTGGATCAGCTGATAAGACTGGCAAATTCAGTGTTGGTGATAAAGTTATTGCAACCAGGTTTAATTTATCCTTCTTCTTGTCCAAATTAAATATCAAGTCCAATTCAACTCAATTCATCATAATGTGAGCTGCAATTGGTAGATGCAAGTGTTTGAAGAACTCTGCAACTCCTTTTCTAATCATAAAAATGTTTTACCACAATTTTGGAACAATTGACAAGAATCTTATTTGAGAATGTAACTTATGGAGTTCTAAATCTTATGCAGTGCTGTGTTTGGGACAGAGATTTGGCCAGCAGCTGAATATGGGAGGACAATGTACACCATCCGCCAAAGAATTGGCCCATTACTCATGAAAATGCAAAAGAGATATGGTTAGTTCATCACTGCCTGATGAACATATATGTGCACTCTTAAACTCCCACCCATGAAAACTTGCACATAGAACTAGACTTGGAAGTTCATTCTTTATTGCCTACTCTGTTCAGGGAGCATGGATTATGCCGGTGAACTGACAGAAAAGGAAATTATCAGAGCTGAGAGGAACTCTGGTGTCATTAGTAACAGAGTGAGAGAAATCCAAGTGAGTAACTAGAAAAAGATACAAAGCTGGATACCATATGTGTTCTCTTTCATTTTGTTTCCTTGTATAGGAAAAGTTCTTACTGCAAGTAACTTGGCATTTCTGACTTGTGATTGGTTTTTCAGATGCAAAATTACATAAGAAAAAAGGAGCAGAAAGAACAGAGAGAAAAGGATCTTCGCGAAGGGTTGCAATTATACAAGTAACTTCTGGATATTCAACTTGTTCTTTCTACTTCCTTTTGAGTTCAAGTTGAGTTTCATATTTGCAAAGGCTAGGTCTCTAGGATGGACTGATTCATTTGCTGCATACAAATTTATTACATCAGATTAGGTGTCCCTTTAAGCGCTAGTAACATGCTTTACTGCCTGCAAGTCATTACAAGTTCTTCACAGTGATACTTTTAAAAGTTTGTTTTTCCTTGGTTAATTGATGAAGAAATGCCAAATATGAGGAAGCACTGGAGAGGTTCGAGTCTATGCTGGGATCGAAACCAGACCCAGCTGAAGCTGCAGTAGCAAGTTACAATGTCGCTTGTTGTTATTCTAAGCTTAATCAGGTAATGTCTTCGTTATCTTGAAAACAGTAGCCCTTTCTCTTCCTTTTTATCCCTTTATGGGATTGCTGCATCATTTACTTCCTCGAACTTTTAACAGTTACAAGCTGGGCTATCTGCACTTGAAGATGCGATGAAAGCAGGATTTGAAGACTTTAAGGTAATGGACTAAAATTGCACGTGAACAGCATATAGTTTATGAAGTGCTGACTTTCTGAGGTTTTGGAAATGTTAACAGCGAATCCGGACAGATCCTGACCTATCCAATTTAAGGACAGCTGAGGGATTTGAACCTCTTATGAAAAGGTTTGATGAATCATTTATCAACGAGAATGCCATCAACGCCATTAAATCTCTATTCGGATTCAACAAGAAATAGAGTCATGAATTTGCTCCAAGGATGAAAGAATCAAAGAGGTAACTGCTCCTGAACTTACAAGAAGCCAGGACTGGCCAAACCACCAACTGCTTTAGATAAAACTCCTTTGTAATAGGATTTTGTTCTTTCATAGCTTTAGTTTAGGACGAGTTCAAAAAAGTTTAATATGATTCGCCATGATTGGCTTGTTATCCTGATTCTTCTTTGGATACAGTCTATGATATGTAATCTTCTTGACAAGAAAATTGAAGAGGATAAACAAGAAAAGTAAACTGTTTCTTTATTATTGGATATAACAGAATGAATTTACTGCCATCCTGTCGAACTTCCGGGCATGTAAAACTGCTGTAAACTAATTGGAAATATTGTACTTTCAACATGAGTATGGTCATGAAAGTGATCATGATCTTAGGCTGAGGATTGGTGTCAGTGAAGACGAATTGGAAGAACTTGGGATGGTGCAGGCATGGGATGACATGTAAGTCTCTCATCAGGAATCAGCAAATCCCATTTCAATCTCTTCACAATATTATGCAGGAACACGAGTATTTGTGGTCTAGCGTATTCATTCCCCATGCAAATCCTTGCCCCCCACCAAATGGAACACGCGAATATGGGGCAGGTGTCCTGCTCCTTCATACCTGGAATGATCAAAGTCTTCTGCATTTGAGAAGAGAACTGGGTCTTTAGTTGTTGAGTCAGGACTCCAGTGTAGCTGATGCACGCAGATCAAAGCGTAAGTTTTATGATCTAGACAATCTGACAAACTTCGACAACTTGTTCAATTGCTGCATAAAATTCATTCTAGAATACAGGAGAGTGATTGTACATACCTTCCATCGTGTTGGGATTGTATAACCTGCATAGGTGAAATCATCTAAAGCCTCTCTAAAAGTACCACGCATAGGCAGCATCAGCTCAGAACTTCAGAGATCACATTCCATGAGCATCTCATTTTCTGAAAGTCCTCCCATTTCAACAACTCTCCTGGTTCTTTAGACTTGGCAATATCAACCTGCTCTGTTAACCACACGGAATCAAACTGTAGTAAGAAATACGGAAAACCCAACTCAAGAATGGGGAGGCTATATCATGTGGAAACATGAGCCCTGTAAGTTGTCTGCAATCTTGTTGTAGAATTTGCTCGAAAAAATCGGATGCTTTAATTAAGATGACCTACTGACCTTTCTAAAACATTTTGTACACTTACGGAAATTCTACAAGATACTTCATGATACATGTTATGACTGATGTATTAGTGTCATGACTACCAAAGAGAAACAGCAGCATGTTGTCGAGAATCTCATGACTACAAGATGCATCTGCAGTCACAAGCAAATGTTAAAGAGTATCCTAATATACCTTCCCGGTGTGTCCTGATATGGTTTCGTGTGGCCAAATCCATCCTGTCTATGAACCGCTTTGAGTGCATCTCGATCAGTGAGTGTCAAGAGTATCATCCTCATCCTCATCCTCTTAGCGTCATCACCAACTACATTAACCAAGCTTGACTTCAACAGCTTCTTCAGCGAACTTGGCTACCATCTCGTTCTCATTGCTAAACAAGAACCTGTTCCCAGCGAACACGGCCATTGACTCTCCGGTATACGTCTCTATAGATAATTGGTTGGTTATACGTGACATTTATTTTGTTTATGTAAATATATTTAATTTATTAATAAAAACTTATTTATCTTTAATATCCATCAAATATTTTATTAATGAACATAATATTTGATTAATGAATCTAAGTAAAGATAAATAGTCCTTGGAAAAAAATATTATGCAAAGAAAATTATGAAGTTGTTATAATTATAGAAATTTCATTGCATCAAAGTATTGTTTCTCAATGTTTTTTGTCAATATTATATTAAGACTATACATTAATTAGAGTTATTGAGACTGATACATATTATATTTTTTCTTTTAAGAAAGTAAATATTTGTTCTCATAAGTTGCGGTATGAAAGATACATAAAACTAATATGTATGTGCTTGTCAGATGACATGTATACTAAATTTACTCACATGAGAATTCCATATAGATAGATCATTTGTATCTATGAAAAGGTTCACGTGACAGATGTTTAAGTGATCCTTAGACTTGAGATCACTAAGTTATCCTATACAAGGAGTGTTATGTTTTAATATTGCTACATGTTGTCCTAATCATAGGTAACAAATGAGCAGATATTGAGTATAACATGAACTATATAAAGTTATTTAAGTAATTAAGGGATGATTCATTACTCTAAATGGATTAAAGAAAATGTTTTATATGTTCTCAAATAATATTGATTGTAAATCCTTGTGTTAGGTGGAATGAAATTTAAAAAGAGTTTCAAATCTTATTCAAAAAATCAATGATTATAGTGTTAAGAACAAATATTATTTGACAAAGTAGACATACTCTATGTATAATGTCTAAATTGAAACATTATTGATGAAGAGATGATAATTACACTGAGATACTGGTCACTGAAAGATTAAGTTAAATCATTTATGACTTTTCTAATATTTAAAGAATCATGACATATTACTAAACAATGCACTTGATCTTTAAATACAAATTAATTAACTATTGATGGGCAACCTACCCTAAGAAGTAGAGTTACCATTTGTCAATGGTAGTTGCACCCACCATTGACAAATGCATCAATCCATATGCAGCTGTTGTTGTTGAAGAAAAGGAGCCACCATTCTTGCCTATAAATAGGCAGCAAGAAAGCAGAACAAAGAGTGAGCGAGAGAGAGAATGAAGTGAAGTGAAGAGAAGAAAAGAGAAAGAGGTGCTGCCATATGCAGCAGCATGTGTGAGTTGGGAGTTGAGTTAGAGTGGATGTGATCCTCCTCCTCTATGTATTTGTTTTATATTATTTCTTTATCTCTAATAATATTGATTCTCCCGTGAATGTAAGCGATTTGCCGAACCACGTTAAATATTGTGTCAGTGTGCTTACACTTCTATGAGCAAATTATTAGTACATCACCAGTTCAGGTTTCCCTACACGCCCCCTCCGAATGGAACATATGAATATGGGGCAGGTCCTGCTCCTTCAAACATAGAAACATCAAAGTCTTCTGCCTTTGGAAACAGAATTGGATCCACATGTGTTGAACCGCTATTCCAAAACAACTAGTGAACAGAGAAAATGTTAGTCTCATATTTTTAACAATCTGAGTTAAACAGAGAAAACTGCAAGAGACGTGAGTACCTTTGATCCTTTTTGGACAGTGCAGGCGGCAACAGCCTCGGAACTTTGGAGACCACATTCCATGAGTACCTCATTTTCTGTATATCCTCCCATTTCAACAACTCTCCTGGTTCTTTAGACTTGGCAATATCAATCTGTTCTGCTAACCACAAGCAATCAAACGGTTGCTTGTGAGAAAAGTTTACTTTCGTGATTGAAGATTCGCGGAACATGGTCAAAAGTACTGCTAGAATCATGTAGTAAATGCAACAATACGCTATAAGACTAACCTTTCAGGACCATTCTGTAAACTTCAGGCAATTCTGCAAGATACTTCAAGGCACATGTTATGGCTGATGTAGTGGTGTCATGACTGGCAAAAAGCAACAGTAATATGTTAGCAGCAATTTCCATCTCTGATAGGAACTTTCCACTTGCATCTGAGGTCACAAGCAAGTGCGACAGAAGATCTTGTGTTGGTGACACCGTTTTCCTGCACAAAGCTTCTCTTCTTTGTCTAGCAACCAACCGAAGCTCTTCACTTATTGCATCAACAGCTTTCACAGCACAACAAAATCTTGTGCTCGGTATATTGATTGCAAAACTAATTACGCCTTTGAGAAAGACATCTGCAAGCTTCAAAATGTGTCCAGGGTCTTCGATTGCTTGTAAACATAAACTCGAACGTGTAGAAATTGACAGGCCAACCCATCATACCTTCTTTTGGACTTAGCTCTATCCACTAATCCAGGCTATCTGCATGATCCGTTGATGACAGATCTCCATTTCACTGCTCATAACCTTCATTTTCTTTCGGTACGGCTACATCACAAATATCATATGAGAAAGGACCTAATTTTATTCATCCTTTCTTGTTTCCGGGAACATTTGAATACAAGCTGTTGATGCCAAGTGATTAATTAATAATTCCACTCCAGGAACACTATCCTTATAAATCTACAAGTTGACTTGCTATATAATTAACAATTCTGGTGTTTTTCTTTGTTTCTTATCCTTTTCTTTCTCGATGGAATAATGCATCAACGAATGAGATTTGAATAGTGCATCAATGAAATCGACGGGGAAAAAAAGGAGGAGAGGTCATTGATGAAAGTGGCCATCTTAGACTGAGGATTGGCGTGGCTGAAGATAAATATACAGGAAGACCTTGGGATAGCGCAGCTGTCCGATCACATTCTCATCGGGAATCAGTAAATCCCATCTGAATCCTTTCATGATGTTATGCAGGAAGAAAAGTATCGGTGGCAGAGCATACTCATTCCCGAGGCACATCCTCGCTTCCCCTCTCAAAATCTTCAAACCTAGAAGCATGAACATGGGCAGGTCCTGCTCCGCCAAGCCTCCAAGCATCAAAATCTTCAAACCTTTCAATTTATATTTATGTAATCTTTGACTTCCCTCTTCCCTCTCAATAATTGTACTGAAACCTGCATAAACTTTTGCTTGGAGGACTCTTCTTGTCCATCTCATTAATTGCACTGAAAGCTACATAAATCTAATTTAGGCCTGATGTTCCAGTACTCCCATCGGTATTGCAGCATTTGAAGTTGTGGGGGCGTTCGCTAGGTTTGAAATTGCAACCACAAATGTGACGCAAGATAAAAGCACCAACAAGAAAACAACAAGCGAAGAATATAAGCAAGAACAACAGACTTATAACTTATTGGCCGAAAAGGCTTTAGGGTTTCTGAAAATAACAAACATCATCTTCATGATCTAATTTGTAAATTTTTCAGAGAGAGGTGCGCAAGCCTGCCAACACCACTATAAAATTGGGCCTTTAAAATCAATTGAAAAGATTTGAGTACAATCTCGAATCGAAATCTATAGCTTTTTAGTGTTACTTGACTGCTCTAACACGAACGTATCTCCTCTTATATTTAAAACTTATTGGTCTATAAACACATTTGCTACCTATATGATCTTATAGTACATCTAACTGTGATATATCTCCGTCTAATCAGATCCTTCAAATTTCTACTCACCTGGCTACATCAAAATGGAACAGCCACTAATAATTCAACGGGAAGTTTTAGATATTTCTTCAAAGAAAAATGAACACATATTATAGCAGAAGTCACATTGAGTTTGGAGGGTTGACAAATGAACAAGACCTCTCTACACACGGCAGGGGCTTGGGAAATGCATGCAGGATATTTTATGCATGTGATTTATCAATGCCTCAAGAGGTTCCTGATGATTCCAATACATCTAGGCAGAGCTCACATCACTTTCGTTACATTCCATCCATTTTCTGATGAGCTGCACCATATGTTTTCTTCGAAAAAAATCAAATGATCATCGAGAATTGGTAAAACAAATTAAAGGATATAAATATAAGAAAAGATGGATCAATTAAATTCAACTATATGTGTCAATTAATGGCTAGTCAATAATGTCCCAAGTAGGGTAGTTTCTTGGAAGATTTGAGCTCATGCCGTCTTGCAGGAAGAATCCCATGCTGGATTTCTACACAGAAGGCTCTTGTTTTCTTGGATTTAAGCGAGAAGAAGCTAGAAGGACCATTCCCGCAATGGCTTGCAGAAATGGACGTAGGCAACATGTTTCTTTCGGACAATAATCTCACTGCTTCTCGTCTCTTATAGTCTTAAAGTTTATCAGTTCTAGCCTTGATTTACTTCTATTTAAATTTAAAATTATTTTAAATTTGAACTTGTTTTTCGTTTCTATTTAATTAGAATTCTAAAGTATGGGAAAAAATAATGGGAAAAACTTATGGGGACCATCTATTATGTCATGGAAGAATTGAACAACCTTGGATATATTCTTATGGAGGTCTGAGCAACCTTCAGACACTATCTTCTATCTTTTTACAATAAAATCTTTGTAGTTAATTGTTTTTAATTCAATAAAATTGTTATTGTTATTGTTATTGACAACTATCAAGAATGAGTAACAACAAACTCGAGTGTCAGATTCCAGTGGGTGGCAAACGGACACAATGAATGATTCAAACTCATGTGCCAACAACAGTGGATTATGTGGTGTGCCAACAACAGTGGATTATGTGGTATGCCAACAGAGCAGCCACCGGTAAAGCTACCAGAAACAGATGAGAAGGAGGTCAAGTAAACTCATGCAGAAACATGCTATAATAACAGCTTTATAAAATTCATTGAGGGAATCATGAATCTAACATGATGATAAGTACCCAATGTCATAAAAGAAGTGACTTAACAGGAGTTAGATTGTGAACTTGTACGTAATGTCATAATTGCTAAATGAATGAGCCATTACATTGTAAAAGAATTGGAAGAGACAATATTTTTCCCATTTCATATCAACTATTTTGACTTCTCTCCTGGATATATTTTGATTTGAGAGTAGATTCAGCAGAGCAGAAGTGAATGGGAACCTGATCTAACTCCACTTCAGTTTCTTTGAGTATTCCCTAGGGGATGAATAGACTGAGAGTAGTCACAAATTATTTTCATCTTTCTCTTATAATTGATGTAGTCGCTTCGGAAACTTGCACAAGAAGGATGCTATATAATAGATGTCAAAGAATCGTACAAACACAGCCCCTATTGCTCTGATCTTCACTGTCACTATCTTCTGTTTCACTGTTTAAAAGGGAAAAACAGATTAAAAGAAATATTATTAGGTTGCGAACAATCCAGATATGAAATATATTGGTTATAAACAATGCATAAAAATAGAATTAAAAAAAATAAAAATAGAAGAGGTACTGAAATGCTAGAAAAGCAGCATTGTAGTGTTGTTTAGAGACAAAAGCAAGTTGCAACATGCATCATAAAAATGCAGATTTTCTATATGATTAGAGCTGCTAATGCGATGAGCAATTGCACTCCTCTAGGGGTTGCACAAGATTCAGGGGATTGGGACCTTAATTGCCCCATAAAAAGTGATAATAGTTACATATATCTCAAGCAAATGGATTGTCAACGTTTTCAAGATACGTTCTTGACAATGTTTGCAGTCATGTGATGCAAGCTGGATGGCTTGAAATCACTTGATCAAGCCAATTTTCTATACAGTTAATGCACAAGCAGTAACAGATTAAATTGAGGATTTGAATCCTTTACAGACAGAAATTACATGGCAGAATCCTTTAGACGAGTCAAAATACCATCTCTAAAACTCAACAAATAGCTTATACCGTCATATGTGTGCAAAACCAAACACTATCCTCGCATTCCTGCTCAGGAAGAGAGTTGACCAAGACAGAAGTCGGGAACCTAAAAGAGAGACAAAATTGAATGGAACACAAAATGCTGCTAAATATTCTTTTCTGTTAAGTCAATCTCTTAACTATATCATAGAATCAGCAAAGGATTTTCCATTCTCAAGATATCACAAGAAGGAGATTAATATGGCCATCTAGTCTATTCATATGTTCCCCGGAAATCATTAGCCCATCCCAGCAAAAACTTTTTATATCATCACATTGAGTTACGAACTTAGGATGCCATTGTCCTCGTTTATAAACAGATCAATGTAAGAGTATTGTTTTCTAGGACCGATTAAAGCTTACTGCTTTCTAACAATTATAACAATAAGAACTTATCCACCACAGAAAATGCAGCCTTAAGAAGGAACTTCCCTTCCTTGCCCTAGAAGAAGCTTCTTTGCACAGCATCCAACACCAGTACAACAACAACAACAAATGCTATAGCTGAAGGGACTAGAAATGCTACTGGCAGTTAATTAATGAGAACATTAACAGAATTTGATCAAACCATTCTTACTTGTTCATCCCATCTCCAACAAGTGTTCATAATCCCTACAAATAGGACTTTATCTTTTCAATAAAAATTTCGGCCTATCAGTATATTATATGGCTTTAACTAACATTTCCTAGCACCAAATTTATCTATAGCCTCATTTTTTTTTTTTTCAATAATTAGCACACGGATGGAAATTTTGGAACATTTTGGGCTGCATATCAATCATCCCATCCCAAATTTCATCAACTTCAGCAAGTGGACTTTATACAGAACCAAACATTGCATTGTACAAGAAAAATGTAGATAGAGATAACAGAGACCACAAAAAAAAATACAAACCTGGACTCAAATTCTCTGATCTCAACAAGTTCTTTCCCTAAGAAATCTATCCACTGCACTTTCTTCTTATCATCCTCTGTGGAATCAAAAGCTGCCCTTTTTAGACTACTTTTGAGGCTATTCTGACCCTCTGGTTGCTTCCCATCAACACCTACACTCCCTTCCTTCACCTCAATGGAATCACTAAGCACGTGATTATCATTAGAGGAGGCATCGGCAACTGATATAATTGCAGTTGAAGGCACATGGGGACTGTTTTCCAATTTCAGTGGTCCTGGTGTGTATATACTAGGAGAGGGTTTGCAAAAGCAAATGAAGGAAGGACAGTGGATCTTGCTGAACAAAACCCTCATGAACAAAATATTTTCTTTATCATCAATCAAACTACAAAACAATTAGCCCATTTCATAACTCCAATTCAAAAGCATGGATCTAAATCTTGAAACTTTTCCTCATTGAATTTCTATAATTTGAATGAAAAACAAGGAAACCCAACAAGGCGAGGTATAAAAGATAATATCTTTCAACAGACAAAACTGTTGTCAACCTAGCAAAAAAAATAGTCAAAAATCGAAGAACATAAGAGCAAGATAACTTGTATTGGCAACACAGAACCAAATTAAACTCAAGCGGGGCACTTGTTTGAGTTTACAGATCAAAAGGAGGAATCAAGTCAAAAACTTTCAGGGAAACAAGTAAAACACAGAAACAAGTTTTGAGTCTCTAAGGTATTTGGTGATAAAATAAGAGACTCAATGGACTACAAAACTGTCCTTCCAGAGTTACAAGACCTCTGTTTCCACAATTTCAATGAAAGAAAAAGACAGCAGTTGTAATCTTAACAAGACAGAACAAAATGATGTAAGATTAATATTGCAAGAAATGACAATGCTACCCCTTTCATTTCACCTCTGCACTGTCAATCAATGATGAAAGAAGGAGCAAGAAATCTAGTCAGATATGTCAGAACAAAAGGAAGGTGAAAGCTTAGAGAGATAGAAAGAGAGAGATCCTATGATTTGGAAGATAAAAACCAACTGTCCAAATATTCTGTATATTGCAATGTAACTGTTAGTCCCTCCAAAAGGGGGATTTGATTTATCAGTAACTGGCTAAATATTTTATTATAAAAATACAGTCTATATTAATAAAGTATAAAACATGGCGCAATTGCCTTGCCTTTTCACCACCCAACGTGGCATTTTGCAAGAAGGAGAAGAAGAAATTATTTTATTGTGAAAAATATTATTCCCCCTTGTTATGTGAGCTGGTTTGACAAATTGTTTATGCAAACGCAAAGTAAAAACAAGATTATAAAAGATTGTGGTCAATGGAATGGGATATGGGAAGAACAAATGTAGGAAGATATCCTCCATCATGGATTAAATCACATTTAATATGAAAAAATCACATTTAATTGATTAGCATATCTCAAGTAGCAATATTCAAAGAACATAATGCTTCAAGATTGTTTATCTTTCATATTAATCTTCTCTTGTACAAGCACCTTTGGCCAATATAATTCTCCTATGGTTTGCCTAACAAGCAATTAAGCATCCTTATCTTCTTATCCAATGATTAGGCATTAAAGTTTCCAAAGCAGATGAGGTCCCCAGTTACTAATCACGATCAAGTAGACTATTCATTAGAGTTTTGTAGCTTTATATAGGTTTTTTTAGTCCATGAACTATTGAAATATCACTAGTTACTTGTACTAATGTAAGATAATGTGTTTGATGAAAGTGTTGTGATTCACATGAGTTTGGATTTATTCCTAATGGATTAAGTTTTCTAGGGAATTTAGAAGATGTTAAGCGAAAGCAAAGCTACTGCTTTATTGAGGAGTCAAAGGCTTATGCTAGCCCCTCAATTTGCTTTCCGCTTTATTCTTTCTTTAGTTGCCTCCTCAACCCAATGGAAAATCTATCTAGAAAGCTTCTCTAGCAGACACAAAAACAACTTTTGAGAAAAATATAATTTAGACCCTTTTTAATGATTTTATAAATTAACCCTTTTGATTCTGAATAACATAAGTTAAAGTCTTTTAATCCATGTTGATAGTTAATTTATTTTGAGATTTATGTTGATAGTTAATTTCTAATTATCCTTTTTACAAGCATTTTTTATCTTGTTTCAGTGAGATTGGAAATTTTGATTAAAATTGAAGGGCATTTTAGAAAGGAAAAAAAAAAGAACCCAAGTTATGAAAAACAGTCGGCAAAGAAAATATTTAGAAAGTGTTTGGAAACGCAGTTGTATCTATATTTTAAAAAATTAAAAAAAAAATTGTTGAAAATTAAATTTTTGTATGTTTTTTATCGTTTTGATAAACTGATTTCAAAAATAATTTTTAAAAAATAAAAAAAAATTATTTTAATATATTTCAATACAAAATACACTTTAAAAAATAACCACAATCATATTCCCAATCAAACCCTTAATTAGTCATAAATAAATATAAAGTTGCAGGGATGACATGGTACAATAAATTATTTTATTGAAAAACAAGGATCAAATAAAATAATTTACGCAACTTTTTCATTGTTTCAACTTTTGATGAGTAACATGGATGACATGATACACCTTTTGACAACATTGCTCTACCACCATCAATCAAATTGGTTGCAGTACTTCGTTTCTCTAGCACCATCCCATGGAACCACGTTTAACAAATATAAAAAAGATATAAATTATAGTTATTTTTTGCAATTAAGTTTTAAAGAAAGGATTTTCAATTAAATTCATATAAAACTATACTATATATCGATTAACCAAACATTTTAGTCGAGGTAAAAGGAGCCTAAGTGTGAGCTAGAGGTTTGCTTTTGTTTGGTAATCAAAATGTAACAGAAAGCACAGTCGCAATCTCAGCCCAGCTGCTAAACCAAAGTCCCCTCTAGTCACCTAATCTCTCCACTCCTCCATGTTTCCATAGAATCAAAACACCAATTTTCTTGCAGGGAATTCCCCATCTCACTGTTATTTGTTTCAAGATCCTTAAGATGAAGACATCAATTTAGAAGTCTTTGGTGGGGTTTTGAGAAGATTTAGATCAAGCATCTTAAAATAGCTAATGATGATAGAATTAGGTACAGGCACTCATTATGAAGATGTGCAACACGTTAACACGTCAAAAAAGTGGAGCGTAGATCGAAATTCGAATGCTAGACATTTGGAAACCACATTATTACAGAAGCCAATCAAAGGTAGTGATGATGCAAAGCAAAAACACACAGCCTTGGTAAAGTTTGTGACATGAACATGGGTGTCAATTTTGACACCTTTTCTGTGTTTTTTTGGGACAAACGCATGCCCATGTGTTTGATTGTGGGAGCATTGGCCCCTCTCCTTGTCTTGCATGATATCATAACCACATGTATTACCTTTTACAATAATAGATACTGAGACTTGCTAGGTTTACGAAGCTGTTAAGGTTTTCTGCTCAAAGTGCTCCATTGTTGCCTCAGAGGACCTCTCCCATCAATTAGTGGGCATACAGGGCAAAGTGTTTTGGAATGTGTTGCTCGGGTGGTCCTTCAAAACTGTACATCATAGTAAAACAAGTGGCAACCAGCCATCATGCCTGCTAAGCAACCATCCATCCATTCAACATAATCTGCCACCAAAGGACATCTCCAGTCGCCTTTGTCGTCGCCAACAATCTTCATGGCAAATATCTAATGCATTAAGAGACATTAGAGCTGTTTCTCAAGGTAGATAAAATATAATACTTGCCTCGTCATCTCACAAATTATCTTGTCTTTGAAGCCCTAACAAAGTTGGAATCAAACTTTACCATGAAATAGGACCAGCATGAAGTGATGTAGCCTATTATATAACCAAACTTTACCACCAAAGCGTGACAGACATATAGAAAGATAAGAGAAATAGGACCAGCATGAAGTGATCTCTCCATGTGGGATAGAGATAAAAAGAACAGAGTTGAATTTTCCAAGATTAGGAAGTGGAGTGGACAGATCAATGGAGAGTTGTCATCACATGAAACAATTTATCAATCTATACAAATTCTCATAAAGATTGAGATAAATTAGTGAGCAGATCCTTCAGGAGTTGTATCCATTTCTGAATCGAAAGCAAAACACAGGTTTTTGTTTTTATCTTGACTCTGTCTGACAGGAGTTGTGAAAGATAAGTTCATCTTTACTGGCCACCATGGACTCATAACTAGCATTGGAGTTATTGTTCAGCTCGTTCTTCAAAAGAAATCAAAACAAAATAAATAAGATGAATCACAATCAGATTTTGCATGACTAGACGGGAAAATAGCATGGTGTTCACAGAAAATGTTTGCAGCTTCAACAAAAGGCCATGCCTTCCTAGCATTTAGCCAGTACTTGGAGCATGTGATCAGCTTGTCAGCAGCAACCCAAGTTCACTCTCAGAAGGTTTTAACAGCATTCACAATTCCCACACCTTGGTAATCTTAAACAGAAAACCTACCTTTATGATGCCATAAAAACTGAGAGACGAATGGTCAATGAAGAGTTACTTCCATGTTCAGCAATCAAAATTCCAAAGGTCAGAAGAATGCTTCAAATGAAAACCAAGTGCTTTTCCTGAAGTGTAACAGAAAGGATTGCAAGTAAAAACTCATAGCGAAACCCGCAGATAGGCAGAGATATCTTCTGTTGTCACCTTGCTGCTTCACTGCCATCCAGTACTCAGTTTCTCCTGAAGAAAACAAATGGTAATGTCTGAGTGGATGATTTATAAGAACATTGGAGGGATGTTGTATTTTCCAATGGCTTGAATAAGGCTAATCATGTAGATGCCAACAATCATGCAGATGATAGTGCAGTACCACTCATCTGCAGCCTATCATGATAATCCCATGATAAATAGAGGAGACTTGTGAGAACTCCAGTTGAACAATCTCAGCCTGAAAAGATCATCACCGCTATTTTTCCATGGTTTTACTGCTATCAATCTCAGGTTCATCCAATTTAATGCAGTTGCTCGCTCCTCGGATAAGAAGCGATCAATAGAACCAAGAACTACCATTCAAGTTTTAATATGATTTTCAGCATTCCGCAACCATAAAAATAACAACTTGGAAAGCTTTATTTTCTTATTTGATCATGATAATTAGGAGTTTTCTCATTGTAACAAAATACAATCTTTAACTATGAACATTCAAATACCATTGTTGCTATTCCACACTTGCCCATAGCTTTAAACTTCCATGATGACACCAAACATTAAATAATGCACAAGGGGCCAAAAGAAAAGAAAAACATCATTCATGTCATTCAGTAAACACAGTGATCAATCAATTCACTCTAGACAAAACAACAAATTAGCAAACTTGATATGAGGTTAAACCAAAATCATATCACATATGTGCCCAAAAAGCATATTATCATAACCAATTATATATACATAAAGATCAAGACTTTTAAGAACAAACACACCGTCTATCCACAAAACTAGCATCAAAGCAATCAATCCTCAAATGGGTTTTCCTCAAATTCAATAAAGATGAATCCCAACAAATCAAAAGATAACAAAATATTGAACAAAAAAGAAAAGAACTTTTTATGGTCTCACAAGAGCATGTCTTTGTCCAGCTTCAAATGAAAGCCTCTTATGACTGATAGCTTGAGAGTATAATTGAGAGAGTTCCTTAGCAAAATTTCCAAACACTGAATACAGAACTTCATCACTCTCATCTACCATCGCTGCACTACTTTCCACCTTCCTCTTCCTTGCCATTACTGTTATTTTTCCTCCCTTCTTTATGTGTGATTTTTGCCACTTAGTAGTTATTACAGTTACAATAAATGATCGATTCCTTTTCTTTTATGTCTCTTCGGCTTCTCCAGTGCCCCACAGAATCCCCACTACGGTCTTCTATTTGGCACGACAAATGAACTGAATTAACTGAAGGTGGACTGTTTCCAACTTAGAACCTTCAAAACTTGTCGAAAGTCTCAGAGTGAGATAGACTAATGGAGTGTACAAACACACACAGTTGCACAAAGGATCTTTCTTAAAGAACACACATGAACTATTGGATTAACAGAACCAATCGTTAAAAACCTTGTGATACAGCTGCTCACAGTTTCTTTGAATTTTTTTTAATATTTTGCTTTTTTTATTGAACTGCCATTCGAAATAGGAATGCAAAATGCTCATGGAACAAGAGATGGTACTGACAGACATGCATGCATCTTTTGGAAGGTCCATCTATCTTTCAGTACTACAGCTGCCACTGATAATCCGAGGCCATCAGTCTTGATGCTTTTGATACGTTTCTTGTTTTTTAAAATGAGGTTTAAACACAGTTCAATGCCTTGAGAAACAATGTCAATCTAATGGTTGTGATCAATATGTAATGGTAATGTCTTAAAAAAAATTAAAAAGTCAAAATATGGGTGAGGATGACGAGGCATGTGAACCTCGTAACCAGCCTTGCACCCAACAACGTTTGAACAAGGTCCGGTTTTGCCTGCTCCTGGTCTGACCACAGTTAAAGTGGGTCAAAGCCCGATTCAATCATCGTGTTGATGCCAGATGCCCAGAAGGTGGGTGAAATTGACATAGCCAATCCACCAAGTCGCTGTATTGAATCTACTGCTGAATCTTGAGGACGGGAAAAGCAATAACATCTCGGATACTTGCAGAGTTTGTCAACAGCATCACCAGTCTGTCTATTCCGAGTCCCTGGGACAAAACCATTTCCTTCCATCATGATTGGCTTGTAAAAATAGATATAAAGAAAATTATAGAACAAAAGAGATGGCCATACCATTCCCGAAGCTGGAGGCATTCCATATTCTAAAGCTGTTAAAAAGTCCTCATCAAGGGTTACTTCATATGATTCATCATCGTCATTCTTGCTTTTGTCATCTGCACCATCTGCTTCTGAAGCAACTGAAGCTCTCTTCTCATTATGCTGTCTCACTTGCTCTTCCAAGCGTCCTCTCTGCCACCATTTAAAATTAACAGTCTTATCTTTTGTCTTGTAATGGAAATGAAACTATTTGTTTTTCTCTTCTTAATGAAGCTTTATGTCATCTATATGCTAACCAAATAACAAGAATGGAATTATAAGAGTCCAAGCAGACATTTATTAAAACACAAAATGAAATAATTCATACAGGAAAAAAAATATATCCAAAAATGTCAGAAAAGATTAATAGTTAAAAATGAAAGAGCAGCAGCAATGAGAGAGAGCAAAATAGTAAGCTGGCACTTAAGTTACCTGATCCATGGGATCAGTCAATTCAGAAAATGCATTCGCCATTTCACGACCACAGATGAATAGTTCAAATCTCTCGGTCAAGCCTACATGCCTGTTGTGGAAAGGAATAACAGATTACCAAAAAGAATTAAAGAAAAAACTGTAACAATTGTCTTTCCATTTATGATAACCAGTTTTTTTTTTTTTTCATCTCAGCATACAAAGCCACATGCATGCTCAAAGAGTGCATATTACATAAAGGAGTGGTTGCACCAATATGCTTCTGCTCCACACCAAGTTCATGCTGGAGTCTAAGTCAATGAAGTATAATGATGAATTAAAAGGATAACTTCACAAGAAAACATCCAGGAGTTCAAGTATGAATAGTTGAGTGACAAATACTCGTATGCTTTATAACACTTGAAAAGGAAGAACTTCAACAGTTGCACCGTTGGCTTGTAAATTTTTGTACCTTCGGTGTGGCTTGGCTAGAGGAGATATCTCAATAGGATAGTCCAAAACAAATGTGGGTTGCATGAGCTTTGGCTCTACAATGATTTCAAAAAGCTGGACAAATAAATTAAATGATAATCTTCAGAATGTGCAAAAGATATCATGTAAAATAAAATATAATAAATATACCCATGTCAAAAGACACTAAACATTTTGAGCAATAAAGCATTTTGAAGAGCCTGAAGACAGAACTCTCCAAAAAAAGTCTAAAGACAGAAGAAGCATTCAACTGGAAAATAGCTGAAAAAACAAATTGCGAATATAATTGAAAGAAGAAAGTAAAAGCATATTTACCTCATTAACGAGGTGCCCAACAGAAGGACATGCTGCAATGGCAGATTTGTCTTTACCTTCAAGTCCAGATCCAAGAGTCCTCAAGGTGACATCTTTAGCAACTTCAAGATCATCACCCAAATCATTGAAATCAATAGCAGTGGCTTCTTTTACAAGATTGTGCATGGTTTCCCTTCTCCAGGGCCGCTCTAAACAAATCTCTACACCCTGCATTGAAGCAGCACAAAAGTTTTGCAGTGTTAAAACCAGTCTCTCTGAGACGTTATTAAGTGGTAAATTGATAAAACCTGCATAAGTTTTTGAAGTATCTTCATGAAGACATATAAAATAAACTCTGCAGCAGAACTCATATTGCAAGAGTTTCATTGCCTGGTATTCTAGGGTAAGCTTGCCGTGAACAGCAAGAGCACATCGAGTGACAATTTCCTCTGCCATGATCATCATGCTCTGGTAATCCGAATATGCTTCATACATCTATGATCAAGCTAATATCAATATGAATCAGAGCTTCACTCAACAAAATAAAACATCAAAATGGATTGCATACAGTTCACAACAGAAATAGATTGGATATGATAGTACCAAGAGATTACCTCTATGGTTGTAAATTCAGGATTATGACGCGGTGAAAGACCCTCATTTCTGAAAATTCTGCCAATCTCATATACCTTTTCAAATCCCCCAACCTGCCATTACAAGTTACAAGTTTTGTTAAGTAAAGCTGAAAAAAAGTTACCAATTAAAGAAGAATATACATGCACTTGAGGTTTTCCTGTCCCTTAAAGGAGTACAGATAAACATGAGCAGGAAATCGATTCAGTGTTAAAGTCTCTGAAAAAAAGTGAAGCTATAGGAGATGAATGGTAAATGATCCACTGTCATGTGTTTCTAAATCAATGGATCCTGTTAAAGCCACCTCATTGATAACCCATTTTCCCCTTTTTCTCTAATTTTACCAATAGAATATTTTTATTAGAGAAGTTTGTAATAAAGATTTAAGAGTATAACATCACCAGCATTCTCTTTAAGTGAAGCTCAGTTGCAATTCTGAGGTAGAGATCCCTTCCAAGTGAATTGTGATGTGTCACAAATGGCCTAGCTTCGGCTCCACCAGCTGCTCCCTAGTAGATCAAATCAATTAAAAACCAAGTTCCAAAACATCAAAGTAGAAGAAAAACTAATAATATATTTCAGGCAATAACAAAAGACTATTGTATAAAAATGGAGAGTATCAATGACAATATGTAAAAGAAAAGGAAACAGAATATGAAGTGAAATTTTCTAACTTTCCAAGCTCCTTTCTCACAACTTTCATTAAGATAAAGATACAAAACAATTTTTAACAATAAAAACCAAGTACATGAATCTCAAGTAAAAACCTTCAGCTACTAGATGCTTAACCATATCTTTGTGCTGCCAAAAACCCCTACATGCTCTACACAAGACATGCATATCTTTAGCAACAAACTAAAAGGAGCGGATCTCATCCTTTTACCAGAAAACCTTTTTCTTTCCTATACACAATAGCTTACAACTTAACAGCACGCAAAGTGAATCAAATCCCACATCAAAAAGAAAACCAGCATATACATGTGAAGTCTATTTCTAAGGAGAACCCTCTTCTCCCCATATGAAAACCACAACAAAGGCAAACACCACCATGCAATGTGTAATTAGTGTCCCCAAAGTCCCAACAAGGTAAAACCAAAAAAGATCGCAACTCTATGCTAATCAAAGACCGGCCCAAGCCTAATGATTTCTCAAGCCTTAGCTTTTCCACTGTTGGTTTTGCAAAGGTTCCAGGGGAAATTCATCATTCTTAAAAGGGTTTTTGAAATATACAAGGGTTGCCACAAAAACCTCCGGTGGTGCCCTTTCACCATTAAGGCATTAGAACCTGATTTTTTTCAGACTCCCGTCTCTGTCTAATCAAGATCACTTAAGCTTTGAAAGTGAAAGTCAAGGATTTTATCACACTTGGGAGGCCACCTAATGAAAACCTCTTCCATGCAGTCCAGACTTATCAATTGAGCATGCCATTTCAGCAATAAACAAAATCAACTTTGAATACACGAAATAAAATACATTGCGTCTTGCCCATAAAACAACAGATAATCAGATGAAAGATGCCAAGACCAAAAAGCACTGTGGGGATAACAACGAACCTGGAGAACTGGAGTCTCAACTTCAACAAAACCTAACAATTCCACAGTCTTGCGAATCTCTGAAACAATCTGCCAACAGAAAGTGGGGAAAAAAAAAGAGTAGTATCATTACATCTTAAGCTATTATGCATGGCATCGACAAAATCAGTGCATGAGATAGTCTCACTCTAGTGATAATTAAATGGGATGATAGAGAAATGCAAATGCAACCGGGTGTTGAATCCAAAGAAGAATCACAAAATTTGCAATTTTTCAGTTCCAATTTCAACAATATAATGCATGAAGAGAAGAGAAGGAAAGGGAAAATTTTACATGGAGTGGTGAAAAGTATCACCTTTGCTCTTTTACGGAACACATCAGCAACTTCAGGATTTGAGATCATATCAACATACCTAAACATTGATGATATGAGTGCAGGAAATAACAAAAAAAATGAATAACAAATATAAAATGGAAAAATAAATGTGCAGAGACATATATCATTTCAATGTCTCATTACCTTGTCATGCAATTAGGAGACCCTTTCAATAATATTTTCACAAAGTAATAAGATCCTCTGCAAGACTTTTTTATTAACTCTACTATTATACCACATATCAAGTGCTGTCCATAGGAAAATTTATTCTTGATCGCATTACCTTGTCACAAAATTCAGGCAGTGTTTCCCAAACTAAAAATAAATTGAGCATTCCTTACCTTTGACGGTAGCGCTTATCTACATCAGTTAGACCATGATATTTGTCTGGCAGTGGAAGCAGAGATTTCGTAAGAATCGAGAAAGAACTCACACAAACAGAGAGCTCACCTGAAGGATTAACCAGGAAAACAAATGAAGTTTAACTAATGTAAACAAACGATCATAGAAAGATGTTGATAAGGTAAGTTGAATGTCAAGGTTCAAGAATGAATGCAGGAAGCAAAGCATTCACCGAAGCTAGTCATATCTTTAAGAGGTTACCTTTCTCTGTGCGCTTCATTGAGCCACTCACACCCAATATATCACCAATATCAACATGTGCTTTCAACTGCTCAAACTGATCATTCAAAAGCCTATCCTTCTCACAGTAAAGCTATAACAAAAGGACTTGATAAT
This sequence comes from Populus alba x Populus glandulosa, assembly GCA_033617975.1. NCBI lineage: Eukaryota > Viridiplantae > Streptophyta > Magnoliopsida > Malpighiales > Salicaceae > Populus > Populus alba x Populus glandulosa. Next base: position 26,567,759 of record CM066145.1, on the reverse strand, counting down.
TTTAGCTTGTGCTCAACTTGCAAGGTGAAAAACAAAAATCTTACAAAATTTTCGAATCAAACTGAAATCAGCAAACCTGAATTGTCCCAGAGTCATCTCTAAGAGTAAGAAATGCAAGCTTTCCAAAAGCTCTACGCGCAACAATTCTCCCAGCAATAGATACTTGATCACTCTCACCATTCGACTCTTCACCATTCGCTAAATATTTGTATATCTCTTGTAGGTGATTGGCAGTATGAGTCCTATCCCAGTTATATGCATAGGGTTCAAGTCCTTTGCTCCTCAATTCTTCAACCTACAAAACATTCAAAATAAAATCTTAAACAAGCTCATTGTCCTTGAATCCAAACTTCAGAAACTTAAAATTCACGACTAATCATCATTCAATTACCACACAAAAACTAAAAAAGAGATATCCAGCATCCTTCAGTAAATGATTAATTCAGAAGAGAATGTCAACATCCCAATTATTTTTTCTATTGAAGAAAGCATAAAATTTGAATCCTTACACTAAATTTGAAAAAAAAAAAAAAAAAAAGGGAATGCGATCCGCTAGTCTAATCTATTCTCTGCTTTCGAGCAGTGAATTCCGGCCAGTCAACTTAGATGTCACTGGACTGGGCAAAAGCCCTTCAGTCAGAAAACAACCACCCCAGTAACCAAAAGTGACTCCAAAACTAAAACAACCAAGAAACACAAAATGGGCACATACAAAACCAAAAAAGATGAAACCTTTTTCAAGCGAAGGGCACGAATGGCATCGCGGTCAGAAGTGGAGGAGGAGGAGGAGGACTGGCGGCGGTTGCGGCCGGCAGTTCTGGTGGTGGTGGTGGAAGTGGTGGAGCAGCAGCGAAGGACATGAGTGGAATAATTGTGTTTGGTGGTGGTGACAGAAGCGCTGGAAGACGCAAAGTGAAGGAGATGTCTGAGAGTGAATGGCTTTGAAGACAGACTCCATATTTTCAGTGCCTCCATTTGTTTCTGTCTTTGCCTAGCTTTTGCTGCTTTCTGTATTTTTGCTACTTCTATGATATTATCCTCTGCAAGGAAGAGGAAAGCCTGAGAATTTTTCAGAGCCCAAGAATTTCCCTTTTGTCTTGAACCCAGCCCGCCCACTAAAGGTCTCCTTCGATTTACGGTTCCTTTTTTATTTTCTGGTTTTACAAATCTTCAAAACAAAAAACATTAGCCAAGTTTTATGTACTGGGATCATATTTTTAGTTTTGGAAAAAAAAATTAGTGATTGTTTTTTAAAATATTTTTTATTTTAAAATATATTAAAATAATATATTTTTTTATTTTTTAAAATTTATTTTTGACATCAGCACATCAAAATAATATGAAATTATTAAAAAATATTAATTTAAAATAAAATAAATAATAAATAAAATTCATTTAAAAAAAATGCTTCCAAAATACATCTTTAAACATATTGTAAAGTGTTTTACAAATTATTAGAGAAAAGATTTAATATTGATTAATACAAAAACTGATAGGAAAATATATTTTATTATTGAACAGAGAAATTTGATTGGCGTTTGATTTGGTGTGGAGAATAAGTTTATACACGGTAATGAATAATGTGTTTTTATATTAATTATATTTATGTTGAAACTAATATCTAAGGTACTTCTGAGAATAAAACTAATATGATATGGATATAATATTTCTCGGAAAAAAAAACAATGACAAGACAGAAATTACATCTCAAGATTTGAGTGTATTTAATATTGTTTTAAGTTTTATGGCTGTGATTTAAAAATATATATTTTTATAAAAAGTATTTTTGGTTGAGCATGATTTGATATTTATATATATTTGATTAAAATTATGGTTAAAATTAAAGTTGAGCAAAAAATAGTTTAATGTATTTGGTTAAGAATGTTTTTCAAATTAAAATTATAAAATGATTTTAAAAATATATATATTAATATTGATGGTTTTTAATTTAAATATTGTAAATGTAACTATTGCTATTACATCATGAAATAAATAATACTTTATATAAAATAATTTTTATTGTTTCATTAACCTATCTACAATTTCATCACATATGAAATACATCTGACAATGACTATAATTTTCTTGGTTTTTTAAGTACGCAACAACATTAGGTAAAATAATCAGGAACAAAATTAGAATTGCGATAAGATTTTGTAAATGTTATGTCATCAAGTGATCTTTATTTAATTTATATAATAATATTTTATAATGTTAAACACTAGTTTTTCGAATAAAACACAATTAAAAATAAAAAATAAAATTTATTTTTTTATTTTACTAGGTCGGACCTGGTTCAATGTATTTAGCTCTAGATCGGACCGCTAAATACTATTTTTTCGAATATAACATAATTATTATTTTACTAGATCAGACCTAGTTTAATACATTTAGCTCTGAATCAGACCCAACTCGATCCAATTGAAACAATAAAAAATAATTTTATTGATTATGTGAACAGTACAGAGTGATTTACGGGAAGAAAAGAAAAGCAGCATTTGAGCTACTTTTAACTACCTTTGTTTTAAACACAATTAATAGTTGAATCCATAAATAATAAATTAAGTTTTACTTATTACCAACCACCAATTTTCCATGGTTTGCTTCAACAGCAAACATAACCACGGAAACAAAAGGTCACCAATCTTACATAAGTTTTACACCTAAAACGGTATATAAAAAATCAATTTCTCTAGATATTTTTTAATTAAAAATGACGAAACAGAGAGAAAGCAAATAATATTTTATGCCGTAGTAGATTTGTAGACCTTCCATGCATGCCCTGTTTCTTGAAATATAAGATAGACTTACAGGGACACGTCCGGGAAAGTCTTTGTGGGCTATGCTCACAGATTTTTTTATATTTTTTTCTATGTGCTTTTGATTCATCGAATGTTTACAGATGTGAATTAAAAATATATTAAAATAATCTTTATACACACACACATACGAATACTTTAAGATTGGAATGTTGGGTGCCATAGCTGTGCCGGACTTCTCTTCCGTGTGCGTTGCTAACCGAAGGTCAAGCCTTGAATTATGACCCCAATTACTTGGTCCAAACTTCAAGGGCAATATCATATAATTCAGTTTCTCTAAAGTACTATGATCACAACTCACATGAAGCATCGCAGCATGGAACAATTTACTCAACACTGTCACTGATGAAGAGGAACTGCCCCTCCAAGGTGGAGGCGTGTTCGGTGTTGTTAAAGATCAAGAATAAAGTCCACAGGATCAGTTTTTTCTTACAAAATTAACTAGCTGTGTTTCAGTTCTAACAGCCTTGTAATGTCCCAAATGGATCCATGTCCAGAACATTTCTTGCTAACTAGCTAATCCCACTTTGATTGTCAATCCAAGGAAATTGACCCACCATAATTTGGCCATGACCATTGGCAGTAAAAAAATAAATCCATATCTGTGTCACTGCCACTAATTTCTAAGCTTCTAATCTTTTTAAATCTGAAAAAAATCGCAACAAATACTAGACAGTAACAGCCAAACCCAGACCAAAGCTACAGTTACAGGCAACAAAACAGATAGTTAAGACTTAAGAGATAAAAATCTGTCTTAAAAAAAAGATCAGAGATCAAAGAAAGAAGAAAAATGGTGTTTAACAGCTTGATTGTGTTATCAGTAGCCCATAAATCAGCAGACGTATGGCAACAAATAGCATGCATGGGGTTACCAGATCAAGTGACCAGTCACCAGCTTCTTGATCTCGTTTGCTGCTTCCCTCTTCAACAACTGGGCCGTTTTTCTCTTTACATCTGGACTTTCCTGTGCTTGCCACCACCTGATTCCTTTTTGTCTTCTTACACTTATCAATCCACATCATCAGATGATGACGACCATCCTCATCATTCATATGCTCATCATCATCATGATCGTGCCTCTTCCTCTTCGTCCTCTGCTGAAGTTGAATACTTATACTATGACTCTGACTGATTTACTCCAATTTTTATCATCATTTGTGCGCGGTAACTCTCTCTCCCTCTCGATATATCTCCCTTACCTTGTATTATGTGTTTAATTTGTTTCTTTTTGTTTTGTGGGGTTCGTTTTTTTTTTTTTTAGAGGAAATTGTCGGGTTTTTTAGGATTAGTGTTTCATGATGATTTAGTGGAGATGATTATATGTAGTGAGTTTGTGGGGCTTTTTTCAAGATTCTCTTTTGATGCTTCAATCTGGCTTTTCCCCTTTCTTTTTGATGTTTATGTGTGCATGGTTGCATCTTGATGAGTGATGACATTGTTAAAAGGCTGAGGTCATAGCCATGGAGAAGATTTGAAATGAAAAGTTTGCTTGTTATCCTCGGAATTTGCTGGCTTGTATGTGTTCATATGCCATACAAAACATTGAGGGCTATGTCCGTTTTGGACTTGGATCTAGTAGGATTCCACTAATTGGTGATTGTTGCTTTTTGTCTTAAACTTTTTTGCTGTGAGGATGCTGCGCAGAACCAAAGTTGATTCTTGCCTATCCAACATCATCTTACCTTGAAAGATTGTTATATTCCAATTCCAAGACGCAGACTTTTCTCTTGATGTGAATGAGATCTTTATGAGTAGCTGATCTTCTTGATGATCAATTAGTTGATCACCTTAAACGTTTTAGTTTACCTATTAGAGATAGAAGATACATAATCTAGAAAACTTCACCACTTATCTGTTGATTGATTTCATTGGAAGTGCAATTGTCAATAATCATTGTACTTTCTCAAGTTTTCTGTTGAAGAAGTTTCATATTTTATAAAGAAACTTGTTGTAGACTGCTTAGTATCTTGTCTATGTATGCAGATGTAGAATTTATCTTGAAAGAGGAGTGGAATAGATGATTGTACAGACGTTTCAACTTCATCTGCAACATAAAAAAAAAAGAGAGAGAGCTTCCAGCTGAGTAAGACAACTAAAGGGATCTTGTTCATGTTCATCTTGTTTGTATACCAGTCGCTGTTGGCAGCGCTGGATCGTTGTAAGTAGTTTATTTCTGATTTTACGAAATATCATATCCCATGGTTGTGTTGTAGCTAAGACTACAGGTTAAGTTCTTGGGAATCCTTGCTTCGTTCCTTTTGAATAATTCTCTACATGTGTGACCATTACAAAATTGCGATCTTGGCCTTATTTAATTCAGGTTTTTTTGTGTATCCTTATTTAATCTTGTTTCTAATTATACAGCTGTGTCAAATCTCAGAACTCTTTGGTTATTGATATAAACACTGATAGAAATTCTGGTATGGTCATAGATGATGGGATAGGATTTCTATTCAAGCAATTGAAATAAATCATGAAAGACTGTGCATGATTGCTTATAGACTGAGTTGCTTTCAACTAAATTGTTCTTGGAGATTAAATTACTGCCAGCCTCACCAAAGAATTGTGTTGCAAACAGACTTGTTATATCATATCTCACTTTCATGTACCTTGTGTGAGCAAGGAAAAACAGAAAAAATCCCTCGATGCATGAATCTTTTTGCACCTGTCTGCTCTATCTTGTGTGTAGACACAATCATGTCCTTTTATAGTGTTTTTGTGTACATCAGTGGGTTTTCATCTTGTTCTTTTGGCACCTAATAAGACTATACTCCCCTTGTTATCATCCTGAAATTTCTCAGTTGTGCATTTGATGGTGCAACGATGTCAGCACCAACTTTTTAAGTGCTCTATAAGTATGTTAAACAGACTGCACGCGAGAACTAACACGGGTAGCTAATCTATAAGTAATTTAGCAAAGGTGTGTGTGCAGGCACACGTGCACATGTGCGTGCATAGTAATCAGTATTGAAGGATTTGTGAATTTTCTTGGGGTGCAGATTGTGTTGTGCTGGTGGAGAAACAAGAGTTTTGCAGATTCCCCATTAGATGGATGGCAGCGCACAACTAAGAGAATTTTTCCCTTTTTTCTAATGGCTGGTGAAGTGATATGATGGTAGAGTACTTTGAAAGCATATATGCTAGAATGCATTAATATGATTCTATATTTATTAGCCAGTTTTCTACAAGCAGATCGATGTAGGATTTCGATATGGTGGATGAAACATGATTCTGACGATGATTTTGAGTAGATGGCTAGAAGATTTCATTGGGAAAATGGGATTTTGATGAGAATTATCAAGCAGACATCTTGTTTAGAACTGTAATTCTTCCCACTCTTGGATTATTCAGACCAAAGGAATGCTGTTGTTTTAGGTTTTAGACGAATCTGGTGTTGTGTAAGCTTCATTTTATTGTTCATAACAGTTTATGATTAAACCATGCTACAAACTGGATTCTCTCTCCGTTAGAATTCATAAACAGTTTGCAAGTGCAGTTAAAGCAAGTTACGTTGCTCCTTCGTGTGCTATTCAAATGGAAAACATTCTCTCTCGAGAAGGGAAGGAACTTGTCTCTTGCCATTGCAATTGCTATCTCTTCCATAATCCATATGGCTTAGAGAAACAGCAAGAACATTGCACTCCACAAATTAAGAATCACTGTTCAACACCCCCACTCTTTCTGTAATGATTTCATATGAACGTGGAGGATCATTAATTACTATATGTACTACTACTAACCAAGATTGAAGAACTACTCAACCTCAAAATACTATTTTATACAGGGGTAAAAAAAATTTAAATAGAGAAAACTGAAAAAAAAAAAGGCTTAAAAATCTAAATTAAAAAAAAATTAACTGATTAGAAAACCAAAATTTTTTTTGATTCATAAACAAAGTTTAAGATATTGTTTGGGAATGTGGTGTAAACCATGTTTTCAAAAAAATTAAAAAAAAAATTATTAAAATTTAATACGGTTTATATGTTTTGGATTGTTTTGATGTACTAATGTTAAAAATAATTTTTAAAAAATAAAAAAATATCATTAATATATATTTCAATACGAAAAATTATTTGAAAAATAATCACTGCTACACTGCTAAAGAAACTTAAGCCTTGCATTTAGTAACATATACAGCCCATTAGTTTTTTGGTATAAATTTTATTTTTTTCTCTATAGAATCATCCATATACACTTTTGTCCTTATGTTTAAAGTTTTTCATTGTTACCCTTCTAGTTCCCAAAAATTTCAAGTTACCATTAACCATTAGATATTCTATTTCTTTTTTTATTATTTTTTTATAGTTTTTCTTAGCTTCTTAAGTGTTTTTGTGAGTATTGAACATGCATTGCTATTTTTAGAAGAAAATTGAGGGGAAATAAGAAATGCTTAGGGAAATTGACAAAAGGATTCAGTTGAGAAATTCAGGAAATGTTTGGGATCCAAATGATAAGATATTCGAGGTTAGGACTCAATTGTGTAAATATATAGGTCAGGTACTAAATTGAGATCTCCCCAAAATAAAATGGATTTGATCTAAAAAAACCTTTTATAAGTAAAACGAAGCGTTTTCAACACTCTCATCCAGCGATATCTCTTTAGCCTTTGCATAGGCAGTCACCAAACTGAGCGGTGCCTCTTTCTGACTCTGCTCCTGCTCCTGCTCCGACCTCCGCCGTCCGGCCTTCTGCGTCGGCTGTCTCATGTGGTGAGTATTGTTACTACTCCTTTCTTTTTCCTTAACTCATGTCTAAAGCTAGACTTTGACTTTTGAAGCACAAAAGTGTGTGTGTGTGTGTGTGGTGCAAAGCTTATGAACTAACTCCAATCTAATCAAAGGTTTGAGATTTTTAGATTTTTCATGTACATAAGGATTGTTTCATTGAAAACACAATCAGGGTTTTCTTTGTTTGGCTAAAAGCAATTAATTGTGTGGTTAAAGCTTAAATCTTTATCTTTATAAATTGGTTTTCGTCTATACGTCCTTTTTTTTTTTTGTATTGATAACAAAGCTTTTGATCACCAATTAGTAAGTGCATGTTTGGTAATGCGTTTGAAAGTGCCTGCTCCCGCTGAAAGCATCAGATTGATGCTTTTTCAATCCAAGAACACTATTGCAAAATAATTTGTACCTTTGTTCCCATATATACAAAAACAAAAGGCTTGAATGAGGTTGGTTGAGAACAAACAAATATCCAATGCAAATGAATAATCCAGTGCTTGAGGAAACAAAATGTTCACCAATAATTTTAATCTGTCAGAATATGCTTTTGACAGGTGATTACATTGAGGAAGAGAGATGAAGCTAGGCCTGAGCAGAGCATGTTTTTATAGCAGCTGTTCTGCATCGATTTTCTCTTCTTCAATCCCATCTTTAACAACAATTAAACCAAAAATTCCTGTCTTTTTGAGGCCGCCCACTTATTCAGTAACTTCATCAGACCTTCAAAAATGGCTTGGATGGGCAAAAAGCCTTGCCTCCTCTGTTGGGTCGTCTTTTGTGGAGTCTGATAATGGCCCTGACTCCACTCTTCTGTGCCGGGAGCTAAATTGGCTCCTAGAGGACTCAATTGAAAACCGCTCCTCCTCCCCATGCTTTTCCTTTGCCGCTTGTAAATATGATACTTTTGATGGAATTGAGAATGTCATGTTAAGAATAAGTTTGGATGATCTTTACCAGTTATGGAAGCAGAGGATTGAAGAGAGGAGGCCTTTCCAGTATGTAGTAGGGTGTGAGCACTGGAGGGACTTGGTGCTGAGCGTGCAAGAAGGGGTCTTGATTCCAAGGCCAGAGACAGAATTGATTGTTGATCTAGCGAGCGATGCGGTTTCCAATAATGAAGAATTGGGACAAGGGTTGTGGGCAGATGTGGGTACTGGGAGCGGTGCTATTGCTATAGGTATTAGCAAGATTTTGAGGAGTTATGGGAGAGTTATTGCCACAGATTTAAGCCCAGTTGCAGTTTCGGTGGCAATGTTTAATGTGCAAAGGTATGGCCTTCAGCATGTGACTGAAGTAAGGCAAGGATCTTGGTTTGAGCCGTTAAAGGATGTTGAAGGACAACTTGTAGGTATTGTGAGTAATCCACCATACATACCTAGTGACAATATCTCTGGATTACAAGCTGAAGTTGGTAGACATGAACCAAGACTCGCGTTGGATGGTGGTGCGAGTGGCATAGATTATCTTCTTCATCTTTGCAATGGGGCTGCTGCAATGTTGAAACCTGGCGGATTTTTTGCTTTTGAAACCAACGGGGAGAAGCAATGCAAGTTTCTTGTAGATTACATGCAAAATGACATTGCAGGAAGCTTTTGTAATTTGAACATTGTGTCTGATTTTGCTGGTATCCAAAGATTTGTGACTGGGTTCCGTCAATGAGCAAGTAACATAAAATGTCCCTTTACCAGCCACCAAGGAAGTTGCGAGACAAGTTTTGTCTGCAGTGTAACTAGATATAGTAATATCTATGAGATCATAATATCATCCTTATCAGTGCCCCTTTCTCATATCATTGATGACCGGAATACATTGAGATTGAAAAATTAAAACTTATTTGGCTAGTTTGGCATGAATGTATGGATCTTATGAGATACTTTTGCATGTAGAGTAACCATACCTTCTCTCCAAAGGTGTAATTGTTTTTACCTTCCTGCTCATTTGTTTGTGAGTGTTTGATCCATTACAAAACAAATAAAGGAATACTGAGTCAAAGGTCTCGATTGTTTTTGCTTTTACAAAATCTGAAAAACTGCGTAAGAGTTGCGCCACTTTTACGAGTTGCGAATGTTTTATTTTTCTCTCACTGTTGTTAGAGATTTAGTTGTTTAAGTTTCAAATTTATGATAGCGCTTTCTCGGCCACCAAAAGGAGCATACATGATGTCTATCATATCTTTGACCCTAACATAAAATTGGAACTTCATGCTTTAAAATCCTGTATAAGCTGCTTCACTTTTGATGCATCACATATAAAGTTCAGTTTTGATGTTCTTTCAGTAGGGATGAGCAGTTTACAAGGACCTCCATCCCTTGAGAGAAAATGGCCAGAATTGAATTCTCCAGCTTTGTCTCTAACCGAACCACAAATGTATCATTTATGATGTGATCTGAAGCAAACATTTGAATCTGGACCAGAGACATGAAAAAAGAAGTCTGCCTTCTAGATAGTGTGGTAAATGAAACTCCTCTGCAGGTCAAAATTTTGATTTAAAAGGTGGTGAACATCCAGAACAAGGGGAGGTTACATTTCATGGCAACAGAGTAAGCCCTCGAAGGAAATCAGTGTGAGGGGCATGGTATGTTGAAAGGAGCCTTAATACAGAGTTTATTAAGTCACTAAAACTGTATTGTGCAAACCAAATAAAAAGGCCGAAGGTTGCCACAGAGGAGGAAGTTGCAGATTTGATCAACAGTTGTCAAGACTCCGATGTTGACGTGACAAAACAGCATATTGAAGAGATTGTGAGGACTTTGGTTTTGGACTATGCGATCATGGAAGTGAAGAGTGATGGAATGGCTGAGTTTGCTTCTATTCCTATTGGTAAAGTTTGCTGTAAATGCATTAGCAAGGAGGGTCTTGAAGGGAAACCAAAAGCAGAGACAGGGGCATAAGCTTCCATCCCGTGTGAATTTTGTCCATGGATAAGTCATTGTACACCTGATGACATTCTCTCCGAAACTAGTGTCTACTACATGTGGTTGGATTTTTTATTTCTCAGCATATTTTTCTTACATTTCTCTCATTGTTTTGCAGTTTGGATGTCGAAAGTCTTGTTTTCTGGATACCATATTACCATTTATATAATATCTTTTGCATTTTTGCTGTTGCTCTTTGAAGTCCCCTAATGCTGTTGCCTGCTGGAATGCCATTAAACTTCTTCATGATAAAGTTCTTCAGGAATAGCAGTTCATGTTATGCTAATACATAAAACTAAATCCTGTTGCAATTCCCTTGTCACTCTCATGTAATGTGATGTCATGAGGATTTTGCTAAATACAGATACATGTTGCACCTTCCTTCTCTGGCATTGCTGGAACCAAAATGATGCTCGTTTCTTACGTTTTACTTTTCTTGCTGTTTTAGCTTCTTTTTATTTCTTTGGTTGTTATCGCTAACCATGCTCTAAAGCAGATTCACCTTCATTATCATTGCTTTTCTTTTCCGTACATCCTTCATTATCTCTTGAAGAAAGTCAAGTTTGTGATGCTTTGTGCGTGATTGAAATATTTTAACAATTATAGCTGCAAATTGTTATCTTTTTCATCCATGTGGTATTCTGATAGCAGTATTTTGACAATTTGGAGTCATGGAAGAACTGTATGGAGACCGAGTTTAGGACACTACGCGCGGGCATTTTGTTCTCTCCTGGCGTAATTTCCACAGATGATCCAAAGCTAATTATGATGGTTGTCCAATTGCTTGTCTATGTTCCTGCCCTTCCTGCTTAAATTGCGTAAGCTGGAAAAAGCATTACAGAATGGACAAAAGTAGTTAGTCAATCTTGGGATGCTAAATTAGATATTGCATTGAAGATGGTGCTGGTTGTTGACTTGGGAGGTTTAGAGGAATCACACGCACTCTAGCTTCCATGGATCATCACTCAAATCAGCCTTGACAGCAAACTCCACCCAAAAGCCCTTATCATTAGGTATCATCTCATGAGTTTTGTGCCAAAATTCCCAGTACAGGTAAATGCAGAAGATAAACATCAGCAGAGCCGTAGACTGGAAAACATGAACAAGCTAGGATTATCCTACATGCCACACATGCATTCCATTTGGTTTAGAGAATGAAAAACTTGATGGCAAAACATAAATTATCTACATGAACGTGTTGCAAGAAATTGCAACGAGCACATTGTATACCCTCAACTATAAAACAGCAAGGTTTTGGTAGCCATTATTGACAAGTGATAGATTAGGGCAATGATGTGTGGTATGGAACAACTTTTTTTCTTTTTGCTGCTAGAAATGAGAAGCCTGCATTGCAAGCCCTTCTAAGCTTCCAACGTGACATTCCATTTGCGAACGCACGTTACCAAACCAAAAGCATCAAAATCAGGTAAGGTGCAATTCACGTTACCAAACTAAAAGCATCAAAACATGAACTGCATCGCAGCCACACCCGCTTTCCCAAGCGTGCTCCTAATCACAGTACTTAACGTTATCACCAGCAAAAACCCTAAACCAAGAGAGACTAGGCGATTTACCGCTGGACCAACCCTATGTTCATGCGGTAGGGAGAAAGGTGAAACACCCGGTTATATTTTACCCAGAAAATCAACAGTATGGACCAATTATTCAAGCAAATATTGGAGAACAACTAGGAGTGGCGACCCCAAACACCAATCACGGCACATGTGTCAGATTAATGTGGGGCCTTGAATTTTATTATTCAATAAGAGGGAACGTCAATGCCCTCTGGAAAGGCTAAGAGCTGACTACTGAAGCACTGCTAGTATTTTTTTTTTTCTAAAGAGAAGATAGCACAATCATGGACAGCAAAAGAAGAAAAAAAGGCCAATGGCTCCACCTCATTTCCGTGTTTCTACATGTAAATATATGCATGAACCCATCTTGAAAAAGGCATCTTTGACGCCTCACCTTTGTTTTTTTTTGAAGTTATATCCATGGAGGGCTGCCTTTTCTCACTGAGCTAGCTTTCTAGCTTTTTGCTTCGTGTGGTGCTGGGTGCCAAAGCTTTGCTGACTTCTCTTCTGTGTGTTTCCTCTTAAAGATTTAAGCCTTAAATTACGGCCCTATCAATGCCCAAATTATAAGCGCAGATATCAAATAATATTCAATGTATCAGACAGAATCAAGAGGGGAAAATAAGAAATTAAAGAGATTCCAAACCCTTTGTATTTATCATAAACCATAATGATTCCTTGACCTTTATAAGCATTTGGAATATTTTTTAAGCATAATTTACATTATTATTTGCACTCAATATAAAAAAAAAAAAAAAAAAAACTACTTCTAAATCACCAAAAATAGAAAAAGTCCCCCTATTTAGAGTAGCTGAAGAGCGGAATTCAAAATTAAATATAAATAAAACTTAAATTATCTTATAAAACAATTCATTGTTTCAACTTGGAGACAATCATATTTTAATGTGAATTTCTACAATAAAATTATTGTTTTGCCCGCGTGGAAACACGTGCCAGCCTCTTTAATTAATTTATTGATATTTTAAAAATAAAATTTACTAAATAGAACTCAAGAGCATATGAAAACACTAGAACGCCCTCCCAAGCAGCCTTATTTTTGTAGTCAAAAGGTTGTATATGCAATTCAACGGTTAAAAATAATGTGCAAGGACAAGAAATCAATTTTTTGCAAGGTCAATGATTTTTAGCTTTGAAGGGTAGAGTCGATAATTAACTATGCAATTTAATTGGAAAATACACAAAAACCCCTAAATCAAAAGGCAATTTTTTTTAAGCTTTTAAATGTGTTTGTCAGTGTGGTAGCGGTTGCTGTTTAAATAGTTTTTCGTGCCGAAATACATGCAATGATGTTTTTTTATTTTTTATAAAAATTATTTTTAACATCAGCACATCAAAACGATCCAAAAAGTACAAATCAAACTCAATTTTAGCAAAAAAATTTGAAATTTGATGAAACACTGTTTGGAACATAATGTCAAACGATGTCTGAAAGGCTGAAAAATATTTTAACTGTAAAATTAAAAACGTCAATAATTAAACTTACCCAGTTAATATGCAAATGACATCCGGATAGCCTGGCTGACTATGATATAATCCATATTGCTTTTGTATGTATTTTTGTGGTGTAGTTATTACTAATTCGAAAAAACGTAATGGACCAAAGGGAAACAACAGCAACATGTCCAAATACTTAATTGACGGGAAATTGAAAAGTTCGCCTTTTTCTTTCATTATTTCAAATAAAAACAAACCTCGAAGAGTCATGGATGTGTGTGGGGTGTGATAGCAACATTGGCTATTTAGATGGACGGTGATCTTGTAACTAAACCCATAATAGCGACATTTCCTCTAATTATTTCATTTTTTTCATCCTCAAACTTATTTCACGGTGAATTTTTGTGTTTTTAAAATAAAAAATAGATACAAACATGTTTTTATTATTTTAAAACAACAATCAAGTATCAAAATATTATTGGCGAATTAAGCTATAATATTTGTTAAAGAGCACTAATTTACACGGGAGAAGAGGGATACAACATAAATTAACTTTATAAAGGGGGACCAATCACACACATGTAAATTGTAATTGCGGAGGGAGTGGGGCCGGAATCATACACAAATCAAAGAGATGATGATGATGCGTGCAGGGATGGCCACGTGCCATGTCATGGAAATGAACAGATGAGTCATGTAACTACTGACAGAGATGCAAAACAGTCCATGACACACACTCACAGGGGCCCACCCATTCCATGGATCTGTGATGCAAGCAGACAGAAACACACAGCAATACACATGTATCGTGTATCCGTGCATGTGCTTCACTCGCGTGTGTACAAGACAAGGTTTGTTCATCCTCCTCGTGTAAATTTCATCATCGTCGACTGGATAACAAATAATTCCTTAAATTTTACAAGAATTTTAATAAATAAAAAGGATTAGAGATGTAAATTTTACAATCTTATTATCTTAAATTTAAATAAATGGTGGTAATATCATCAAGAAGTCTATAAAACCTTTAAATAGGTTGTAATAACTTACCTCAATTAGAAAATAATATAAAATCTTAAAATTTTACAATCTTATTATCTTAAATAGGTTCTCTTGAATTTGAACATTGACTAGTAGTTTATAAGAGTAATCATTTATATATAATCTAATCGTAGACTCAAGTGATCAAAACCTTCATCTCCTGCCGTTCTCGCAACATTAGCCGGTTTTAATTATGACAATTAGTTGATAAAGTCATAATTTAATGTTTAATAACAATATTGGTTGGTACGGTTGCTTGATGATGACCTGGCCACCGTTTTCCCATTGGATTCTCTTTTCTTTCGTCCTTTTACCTTCACTACTCAATCCTCTTCTTCTATTTTCTTCCATTCCATTTCTGCCCTGGTTTCCTCGTCACGTGTGCCGTTTACTCACGGGTGCCTGATTTTTCAATTTTCACCTCTTTGCACGAGTCTGTTACACGTGTACGGACCCTGATGCCGCCACACGCTCTACGGCCTCCACACCATTGCGTTTGATTTCCCGGTACACGTCACTTCGTTTGTGTACTATGATGTGTAGTCGACCCGGTTACTTGCTCATCCCAAACTCAACTCGGACCGAATTTCTTTAATAAATTAAAATTAATAGACTGCCAAACATGCACTTTTAACCACGACCTTCAGTGAGGCATAATTTTTATAGTTTGTGGTTGGAAAGGTTGTTTTTTAAAGTATTTTTTATTTGAAAATATATTAAAATAATATTTTTTAAATATATTTTTAATATTAATATATTAAAAAATATATAATTTTTTCAAAAATATTTTTGAAATTAAAAAAATAAAGAGCTATAGCCTATATGATATAACGAGTGGCGATTGTGTAGTTAAAAATGAGGGGCGCGTGAGGGAAGTGAAGGCGTTAAAGAGGACATAGCAGCTACTGCTCACTGCCTTGGTGGGGAGAAAACGAGGGGCTGCAGGCAGAGAGGACTCTTTCCTTGGGAAGAAGAATCCCTGTTTGGTCTCTCTAATTAGTAATTACCATAAATTGCCAACTTCACTGTTACAATTTAAGAATTACCGGCCATTCAAATATTTATCCGTTGGGTGCGAAAATGGAGGTGGCAGCGCAAACGGACAAACAAGGTGCCTATTTATCTTTATCTATTAATCTTTAAAAACAAATAAATCAATTTAATGTTTATTTGTTGTTACAGTGTATTTTATTTTATTAAAATAGTATTTTTATTTTAAAAATGTTTTTCAATAAAAAATATATTAAAATAATATATATTTCTAAGATTAAAAAAAAAATCAAAAACATTTTTAGGAGATAAAAGCTTAATAAAATTTCGGGCTGGAATAGTAAAAGGGTAAAAACACAACACGTCACATCACCTCACCTCGCAAAGGGTGGGGTGCCACTGATTCTAGCATGGTCAAGTGCAATCACTCCCTTGTCTTGGCCCTTTTAAGTTTACCTCATACCTGGGATTAATTACCACGACTCCCCTAAAGTTGGATTCTATGTGTTATTCCTTAAATGAGATTTTATTGTCGGAAAAAAAAAAGAGAGAGAGAGTACAGGTAGAGACGAATGTAGTGGGTGTCGTCGTGGAAGTATTTTTTATTTAAATATATATTAAAATAATATATATTTTTATATTAGTATATCAAAACTGTAAAAAAATACTTAAAATAAAAATAATACTTTTTATTTTTAAAACCCAATCATACTGTAATAACAAATAGATTTGAAATGGATGTTTGTTAGCAGGGTGCACCGGAATAAAAACATGAAAATCATGGTTTTTATTTTTTATTTTTTTTATGTGTGGTTTCAAATGAATAGAAACGCAATCCGATATGAGCAAACAATGAGAACAATATATATATATATATATATATATATATATATATATATTAAAATAATAAATATATTAAAAATAATCTTAAAAAATAATCAAAAATTAAAAATAAATTAAAAACATTTTAAAATACAAAAGCAAATATATTTTTACCATGCAGCCAACCCAATTTCAGCGCTCCAATGCTGAAGCTAGCGAGACAATTGACATTGCCTTGTTTTGTGTTATGTGCTTTGGAAAATGTAAATTGAGGGGTCGATATTGCATGCATGAGTGCTGAAATTTGAACTCAAATTTGTTAGTGGGATACTGGGTGTTTGTGTAGTTTGTACTTTGTAGATGAATGAACAAATAAAAGATTTTCATGGCATACTGTAAAGAAATAGTACTCTTTCATGTGTGTTTATAAGTATGATGTTTTATTGCGTGATAAATCAAGTGAAAATCATGACAAATAGAGATGTATAATATGTTTTTTAATGTTATTATATGTATATTTATAATATAAAAAATATGACAATTAACACTTGAAGCTTAATATGTCAGTAAGATTAATTCTATTATAATTTTATTTTTCTTAATTAATTATAAGATGTGTAATTATTGAGATAATACTAAAAAACAGGTATTTAATTTAATTTAAAATATAATTATTTAATTAATAATTATAATCTTTCAAGTCTATATCAACTTGTTGCTATACATGAAAAAACACACAAAATAAATATATTTTTTTTCTTTGTTTTTTTTTTCTTTACCAAGTTTAAATGATTCAGATATATCTAGTTATATTATTTATATATGAGATATATAAATATTTTTAAAAAAGCATTAATCAGCTTTTTATATTATTCAATTCTCAAACAGTTTATCTAAGAGTGGGGTTGCCTGAAAGCCACTGGCAATTTTTCTGGCAATGAAAACAACAATGACCATGTTTTTACATAGTGTTCTTCGGAGCCACTAGAACAACAACATTTTTTTTATAAATGGTGCCGTGCCCCAACATTTTTATATAATGTTGAATCCCAACACCTTTTTTTCTTGTGTGTTTAGTGGGTTGTTTCTAGAATTTCAAGGCCACTATACCCTTAAAACTTGACATGGACCATGGAGGCCATAGTGTGGTTTATTTTATTTTTTACAGAGAAAGCAACATTATGATAAGAAAAGAAGAATCCTTGTCGAGGATATATATATATATATATATATATATATATATATATATATATATATATATATATGCATTAAAAACACGATCGTGGACGGGACGGCGAGGTGTCTGTAAACGATACGATTCTCTGGGATGTATTGTTGTCCACAATAAAAATGCTTTGGAGTATCTTTTTTCCCCTCTCCTTCCTTATTGGATTCCGTTAGACAATGGTTAAATAAATACACGGAATGTTATGTGCGAGAACAATGCCGCTTTTAATTAGTATTTCAAGATAAAACGCACGGAGACAAAACAGAGTCAGAAAAATATATACTTGGGAGCAAGAGAACTCTCGTTTTCAAAGTATCCTTTTATTTTAAAATATATTTTTTTATGATATAAAAAATTCATTTTTAATATAAGCATACAAAAACTATATAAAAACACAAAAACTAAATAATTTTTCAATGAGAGTAAAAGGGGCATGAGATTACCATGATCAAGTGCTTACTTCCCCAAAACTCAATCACGCCACCAATAACCACGGTAACATTTGTAATGGAGTTGCTTTCTCCTGCCATAAAGTCATACCATTGAATAAACTATATATTATAACCATTGTTTTCCACATGAAAAATCATTAGATTGATGATTGTAAAATCACAGCAAAACCACTGGGTTCCCCGCTGCCATGGAGTGCAGAGGGGAAGGAAAGATTGAGTCTAACCATACGTTGCCACTACATTGACCGCTCAACGAACTAATCAATCCCCCCTCCCTTCATTGGACAGAGGCATGTCTTCCATCGCCATATCATTACTCCCCTTGAATTCTATCCATCTCCAGCAAGTTATGAGTAGAGATTACATTTTATTTTAAATTGCAAGAAGAACCTGAATTTCCAAGAGATTACAACATCAAATACCCTGAAAAAACTGTTTTTTTACTGCCATCAACCAACCGCGTGGCTCACCGCATCAACAAACGAAGATATATATCTCTTACAAATCCAATGATTAAACTTTTCAGAAAGTGGCCTTTTAAAAAAGAAAAGGGAGAGAATTAACGTTATTCCTTCTTCACATCAGCTAAGAAATCGATTCGATATATCTGAAGAAATTCGGGAGTGGGGGTAATTTTGAACGAAAAGTGGGGCAGAATGGGGAATCAAAAAGGGGGTGTCCCGAAAAGCAGGCTTTTAAAAAAGACAAAGGAAGGTCAATGTCCCCTTTTCTCCACCGCCACCCAAAAAAACCTGTATAATCCCTATTTTGCCCCTCGCTCTTAAATTAGAAAATAAGCACAAGGAATAAGTCAAGAAAACTAAAAAAATACATTATTCCTCAATATAGACCAGTGGTGGAAATTGGAAAGCCAGAGCGGGGGGTTAAAGCTATATTTGTTAATGGGATAGGGAAAAGGGACACAGTTTATTAATGAAAAACAGGAGAGAGAGAGAGTGACAAGAAAGACGAGAGTTTTTTAGGAGAGAGAAAAAGAAAGAAAGTTTTTTGTTTTTTGTTTTTTTGTTTTAGAGAGAGAGGTGGGCTGAGTTTAATTGGATTTCTTTTTTGTTGGAAACAGAGCACAACAAGGAGAGACCCACTTCGAAGTTAAGTGGGTAGCTAGGGGGGGCGTAGGATAAGCAGAAGCTGAAGAGTTTGAGTCTTTCAAGCTCCCTTCACATCCTCTATCTCTTACTTGGTAGTGTAGTAGTGGTTGCTGCTATGCTTATGCTTTAACCTGCATCAAAGGGGCGTAGGACAAGGGAGATTTTGCTCTGGTTCTTTCTGGGTTTCTTTTGTTTATAGTGAAGATGGGTTCTTGCGGATGTGGTGGTGGTGCTCATTTCAGCAGAAGCAGAGTGTTGGTTTTGCTTTTTTGCTTATTGGGTTTGATTTCACTATCTTGCGCTGCTAGATTGAGTGTGTCAAGACAGAAACTTGAGGTTCAAAAACACTTGAACCGCTTAAACAAGCCAGCTGTTAAAAGCATTGAGGTACCTTTTCCCCTCTCCTTGAAGCTGTGTTTGGTTACTGAGAAAGTGAGGGAAAATGTGTTTCTAAAGCTTTGTTCTTTTCTCTCTGGTTTCTAAATGTTTTAAGAAGTTAGCTCAAGTTAAGCCTAATAGTGGATTTATGGGGTTAGCTTCTACACTTATTTTCTGTCGGTTTCTTGCATTTTCTCAATGCTAAAAAATGGGTAAAGAAAGTAGTGTTTTTTCATTAAATCTCCTTTTTTTGTTCTGTGATGGCCATCAAAGTTTTTGATTTTTTTTTAAATTATATTGTTTTGAAACAGCAATGATGTTTTATACAATTTTCCTCCTCCCTTTCTTTCTTTCTCTCTCCGTATAATGATGCCCTTTTTGGAGAGTTATTGAAACAGTAAAGAAAGCAACAGAAGCAAGAATTTACTAAAGACTGCAAATTTTAATTGCTTTTCGTACTTTACATTTTTCTCAGCAACCAAGCAAAACATAAATGCAAGTGGGCACTGTGGTTTCTCTTGTAGTTTCATGTACATGTGGACTCAAGACCTCACTGATACACTTAACTCCTAGCATGACTTGGTAATTTGTTGGGCTGGCAAACTCGGGGTATTACTGCAAGATTTCTCATTATCTCTCTTGTATTTTTGATGGCTATACAGAGTCCAGACGGGGATATAATTGACTGTGTTCACATGTCTCATCAGCCAGCTTTTGATCACCCCTACCTCAAAGACCACAAGATTCAGGTCCATCTTCTTCAGCCACTACTTCAAAGTTTATCCATTTTTCATGTTTTTGGTTTTTGCTGTTACTGATTTTATGTTTTGGGTTTCTTTTTGGTTAATTAGATGAGACCTAGTTACCATCCAGAAGGACGGGTCTTTGATGATAGCAAGGCGTCTACAGAATCCAAAGAAAGAACAAAACCTGTCACTCAGCTGTGGCATGTTAATGATAAATGCCCCGAGGGTACTATACCCATTAGAAGAACAAAGGAGGATGATGTTTTAAGAGCTAGCTCTGTGAAAAGATATGGCAGGAAGAAGCACAGAGCCATCCCCCAGCCGAGGTCCGCAGATCCTGATCTCATCAATGAAAGTGGCCACCAGGTAAAGTTTCTTGCTTTTATTCCTTTTATACCGTATATATTTATTGAAAGTTATGTTAAAGTATCTTTAGCGACCCACTTTGTTGATTATGTCATGCTCTATTTGTTTCAAATGCTCATTTTCCTGTGGCAATTTATTTGGGGTGATTAGCATGCAATAGCTTATGTGGAAGGGGATAAGTACTATGGTGCAAAAGCAACCATCAACGTATGGGAACCCAAAATTCAACAACCTAATGAATTCAGCTTGTCTCAGCTGTGGATATTGGGAGGTTCCTTTGGTCAAGATCTCAATAGCATTGAAGCTGGTTGGCAGGTATTATCCCAACTAGTTTAATCCTACTTCATCTATACTGGCCAGAAATAATTGAACTTTATAATGGAGGCCGTACATCTTCCATTATTTTAATGCTTGCAATGTGAATGGAAACAGGTTAGTCCAGATCTGTATGGTGATAACAACACAAGGCTCTTCACCTACTGGACTGTGAGCTTCTAATCCTGTCACTCCTTCAATCAATCGTATAATTTTCATGGATTATTAGCGAATAGATTTTACTCAGCTGTTTTTCTTACGCTAATATCACAGAGTGATGCATATCAAGCCACGGGTTGCTACAATCTCCTTTGCTCGGGCTTCATTCAAATCAACAGTGAGATTGCAATGGGTGCAAGCATCTCTCCTGTTTCTGGCTTCCGCAATTCCCAATACGATATTAGTATACTTGTCTGGAAGGTAAAATCCAAGGCCCTCACATTCACATTCAGCCCAAAGTTGAATATCTAAAGACCAAGTCGTTAGTAAGATTTTCAATATGTAGGAGCCAAAGATAATATTAGAGTAACAGATGTTCTGAATGGTTCAAATTTATGTGAAGATGCATCTTTGGCCATATTAGAATATACTTTCATGTATATAATAGAGGCCAGAGTGTCAGAACATCATTGTGGTGCAGGTGCTGAGAATCTTTTGGCCTTATCCTTTGATCATTGATTTTCCAACTCACTGAATTGATAAGAGGACATTGATACAGAAATAATAGATGCCATTTACCTTCCAAGGTAGTGCTTGAGGCATGGCTTCTACTGTAGCTATATATTCTTACTGCCTTGCTGCACTTATTCCCTATCTACACTGTTGCTCGCTGAATCACCAATTTAACTTGGTTATTTTGGAACTTCTGCAGGATCCAAAGGAGGGGCACTGGTGGATGCAATTCGGCAATGACTATGTGCTGGGTTATTGGCCTTCTTTCCTGTTCTCATACCTAGCAGACAGTGCTTCCATGATTGAGTGGGGAGGTGAGGTGGTGAACTCAGAGCCTGATGGTCGGCACACCTCCACTCAAATGGGCAGTGGTCGTTTCCCCGAGGAAGGGTTTGGTAAAGCAAGTTACTTCAGGAATATTCAAGTTGTCGACTCCTCGAACAATCTCAAGGCCCCTAAAGGGATTGGCACCTTCACTGAGAAATCTAACTGCTATGATGTTCAAACTGGCAATAATGGGGATTGGGGCCGTTACTTTTATTATGGGGGGCCTGGTAGAAATGAAAATTGTCCATGAAGTAAAACACCCTCCCATTTTCACCCCCAACACATTCTCTCTCCATATGTATCATTCAACCTAGTGCAATGCCTCTCCCTCTCTTGTATACCTTTTTTTTTTTTTTTTTAGTTTTTACTATTAGGTTGGGTTACTAAACATGTGACATCTCTGAAGCGGGAAGTTTTGACTCTTGTTTTTTCACCAAGATTCTCCTTGTAAGTGGCTGGGGGAAGCGGCCAAGTTTCTCAAAAAGCTAAAAGAAACAGGCCTTTGTTTGCTCTCTCTGTTTTTCTATTTGTTTGTTAACACTCCTTGGAGTGGCTTGTTAATGAATGAATCAACTTCTCTCCGATCTTGCCCCCTCAAAATATTCAAGTTTGCCACATGTTTCTCTTTGTTCCTCCACTTTAGAATACAAAAGTAGAGAAATGAATGGTGGAAAGGACTAGGGAGCTGTGAGGGTTGAAGAATATTCTCATTCGAGGAATAAAAAAAAACAGGAAAAAGAAAAGATTATCTGGATGACAAGTGTTGCTTGTGAGTGGATGAATGGCAGTGCACGTTTCATGGCGTCCCTTTACTTTTTGTAAAGAGAGCTCAACAACCCAGCCATCTTCACCTAAAACTGACCAGTTAAGTAGTGATAAGTTGCTTTGCCAATCCTTCATTCCTCGGAATGCATGACAGGTTCTTCCATTTTCTTAATGACTTCCAGTTAAAGATTCCTTAATGTAGAGCATATAAAATAAGATAGATTTTTCAAGATCGGCATGATTAATTAATGAAGATGCTAAAATGTCATTTTCTGCCAACAACCTAGAATGTGCAGGAACACATGGACTGCGAGCCTTTGAGATGGGGTTTGCCATGTGAAAAGAGTGGAGAATGTCAGTGCTCAGATTCATTATTCAAGGTCTGTTTTAGGGTTGATTAAGATTTAAGAACTGCCAAGAAATCAAAGTGAGAATTGTCGTGCATGGACTTTTCAAACTAGATCCAGCTGTTCCAAGACAAATCCCAGGTAAAATATTTCAGCTGTGGCTAGAGAACAACCCAGGGTTTCCCACAGCACTGTTACCAGTCAAGAAATCTTGTTCAAAACCACAAACATGCATTCCACAAGATATCCTTTTCTCTTTTTTGAACAAGAAGAGATAACTCCATGCTGACCAACTCCATAGTTGATAGACTGTCAACAAAGTAGCAGAATCTACAATGCAGAAGCATGGGATTACCAGATCTAAGATCTATCAAGTATGGATGAAGAGAGTTGTATGTGTGCACTAAAATGTACTCAAAAACAGTCAACTGCAGAATCTGGCTTCATGATATCACATAAGTTGCTCCTTTAAAAGGTAATTAAGGTGATCTCTTCAACTGATTTTTCTTCTCTCTTTGGGCTCGCTCCAAGAAAAAACAAGTGGTTAAGCATATTCTTCATGAAATTTTTTTTTTTTATTTTAAAATTGTTTTAAAATATTATTATCAAAAATAAATTTTTAAAAACAAAAAATATTATTTTAATATATTTTTAAATAATTAAAAAAAAAAACACAGCCGTTAACCGATTCCCAACATCCTAAACTATCTTTAAGTGCCTAAAATGGATAGTGACGACGTGAAATTTATTTATTTAGTGACTCGAAGTGTGAACATTGGCAAAAAAATGGAAGAAAGTAAAAGACAAGATGGGGCCTTGGACCCCTTTTGTATCCCAAAATAAAAATAAAAACAAAAAACAAGAAAATCATCACAGAGCAACCGCAGGCTGCAAGAACATGACGGGGACCGGCTGGACCAGAAATCAGCAGCAGCAGAAATTCCAGGCAATAGGCCGGTGCTGAAGGCCTCACGCGAGGAGGATTTCTCGCACCTATAGATCGGCAACCAGAGAGTTTTCTTGCGGGAATTGTACTGGAAGTAAAAGGAACAATCGTACAAGTAAAAGGAGAAGAAAAATCCAGAAAAAAGAAGCCTTTCATGTGGCAGAGACAGAGCATTGAGTCCAGCAACTCAACCTGAAAAAACTAGGTCTCTGAGTTGAGGAGTTCTGAGTTCTCTTCCTGAGTTTTATCATAAAACACTCCCAGCAACGATACATAATGCATAAATGATAATGATTGTCAACTGAGAATTAACTTGGAAAATAATTATAATTTAAGAAGCTGAATAAAAAAAAAAAGCAGAAAGAAATTAAATGAATATACTCATTAATTTTTTATAAAAAACTACTGATAATCAAGTAATATCATTAAATCAAAAGTACAGAGTGAGAAACAGACACGATATATATATTTTTTTTTTATCTGAAACAGCGCCTCTGAATCAAACAGACCGCAGGCTGGGTCATCATCTGGCCAAGGCATGGACACCACTATATTATTTGCCTTTTAAATTTCTCACCACTTGCAGAACCCAGACCTGCACGTCCCATTTTCAGCTAGCTTGGTACTCGCATCAGACTTGATTTTCACGTGCCAAGGCCGGAACAGGGCCGGAACAGAGGACTTCACTGCACAGATTGCGATCGGGATAGTTTTGATGCCATATATGTCACAACAATAAAACTTGAAACTCATCTTCATTACTTTGGATTGAAAATATAATTTTAATTAAAGAGAATGAACACATTTCGACTAAAAAATTTAAAATTTTGTTGATTTATTGGTAACAGTATTCGACGAACCAAGAACAATTAAGGTTATTCTGATCAGTTAAAGAAGGGAAGGTTCAGAGAAATGCCAGAAAGTGGCCATCGTTTTCTTTTCAAACTCTCTGTCTCTCCCCATTCTGCAGTAGCTAGAGGCTTTAAGCTATCATTCAATGCTGACCATGCTGCATGAATCTACCAAAATTCATCTTCTTCTCTAACCTTACTCTTACCTATTCAATGTTGAATACGCAGGACTGGTCTTTCATGCATGGGGGCATTCTGCATTGAATACCAGCTCGATATCCAGCTCCTATCATTAAATAAATCCTTAATTCTCACCATAGTTCAAGATCCTCAACAACTCTCATTTTGAACATTAAATCATGTCAAGTTTTTATCTTTCAACGATTCTAATCATTCCGAGTATCCTGCATGCATATATTTGCTGGAAAGTGCTCCAAGATGGCGATTCTGAATGGTGTTCTGGTCGAGATGTGCTTTATTTTCTCTTCATCGCTTTTGATTCATGAAAGTTTCTGTGTGTGTTTTTTTTAGTATATTAATTAATCAAATACTTTTAATATTATAATAAAAACAAACACAATTTCAACCGATCATGTGACCGTACATTCATCAAAGGTCTGTTAACTTAAAATTGCATCTTTTCCTAGCATTTGAAAATTAGTAAATAGATTGACTGTTTACATACATCCCTTACTGCCTATACGAGACAAGAATATTTATACACACATCATCTTTGAAGAATCTTTATGGCACCCATGTTTAAAATCAAACTTGTTATTACATCTATGAATGTAGATGTACACTTCTTGGAAAAGAATTCAATGACGAGATTTGAATTCAATGCATTTAGGCTAAATGAATAATTTTCTTGCCATTTAAACGAATCCCTCCATAACCGACTTATGATTTCTTCGATAAATTGGAAATGAGTTACTTATTTTCAATCTTTTTTTTCAATGTAGTAGATGGCGTTTATTTATTTTTTATTTATGTTTTAAAAATATATTTTTTAAAATTATTAGTTTTATGTATTTAAAATTATTTTTTAATGTGTTTTCAAATTATTTTGATGCATTGATATTAAAAATAATTTTTTTAAAAAATAAAAATATTATTTTAATATATTATAAACAAAAAAATAATTTAAAAATCACACTTCCAAAAAATAATTAAATAACATATAAGACAAATTATCTTTATCAACTTATGTTTCAAGATTCATGTTATATATAAAGAAATTAGTTTGACATTAATTATAAGCAAAGCAACAAATTAAACTTAATCCTATTACATCACCATCCAACTCCAAATTGGGATTTGGATTTGCAAGAGAATTTTCACAGCCAGGTTTCATCACATGACTGCCTAGTCATCTTGGTTCTTGAGTTGGTCACAAGTCTTTTTCTATTTAGAATTAAAAAAAAAAAAAACCATCCCAAGATTCTTTACCTCATTAAATAAATCAAGCTTTGAAAACACAAATTCTCTGCCTACTAAATTAAGAAAATTACTTCCCATGACAACAAAACGACCCTCAAATATTAAAAAATAAATTTAAACAAAATAAATAAATAAAAAGCACCTTTCTTTTTCCAAATTCAGGTTAATTGTCTGCAAAATCAAACAAGCATGTGCTCCATTGAGAATCTCGCACCCATCCTCAATCCATAGCAAGTGAGACTCACTAACCCTCATTTCAAGCCATGACTGGCGAGTGCAATGCACTTGCTTTTTCTGAGATTGGGCATGGTTCATATTCAGACAGAAACATAGCTGTTATTTTTTTAACCACTCTACTGCCTTTACTTGTGCTTTCCAGTCTTCTCGTCTTGTTTTTCTCTTTCTCTGTCTATAGACTCATACTCTCTCTCTCTCCAGAGAGAGAAAAAAAAAGAAAAAAAAGAAAGGAAGAAAATTTTTTCTTCACATTCCACACATAGCAATAGGGTTTTTTTAACTTTACTCTCTCCCTCTCTCTCCCCTTTCCTGGAGCTGAGAGATCCTCAAAGAAGATAAAACCCAATCAATCAAACACCAGACAAAACTTACCAAATCCTAAAGTGGCTGTAACATTTCCCACCCTTTTCATCTTCTTCACCTGTATAGAAGCAACAAAACCCTAGCTAGAGCTCAATTATTTGAAGACCCTTTTGAATTTATGATCCATTAGTACTCCAAGATGACAGTTTTTAGATGAATTAAGGATATGATGCTGTTGCCCATCAAGCTCAATTCACTCTACTAGGTAAAAATCCCATTTTTCTGCACCCTACATTGGTTTTCTTCATGCGGGTTTCAATTCTTTTCAGTATGGTTATGATTTTTTTTTTTAATTCTGGTACTTTATTTATGTTTCCATGTTCGTAGTTAAAACCCACTTAATTCCCTCTTTCATTAGTGTTCTCCATTTTAGGCAATATGTTTTATTTAAATTTTTTTTTGGCTCACTGTTCCTTTTTTTCTGTGCGTATTGTGAAAAATTGGTGTTGGTATTTATGCATGTGGGTGTGCATTAGGTTGGAGAGTGGAGCCATGGAAGGCGACCAGCACGGGATTGTACTGGCCTGTGCTATTTCAGGGACCCTTTTTGCCAGTTTGGGTTTGGGTTCGTGTTGGATTCTATGGGCAGTGAATTGGAGGCCATGGAGGATTTATAGGTAATTCTGGATGGGCAACTTTGGAAACTTATTATCTTATTACCAGGCTTGCCAGAATGATTGAAGTACATGGATTTCATGTGGGGGTTTATAGCAAGTAATAATTTATGGTTGATTATTAGGATTTGAGGTTGCATAATATAATATAATATAATATGTTGGATTGTAATTCAGATTGTGGTTTTAATTGTAGCCTTTCTGTGGTTCGTTAAATGTGTCATTAATTGAACATCAAGGCTTCATTTGGTGTGTGATTGAAAAGTAGTTGGCTGTTTTCGATTATCAGGAGATGTACCATGGAACAGAAAGCCGGTTTAGCCAGTTGTTTAAGTAAAAAGTTTTTCCTCTTATTAAAAAAGAGAATGTTTTTATAGGTTTAGACAAAATGAAAATAGAGAGCTCTCCACAGCTTATTGCACTATTGTTTTACGTGGATCTGCAAATGGCTCCACTAAAACTTTCTGATACATCAATCTTGTATCCTTAAAGTGCCCTTCAGCCTCAATCCTTAACTTGTTTCCTGTTTCCATAGCATTGTCGATATCTGGGAACCTAGAATGACATGTGAATAGAGGTGGAAATATGATCAGTAAACCATTCATGTTCCTCTGCTATAGAGTTTCTTTTTCTTTGTGTCCATGTTTAGCCTTCACCTGTGTACTCTTTTAGTTTCCCTATTTTCAGCTTATTTATGAAGTCAATGTGTTATACTATAAAAACATGTGTACTCTGTTTATTGGATTCAGTCCTTTTTACATCATCTCATCCTTGGTTGACATTTCTTGTTTCAGTTGGATCTTTGCCAGAAAATGGCCATATATCCTACAAGGCCCTCAGCTGGGCATATTATGTCGTTTTCTCTCTCTTTTTGCATGGATAATTGTTGTATCTCCGGTTCTAATGCTTATCATGTGGGGAAGCTGGTTAATTGTAATATTGCATCGCGATATAATTGGTCTGGCTGTAATCATGGCTGGTACTGCTCTTCTATTGGCATTCTATTCAATCATGCTCTGGTGGAGAACACAATGGCAAAGTTCAAGTATGTGTCTCTGTACCCTCTTTATCTTTTAATTATGTTTTCATTTTTGAGCTGGAAAACGAACTTTTCTCTATTTGTCCATTCTGGAATTTGTATGGTGAGCCTGTCTTTGGTGGCAGAGATTTACATTTTAATTCTCTCTAAAATTGATTTTATTTGGTATTTAATTTCATGTTAAACATGTTATTCTGCATGCATTCCTGTGATTGACAAGTTTCTGAGTGGTTACGAACTTCCTCAAGTCAAGAGCAAAACCATTCGCTCTTTTAATTTATAATTAAAAGTAGAAATAATTGGAAGATAGATCGTTCTATTGAGAATGGGGCAGGTTTCACTCCTAAATTCTGCTTCCATGGAAATAATTTTCTCTGCTGGAATTTAAATTTTTGCTCAAGTGAACTCCAATCATATGTTTTTTTTTGGTGATCATCTTGAATGGTTAAGCTTTGATTGTATCAATCTAATTTCTCTTCAAGTTGAAATTACAATACTCCATAAGAGATCCAAAATTGAATTTGGATTTTAAAAGGAAGCTAATGAATAAGCATGGTGCTTGTGGAAGTTAATCCCTCATGTTGTGATTGGGAAAAAGGCTTTTTTTGTTGTCGGATATATTTTTAATAACTACAAGAAAAAGAAGAAGTTATGGGAGCATTAGCACATGAAATCTCCGACGTTGTATTGTATTGAGATAAATTGGTTCATGTCAGACAATGCAGATGCTTTGTTGGTGAGATTGAGATACATGTGATAGAAACAGTGTACTAATATTAAATGGGTTGATGACCACAAGTTTTAGGAATGAGGGATTGTCTGGTAACTCGGTTTTGTTAGATTGGGAGACTATTAGGAATGCATTCACTAGATATTTTGGGAATAAAAGAAAAAATCAACTTTTAACTTTCTTGCTGGAATTTGTGGAGAAAAAAACCTTAAACTGCCATGAATGAGCCAATGATTTGGGTTTCAAGCAACATGGCATGTATGAAAGTTGAAACCACAACTATTGACTATTTTGTCACATTAAGATAACTTTATTCCGAACGTCTTGTATGCTCCTCAGATAAACAAATTAATAATGAGATATATAGGGAATGTGAAAGTTAATTTGGTAAAGTATCAAGGAGTTGGAACTATTTCTGGTGAAGTATCAGGGAGTTGGAACTTGGAACTAAAGGAAATACAAGGAAGTGGCAGAGGAAGCAGCTTAACTGAAATGGAGACTAGGAAAGATGTGAGAAGCTCAATAACAAACAAGAGGAAAATTGTTATGACTAGCTAAGTTGCTTATGCTTTTCACGTGAAAGGTCATGTACAAAAAAGTGGATGATAAAAATCTATTGAGAACACTGATTTGGGAATATAATTATATAAGCAGACGCTACATTTCAGCTTGAGAATGATTAGTGAGATAATTATATGTAAGTAACAATGAAAACAAACAGCTAGAGTTGTCGATTTTAGAACTAAAATAAGTATCTTAGGATAGCCATAACTTTATCATGGTTTGTACGTGGGATGATTAAACGATTAAAACTCAATATAAGATCATTCAAAATAGGGTGTCTTGGGAATTTAATAGCTCATTACTGCTATTATTACCCAATGAACTTCCATTACCTTAAGCCATGTGTTAACAGAGAACTCTCGGATTGTCATGGAAATAGAGCTGGTTTTGGTTTGCACTTGAGCTCCATATGTATTTCTATCTGTAGGCTGCCTAGTGGTCCATATGAATCTATTTGCGATGAACCCACACTAAAGGAGGACATTAAGACATGTAAGCCGCATATCAATAATTTTTTTATTTGTATCAGTGTTAAGCACTACTATCTTTATCTGTAGGTGGGTTTTATCTGTGCTAATAATTGAAGTTTGCTTTTATCATTGGATAACTGAGCCCTTCATATTGTTCTTTGAAAATTTTCTTTGATTTCTCTTGCTTTTGATTTTGACCTAACTTCTATATTTCGGCTCTGCAGGGGCAGTCATTGATTTCTCCTGCTTTTGATTTTGGCTTAACTTCTTTATTTTGGCTCTACAGGGGCGGTTGCTATTCTTCTTCTTCTGGCTGTTGCCCTTCTCTGTGCATATGAATTATGTGCTGTGTATGTTACAGCTGGAAAAAATGCTTCTCAGCGATATTCACCCTCCGGTTTCTTTTTTGGTGTATCAGCTATTGCCTTGGCAATTAACATGCTCTTTATTTGCCGAATGGTCTTTAATGGTAAGTCTTGCTTTATCTTTTCATGCCAGGCATTATTTTGCATCCATTTTGTTCTAGAGATGTAATTGCACTGTGATGACATGATTTCATGATTTCCAGGACTTGAGTCTTGTTGATGCAATAAACTTTGGTTTCTGTTATCTGTTGTGTTGTAATAAATATTTTTTTTTTCCTTCTGTTTCCTCAATGCCTGAAGGGAATGGCTTAGATGTGGATGAGTATGTGCGGAGGGCATACAAATTTGCTTATAGTGATTGTATAGAAATGGGTCCAATTCCTTGCTCTCCAGAGCCACCTAACCCCAATGAATTATACCCTCGGCAATCCAGCAGGTAAGCCATATGATCAAGCTTTGTATCTTAGATATTTTGAATAATGTCGTAGTAGTTAGTGCTGGATCTTCATCTTGTGTAGGCATATCTAGAGTTGGGGCAACCTTTTCAGGTGGTCTTGTTGATAACTGGATTTTATTTATAACTTGCTTGATGATAAGTAGGGAGAGTGCATCTGTGCATGACTCTGGGTTGTGAGGGTTGGTTAAAATGGCTCAACATCCTTTTGAGGTCTTAAATTATTAATTAGACATTTTTTGCCTAGCCGGTCTAATATGTTAATTAATTGTCTTCTTTTCAATGTGTTTATAGGGCTTCACATCTTGGATTTCTATACTTTGGCTCGCTTGTGGTTCTTCTCGTCTATTCCATTTTATATGGTTTTACAGCAACAGAAGCACGCTGGCTTGGGTTCATTACATCAGCTGCTGTCATTATTCTTGGTATCCTGTTAATGACCATGGTTATTCATGTTTTGCCTTCTTCATTGCCTTCTATGCAACTTTAGCTATCCCCCTGGTGCTAATTTCTTGTGGTTAATTGTTATGCAGATTGGAACATGGGGGCATGCTTGTATTGTTTCCAGCTTCTTCAAAGCCGTGTGGTGGCACTTTTTGTTGCTGGCACATCTCGAGTTTTTCTTATATGCTTTGGGGTGCATTACTGGTTTGTTCTACATACTTTTGCTCAAACATGATGTGTAAATTTGTCGGTTTCCATTGCTATCCCTTGTCATAGTCACCATCCTGTTTCTTTGCTTCAGGTATTTGGGTCATTGCGTTAGTTATGCTGTTGTAGCATCTGTGCTGTTAGGTGCTGCTGTTTCTCGTCATTTGTCAGTCACAAATCCTTTAGTTGCTAGAAGAGATGCCTTACAGAGCACAGTGATTCGCCTCAGAGAGGGTTTTCGCAGAAAGGAACAGAACACTTCATCTAGCTCTTCTGAAGGTTGTGGCTCAAGTGTAAAACGTAGTAGCAGTGTTGAAGCAGGTCCACTTGGTAACATTGTTGATTCTGGTAACCAGTCCACAGTGCAGTGTACAACTGATGCTAGTAACTGGAATAATGTTCTATGTCGAAATGCCAGTTCTCATGAGGGGATCAATAGTGATAAAAGCACAGAAAGTGGAAGGCCAAGTTTAGCATTACGTAGCAGTTCTTGTCGTTCAGCTGTCCAAGAGCCTGAAGCGGGGATGTCTGGGGATAAGTTTTTTTATCAGAATAATTCCCTAGTGGTTTGCTCTAGCAGTGGTCTTGATAGTCAATGCTGTGAATCTAGTGCATCAAATTCTGCAAATCAACAACTGTTAGATTTGAACCTTGCTCTTGCCTTTCAGGAAAGGTTGAATGATCCTAGGATTACATCTATGCTGAAAAAGAGGGCAAGGGAAGGTGATAGAGAATTGGCTACTTTACTGCAGGATAAAGGACTGGATCCTAATTTTGCCATGATGTTGAAGGAGAAGAACTTGGATCCCACTATCCTGGCATTACTCCAGAGGAGCAGTTTGGATGCAGATAGAGATCATCGAGACAATAATGATATCACAATTGTTGACTCAAATAGTGTTGACATTGTTATGCCCAATCAAATTTCTCTGTCAGAAGAACTAAGGCTTCAGGGGCTTGAAAAGTGGCTTCAGTTGTCTAGATTTGTTCTGCATCACATAGCAGGCACTCCTGAGCGAGCATGGGTGCTCTTTAGTTTCATCTTCATTGTGGAAACAGTTATTGTGGCAATTGTTCGTCCCAAGACAATTAAAATTATAAATACAGTACATCAACAGGTGAGTGGAGTATGTAAGAATTTTTCTTATTTATTTATTTTCTTAGACTTATGCCTGATTAATGATAGTAAACAAAAAGCATGTTCAAATTTGATGAAAAAATTTATGTTGCAGTTTGAGCTTGGGATTGCAGTATTTCTATTATCTCTTGTTGTTTGCTCAATCATGACTTTTCTTCGGTCACTTCAAGTAGAAGAGATGGCCATGACATCAAAACCTCGCAAGGTAGATATTATTGAACATCCCAATTTCAATCTTTCTAAATGGTCAATTCAAATCCAAAGTCCAAAATTTTTAATGCTAGTCTGTGATTTGGTTTTTTAACAGTCTAAGTACCACTATCTTCATTTCTTTTTTTTGCTATTGTGTTGTGTCCTGTTGTGTTGCACTAGAAGATGGATTTGTTTTGTTTATTTGTGTATGTGTATAAATCCATATAAAATTTGCCTCTTTATACTCTTTACTGTTAGCCTGTCTTTATACTGTTTAAAGCTTTTTCTGTGATTATATGGGACTTGCATCAGAATTCTTGGTGTTCTTATGTCTTCTTTAAACCTCTTTGTTTCTCAGTATGGTATTATTGCATGGCTGCTTAGCACTGGTGTTGGATTGTTGCTTTCCTTCTTGAGGTATGCTAAATATTCACAATCCACTTAATTCCATTATCATTTTAGAATTTTCCTATCATGGCACCTTGTTTTTACTGTATATAGCCTGCTTTGTGAATGATTCGATGACATGTTATGTGTGGCAGTGCACCACTCACTTTGTAATGCGTTAAATCTTTTTCCTGTTCTGCAGCAAATCATCAATGCTTCTAGGATTATCCTTGACTGTTCCACTCATGGTGGCTTGTCTTTCTGTTGCAATTCCTATTTGGATTCACAATGGCTACCACTTTTGGCCTCAAGTGCAGTCTGCAGGTCATGCTGGAAATCATCGTCCTCCTGGGACAAAGGAGGTTTGTTCATTCTTGCTCTACACCCTTCAACTTTGATTTCACATAATTATTCAAGAATAAGATCTATCATTTTGGAAGTAGATGGTTCAAAAAAGTTGCCATCCTTTCTTTTTTAATATTTTTTTTATTGTGCTCATTCTTTAGGAACTTTTGTTTGCAAAATTAAACCTTTATTGATTCTAGTTAATTTTCTCGTCTTTGCTAGGGTATTGTTCTTATTGTTTGTACGATAGTATTTATTGGATCCGTGTTAGCTTTGGGTGCTATTGTGTCTGCAAAACCGCTAGATGAATTGGGATACAGGGCATTGACCACCGGTCAGAAAAGCTTCAGTTCTGCTTATGCATCACCAGCATACCTTGGTTGGGTGATGGCATCTACAATTGCTTTAATAGTCACTGGTGTGCTGCCAATTGTTTCATGGTTTGCAACATATCGGTTTTCCCTGTCTTCTGCTGTATGTGTTGGGATATTTGCAGGTAATTTGTCTATACTTGCTCGGTCTTTAATGTTTGCAATTTAGGTCTATCATAAGTTGGCTGGGTCAGCATGTGGATTTATCTTACTCCCTGTTGTTGT
Source organism: Populus alba x Populus glandulosa (assembly GCA_033617975.1). Classification (NCBI taxonomy): domain Eukaryota; kingdom Viridiplantae; phylum Streptophyta; class Magnoliopsida; order Malpighiales; family Salicaceae; genus Populus; species Populus alba x Populus glandulosa. The sequence continues at coordinate 26,533,335 of CM066145.1, read as the reverse complement.
TTTGGTAGTTGTTCTTGTGGCATTTTGTGGTGTATCCTATTTGGAAGTTGTCCAATCTAGGGATGACCAGGTTCCAACAAAGGGTGATTTTCTTGCTGCCCTACTTCCCCTTGTGTGCATTCCAGCATTGCTATCACTTTGCTGTGGATTGCTTAAATGGTGAGAATTATTGTATTCAACATTAATTCATAACTGAAGTTTACTTATCAAACCATGACTGGATATTGTTGTACTGCTGCAAGTGAGCATTTGTTTGGCTATTTAATGTGCTGTATAAACTGTTTACAGGAAAGACGATGATTGGAAACTTTCTCGAGGTGTATATATATTTGTTATTATTGGTCTTCTTCTTCTGCTTGGTGCAATATCTGCTGTTGTAGTTGTGGTTAAGCCATGGACCGTAAGTGGGGTTTTTTATGCATCAATGAATTTTACTATCTTTGAGATGCAGTGTACCTATTTAACTTGCTTTATTTTTTCCCTCAATTGCAACAGATAGGGGTAGCATTCCTCTTAATTCTTCTCCTGATCGTACTAGCTATTGGTGTTATCCATCATTGGGCTTCAAACAATTTCTATTTGACCAGGACACAGACGCTCTTTGTTTGTTTCCTTGCTTTTCTTTTGGGCTTGGCAGCATTTCTTGTTGGATGGTTTGGAGGTGAAAACAAATATCATGACTAACCAATACCATTTGCTTAGACCCTAGTCTTGGACATAGCTTACTTGAACAATGACAACCATCCAGTGACTTCAAATTTCTTACCTTTCTTTTCAGGAAAGCCTTTTGTAGGAGCATCCGTTGGTTATTTTGCATTTTTGTTTCTTCTTGCTGGACGAGCATTGACTGTAAGTTTCACCACATTAACTTCATTCAAGTTTTGACTGTAATATTTATTCTTTATTTTTTCATTTTACAAAATGGGTTTAATTTTTCTCATTTATTCTTTTATTTTCTCTCTTCTCGCACGTGTGTCCCTGCAGGTCCTGCTGTCACCACCCATAGTAGTTTATTCACCACGAGTACTGCCTGTTTATGTTTATGATGCCCATGCAGATTGTGGAAAGAATGTCAGGTTTGTCATCTATTCTCTGTTGTTCTTCTCTCATTTGTTCATGGATTTCTTATTCTTCTGTCATTTATTTTCTATTATAATCTTTGATATCCATATGTTGGCTCTCTGCACTAAATCTCCATTCTTTATTCATATCTATTGATTGTGCATCACCTCTTAAACAGCGGTGCATTTCTCATGCTTTATGGGATCGCTTTGGCAACTGAAGGATGGGGTGTTGTTGCCAGTTTGAATATTTATCCACCATTTGCTGGTGCTGCTGTATCTGCAGTTACTCTTGTTGTATCCTTCGGGTTTGCTGTCTCACGTCCATGCCTGACTTTAAAGGTTTGCATGCTGATCATATCCAATCTCCAATGAGTTGATTTGACTTGATGTCAGTCTGCAAGTATTTTTTCTTATTCTTGTTTTAATATTTTATGAAAGGAGTTACTTTGTGTCTTCATCCCTAGCAATGTTTATTGGGTTCAGTTAATAACATTCTCTTATATCTCCAGATGATGGATGATGCAGTTCATTTTCTCAGCAAGGATACCATTGTTCAAGCAATTACACGATCTGCTACTAAGGTGTGTTTGATTTTGTATTTGAAACTGATCCACAGTCAGCATCTGATTTGCGTGGTTTAAGTATATTACTCAGATTAACAAAAACTTAGGGTGGCGAAATGCTTCAATCCTCACACCTGCTACAGTTAAATTGAGTCCATGAGATATATGTTTTCACTAGGTCATGCCCAGGCTAGTATGTATAAATATTTGTGAATGTCTATATGTGTTCATGCAACTGCTCGAGATGTGTTATAAAACATAATAATCCACCATAGTTTTTAGGTTTCTTTATCTTGTATGGTGAAAGGTTTTTCAAGCTTATGCACACTTACTACTGAACTGTGATGCATTTACTATGTTTGTCATGCAGACAAGAAATGCTTTGTCTGGAACATATTCCGCACCTCAGCAATCTGCTAGTTCAACAGCTCTTTTGGTTGGGGACCCTACGGCTGCACGTGATAAGGCAGGGAACCTTGTGCTTCCTAGGGATGATGTCATGAAATTGAGAGACCGTCTAAGAAATGAGGAATTGCTAGTAGGATCTTTCTTCTGCCAGATGAGATACCGAACATTTCGATGTGAATCAGCTAGTGGCTTAGATCACAGAAGGGAAATGTGTGCCCATGCACGAATTTTGGCTTTAGAAGAGGCAATTGATACTGAATGGGTATATATGTGGGACAGATTTGGTGGTTACTTACTTCTTCTGCTTGGTTTGACTGCTCAGGCAGAAAGAGTACAGGTACATCAGGGTTTTGTGATAATTACTATATTTATTTTATCGTTACTCAGAATGCATGATTATACTTCTGCTGTTGTAGGATGAGGTACGCTTGAGGCTTTTTCTTGATAGCATAGGTTTCTCAGACCTAAGTGCCAAGAAAATAAAGAAGTGGATGCCAGAGGACCGCAGGCAATTTGAAATTATTCAGGATAGGTGACAACATTCTCACATATTCTTTTTTTCTTTTTTCTTCCACGTGAGGAATTACCCTTTCCATTGGTCTAAATCTTCATTCTGGATTTTGTAGCTATCTGAGAGAAAAGGAGATGGAAGAGGAAATCTTAATGCAAAGACGTGAAGAGGAGGGTAAGGGTAAAGAAAGAAGGAAGGCCCTTTTGGAGAAGGAAGAACGCAAATGGAAGGAGATTGAAGCTTCTCTCATTTCCACAATTCCTAATGCTGGCAGCAGGGAGGCGGCAGCCATGGCAGCTGCAGTGCGTGCTGTAGGAGGTGATTCGGTTCTCAGTGATTCCTTTGCACGGGAAAGGGTTTCAAGCATTGCCCGTAGGATACGCACAGCTCAATTAGCTCGCCGAGCACTGCAGGTAAATAGCCCTGTTCTGTAAACTGGTTCTCCAATGTTTACCTTCGGCCCTTTGTTTTTGATATCATCTGATATGAATGCTGGCATTTCTTCCATATTTGGATGATGTACCTTCCCGTATTTGATATAGATTAGCTGCACATTGAATCTGGGTTCTGAAACCAAGTCTAATAATGGATAGACTAATAGTTTAACAATTGATTCAGCAGAGGCTGTTCTGAAAATGTTATGCAATTAAATGAGTTAGCTTTAATATACTGATTAGTAGCTGACAAATAATCAGTGAAATGAGACCTGAATATTTACCTCCCAAAAACTAGCTAACACTTGAGGAATAACAGAAAAATACAGGAAGTTGGTGCCCCAACTTCTGGAAGTTGAGGACTTTCCAGGTCTTGTTTCGCAGAGCAGGGGCTGTACCTGCAAGAAAATATCTCAAATTGCCCTAATTTTTCCTTGAGTCACCTGCTACTTCATGGTCTATAAAGCTAATTTCTGAAATTGTGTAAGGATGTCACCAATTCTGCTGTGAAATATTAATGTACTAACTCTTAATGTTGCTGGCAGACCGGAGTTACAGGTTCTGTATGTGTTCTTGATGATGAACCAACCACAAGTGGCAGGCACTGTGGTGAGATCGATCCCAGTGTATGCCAAAGTAGAAAGGTCAGTTTTTCCATTGCTGTTATGATCCAACCTGAGTCTGGACCAGTTTGCCTTCTAGGCACTGAATTTCAGAAGAAAGAATGCTGGGAAATTCTGGTGGCTGGTGCTGAGCAAGGTATTGAGGCTGGACAGGTTGGGCTTAGATTAATCACTAAAGGTGATAGGCAGACAACTGTTGCCAAGGAGTGGAGTATCAGTGCAACAAGTATTGCGGATGGAAGGTTAGGAAGTTTTTTGTTTGCAAGTTACTTTGAATCTTAGTGCTTGAGGTCTCATGCTTTTGCTTCCATGTTACTTTCCATGTATTCTTGTACTTGCCTTTTTTTTTTAATCTTTAATTGAAGTTTGGAACTCCAAGATGTGTTATACTTCTAGGGTTTTAATTTTTTCCAGCATTTTGTGATTTCTATCTATCTACAGATTCAATGTTACGTGGGCTTAATAATTCTTTGCAGGTGGCATATTGTGACAATGACAATTGATGCTGATTTGGGTGAAGCAACTTGCTATATGGATGGTGGCTTTGATGGCGACCAAACTGGGCTACCATTGTCTGTGGGCAGTAGTATCTGGGAACAGGGGACAGAAGTTTGGGTTGGTGTTAGGCCACCAATAGATATGGATGCATTTGGAAGGTCAGATAGTGAAGGAGCCGAGTCTAAGATGCATATAATGGATGTTTTCTTATGGGGAAGGTGCTTAACTGAAGATGAGATTGCCTCTCTTCACACTGCGATAGGCTCAACGGAGTTTGGTATGATTGACTACCACGAAGATAATTGGCAGTGGGCAGATTCACCCCCCAGAGTATGTTTTGCAGTTAATGTTTCTTATTATGGTGAACCACATGAAATTTCAATAATGGAAACAATATTTTATATGCGAGGTTGAAGTCCTTTACTAATCTTTGCTTTTCATGTTCACTTAGGTTGATGAGTGGGATAGTGATCCTGCAGATGTAGATCTTTATGATAGGGATGATGTGGATTGGGATGGGCAATATTCAAGTGGGAGGAAAAGAAGATCAGATCGTGAAGGAGTGGTGATAGATGTTGATTCTTTTGCTAGGCGGTTTAGGAAACCTAGGATAGAAACCCAGGAAGAAATTAATCAACGAATGCTTTCGGTTGAATTGGCTGTTAAAGAAGCCTTGTGTGCTAGAGGAGAAGCAAATTTTACTGATCAGGAGTTTCCTCCAAATGATCAATCATTATACATGGATCCTGCAAATCCCCCTTCAAAGTTGCAGGTTGGTTCTTTTGGCTCTGTAATTACACGCTGTTTGGTGTATTTTATTGTTTTTTTCTAACTTTGTTTTGGAGTTCAAAACTAGGTTGTCTCTGAGTGGATGAGGCCTGTGGAAATAGTAAAGGAAAGCCGTCTAGACTCCCACCCATGCTTGTTTTCTGGGGCTGCAAATCCCTCTGATGTTTGTCAGGTCTGGTCTCTACTCATTGCGTGACATGCAATTTTTTTTTCACTGCACTGATCATCTCTGTATTTTGAATCACCTTAATTGAATGTCTCAAAATTCTTAAGAACTGTCATGGTTATGTAATAGGGTCGTTTAGGTGATTGTTGGTTTCTAAGCGCTGTGGCTGTTCTAACGGAGGTATCACGAATATCAGAAGTGATTATTACCCCAGAGTATAATGAAGAAGGAATTTACACGGTTCGCTTTTGTATTCAGGTAGCAGCTTGTAGTTTCTTTTGGTAATAATACATTTTTCAATAATGCATTTAATGAAAATAATACAGTTACTTGGCTTTTTCTCCTTTGATATATATATATGATGTTTGGATTTATGATTCAGCGGTGCTTTATAGGGGCTAAATGAGAGACATTGTGATGTATTATAGATTTTGTTTTTCAATTTTCAATGTTGTTGTATTGAAATAACAAGAACCAGTTGAAAATGCATCCCAAAGTTGTTTAGATTACTCTATCTGCTGTCTAGAACTTAATCTTTGATGGTTAGACTTGCCTTTGGTATACTGGTGATTTGTGCGTGAGAAAACCTGTATCCAAAACTGTTCTTTTACAGACTTGGCTAGTTTCTCACTAGCCTGGAGAAGATCCCATTGTTTAGTGATAAAGTAATTCTAATGTACCTTTTGGTAGACAATTGTCGTGTTAGCTGTCTAGGAACTAGGAGAGATGTCAACTATCATCTGTTTGGATGCCAATGCTGCCAGACTTTAAGTGGAGCACTCTCCCTTTGACGAGACTATGTCAAGTAAGTGCCATTCTATTAGATGCAGCTTCCCTGGGCTTCACTTAAGAACTGGCAATGCTTTCCTTGGGACTTGGCCCTGGTGTTCAAGGGGTGAGGTGGTTTTGGGGTAGGTCTTAAGAATCTTTAGAGCCATAGACAGTGGTTTTGCATGATGTCATTCCCGAGTCGTTCTATTATAACCTGGTCCCTACTGGGTTCTGCTTTTCATTTCTCAATACAATGCACAACCCCTTTTTTCCTCTAATGTTGCTTCATTTCCTGTTAAATTAGCTAACAGACATATTTAGTAAGACTGCTTCCTGTTTGGTTATTGTTGTAATTGTTTTGGTTATCATGTTCTTATCAACATTCTGTTTTGCAATCTCCTTGTAGGGTGACTGGGTCCCAGTTGTTGTTGATGATTGGATTCCATGTGAATCACCAGGTAAACCTGCATTTGCTACCAGCCAGAAGGGTAATGAACTCTGGGTTTCTATATTGGAGAAAGCATATGCCAAATTGCATGGTTCTTATGAGGCATTGGAAGGTGGGCTTGTTCAGGATGCCCTTGTGGACCTTACTGGAGGTGCTGGTGAAGAGATTGACATGCGGAGTGCTCAGGCCCAGATTGATCTTGCAAGTGGTAGACTGTGGTCTCAATTGTTGCGCTTTAAACAAGAAGGCTTTCTACTGGGTGCAGGGAGTCCATCTGGTTCTGATGTTCACATTTCTTCCAGTGGTATTGTGCAGGGCCATGCGTACTCTTTGCTGCAGGTAATGCAAGCTTGCATCTTTCTTTATCAATCCTGTACCAGCTGAAGAAGTCTTGGTGGAAGTTGACACTCTTATTAAATTATTCAGGTAAGAGAGGTGGATGGCCATAAGCTTGTTCAAATTCGAAATCCATGGGCTAATGAAGTAGAGTGGAATGGACCTTGGTCTGACTCATCTCCTGAATGGACTGATAGGATGAAGCACAAGTTAAAGCATGTTCCACAGGTACTTAGTTTTGGCATGTTTTCCTTTTCATATCATGGAGAGTAAAAAAGTTAACAAGCACAGTCCTTGAGTACTATTTGGTAAGGCATGCATGACAACATGAGTGCATTTGTTCTGATCACCATCATGCATGACTAAATTATTGTCAAAAACCTAATCCTATCTTGTTGAACAGTCCAAAGATGGTATATTTTGGATGTCCTGGCAAGACTTTCAAATCCACTTCCGGTCAATATATGTATGTCGTGTCTACCCCCCTGAGATGCGGTATTCTGTTCATGGCCAATGGCGAGGCTACAGTGCTGGTGGATGCCAAGATTATGCTTCCTGGAATCAAAATCCACAATTCCGATTGAGGGCCACTGGTCCAGATGCATCATTACCAATTCACTTGTTCATCACTTTAACTCAGGTGTGCTCAAGTGAAGGACTTTCTGGAGGATTTTTTTTTTAATCCATTGCACTTGAATATCTTTACTGAGTTCATGAACTCATCTAATTTCCTGTGTTTAGGGTGTGAGTTTCTCTAGAACAGCAGCTGGTTTCAGAAATTACCAATCCAGTCATGATTCAATGATGTTCTACATTGGAATGAGGATTCTGAAAACTCGTGGTCGCCGTGCTTCCTACAACATTTACCTACACGAATCAGTTGGCGGGACAGATTATGTCAATTCTCGAGAAATATCATGTGAAATGGTTTTGGATCCTGATCCAAAAGGTTACACAATTGTACCCACAACTATACATCCCGGGGAAGAAGCACCATTTGTTCTCTCCATTTTCACCAAAGCATCAGTAATCCTGGAAGCTTTGTAATAATCAGTGATGGCTGTTCAGTTGTTTTCTTGTCCTTTGGTCTGCGAGCTTACCTGCTAGATTTTGCAGTGCTTGGGTTGTTCATAGTTCATGTACCACCCATAGGCAGGTTTTGTTGAACCACAAATCAGTGTGCAGAGGGAAGGTAAATTGTGTCTCGAGTTTCTTCTGTCCATTTTGCAGTGCATCTTCTATGCATCTACTTCCCTTCTGTTTTTGTTCTCAAGAAGTTTGGTAAAACACCAAACTTTCTACTTTTGTCATGTTTCTCTCTGTATCAATGTTGAGTTACGATGGATTGATTTGAAGTTGTATATTTGGCAGTCTCTGCACAATGTGGTTCTCAGCTGCCTGGATGGCCTGTGAAGAAAGCAAGCAAGCCTTTTTTGGACTTGATTACCAGCACCAAATGGATTTGAATGCACTTAGGTAGATGCGGGAGCTTATTGCGTCGGATCTGGAGGGTTGTCAAAACTGGTTTAAATCATTTTCTGCCACCTTCAGAGGGTTGTCTGGCACGGTTAATTGTACATGTGTAGGTATGTAATTTGTAAGAAATATAGGTCTGATCATGTAAATGAAGCGGGGAAAGAGAGAGGTTGAAAAGAAATAGGAAAATAATCACTAACGCTAGCTCTAGGTGAAAACCAAAAAGCATGGTAGCTGGAGAAGGTTTCAGCTGCAGTTTTGATGTGCTTTGTATTCTGAACAAGTTATCACTTGTAAAAAGTCTTTATTTTTGCAATATAATCATTTGTTATTTGATTTGGTAATCGTCAGCTTCAATTTTTAATTGTTTCTTTTTCACAACCATTGCATCGACTATGATGGTAATTCAAATTGTAACCTGTAAGCCCTTTCTTCCATCTTGACTGGAACAATCCTGTAATTTCCTTTGAACTTAAAATGAGGTAGAGAAGTTTATGCATATATCATCAAACTGCTCATGAGGCATAAACCCTAAATCTGGCCAGGGAGAATATGCTACTGTCTTGACCTTGTACTTGCCCATCTCTGCATTAAATGAAAAGGAGAGAAATACAACATTCTATGGCAGTAGTAATCAGTTTCGTGATCAAGTGCTACAACCCATGACCATTAGCATATATTCTTTTGAGTTGCCTTCGATTTTCAATGCAAAGCAAATCGTAGCTGCAGGGAACCCGTGAAATGAAATAAAAGCAAACCAAAGAACCATAAAAAGCAGGCAAAAGCATCAATAAAGGGACGGAAAAAGGTGACAAAAATAATATTTTATATTCCAGATATCAAACTGACAAAGCAAATTACAGGCTTACAGCTACAAAAACAACCAAGCGGGAAAGAGACACCTCTACCATTCTCTTTCTATTTTCCTTCCCTTTTCTGCTTCAACAAAAGAAGGGAACCTTCTGTTTTCTAGTCGTCTCTCCTAACTACCAATGGTCAAAATCTCTCATTCCGAGTCACTTTCCATGCTTCCCATTGCCTTCAATCCTCTAGGTCTCTGCATCAAATAAAAAACCAATCACGAATTTGACCTCTCTGCTGGGAAAGATTGAAGATATCAGGCAAAAGATACAAATCTTGATTATAGCTCATTTTGAATTCAAAATTCAAACCTATTTAACTTTTTTCTGTATTTTTCTGAGGAAGCAGACAATCTGATATAAAGACCAGTAACTAACAAACAAGACATGGAAGGAAATAAAAGAACAAGTTAGTACCTTTTTGGAAGTCTTCTTCTCCCTTACTTCATACCTCTCTTGACACAAATCTGATAACCATGCACCTGGACTTGCCATCTGAGAACACACAAGAGAAATAATAAAAAAAAAAAACATCAACGCAAGCTCCCATCAAAAGAAAAGGAAAAGACTTCTTCTCTAATTTTTAACAGTCCCCAAATTCCTTTCTTAGTGTATGTATTGAGGAGACTTACAAGTAAAGTTCGTTGAATCAACTTGGCTCTTTTCTTAGGCCTCTGAGAAGGCTTGCACCCTTTCATAGCCATGAAATCCTCTTCCTTCTCTTTGTTAGACAATGTTATAAACAGTCTGGGCCAAACAACCTTTTCTTCCTTAACAGCATCCACTAAAATCTTGCTATTATCATCCAATCCCAATGATCCCCTTGTTGTGTAGTACCGGTCTTCCTTATCTGGTGACAACGCTGATGACTTCCTATTGTTCGTTAACAAATCAGAATCCCTATATCCAACCACAGCCCAAAAGTAAAATAAGAACTTTTTGACACATTTATTTGAGTGATAATAACAAATGGGACATGAAAGTAAAGAAAACTTTGTGATCTAAGAACATCTAACAATACTCTCACAATTTCGATTTTTCCTAGTTTCCCACAGTTTCTAATCAACCAGGCCAGTTATAGATAAGATAAAAACTTCTTTTGTAATTCACAAAAAACCAAAGATCATAAAAAAAGAACGACCTATCAATCAGACCTAAGTAAAAGAAATATGCAGACAAGCAGATTTGCTCACTTGAGCATGTTAGAAACTGAACACTTTCTTCAGTGTATTGACTAGTTACCGACTGGATACAACCACCAAAAAATAAATGAATTGAGCAAAATTCATTCATGTATTCTTACTTGATGAGGAGAGGAGGAATGAGATTCTTACTTGATGAGGCGAGAAGGAAATTCTTTCTCGGTAGTGACAGCACGAGAAGTAAGTTTCTTCCTGGGCAAAGAATCATTTAGTTTAGATTTATTGGCCAAGTTTTGGGCTTTTTTCACTTTCACACATCTAAGCCTCTTTGTACTTCCCCATTGCAACACAAAATCTGTATCTCCAGCTCCTTGACTCTTCTTCTCCTTATCCTTCTCCTTCTCCATCATCTCTCTTCCCCTCTCTAAACAGCAAAAAATTAGCCCTTACAAATTGTGAGGCGGGTATCGTTCACTACTATAGAGAGAAAAATCTTCCAATCAAATAGACACCCTTACAATCAGTAACAGTTGCAAGAGGAAATTTTGTCACGAACAAACATAACATTGCACAAAGAGTAAACAAGAAACCCACGCGGAGTTCTAAAACAGAAAATTAAAGAGGAATCTAAATAGAAAATACAGTAAATTGAGAGAAAACAAGCCCATTTAAAGAGGAATCAAATAAGGCGACTGACCTCAAGATCTCCAGATAATGCAATAAAAATTGCTCAGAAATTTATCCTATTAGCCTGCATTTCAAAACAGACACAAAAAGAATACCGCGTCAATAAAATCACAAGGCTAAATCAACAAGAAACATAAATTTGTTCTCTGATTGGTTGCTGAGAAACCATAGAAAAGAAACAATAGCATAAGAACTTGGAATCCCCCATCAAGAATTATCGAATCACTTTCTCAGCAACAAAACAGACAGAGAAAGAGAGAAAGATTACAGTGAAGACGCTTCACTTCATTGCTCAGTTCCAGCAGCAGCAAAAACTTGAAAAGTCTTTTTGTTTGGTCAACGAGAGAAGGGAAAAAAACACAGACTTTCCAGAGAAAATTGAGAGAGTGAAAGATTAGAGGCTTTAGAACTGTGGGTCTGATTCAGATTTTCAATTTGATGAATAATAAGTTGAGAGATCGGAGCTTTCTCTGTTATCTTCACCAAAAACTGAATACTCCAGTCTGTGTTTCTGTTTCTCTGGCTCTTTATGTTCCAACTTCTTTTTTACTGCTTTCTATTGGTTTGATCATGACCGTCCGATGTCAAATGGACGGCCAGATGACTTTCCCTCCAATTGGGTTAAGGTCTTCAGTTACACGTGACCTGGGATGCAAGCACATGACCTTGTGCATTGCCTCCTCTCCGCTCCGCTCCCCTCGCAGTGAAATCCAAAGATGGACATGGCCAAAGAATTATAGTTCCCTGTTGTTACTTGTGAAAACTCGAAAGTAGTTTTGTATTAATTCATATATACATATATATATAGTTTGTTGTGTTATTAAATGCATCTATTTATAGTTTTTTATATAAAAAAATGAATAGCAAGAAGGACTAGGTATCATCTTTGGTGTTTTGAGAATATATAAATTAATATTTTTCTAGCTATTTAGGCTTTGTTTTGTAGTATCGGGGGTCAATCCTGCTGACCCATGATCAAAGCTCGCACCAAATTAATTCTCAAATCAATTTTTATAACTATGGCTGCAACAATTACTCCACAGCTTAAAGGAAAACTGCAGCATTCTGTCTTGAAATTTAGTCCATGAAATTGTAAATGAGCATCTCATCATCATCATGTCATATCATTCAAATTCCCACAAGGATTACTTAACAGATAGGATATTAACTTGCTTGTATACTTAGTGTTGTGTTTGGCAACTTAGCTGACCGTTATTTTGATAAAATTTAATTTTTAATATTTTAAAATTATTTTGATGTCTTTTTATCAAAAATAAATTTCAAAAAATAAAAATATATTATTTTAATATATTTTTAAAAATAACCTCTATCATAATATAAAATATTATCTTCTTATTGGTTATTGTTTGTGAGAAGTTTTCTCTTTTCTTCTGGGATACGTTAATGAAAAGGGGTTGGTAATTAGTCTTGGATTAATTATTATTGTTATTGTTATTGTTTCCACATTAGTCTAATTTGGGTGATCTAGCTATAACAACCAGTCAACCACCTTTATAATTTCAAGACATACATGACCCCCTCTCTTAGCATCGCCATTGGAGAAAATCACGAAGTGCATTGCTTTCTAATCATGCTTCTTCTTTTCTTATTCTTTTTCTTTTTTTAACGGTTAAAGATGTTATTAAACTAATTTATGTGTTAATAGAGATTAAATTTTGTATCCTAATGTTTTAAAAATGTATTAGCACGTTTGAATAAATTCAGAGATTTGAATTTTCTTAACATTAAATGACCAATCATATAGTTTATCGTATAAACAAATAAACTCTAAGTTATCTCTTTCAATTTACTGTCAGTAAACTGTTTGGGTAAAAAAATAAATAAAAAATAAAATCAATTGATTTAGAGACGTGAAATAATGTTTTAAAAGTGTTTATTTAATTTATACAAAGATAATACCTTCATAATACAATTAAACTCTTTAAACCTCTTGAATAATAATAAAAAAAGATAGGAAAAAAATAAGGTTTTTCTTATATCTTTTCTCTTTATGTATAACAAGTTTATATAAACTTGAAATATTATGATAAAATTATATGATTATTAAAAAGATAGTTATATTTTAAATTAAAAAAATAACTGTCAAAACTCATTAGAAAAACTTTTCTATCATAGCTTTTATTTAATTATGATTGTTAAAAAAACAATTATATTGTGAATTAAAAAATTAACTGATAAAATCTACTAGAAAAACCCATTCACCATAGCTTTTATTTAATTTACTACAAAATAAAAATCAAGAAAATATTTATTTTCAATGCAGATGGATTTGAAACCACACCAGCATTTGCTTCACTTTTATTTAAAAGCATCAATAGGTCTCACCAATGTAACGTTACACTAGCAGCAGTACAGGTATAGTGGTTCCTGGAGTCATTTAAATTTCAAAATGGTGAGGTTGGTTCGAAAAGCAAGACGCTCAATTGGTTCGGATCGAGATCTATTTATTCTCTGTGACCCACTTCTTTGGTGACGATGAAGATGAATCATGACCATGCTTTTTAATCACCTACTACTGTACATGTTCTTCAGCTAAGGATCGATGATTCCAACACCTTAAATCTTGTCAATCCTTATGGGAAATGAATGGTAGACGATGCCCTGGTGAAATCCTGAAGAGCCCTGGATTCAAAACAAATTAATTGAAACGCAATCACCGACTGCATGGATGTACATCTGGAACTACAGAGAAGATCAATTCTCTTGCATTGCTGGCCCAGACATGATCTAACTGCCAACTTCATCAGCTTCAATGTATTTCCAACATGTAGTGCCCCACGGTTGCAACGATTTATCCCAAGAGGATTGGATGGTACATGTACTCTTCAAATCTTTACATCTTCAGTTTGAGTGTAATGGAAACTTATATGTATAGATTTCTTATGAATATATAAACTATCTGTCAAATTCTATATATAAAACTATAACTATAAAACTTGAAAAAAATAACGAGTTTAGCAAATTAACTTGAATTGATTTAAACTAGTCTAGAATAATATTGTGTGAAATTTTATTTTTTTATTTTTTAAATAATTAAAACAATATCATTTTTGACAATTTTTTAAATCAAATTGAGTATCATTCATTCAAGTTGATGCGGAAGACTAATCAAATTTAAACGAATTAATTTTCATATAATTCACAAATGAAAACTGCTCAAATCAAGTTTCAAGTTGATAAATCAATACATTAACCAGTCCGATTGTACCGAGTTCATGTAACACTTAAAAAGCCCTAATTGATAGAGGGGGGGAAAGAATCACAAACATAATTTTATATACTGTTAAAACAATTAATACTAAGCAAGAGCTGTCAAGCGTGTAAAATATAATAGGTATTGATCTTGACAAAGTACCAACAAGTTAGGTTAAAATGAGGTGCATATCTGAAGCATTCCTTAACGTTTAACGTCATAGGAATGTTCATATCGTGACAGTTAAGGTATCCTTTTCTATTTGGAATCTAAGCAAAAAAATTCTCCGTTTCATCAAATTAAGTCGACATCGGCTCATAAATTTCCTAATTTATATCATTTAAGCAAGAACAACTTGTTATCGTCAATCGACATCACACCAAATAATTCCGATAACGAAAAATAATTTTGATTAATTAGCTGTACTGGATTTGGAATTAATGCATTCACTGTTTTTATCAATAATAAAAAAAAACTTCTAGCTATATAATTTCTAGATGTAAGACCTGGATTAGCCTAGTAGGTTGATTTGTTAATTTAAGACTTGATTGATAAAGTCTTAATGAGTTTAAGTTAAAAAAAATAAAATTTTTGAATTAATTTATTGAAACCTGGTTAAAATTTGTTGATTTTTTTTTACAAAATAGTATTATTTTAATTTTTTGTATAAAAAAATTAAGTTACCTCATATTAACAGTGAATTATCTTATTTTGAAATAATTCTTTGAATTGAGATTTATAATTATGATAAAATTAATATAAAATAAAAATAGAGGAAAGAAAAGGTTGATATCCAATTAATATCCAATTTGTTTACATTGGAAATAGAATTTACAAGATTTTATTCTTCATTTTAGATCCATTGATATATATATATATATTACAAAACCTTAATAATTTATTATCCTTTCGAGTCATGCCAATGATTTAAGACCATACAATGACTCATCAAACCATGTTAGCAAGCAACCACGTGAAAGGTTTTTCCCATCAACAAACTTGGGAAGGCCAACAATTTCTTTTTTTTTTTTTAAAAGAGAGTATATTTCCCACAACGTTGAATGAAACCATTCACAACCCAACAAAAAAATAATAATCAATTATTAATTCAACAGAGAGAGAGATCGAACAAGACAGCAAAATATGGAGACCCACAAAGGAACATTGGACAGCTGTTTGGCAACCCTTGTCTTTGCCACCCTGTTCTCACCTTTCTCTTCAAAATCTCTCTCTTTACCCCTTTATATATGCGCACCCACACCCGCACAGTAACACCTACCATCCACATTCCTACAAGCTGTAGTCTCCATTCTCTCTCTGCAATTTCTCTCTAAACAAATCTCATTTCAAAGAGGAATTGTTGCGTCTTTCTTTCTTTGCTAAACAACAAGAAAATGGAGGCAATGAAAATGAAGGTCTTTGCTGTCTTGATGGTGGTCTTGATGGCCCTTTCAACCATGCAAAAGGCAACAGCTGCCGAAGCACCAGCACCAAGCCCAACATCTGATGCCACCATCTTTGTTCCCACATTCTTGGCATCTTTTGTTGCTCTTGCCTTTGGGTTCTTCCTTTGAGCCACCCAACTTCAACTCATTAGATGCTTTACCATGTTTTCTTCTCATTTCTTTCCCTACCCGTCTTTCTTTCCCCCTCTCTGATCTCATTTCTTTACTCTTTTGTAATCTTGGATCTTTCACGCTACAACATGGGAGATACAAAGGAAAGAGGGAGAGGAAATGGGTTGGGATTTTTCTTCTTCTTATTTTGTATTTATTTATGTATTGTTGATCTTTAAAGTCATGTACTTGGGGTGTGATTGATATATTTTGATGGCATTCGTATTGTAATTATCATGACTTGTATAATTCTTGTGTCTGTTTTTTTATTTTTTTTGGGGAGGGGGGGATGTGGAGCTAGAGTATTAGCTAGCCTTGAGCTTGGATTTGTGTTGGTGGATTTTGTCCATCCATTATTCATGTATCCTACTTGCCCTTGAGCTTCTCTCACTTGTATTTGTGATTTATTCTAGTAATAAATCTTCTTTTACTTCTACTTCTCCAATGTATGCTTGGTGTTCTTTCTTTTTTATGTGAGTAACTGGTGTTCTTCTCAACCATTTGATCACCTTCTAACAAATTCCATAATTTAGGCTTAGAGGGGTCATTAAGAAAAGATTGCTGTTAAACAAGTGAAAGAAAGAGTTGAGAGCTTTTGTTGGAAAGATGGTAATGAGCTGGAGTTTGGCAGATTCTACTGGATTTGTGTGGTGAAGATGATGATTGTAGACAGTGCTTGTTGGGGCCTTCAATTTTGACTGTATTAGGCACAATGTCACTGAATTTGAAGGCATGGCCTACCATGTGAATTAGAGAAATGGTTAAAATTTCATAACATGGGAAGAAATATGGTCCAGAATCAAATGGCCTGGTAGTTTATAGGAAAGGAATTGTTTTGCTACAAAATCCTGCCAGAAGCATCTCTATGATAATCACTGTCCAATTCAAATCTGTAAAAGGGCTTCCAAAATAACAATAACCAAACCTTAATTCCAAGCATTAGAGATGTTCTGATTCTAAGGGCCAAATGCATCTCAAAACTTAGGGGACACATTCCAATTTGGAAGGCTAAATGGCCTGGGAAATATTGCCCTTTGCCCTGATGCACCATAGCCCCACAAGAAAGATATTATGCAATTTGATAGAGACACATGATTCTTCCTTTGTTCTCATGAACTATACCATTGATAAATGATAGTCGTCAAAACTTTAGGGATGCCCTACAATGATATGCCACCATAACCCTGCTGAATTCTACCATCAATTTTGATTATCAAGGGAAACCATAGTCATTAATGGAAAAAACTAGTTTGTTATCTCTCAAATTATGTCACAAAAGGTT
Organism: Populus alba x Populus glandulosa; assembly: GCA_033617975.1. Classification (NCBI taxonomy): domain Eukaryota; kingdom Viridiplantae; phylum Streptophyta; class Magnoliopsida; order Malpighiales; family Salicaceae; genus Populus; species Populus alba x Populus glandulosa. The sequence continues at coordinate 26,516,447 of CM066145.1, read as the reverse complement.
CCATTGTCATTAAACTCTGCCATCCTTGTGTTCCCCATTAATTTCACCAACTATAGTTTTTTTTTTTTTTTTAAAAAAAATTTAGAATCACTATTGAGGCCATCCAATCCCAAACCACACCACAAATGCATTGGATTATTAGACTTGGGCATTTTATCAAGCAATGTTATGAGAATTATGAGTAAGAGGGCAGGGCAGGAGTTAAAACCAGTTGTTGATGTGAAATTGTTAACAAATGGCACATGCTTGTTGGGGCCTAGAATGTGAGATTGCAGCCCCCCCCCCCCCCCCTCCCTGTAAGGCTTCATAAAAATATTAAGCTTTGTAAGGCTCTCTAATGGCCTTAATCATGGATACTTGTACTCACTAATATATTGTTTAGTAAGTTGGAATCCAAGCACCTGCTGCCCATTATAATTTTGTTTTCACATGCATAATCAACTAAATTAAACTGAGGATATATATGAATAAAAATGCTTGCAAAGATGAAATGTGGAATCTCACATCATTTGTGTGAAAGTGACCATATCCAGAATCACCAGGCAGAAGTGGTTGGTCGGGGTAAGCTTTGTCTGGACGCCAAGACTTGGCATAAGAAACCGTGGCTTCTAGAAATTAGTGCCACCCATATCCTGTCCCTTTTTTCTCTTAAATTATTTTTTGGTTTGTTGAGAATCCATTATTTACACGAAACCCGTTAGTTTTGTGTAAAGTAGATTGTTTTGGAAAATACTCTCCATGAGACTTTCTTTTTTTACTGTTTGCTTCAAATTTATCGAGTCTCTGATTCAGGTTAGAAATTGAAGAAGTTAATTGAACTTGAAGAAGTTAATTGAAATTAATCTATTCAATTCAAAACAACGTCATTTTAATTTATTTATTTTTGAATTGTCCAGGATAGATTCAATATCTATGGCTCGGTTATGTCAATAAAAACTACTTGAAACTAATGGATAGTGTTTAATCATGTATGGAAAATATGAGGTAAAAAGGAAATGGCAAGAATTAATTGATCAGGTTTATCAACGGAAGAAAAACATCTTCCACCTTAGCTATAAGAGAATCATAATAATAACAAAAAAAATAATAATTTTGAACTAGATGAAGAACAATGGACACCATTACAATGGTGGTAATGTCTAACATAAACTAAAGATCTCTTGTAGCAATGAACTGTCCTATTCATTTACATCTTCAGCATCTGCTGTCAAAACTATACCTGTTAGATCTAACTATTTCTTCCCAAACATTTCATTTCTTACTTTCTACGCCTTCAAAAAGGAGGGCTATCTATCAGCAGGCTACAATTACGTTTACATTTTACAGTTTATTGTACATAGGCGGATGAAGGCACGGTGCGGCAAGGCACGGCACAGGCAGAGTTTTGCTTGAGATTTCTGAGTCTTCTTCAATATCTAGAAAGAGAAAAACCAAGCAAGTTGCTTCTCTCTTATACCTGCGACCGACCAGGCTGTGAAGAGAGCTCTTTATCAGCAAAATGAAGCAGTCTTCTGAGTCTTAAAACCATGTCACAATGAAATGGGAGAGCAGTTCGTCGCTCCAAGTATGCTGGGCTCACAGTCATCCAAGATAGGGCTTGAAGTTCTGCTGCGATGTTTTCAAGAATTAATTGGGTTCCGATTTCTAAATCTTTACCATCTGTGCCTAAAGTCCGTCCCCCTTGCTTCAGAATCCCTCTATACATTTTATCTTCGGTCATGTTGTTACCTCCATAATAATCAATGAGACTCACAGAAAGAACTGAAGGCCATTCTTCTCTTGCATCGCTCCTATAGTCGTTCCTCATGGAAGGTACAGCTTTTGAAACCACGAAACCAGTGGAGAGAGGAATGGCAGATCCCTTACTATGAAGGAGATGAGCAAGTGGTGGGGATTCAGCAGTGAGGCATGTGGGGTGCTGCAAAGGTGTTGGGGGAAGGAAGCGCATGCTGGGTGACGGAATCAAAATGTAAGATGCGGATGTTGAACCAAGAGACTTGACAGGAGAGATACCTTCCCGATAGATTGATGGGCCAACACTACTGCCATTTCCTCCTACACAAACTTTTGCTATTAGTACTCAAGGTAATAAAGTTTCAAATTCCAGCCCCGATTAGTGAAGGAAAAGATGTTCCAAAAAATCTCAACATACACCTGATTACAAGGATTTGATCATACGTGCTAAGATATTAACAACTCCTCTAAACAAGCCACACCAAAAATATTTCAAATGTTCCTATAAGTCACCAAGTATGTGTGCCTATGTAATTGTCCATGCATGCCCAGTAAAACCATTCCCACTATTAAGCACCATAATGTGAGTTTTTAACATGTTTATTATTGTGCATCTTCATCACCACACCAACATAAGAACATTATCTGAAGTCACACCAAAGATTTCCCACAAGGACACTAAGACTATGCCAAGGTGTCCATCCACATCCAAGAAAATAAGACGGCTGATAAAAAGTAGCTACAAGAGACATCAAAACCAGATGCAACAAACAATAGAAGAAGAATGTAAACTTTTTTAACAAGAGCATCAAAATGCTTTGAATATGAATGCATTGAGGGGAAATAAAGAATGAGAGTGAGGGAAAGAATATCATCTTACCAGGAGATGGCATATCAGCCTGAAACATTAGATGTAAAGAATGGTCGACTGAAATTGTAACAAAAGTGATGCTCTGCACCCACTGAAGCATCCCCCTTGAGTTGTCAACAACAGTGTGCCCACCCATAAGCTGTTTTCTTGAAGAAGGTTGCCCCAAACCACCCTTCATATAGCCAGATGCTTTCAAGAGAGGACTATACAATGGACTAGGTGAGGAAGGCAGGGTTCTTTCTTGAATTAAACTCATCTCCTGCTGCTGCAAAGAAGCACCATTAGTGCTTGCAGCCATCCCATCAGGCATTGAGCGCCGTAGTTGCAGTGGCCATTTCTTCACCTCAGAACCCCCAACTGAATAAATGGCTCTCTGCCACTCTGTTTAATCACATAATATAAGAAAAATAACAGAATGTTAATGCCAAAAGGATAGAACAAAAATAAAGGTCATGTCATAATTACAGCATTAGAAAATCCTTCATCAACAGGCTAAATGGATAATAGTTGCACGAGACTATAAATTTCTGGCAACTTAGCAACAGGTTACAAATACTATAAACCATATACAGGCACTCCAAAACTGCAGCCATTACTGGTAATTGGTAAGTGAAGTAAAATGAAAAACATCTATTATTTAAACTGAATTCATAAACCATTTACTTGTTGCACTTGAACAATAAAATAGTCGTGAAGCAGCTATTCCAACTAGTGGACATGACAAATCAATTGACGGTCACCATCAAATAGAGAACAATAGAGGACTATGTGAAAGGAAATTTTGTACCTATGTACTCAAGCTCAAAGAAGCTTCCAATGCGAGTAATCACAAAATCTCTAGGCTTTACACTGCCAGTATCAGGAGAGGAGCAAGACTGAAGTATCTGACATCCTTGCTGCAAAACTTGCACAAAAAGGCATTGGAGACCTTTTGTATCCTGGCGACTGCTAATTCCACCAAAAGGGAATATATGGCTGTCAAGCAATTCTCCTCTTGCATCTGTCCAGATGCAAACTAGCCAACGCCAGTCCTCTGTCCATCCATAGCAGCAATGCAGGCTTGGAAGTGCTTTTTGATGACTAGATCCAAGGCCAGTGGGCTCAGATCCATCATGTTGAGAGCTAGATCCAGTATCCACACTCCCTGCTGAGCTTGCACTTTGCATGAAGCTTCCACTGCTATCATCAGATTGCATCTTTAAAGATTCAGAGCCTAAATTACCAAAAACTGCAGGCGTGACAGCATGCTCCAGAGATCCAGGCTCTGAAAGAATAAAAAGTGGTTCAAACATGAAGTGAATGTCCTCTTGAAGAGAAAAATCTCCATTTCTGTTTGGATCACAGGTCAAGCCTCCAGTCCTTATTGTTTGCCAGGAATTATCCCAGGTACCGGCTCTCAATCTAGAATCAATATCAGCCTCTCGTGGTAAAGAATTCCACATTGCTGGAACAGAACTCATTTGTGTTAATGCTGAGTGAGATCTACTTGATGCTGATGATGACTGAACATCATTTGAAGATCCTTTTGAAATTCGCCGAGCCTTATTGTAGACAGTGAAAGCAGTCTCCTTAAGAATGATGAGCTCATTAAGAGCTGGACTTGTAACCCTAAAAATGGCATCAACTGTCACGATTTGCAATACCAATTTAGGAGTGCTAAACCCTGAAAGTACTAGAACATTTGATGCTGATGCATCATCCACAGCTGCCAAACTGCTTAATGCTTTTCTGACCTGACCCAGCAACATAGACCTCCTCTCTCTATCAGCTGGGGGAATGATTGATCCAATAGCAACAGAGGATTCAATGACAGTTTGTAGAACTGCAGCAGGTTCAGGAAAGGGGCACACCACATAGATAACCTAAGTAACCATCAGAGAGGTATTCAGTTACAGAATAATTTACTAGCATGCTGTTATGTGCCTGACACAAGATGCAGACAAGCATACTGTGGCCACTAAAAAACATATTATTTCAAGCTCAAGAAACAGAAACACAACATAATAGCACACAGCATGATTTGAATTCTACAGATTATGGAGCTTAAAACTAGCAGAAAGTAATAACAAACCCATCTAGATTACCCGAAAGCACATAAAAAACATAATTTCAGGAAGCAGTTTCCAATCATAACAAGATATCACAAGTAAAATCATAAGTTAATGACACCATCCATCAAACATGGAGAGCATCTCATCAACAGTGGTGGCTAAAAGTGAAAGAATTGGAAAACACCATACTAATAATGTCATTTTGGGATACAAAAGGCAAAGCAATTGGAGAAAAAAAAATCCAACACATCCTTCAGAAAAGGAAAATAGAAGTTGCTACTTACCATACAAGAACTGCTACTTCCTTCTTTTGGGTTTGTCAATAATGATGGACCAATTTTCAAAGCCTTGACAGCTTTTGAGAGAGACTTAAGATAGCTCGCCAGGTCCCAACCATTGGAGAGAGAGAGAAAATAATCACTTATCGATCCCACAAGAGATGCATTACTGCTTTCTATCTTCATTGATTGAGGGCAATCAAGTAGTACAAAACCAGTATACAAAGATTTCCCAGCATCCATCTCCATATGGTTTCCCAAACTCTGAGGTGAATGAGTTCCCAGTTTGCAAGTTTCATAAACTGAAGGGAAAAAAAGAGTCACTTACAATACTGAACCAATTTTTACATGATGAAATGGAGCCATTGAACTTAAATGAATTACTCAAATAGGATATGGAATAGAAAAACACATGATTGCACACACATTGATAAATCCAGGAAAATTTCATGAAACATGTGTTTTACAAGTTAGATACAGAAACACAAGTGAAAAGAATAAGTCAATAGCAGAGGCTTTTTTCCTCTACGGCTAGGAACTTCTTCAACAACAGAAAAACAACTTCCCTAAAAGACTGGGATCACAAAATTTTAAGCAGCAAAATTCTCACATAGTTGTTAGCAGAACTTGAACAAAACCTAGAAATCACTTTCTTCCTCCAAGAGAAAAGTATGTGGGACCCCTCCCCTCATTGGAATGGTTGGGCGTATTTTATAAACATGATGAATTGACACATCACCAGGGCAAGAATATACACTCACCAGTTCCAAGTTGTTGGAAAAAATCTGCAGCAGCAGAAGTAAGGGGATCGATGTCTGGACATACAACATAATAACTAATCTGCAAAAGTTAACAAACAATAAAGTTGCATTATCATCTACAATGAAATCCACAAAAGATCTCTTTCAGAGACAATAAAAAAAACCAGGGATGCAAAACAGACAGCAGGAGTATCCTTAGAATGCACTGGTTGCAAGGCTCTTACTGGTTTTGGTGAAGCATATGGTTCAAAAGGAGCCTTTTCCCAGAGTTGTAAAGAGCTTGCCGATGTCTTAAGCCAATCATCCTGGTACCTATTAGACAAAAAAAAAAAAAAGCACGTATCATACACAATGATACCAAATATTAAAGCTGAATGAAAAAACTGAACTCACAGAGCTATCCCAAAAATTCCCTTCACATTCACTGAAAAAGAGGAAAGGCAATGCTCATCTAAAGATATTAAATTTGTTTCTTAATTTATCAGGTGTTGACGTGGAATCAAAACCAATCACAATACATACCCAACAAGAATAGCAGGTGAGGGAAGAACAAACACTGTCGGTTTTATCCTGAAACGCAGCTCTGGCTCTATTTCCTGGTTTGATCTCCTTTGGGATGTCTCATCCACTTTAGCTCCATCCAATGTACTGGATGCTGCAGCAAAAAATGTTAAGTACCTGTAAATTCAAAAACCAAACATGCCATGGGATGTGCACATGAACACAGCATTACCATACCTTTGAGAGACAATGATCCAGCAGCACAAGAGAGGGCTGGGCTCATTGGTTCTCCAACAGGCAGTGTTACAATGCTTGAAGAATCTTTGCATCCACTTAAAGTGGACTCCCCAATGGGTCCATCACATGTGGTTGCTCCATCACCTGACTGAAAGCGGCCTTTGCACCAATCAGTGACACATAATGGACCATCCAAATTCCCAAATGCAGATTTTAAGGCTGTTTTAATTTCAGACTGCAGCAAGCTAATCACTGCAGAAGAATGAATCTGAAGAACAGGAAAGTGGTTCTCATCATAATACAGAAAAAGATGCTTAGATGGAGAAATATAGTAACTGTTCGACCATTATCCGACAATAAATTGTACTAAATGAAAAACAAAAGCTTACATCAGCAGAAAGTGGATCAACTAGTTCTACGCCAGCAATGTCCAGAGAATGACAAGCAGCCAAAGCCCCCCCACAACCTGCATGGACCATGGAAGGCCCACAAGAAAATCCACGCCTCCAATGTTCTTGTAATGCAAGCCAACCATAAGGACCATCACCACAATCTGCATCCAGAGCCACATCAACGAAGGAAGTAGCTTGTTGGACAAGCAATGCCATGCCATCCAAAAGCTCCTGCAGAGGCTGCTGCCTCTGCCTATAAGAGAGAATTCCTTCCTCATTGAATGAATGGTGTGGCAAGGATGCGCTAACTTCAATATTTGGTGACCTAGTATGTTTTGTTAATTTAGGAACTCCAACAGAGCGCCAAACACCTACAGGTGCATTGAGGTGTCCATCTAGCAATCCCCCATCCATTTCCCCAGCTATTCTAACTGGTATAGATTCTTTTTTCTTCACTTCATACCTGCCAGATATGCTGTCCGTCATGGTACTTGCATCACCGTGCAGCTGATTCAAAACAGTGCTTCCACTTAACCTACTCAAATTTACAGGTGTAGGGTTACCATAAGACAACAGCTTGTGTCGCATACTGCACATGGAAGCTTGAAACATAATGCATTCTACTTCAGTTGCCAGAACAGTCTTCATAGAAAATAAGAAATTTTCAGCTCCTAGTATGCCATCGCTCATTTTCCTCTGGACAGATTTGACAGTATTTGAGGAATTGGAAGTCAATAATGGAGATGGCACCATCGCCTCACTTGTAGGATGACTTTCATTAAATATAAAAGTTCTTCTATCAAGATGCACTTTCCCACTTTCCACAAGAGTGTAATATTTTTTTGTGTCATTCCTTCCAGCACCTGTTTTCAGATTCACCTGCATACCAGTTTTCTCATTTGATCCTTCAAAGAAAGGAGAAGATGGTGGTGTTGCACCATATGCATACTTATTTGAACTTGGATTTGAGCTCTCCACTTGGCGAGATTTTGGACAATATGGGCGTCTGAAAATTGATGAGGAGAATTCGCTTGTAGGGGTTTCAACTGCGCCATATTCTGGAGCAAATGTCAACAAAGCTTCGGCTTTGATTAAATAATCAAACTCACCTGAAGAAGATGGTGGAGTGCAGTTCACTGGAACTAATGCCAGAGCACCGTGAGTGGCTTCTTGGCTTTTGCTGGCACTTTCATCTATGGCTGCTGCAGGAGATGGATTAAAACTTTCGAAAGATGGGAAAGCTGAAGGCAGAAGCATCTGATCCACAACATCCATTACTCCTATAGGAGTGTTAGCAACTTCACCACAATCTGGACCAGAAAACATAAGAGCCTGTGACTCTGCTGCTCCAGGAGGCTTCACAAAACAAAGGGCTGGAATTAGTTCCAGAAAAGCTTAAAACTTTATTTTTTTTTACTATAACAAGGCAATAAAGCAATTATAGACCTTCCAAGCTCCCAAGGGGAAAATTGATAAGAAATTCTCGAACTTCAATTCAAATAAAACATCTAGATTCTAGTGCTATTTGGCAATTGATAGAATGCAACATCAAGGTCTGTCAGCAGAAAGAAATGCCTTCTAGGTTCATAAGGACAATAATAATCTGTATTGAGTGTCAAATATTCCATTGCTTTGTATGGAGTATTTTATTTCCCGTGTCACAAAATGTTTTCCCATCGACATATCTACAATTCTTATACATTCCTTTCAGGGGATAAACGTTCAATAAAAATTTGCATGCACTAGTAAAAGCATGCATACAAATGAATATCTCCCGTAGTTGTGCACTGTGTTACGCTTGCAGTTTATAAGAGATTACCTCTCCAAAAGGCAGATCATCATTCTCAAAGAAGTCGCCAAAATCACCAAATTCAGAGAGAAGAGCTTGGATATCCATTCCTGCACCCCTGTCATCATCCCAATCCAAACGAGATCCAATCTGCTCATTTGCAATTCCTGTAATAGCTGAAGCATTAACTTCAACCGAACCAAACTCTTGCATAGGAGCATTTTTAACCATGCCCACTTGACCATATGGCTCAGTCATTCCTGTTTGAGGACGCTTAGAACCCTGCATAAGAAGCATAGTCATCTGTCTGAATCCCACAAAATGTCTAAAACGAACACACATAAAGACAGGTTCAAGTGCTGTTCAAATTCATCATCCATAAAGACAAGTTTCCACTTTCCAGTGTCCCTTAATTAGTCACAACCCATTCAAACCATGTCAAGAAAATCATGAAAAAGGAACCCATCTTGCCTAACAAAAAATGTAAGGCAACAGCATCAAAGGCTCATGCCTAGATCATATTGATAAGATATATATGAAAGAAATGAACATAATCACCTACAACTTCTAATGAGGAGTAATTAAGTGCAGCCATAGTCAACTAAAGGGAGTGGTTTCTTTACCCCTGTATACCTTCTTTGCAGGATAAAACTCAATCAAATCGCATATTGCTCAAGAGGAGACCAGATGGGAGTCAATTAAGAGAGCAATCTAGTAAGCAGACCATGGAAGTGCATATTCAACCCCAACTCAGAATCCACAGTTTGGGCAATTGATAGTTTAGTTGTAGGGGAAAATTAGGCAACAGCATCAAATGTTCACACCTAAATCATATTGAGGGGACCTCCAGGAATGAGAATTTTTAATATTAATCAAAACAGTAGCAATCATACAGAAATTCCTGCTAGAGGCCACAGGCAACATAAAAGCAGTAACCCATGTCTAACCCTCCCTAGTCTCTTATCACTTTGGAAGTAGGGTTGAAAATGGGCTGATATGCATTTAGGCAGAATCATGGATTGTTAGGATTGCTGAAGTACCATAAAGGTCCTAGACATCCCTTTTACAAATCACAAAAAATATAAGAATAAGATCAAGAATCTAAGGATTCAGTGTATAGGAATGGCAAGTAGCCTGCTTCTATTGATGAAACACAATACAAGAATGAAACAACAAAATGATCCAACTCACAATAGAACTTGCAATAAGTATAATTTTGTTAGATTGCAGTATATGTGCATGCATGTAACAACACATTCCTGCTGGACAGTTGCCAACATGAAATGGCAATTACATAATCTACTTTGCTAAATTCAACTATGTGAAGAAGACATTGAGCTATGTACTGGCAATTTCTGCACAAGAAACGACTACCTTGTGGGAGTTACTAAATGGCATAAACCTGTGAAATATTAGGCTGACAAAGGCTATAGTACTCAAGGCTTCTATTAGATTTTTGTATTCACAATTGTTTATTCTATTTAGTTTATACAACAAGCCTCAATTCCAAACTAGTTAGGGTCAGCTATATGGATCCTTTGGTGCCATTCTAAAAGGATCATATACCATACTATCTAGTTTGTGCACACTTAAAAAGAAAAACCCATGCCAATAAGATAAACTCAAAAACAGGAAAAGATGCTTGTCCCTTGTGTTTAGATTTTGTGGACATGTCATTATATGTAGACTTTTGTGAACTTTAGTGTTTACAACACCATCTTCATCTTCAGCTGAAACATAGGTATCCTTGTCTACAGATAATGAATAAACTCAAGGAATGTAGAAGTCAATACTATGAATATGGATGAAAAGGAGTACCAATTTGAGGTCATCAATTTCCATCTGATCATTGGAAGGTAAACCGGATTGTCTGCATGACAATGAATCACCATCAGCCTCAAGCTCACCGGTGGTCATCTTGTAATCACTATCACTAGAGCCGCTGCTTATGGAGCTGATGCTGCTACTATTACTATTGCTACTACTGTTATAGCTGTGCTGCATACGTAATCCATTAGATTCAATCCAAGATCCTTCCAGAAAATCTGTATCACCACCACTGAAGAAAGAAGAAAAATGTAAGAGCCAAACTGAAGATTAAAGACCATAATTCCTGTAAGGAGTCTTTTTTGTTTCAAAACCTTTTTACTAATTATTGAAGTAGAGAAAAAATCAAAGTGTGTGTATAACTAAATGAGAAGTCAATATAATTTTTTAAACATTATTCATGTTGATGACAAGGACTTAAAAATAAGGATGTCCTGGGTCCATAATTATGAGACAGGCAGTATCTATTCAAGTCTTGCTTGTTCTACTAAACCACATTTAACCAGTCATAAAAATTACCACGAAATTTAATCATTGAATGTTTTGTAGCACCATGACCTCTAAATAATGGGATTTTCACTTCCCATTACCATTTTTCACTGTTATAACAGCACTTTCTCAAATCACAACCATAAATTACATACTGTTGTGTATGCCAACAGTTTTAAAAATCCCCACCAACAGTTTTGATTTCTATCCCATTTCTTTCATACTTTGTGTTTTTGCACTTTTTCGAAGCACCCCACGCCATTTTCTTCAATTACACACACACACACGCACGCATATATATATATATATATATCAATACCATTTTCACCTGGATCAAGCATTAAACTTGAAACATTTGCTTCAAAAGTCAAGATCCAACTATCCTTTTTTGAAGATTTGAGGTAAATATCCCAGTAAAAGGACTGTTTTGTAGACGAATATTTTATGACATTGAAGCATAGGGTATTTTTATAATATTTAACCAGTCATAGTGTTGCTATTGTGTTCATTAAGATACAGTATTAAAATGGCTAGTTACTAAAAATTTGTTAAAAGTTACTAATGCTGCATAATGAAGATGACCAAGGCAATCAAGCTGTCATTGGGATCGTGATTTGAAAGCATGGCAAACAGAATCTAAGGTGGCACATACATGACCTAAAAAAAGACCCAGGCATATAGATAATTGTCAAAAGATAAAGCAAGTGATGGACTGGATTTATTAACTTCAAAAAAATTGGGAACTTTAACAGCATAATTTCTCAAGTAGTATCAGCGATTTTTCTTCCAAAAATGATCATAACTAACCAGTGCATAAAGAATGATGAACCAGGCAGTGATGAACCTATCCAATTTTGTAGCCAAAATCTGCAAGTACAAAATCAATATTAGCTTAAGCCACATATAACAACATTTATGAACAAACAGAAACAAGTTTTGTGATCATCCCATCTATTAAACTAGAGAATAAATATACCCCCAACCTTGAAAAGTATAACCCTCTCTCCAAAACTAGAAAATAACTACAACATAATTCAATTTACCTTTTCAAAGAAGACCTGGCAAAAGATTTTGGCAAGACTGGGACAACAATTGCTTCAACTGGATATATAAATGCTTTCTCATAAGCTGATAAGTGATCTGGTGATACCTTCTGATCACCTCTCCTTACTGCAGGAGATTCTGCAATATGATTCTTGGATGAATTCTTAGTTGACTTCAAGTTTGTTTCCAATTCCTTGTCACTCTCTGACCTTGGGCAGCCTAGTGTAATTTCAACATAGCAATTTTGCTCCCTCAGCTGGCAGCCAGGCCCTTGAGAAACATGATACGGCAGGCCAATAAATCCATTCAATGTCTTAGACTTGCCAGAACTGTTGAGGAAAACGTAAGTTGCCAGTATAAAATATTAACCTAAACTCCAAAAGAAAGGAAGAAGTGTGAACATACAGATTTCTACATAAAACACAAAATTACCTCATGAACACTTGCTTGACAAGATCATCCGGACAACATCCTGTCAGTGAACCACGAATTCCATGGGGAGAAGCAATCACTACAAGATGAAAACACAAGACACAATTTAGAGATTCTGATATAGAAAAGATACGCATAATTCACATTGTCACATGACAAGAAATTCAGCTATTCATAAAGAAGGAAGGGTGGGTGAAACAAATGCCCATAGATAGACCTTTCCACCACCAATATGGGTGGTTAGAGGGATGTGGAATATTTTACAGGTTAAGCATGTGTAGAAATACTGGATAAATAATTGCTCAAATAAATCATAACCATATGCTTTGCAAATACATATGTTGCTGTCTAGAACTCAGAAATGATATTCCCAGTAACATGGCCAAGTTATTCCTAGTTGACCATGTGGCACAACCTTGAATACTTGCAATAAGAACAAAATTGCTTGAATGTTGAAAACACTGAAACCTTAGCAGGGAATCCTTTGAATGCCTTCATGATACAAATCACAACATCCCAACATGTTCATGCATCAACAAACTACCTTCTCCACACTCCACAAGGAAAAGTGATGTCTACCTGAGCCACAGTCAATTGCACTTTTATGTTTATTTATATTTCCTTCCCGTGATTACTATGTCTTGAAGGTATTTTAAAGTAGTCGTTCAAACTCAGACAACAATTTTTTTCTCTTATGTTTCTCAAACCAGTATCCACATGTTATGACACTCCTTTTCATCTCTCTTTCTTGTTTCAGACACCATCCAGAAGCTATGATTCAACTAGATGAGGTGCTTCTTATCTTATTATACTTGTGTTAACTTACAAAACCCTTTCCTGGATGCTTGGAGCAAGGGTAAATCAAAGCTTAAGCCCTAAACAACATGGGAAAAAAAGTGAAATTGGTTCCATAGCTCAATCCAATCTTCAAGCACCATTGTTGCATACCATTCCAGAAATTATGAATTACCTAGACATAATAAACATAACAAAAATAAAAAGGCTTTCTGATTCTGTAATCACCATGAAGATGTCCTAATATTCTTGTAAAATATGTGATAAGATCATTTCTAAGAAATCCCAAAATATAATGTGCACCAACCTGGAAGCCTATAACTGGAATTAGAAGAAGACTGTTTTAAAACTCTTTCCACGTCACCATTTGAAAGTGCACGGACATGCCTGAAAACATATTAAACATGTATATTAGGGAAAGTTATTGGTGCAATAACATAACTAGAAACGATTAATTTATGAAATTTCAACCAACTTTGCAGATATTATCGCGTGCACAAAGATCGCCTCCTCAGAGGCAGAAAAGATGAATTCAACTGTGGGCTGTCCTTTCCTGCAAAACATTCACCAAAAATAAACCACTGAATACAACAAAATTACATTATTAAAAAGAAACATAAGTTTGACTGCCTAACACAATATTACACCTTTTTACTAGCAGGTTTAGTCATGAATTGGATTGAAAACGAATGGCAGGTGGGGAAAAGCAACAGCAAGGACCAAAAGAATGCAGAGGCCCTAAAATCATTAAATTGTTTGATATCATGTTTTTGGTGATGAAAATTGCCATTATTATAATTATACTACTATTAATCAAGAAATATTTATGTTCAACCTGGAAAGTCCTTCACTTTGAGATGGATGGTACTTCAAAAATACATCTCCAAACCTCATGTACGAATGCCCGGTCAATGCTCTGTAAAAACCAATATAATTTTAGTTTAAATAATTCAAACATAAAATATAATGGATGCTTAAAATCCAGAAAAAGCAACAAAAGTTTACCTCTCTATATAATTCCTCAAAGACTGAGAAAGGGCTGCTGCAACCTCTTCAGAGTCCCCAGGAGCCACCCAAACTCCAGATGCAACAACTACAAAAGAAAGATACAAAGAGATTAAACTCATGATAATATAATTATCCACCATTAGCTCAAGTTCCATACAAATGTTGCAAAAGGCGAACAGAAGATAAGGTAATGACGATAACAGACATTCATAACTTGCCTGAATCGTTAAAATATGAATTTCAGAAAAAAATAAAATAAAGGGAGTGGCAGCGACAGAGACTCATGAACAAATGTTACCTCTTAATCTAGACACTGCAGCCTGTGCCTTATCAACAACAGATGAGTAACGTCCACGAAGGAAAAGCCAGAGCTTTATTTTCTCATCTGTTAGGAAGTTATATAACCAACACAGTCAGACCTCAAACACAGCCTAACCCATGCATGATCACAAGATCAGATTCATTTGTTTGTTTTTCTCTTTCATGCATGGAAGCAAGGACCATGTGGTTGGTAGATGGTCACTGATTGCAATTCTTACCAGGATTATGTAGACCTTGTGATGGATCCCAAGGTCCAACAAAGGAATTGGTCCATGTGCTTAGAAACCCCTCCTTCTGCAACTGAAAATGAGCTGAAAGCACAAGCCATGTAGCAAAGTCTTTCTGCTCTACTTTTACACTGTTCAACCATAAAAAATATCTTTTAATGATCTTTTAACACCTAACTGTGAGTACCATCTCTAATATATAGATGCTCTTGAGTTCAAATCACAGGCAAAGATGAGCGATGCAAATGATTCTTGCCTCTTATCAGGTAAAGAGTTCAAATCAGATTCATTAGGGAGAAACTGGAACCATGATACATGATGCAGACCACCCTGTAGAAATGGTTGATAAAGTTAAGAAAGGAAAATGGAGCAAAAGAAGGATAGTTATTAACAAACTCCACAAAGATGACATGCATAAAAACTAAATATTCAGTTCAAATTGTTATAAAATGGAAATAAAATTCTGTGGCAAGTTTGATCAGGCATTCAGGCAGAAAAAGAAATTCTCAAATTCATAAGAACATTACGTGCAAGAGCAAATGTAAAATAAGAAGAATATAACAAAGATTGAAGCCAATAAGAACAAAAAAAAACCCTTAAAAATGTTGTTAGCCACAAATATGCCAAGATCTTTTGATATTTTACTACCATTTTGAGAAAACAAGTCTTCCAGCAACAGTCGGACAAGTAGGGAATGCTGGGGTGAACCAGAAAAGTTTGGGTAGAGCGCCGCATAAAAGGACCAAGGCAAACTTAAGAATAGAAGGGAAAACAGAGGATCTGAGCCATGAAGCTGTTGTTAAAGCCAATTAGGTTTTTTTTTTTTTTCATATCTAAAAAGCATTAAGTTTGTCCAGATAACAGAAAAGAATTGTTATTAATGCATGAAAAGGATTTTGAGAAAGCAAAGTGAAGTAAAGTAATTTGGAATAGCTTGACATGCTCAAAGGAATGGCATATTTGGAAGGAGCATGATTCTAGAATCAATACCAGCACTTACCTATTCATCTAATTTTGGATAAAGAAGCTCAGATGCCATCACTTTAGCATTCCGCCATGTGCATCATTACAGGAGTATCTTTACTATACATGCAACTCTCATTTCACTTGGTCAAGTTTCATGATCTCTAGAAGAATGTCTCATTTCCACCATGCATTAGATTTTTTCTCTCCTAACAAAATCCCTCTCAATCACTTCCTATAAAAAACCACATCCCGAAGAACTCTATACATAGTAATCCATTTACACAAAACGCATTCCTTTTTAAATTAAGCAGCTAATACGCCACCACTAACACAAATCAAGTACTACATATAATGCCACACGACTTTTCAGTTAATTCATCTGAAAATTTAAAACCTTGATCCCATCATTAAATCGGATCAAATAACAACCTCAAACAAACAATCTAACTCGAACATCCGATAAAACTTAGCATTTCTCTAAATAATAAACTTGAATTTCAATTATTCATCCAGGCACAAAACCCGAAGAATCCTTTGCATTACTCAATAACAAACAATTCATTAACCAACTACCACGAGAGAGAACTCAGTAATAAATAATAACAGAGCTGGAAAAAAAAAGTAAGAAAAAAATCATTAAAAATACATACAATTTTGAATACATTGGTCCACATTTTCTCCTCCTTCTCCAACCTGTAAAAGCTTTCTTTGTTTTTTGCTCAAAAAAGAAAATTACTCCACAAATTACATCTCTCTCTCTCTCCAACCTGCAAAAGAAATCAAACGGTGAAGCAGTGATATACTCAACAACTCAACGCCGTTTAGTGAATTCGAAAACGAAAAACCCTAATTAAAAAAATCGGAAGAGAGAGACGTGATTTGATTGGCTTACCTTATGAAGAAGGAGGAGGAGGAGGAGCAGCAGAAGCTGAAGAAATAAATAAATAATATTAAAAATAAATAAACTGGAAAGAATTGAAATGAGGTTTTGCATAAAATGGATTCCTCGCCACTCCAGAGAAAGGGAAAGGCCCAGCCAGAGCTCAAGCCAAGCCGACCCAGTCAAGCTCACGTGTCAAGCCCACGTGTGTTTTGAGTTGTGTGGAATGAAAACCTAAAGTAGTTTTTAAATTATTTTTCATTTAAAATTATATTAAAATAATATTTTTTTTATTTTTAAAAAATTATTTTTATATCAGCACATTAAAATAATTTAAAATAAAAAAAATTATTTTTTTAAAAAATACATGAAAGCAACATCATATCATTTTATTTTTTAATATTTATTAAGATATATATTATCATAAAAAATTGAGATTGACTTAAATTCTTATTTTAATCGTTTTATAAGTTGTAGCTAAGTCGATTAGCATGCAAGACATGTCAAGGAATTTGTGTTTATATTGGGTCTATAATTGTTTTTTACCAGATTTACTTTCTTTTTAATTTTGATATAATTTTTAAATATTATTATAAATCATTTTTTTATTATTAAATTTTTAAATATATTTTAAACATTATTTTATCAAATTTGATTTTTTTAGCTTTTAATGGTGCAAAAAATAGATATATTATTTTTTTATTAACTTACTTTAATTATCATAAAAAAAAACATAGAATAATGATTACAGTTAATGTGATAGCTAAAATAACAGAAAACTTATGTCGATGATTTTTACTTCAAAAAAATTTAGATATCTCCACCCTCAGCATAGCGCGGGCAGAGATTGATCAAGAACGTTTTTATAATGTTAGCCTTCTTGAGAAATTTGAGCAACTCGAAGTGCCGGCAAGCTTGTTTGGCAAAGCCGCAAGGTGCGACGTTGCCCTCTGATAATGATACTTTTTCAGGCACAGAGGAGACTCTTGTTGATCAGAACGGAAGTTTCCATGGCAGTTTCATTAGTCGGATGAGCCAGTTCAACAGCTTGCATAGAGTTGATGTCACCATCAATGTCATTACTGCATTTTGGTCCAGGTCTAGAATTAGATCAAAGCATCCAAAAATCGAACCACCATCTGTTAATAAAGGATTGGTGGATCCATCAACACGAACTGGATCGTTATCTCCTGATTCATTCGCAAAGTTCTTCACTCTGATGTTTCATGGATCGAGTGAGATTCTAAGACAAGACCACACTCTGAACATATTGTGTCTCCCCTTAAATGGTCGAATACTACCTGTAACGAGGAAGAGCAAAACCATTCTTTTCAAGGGCAAGCTTGGCTGCTCCTATTTTCTCTTCTCGGCTCTTGGTGTGATGTTTTGTATTAAAAAGATTGGAAAATACAATAAAGCCCTTGGTGGCTTAAAGAGTAAGTATAAATGATTGAAGGGTAGTGTGGTAATTGACCAATAGTTGATAAATATAAATATGAAAAAAAAGAGGGATCTGAATATTGGAAGAACAAACCGTAAGAGAGAAAAGAGGAAAAAGAAGAAAAAAAAGGAGAGAAGGAAAGGAAGGAGAAGAGAAGTAGAGAAAATAAGTAAAAAGGTAAGATTTATGGTTTGAAGTGTATAATATGTTAAATTTCGGTTTTGATTAATTTTGAGAGTTTTGAAGTTTGTATTTTGAGTTAATTGATGAATTAATTTGAAGGTTAGGAGTTCATTATTGTGGGTATTTGATTAATTAGTTGATTTTGAGAGATTGAATTGAAGGATAATGATTTTGAGTTATGATTTTGTTTAAATGGTGAAATTGTGTTAGAAATCAGGGGATAACAGTAGGTGATCTGTTGAAATTCTGGGTTTGAGGTTGAAGGTGACGAAAATTCAGTTTGGTCCCTCAATTTACGGAAATTGCAGTTTAGTCCCCGAACTTTGGAAATTTTACAGATTGGTCCCTGGGGCATAAATTGAGATTCTGAACAGAACTGAGGATGATTTAAAGGCAAAATTCCAGTATAATTAGGAATATATGATATTTTCAGTTTGGTCCTCCAATTTGACAAATTACGATTTGACCCCTAATACTTTGATAAAATCACATTTTGGACCTTGGGGCATAATTCAACATTCTGGACAAAGATAAGGACGAATAGTGGACAAATTTCAGTATGGTTATGTATTTACAATTTGGCCCTCCAATTTTGGTAAAATTACGTTTTGGTCCCTGTTTTGGAAAATTGTCGTTTTAGTCCCTAAACTTGGGAGATTAAGCCCGGTTTATTTTATGCATTGGGATCTTTTGTTTGATCTGTTTTTGAGTATATTTCATATATTTATTGTAGGTTCTCCTAACGATCCTTAATCGGATTTCCGGGTCTTTTGTCTGACATTCCTTTAGTTCAGTATTTTCCGGGTGAGTGGAATAATCTTTAATATGCATATAATATAAATAAATATGTATGTTGATTATACAATGAGTACAACTAGTAAATTTCTTGAATATTTATATATGTTGCTTTATTTTCCGAGTACTCATTTATTCTTGAATTTGCACTCGCAATCTGATAAAGTAAATTCTATTTTATATGATATACGTTTCTTTGATGATTCTGTGAATATCTATTATGCCTTGATATGGGACTTGTCAGTAACTCCATGCTAACGGAGAATAGTTAGCCTGCGTGCACATATTATTCTGTATACCTAGCTGGTGAGAGAGGCATCAGCCTGTGGCGATTGATCATCCCACAGTGGTCACCGACGGGTGTCATCTGGTCACCTACGGGTGTCATCTGGTCACCTTCGGGTGTCATCTGTTCTCTGACATGTAATCCACTACGTTATGATAATATGTTTAGTAAGTATATGTATATGTATATCAAGATAAATCATCTTGCAAATAATATCTGAAATATCTGAAATGTATATTAAATGTTATTCCCCTCACTGAGTTGGTTGAACTCACCTCTCATTTTTTAATATTATTTCAGGTTCTTAGTTTCTGGGACTTTGTTGAGTGTTTCCGCTTCTTCAGTTCTGGTCGGTATGCCTTGCTTGTTCGCGAGGCTTTCCTTTTAGTTTTGATTTGATAATTTAGACGCTCCACTGCTACCTTGGTTTAATTAAATTTGGATTTTGACAATGTAATGAGTATTATGAATTATTATTTTTGTTTTAATAACTATCTTTCGGTTTCATCAGTATTTGAATAATATAATATTTCTGAATATTATGAACCGCTGCGTATTTTTGAACAAATTGTTCTTTTGATATGTCCGTTCTGAGGCTTAGCGTAGGTGAGGTGTCCTTTCGACACCGCTCCTACGTTGCCGATCATGGACCCGGGATTCGGGTCGTGACACTTGGCTTCTTCTCTGCCTTAATTAGCACAGTGACACTGGAGCAGGATGCATTCCAACTCTTCTTTTGCTCCAAAATTACAGTCGGAGAAATTTCTTCAGGATTTCTTTCAGGAAAGTTTATGAAGGTGTTTGGTTTTTTTTTTGTTGCTTCTCCGAAACTCAAAATTTCTTAAGTCGGAGATCCAACCTCGAAGATTCAAATTTATTTTCCTCGAGTCCTCCATCTTACTAATCATCTGTGGTAAGAAAGTCAAGAGCAATGGAAGTGAAGTTCATCAAAATCCAAACAGCCTGCCGGTGTTGCATGACAAAGTTTTATAGAGAAAATCAAAGAATACTAGCTCACTTGTTCTTCAATTTCATCAAAACCACAGGAATTCTTAAAGTCGTTAGAACTTGTATTGTTTCCAGAAATTTGAAAACACAAACAAAAAACAGATATCGTTAATAACTCTCATTGATCTGTGTTTGATACAAAAATTCAGGGCCAATTTACCAAATTAAAAACATTAGGCTAAAAAAAATAAAGGGTACATATTTTAGGGGGGAAATTCGATCAGTGGATATTGAGAAGAGCTCAGCACCCTAGCAATGTGGAATTGACAAAGCCACCAAATTAATTAAATTCATGAAATTAAGCTGTAATTAACTCAAAAGAGGGCAAAAAATCAAGTTAAGCAAGGGCAAAATGGGGTATTAAACTAAATTAATACAGATCTTCTGCAAGCCAACGTGGTTGGCAGGGTTCAAGTCTTTAAGCTTAGCATCCTCGTTAAAGTCATCAAGAAAATGAGAAAATAAATGTCAGCTATTGATTCAAGGCTGCACATCACTAATGAACCTTTTCTACCATAAGTCAACAGACCGCTAGCTAGTCAACACAAGCTGTTGGTCTGATTTTCATAGCATCAGTGGGGCAGTGGCCTGCTGCTTTTGTCAAGCTTCTTCAACTCCACGGGAGGCTATATAAGAGGTGTAGCAGCAGCTGGTTAATAAAAGAATCACTAAATTTATCTTCTCTTATATATAAATTTATTGATTAAATCATTTTGAGCTTAAAACTTCCATTTCTTGAGAATTAGGACATGGTTGGTTTATATATATATATACTAGCTACGAAACTTAGCTTTAGATTATATGGATGGTCACAGGACAGGGAGGTATTAGAAAAGGATCGAAGTTGATAAAGAGTAAAGGAGATGGCAGATGCAGCAATGAGTCTTGCTATTGACAAGTTGGTTCAATGGCTAACTCACAAAGTGAACTACTGAAAGAAGTCCAACACAAAGTTGCTTGTATCAAAGACGATCTGGAAATCATCAGGGCTTTCCTAAAAGATGCGGATTCAAAGGCAGATAAAGAAGGAATCAGTGAAGGTGTGAAAGCATGGGTAAAACAAGGAAGAGAAGTAGCTTACTGCGTTGAAGATGTCATTGATAAGTACATGGTTGAAGCCTGTGCGGCACAACATCGTGATCAACAACGTGGATTAATGGGCTCCCTCCTGTATAGCATCTGTTCCTTGGTTAGTAAATTGAAACCGCGTCATGAGATAGTATCAGGGATTCAAGATATCATGGCAAGACTTCAAGAAATCAACGACAGAAGTGAAAGATTCCGGTTCATTTCTTCAGAGCATGTCACGTCAAGTAGCAATTGGACAACAGTCTTATTGCATGATCCCCGAGAAGAATCTCTTTTCATTGAAGAAGGTGAGCTTGTTGGCATTGAATCTCCAAGAGATGACTTGATACTCGGTAGACGGAGCATCCCAAAGGACTATGATTTCCCTGGTTGGTATGGGCAGCATAGGGAAGACCACTCTGGCTAAGAATGTGTATGACAAACACAAAGTGAAGAACCACTTTGGATGTCGGGCGTGGATCACCGTGTCTCAATCATATGATAAGGAGGAGCTACTGAGGAGCATGCTAAAGAAACTCTATGAAGGCAAAAAACAGCTTGTCCCTAAAACCATTGTTGACATGGATGTCTCATCCGTGATATATGAGTTTAGAGAATATCTACGACAAGAGAGATATCTCATTGTATTTGATGATGAATGAGAAATTGGCTTCTGGGGAGATGTGGAGCATGCTTTGTTCAACAATGATAACGGAAGTAGAGTATTGGCCACAACAAGAAACGAGGATGTTGCTAACTTTTGCAAACGATCTTCATTAGTTCATGTCTATCAGATGGAACCTCTGCCTCAACAAGAGGCATGGGAACTCTTTTGCAAGAAGGCATTCAAGTTTGACTTTCAAGGGAAATGTCCTGAAGATTTGGAGGCATTATCTCATAACATTGTTAGAAGTTGTGGAGGATTGCCATTAGCAATTCTGGCTGTTGGTGGACTTCTAGCAACCAAGGAAAAGGTGGTTCTCGAATTGGAAAAGGTTGCTTGATAACCTCGGTTCAGCACTGGTTTGTGATCCGCATGTTGAGAATGGCACAAAAATTCTCTTCCTCGGTTACAATGATCTGCCTTACCACCTCAAATCTTGTTTCTTACACTTCGGTATGTTTCCAGAGGATTTCTCCATCAGGCGTAGTAAACTAATCAAACTATGGATTGCTGAGGGATTTATACAATAATAGCAAGGCATGACGTTAGAAAAGACAGCAGAAGAATACTTAACTGAACTTATCCATCGAAGTTTGGTTCAGCTGAATGAAGCTGGTTTGAAAGGAATTCTTAGAACATGTCGAGTTCATGATTTAGTGCGTGACATCATTCTTTTCAAGTCAGTGGAGTTGAGTTTCTGCCACATTTCCAAGAATTGCTCATCTAGTGAAGGCATAGCACGGCGACGACTCTCCATAAGCAAACGAGTGATTAGTAACATTTCGAGGAGCAGCAGCACCACCAATTCTCAAACTCGCTCTGTCATGGTCTTCAATGGACTTGATGTCCAGAAGCCTTTAATCTCTGCAATATTTACAAAATTTAAGCTTTTGACCATGTTAGATTTTGAAAGGTATCCCAAAGATCGCATCCCCAAAGAACTGGGAAACTTGTTGCTTCTAAGGTACTCGAGCCTAAAGGATGCTAAAGTGTCCAAACTCCCAAAATCCATCGGCTAGCTCTACAACTTGGAGACTATAGATTTGAGCAATTCCTTTGTGGAGGAGCTGCCAGTTGAGATCAGCAGGTTCCCAAAACTACGACATCTTCGGGGGAGTTCACGAAAAGACTCGTACGTTGAAGATACGTGGAAGTATTGGTGATCGAATTCTTACAAACACTTCATAGAATTAAAGTAGATCATGATGTGAGATTAATCAATGAGTTGCAAATGTTGAAGAAGATGAGGAAATTGGGGATCACAGATTTGAAACGAGAACATGGAAGGGATTTATGCACTGCGTTAGAGGAGATGGTTTACTTGCAAACACAATCTGTCTTTTCAGTCAACAAGGATGAGATTCTTGAAGCGCAAACAATGTCTTCTCCTCCTCCTCACCTTCAAAGTCTATACCTTCATGGGAAATCAGAAAGTTTTCCATGTTGGATTTCCAAACTGAACAATCTGTTACGTTGGAATTAGTTTTTTCAAGATTGACTGATGATCCAGTTAAAGTCTTTCAAGCTTTGCCCAGTTTAATTAAAATCTCTTGGGCTCTTTTGTGGATACGATGAAGAGGAAGTGCATTTTGAAGGAGGGTTTCTTAAGCTCAAGTGGCTTTCTCTTTCTGGATTGAATCCCATTATAATAGAAAAAGGAGCGTTGCCCCTTCTTCAAGAGCTAGCTATAGGAGCTTGCCCGCAACAGGGACAGGTGCCTTCAGGAATCCAACACTTGAAAGACCTCAAAGAATTGTCATTTGCAGGGATGCCAGATGACTATACTCAAAGATTGTCATGCAATGGAGGGGAAGATTACTGGATGGTCAAGAACGTACCATGTCTCCAATACGACGGGATTTATGATACCAACGATGAAACATCTTATGCAGCAGGGGTGAAAAGATATCTTGGATGATTAACACGAGCACCAAATCTAGGTATTGATAAATTGAATTCGTCAATACATTCAGCTTTACTTATTTCTCCTTTCTAACATACCATGTTCCTGTAATCACTCATTTTCTTGATAGGTGGCGTGGATTATAGTACTCAAGCACTTCACGGTACTGCCATTCTCAAATATGTTCCATTCCAGCACTTGTTGTTTCTTGCAGTAGCCTCCATGTGAGATTCTACCTGCTGCACAACTAGATTATTGCTTCTGTGAATCTGTCTCTTCTCTCAACATCAATGAGCCGGTTGTGTTGTTATTATATTTCTGAGAATTAACGTGACAACTGCAACTGCTATTGCTGTCATTGGTTATGTCATGTTGTGTTAATGTTCACTTTTACGAACCTCTCGAGGCATTTTTCCTTGAAGTTATCATGCTAATATATTCATATATTAACTGGCAATGGTGATGAGTCTGGTCAAGTAGCCCATTAAGTGTTGCAATTTGATAATCTGATTGAGAGGGACTTACTTTTCTGGGTGGTGGAGATATCGTTTAAGCTTTCCTCCAAGAAGATTTCTTTCTCTTGACTGCCACAAGAGCACTGAACAGGGCTGATATATAATGCAGGGTCCAGTTTACAAAATCCGAGACCAGTGAGTCAGCGTGGTCCGGTGAGTCATTGAACCAGAAGAAAAGAGGGCCTAAAGGAAACCAGTGTTGATTCCAACTTTTCTGAGAGGTGACAGTTAATTAACGCAACAGGTTTCTGGCCTTGATAGGCTGCATTATCTTGGACCGAGGAGTGTATTAATCTTGCCTGTAATGATAATAGCAAGAATTAAAGGTAAAGAATAGACTAATCCAAATGTTGGCTGATGCGGGCATCGCAGCAACCCAATACTGTCTCCTTCCGTGTTTAGTATTGTTATGCTCGGATGTTTTTTAAAAATAATTTTTGTTTTAAAATATATTAAAATAAAAATTTATTTTTATTTTTTATATTAACATTTCAGAATTATTAAAAAAAATATGCTAAGAAAAACATCTAGTGATAGTCTTGATTTCTCTTCTCTGGTAGGAGATGAAAGAGAGACGGGGAGAAAATCTTAAATTGCTGGATTGAATTGCACTGAAAAGGGATATGAGGGTAATTTTGACATCATCTTCTTTTGTTTTATTTTGATTTGCTGTAAAGTAAATTATTATATAGTCCCTCAGCTCTCAGTGTTATTGTAATTTAATCCCTTGGTTTCCTAAAAACTACAGTTATCCCCTCCCATCCGATTCTCTCCTTACAAGATGCTCCTTTGGTTACTGCACGATACTAAACTGTTCAATAATCAAAATTTTAGCTTTAAAAATACACTTTGTGATGTATATATGGTGGTTGTCATCGCGTTCAATTATATTTTAAAAAATTCTTGTATTTTTTTAGTTTTAAATTAATCGTTTTGTTTTGTGTATGTTTTTATCATTTTGATAAACTAATATCATAAATGAAATTTTAAAAAATATATAGATTATTTTAGTATATTTTAAAGAAGAATAATGAAAAATATTTTTTATTACATACGCACTTAAGGTGCATTAACATTGCATTATCAAAAGGACTCATTGTTGAATAAGGTTACTGTGTTGAAATGGTTACCTCAATCTTCATATATTATTTATAAAGTTGAAACTCATTTTAAGAGCAATCAACAATCTCTATTTTCTTTTTGGTATCCATATCTTTAAAAAACACATTAATCTATATATATATATATATATATATATATATATATATATATTATATTAACATTCTTTTCAAACTATAATGGTGATATTATAATATATTCCTTCAATATATCCTGGTAAGAAACTCATCCCATCATCAATATCCATCCTCCTTCGGCATAATGTAGTAAAAGGATCGAACACCTCAAAACCTAAAATCACTCTCATTGCAATCCAGTTGTTAATCACCTGGGAAAAGTCTGAATGAGACTTGAACTAGCGCCTGATACATTGCCACTTCGCAGCGAGAACCGAATCTAGCTTTATCTAGACCCAATTCATGGCCTGTTTACATCATGGCTTGTAACTCTTAAGGTGCTGAACATCCAGAGAAAACAAACACAAGGCAGGATGAAGAAGAACATGCTGAGATCCAAGGTCAAATGACGAGGTTTTAAGAATACAAATGTTGATCCATAATACCTGTTTATCAAGTACAAAATGTATTTTAAATTCTCTTCTCAAGGATTGAAATGAGGAGGAGCTCTATTGATTTCAAATGGGGTTTTATGAAAAATTCAAATCCTTCCACACCCTATAAATTGTAGGTGCTGATAAGCATAGAATTCAGAAATCCTACTTAAAATTCGACAGTAAGAATTTCGAAAATAATTGGAGAGTGTCAACCGCCAAAACCAGCCAGAAACTACAACAAAAGTACACAGCCAAACGCTGTTATTTTTTATAGCTCGACTCATCGCGAATTCGGTCTCGGCAGGAAACTACAACCCGACTGATTTCTCCAGCTTTTGAATTTGGTTAAGGAATATCCAGGTCATCTGCATATGCAAAACATTGCAATAAGAACGCTATGTGCCAATCTAAAAACAGTTAAGTAATCAGTCATAGCTAAGCAGACAAAGTCATGAAAGATGGGCAAACAAATGGATGGAGGGAGGGGGGGAGGGGGGGAGATAAGTACCATGACATGAGGAGCAATCCTGACACAATAAACAGGGAATCCAGTGTAAAATTTGAATGGTCCTCCTGACTTGAGTGTCTTTAAGGCACAATCCATGGAGCCAGTGTATGGATACTTTCCTTGGGCATCAGGTTGCATTTTCTGAATTTGAGTTTTGACATAATCAAATGGAAGACTACAAGCTGCAGCGAAAAATCCAGAAACACTACTTGCACCTGGAAATAAAGAGGATAGAGGGAGCTGTTAGCCATTGAAACACATCATGCTTACTGTGTTCAGATGAAATATTAGCCACATGGTGATTCGAATGTCAGATTCAATCAATGAACATGCCTAATATAGATGGCGTAACAAACAAAATACATACATTTTAGAAACAAACAGGGAAAAACATGCTAGACTAAGATCCACTTTTCAAATCTTTGACTAGATCTATGTAATATGCACACCCAGTGATTGTTCATGCCATGCTCAACTGATGCGTGCATAACTAACAATGGAATAGTTTTGAAAAATTAATTCTCATTGTTACAAGGATATAAATATCATGCATGCAAAGAATCTTACCTAACACTGTAGCAGCTTCACCAAAACCAAGAGAATCCTTGCAAAACTCAACACTTTGGTCATAAGAAGCAAGCATTCCCATGTTCAAAGCCATTGCCCTTACAACAGTAGGGCCAGCACCTTTCCAGAGTGCCAAAACCCCTTCATCAGCAACAATTCGGTAGAGGGCATTGAAAGCATTTGAGTAGTTTCTGCGCTGAGCAGCAGGTAAAGTGGCATCAGCCTGCATACGGATAAGTGCTAAATCTGCTGGGCTGCCCACAGATGCTCCAATCGCACCAGCTGTTAGCCCACACAAAGCCTTCTGATATAGAGGTAAGGGCTTCCCGTCATTGGCTTCAATTGCTTTGTTGGTCAAAATCCTTACAAAGACAGAAAGGAATTCAGTAAGCTTGATAACAATAGAAGTTAGAAGATGCACAACAACATTATAGTTTGATAACAAATATTTTCGAACACTCACTTGAATGTTCCAAGCCGGGCAGTTGTATAAGTGGCTTGCCTCAATAGTCCAGCAGAAAGCCCCTGATCATTAATATGTTAATGAGACACAGAGCACACACAACACGAACCAGATTTAAAATTAAAAACAACAAAACACGTCTTAATTCAAAAGACACTAGGAATTCAATTGGTCAAGTTAAACGCTTCTCGTTGATGCCATTTCTGAGGTGATCTCCAAAAATTAAGACACAAACAAGTAACCGATATCAAATCTTACAAATTTGTTTTAATCTCACAAATTAGAGGACATATTATATTAGATCAAATCTATCAATTTTCTATCGAAAGAGCACAAACCACACCTCCTCTTAAAGCATTCAAATTGGAAAGTTTAATTCCTTTCCCTGTGAAATGATAGCTGAGCTCCAAAATAAACAGCAATGAAGATCCATCCTTTAGCACAGATCTTATAAACGAGAAACTAAATCAACATCACGCAACCAAAAATCCAATGTTTAAAGTAAATTGTTCAAACCTTGTATAAAGCACCAAAACCCTCATTCTTTATCATATTCCTTGTCACCTCACCAGCTGATCCTTGACCCAATTGAATCCTCACCTACACAAAACGCCAAAACCCATCAAAACAGACTTCAACAAACCACTTTACACCATCAAACCAAACAAAACCTTTTAAAAAAAAAAAACCCTCAAATCCCAGATCTAAAAGGCCATTTTAGCTAAAAAAGATTCAAACTTTATATCGCAAAGAGCACAAAAACATAAAATAATCAACCACAAACCCCCAAAATCCAAAGAAACATCCTTTTTTGTACCTTAATCATATCAATTGGCTGGATAACACAGGTGGCAAGCATACCAGATGCACCACCATTAACAAAAGGTTTAACAGTAGGCCATACACCGAGTGGTTGTGGTTTCTTCTCCTCCCCCATTTCTTCCCTTCTTTTTTGGATTCAAAAACTCCTCAAGGGGAATCTGGGATTTGCCAAAAAGAAGCAAAGAAATAGAGAGAGGGGGGGGTATAAGAACTGTGAGGTAAAGGAGGGCAGTATATACATATAGGACTACACAAAGCTAGGAAGAAAGAAAACCCTCCCTAATTTTATTTTATTTTAATATATATTGTTGAGGAGGAAATATTTTGGAGGCATTTATCACTCTCTCTATTTATTTATTTATTATATTTTGGATGTGTAGGAGGGTGACATGAGATTATTTGTGGGAACAAAGCAAGAAGCAATATTCATCATAAAAAATTTAAGAACTGGTGAGATTGATTGACAATATTGCCCTTTTCTTGAATTTGATTTTACATGTACTTGTAATTAACTGGATAGATTTTAAATGAATTAGTTGATGAGAAAGTGTTTTGAATTTGAAGGGTGTTGCCTGATAGTCTTCTATAAATGTTTTCTACTGCATTAGACCAGCACAATCCTCCATTTAATTTAATTTAGGAAGAATAATTTAAGTAAATGTAGTTCTAAAGCTTCTTAAAAAGCAAGTATAAATGGACACAAGAACCAGACTCCCAAGACTCTTATCATTTTCCATTAACTATTTTTATTTATTTATTTATTTTCAAAGAGAAAAGGGCATGGGGATCATTAAAAACATGGTGGAATGCACCAAACAGTCATTTTGACCACCTTATAGTAGTTGCTTTTATTTATTGAATTGTAGAAAAAGGGTCGGTCCAACTTGCAGCAGCAGCAACAAATTGTACATGGTTATTTAGTTCAATAATGCATAAAAAAGACTTGACTGGACTTCCTGTTAGAGGAAAGGCAAACCTTTACTTGCCTTGGACTCAAAACACAACAGAGCCCCTCATGTATCACCTAACCTTAACAAATTAGCAAGGATAAATAAGTAATTTCATTCACAAATACTTGAGGGCATGTTTCTAGCCGAGAGAAAATAAATATTCGATAAAAAATTTAAAATAAAAACATAAATATTCTTAGAGTGAATTTATGTTTTTTTCAAAACAGGGAGAACATAGAAAAATATCTATTTTATTTTCACTAATTTTGCACACTACATAAATAAGCTATCATTTGGGATATTTCTTTTATATTCTTAGGATTTATTGGGATTTTTTTAATCCATTTCAAGGTTTTTTTATTTTTTTTCATTTCAAAGATCTGAAGTTCTAAAGAATGGGCGACGTTTTCAGTGAATATGTCTCAAGCGTAAATCAAAAGGTGCTGTGAGGTTATTTCGGTAAGTTTCTGTCATAAAACGAATGCTGCACGATGCACGAGAATCCCAGCTTGCCCAACCACCCAGGATCGGCAGATTCTTAAATATTCGAATTACGATAATGTCCTTGAATGTTTTCCTTGGATGCGGCCATATCGCTCTCGATATTGTCGCCATTGTCTTCGTAAGGAGGAGAGGAAAATATAACTTGGGATTTTAAGACAAAAATTAGCTGTCTCATAGTGGACTTGGTATTTCGGGAATGCATAACAAGGACAGGGACACTTAAAAGAGAAAACAAAACAAGAAATTAGTTGCAAAATTGCTTGATTCGTAGGGCTTAACCTTACTAATTGTCTCCTATATTATTAAACTCGGTGATCAATAAATAACTTTCTAATTTTATTTATAATCTAGATCAGATTTTAAATTAAATTAAATGTGAATTAATTATGAATAAATAACTTGGCTGCCCAATCAAAATTCATTTGAATATTTTAAAAAAAATTAAAATAATATTATTTTATTTAAAAAAAACTAAAACAACACCCTTTTATATCAATCCGGGTTAATTTAAATGAATATATTCAACTTATAACCATATTTTTAAATTAGATCATGAATTAAATCGAATTTAATATCTTTATTTTATCAAGCATGTTTAAGTTTTTTTAGAACTTCTTATGGTGTTTTTTTTTTAGTGACAATAGGTGAAGATTTTATTTAAAGAGAAAAGGCCAGCTAGAAACTCACGGGAAATAAAACAAGAGCAAGAAATAAATTTAGAGTCATTGTCTAAGATTTGTTTTGCATTCCCTTATCGCAGCACATGAAAAAGAATACATACAATATAATTAAAATATTCCTCAAAATCAACACCATCGCGCGATGCTTGACAATCTTGGCTTGAAGCTACATGGTGTTTATTTTATGTTTTTTTTAAAGAGGGTAGCTAGATCTACTAGTCTTTTATTCAATGTTAGAACTAGTAATTAAGATTTAATTTTCATGTCTAAGATCTTCACAAATTGCTAATTAGAGGCATGGTGTGATCTTAATTAGGTAACATGCAAATGTATCAACAGAAATATGCTTAGGATTGCAACACGTAATTAAAATAATAAATAAATAAATAATATGCGGCTGCTGCATGCATGCCCATGCAGGAGCTGTTGCGATCCATGAAGAGAGACATGGCATACCTAGCTCGTTGTTTATTTTGATCTCCAGCTCATTCCCATGTCCAACCAACATCTTAATTCAGATACGCAGCTCTTTATAGTATTTTCCCACAGCAATCTGTTAGGCTTTTGCTCTATTTTATTTTCTTGCTTTTTTCTATATATATAAACATTTGCTATACTTTCAAACAATTAAATAGTGCCATCGTTAAACATGGATATTTGTTTAGAGACTTTATTTTCTTGTGAACAGTGAATAGTGAAAAACAAAGTTATTTATTTCAATTTAATAATTTAATTTATTAAATAAAATTTATATTATTTTTTAATAATGGAATAACACTTGCACATGGCAATGCCTTAATTTGTCGATAGTTCCAGGAGGTTGTTGTCTCTGGAGGATGGGCTGATAAACCCATGATGATTATACAAGTTTCCCACACCAGGGAGTTTGCGTTACATGTTAAATGTGGTTCCACATCTGACAAAATCAAATCATTGTGGTCTATGAGATGTCTCGACTCTCAAAAAAATAAATGAAGAGTTCAAGAATTGTTTCGTTTTACAGTATATAACTTCGAATAAAGATGTTTTTGAGATCTCGGATGATTTATACCAAATCTTTAATAATATTTTATCTTTTCTTAAATAATATTAATTAAAAATTTTTAAGTTAAGGTAAAATGAAATTAAAAAAAAAATTAAATTCATATTCAAATAATTAATAACTATTATATAAAGAACAAATATGATTTAACATGATAAAAATACTTCAATCAGAATATTATTGATGAAATTATATTAATTACACTGAGAAACTAGTTACTGAAAGGTTAAATCAAACCATCAATGATTTTTTTTTTAATACTTGAAGGATTATGACATGTTATTAGACGATGCAAATGATCTCTCAATATAAATTAATTAATTATTGGATTGATAATAAATTAAATTATTTAATTTATTTAATTATATTTAATTAGAATTAAAATTTATATTTGAACTAACATAGTAAAAATTTAATGAATCAGACACATTAAGAGCCAATAATTAAAAATTAAACTGAAATGATTTAATTAAATATAACTTAATTAAAATATAGTTTAGAAATGAAAAACTAGAATAGAATTAATATAAAGACTGTATTTATAAATATAGAAAAATCAAGTAAGAATTTACTTGAGTTAATTTTTATAATTATCTTGAATTAATATAAAAATACTATTTAAAGAGCAAATCGATATTTTATCAATTTATAAAAATTTTATATCTTTATTAATAATAAATATATATTTATATAAATTTAATAATAATATAATATAACAAACAGATTAACTAGAAAATAAAAGATTATAAAAAAAAAGGTCTCAAGTGTGACAGAAACACCGCTAAAGACAACTCCTCGAATCAGAGGCTTTGGTTCTAACCGAGTTCTGATTTGTTACAACTATTTTAATTCATCTTTTAACATAGATCAGGATCATCTTAATTAATTAATTAATCAATCTTGAGCATTTAAAACTCAAATGAAAAGCTAAAACTCAAATGAAAAGCTATAAATAGGCAAGATGTGTAGCAGTTTCAAAAAGTCATTAAAAAATTACCGAACACTTTTTAACTTTCTAAACCCTTTTCCACTCAGATACGTACTTGATGCAACTAGCTATTATATATAACATTAGAAAAATCAGCATCTCTCCGCATACAGTCTTCTCCCTGATTTCTGGAATTTGATAATTATTTAACACCTCTCCCCATCGATCCTAATCTGTCAAGCATGGTAGCTACAAAATACAAAGGCAATAGCAGACTAAACTTGATGTCCGCCCTGTTCAATATCTCCATATCTTACTCCCAGCAGGTCTCTGTATTGTATTCTAATCGAACACGCCATTTTTTTAGTAGGAGGAATGACATTAATACTGAGAGCACCGAATAATTTTTATATCCCGGAGGATTATCTATTTTTTTTAAGATTTATGGGATTCCAACTTTAAATGAATAGCTTTAAGAAACTGATTTGATAACCAAGATGATAATTTTTTTCCTTTTTACTTTCTTGTCTTCAAATCTTGACGGAGAATCTTATAGTGCTTAAATAGAAGGATTAAAAGTAGATTTTAGAAGTAAATATTACTAATCACGCACCACAAAATTTTCCATCAACACTAAAAATCATTCGAAGCATATACAAAGATGAAGGCTTCGTGCTAGTCTCACTTGTTATGGCATAGTAGTAGCTAATGTGTGCGAATAATATTGTATGTGTATGTATCATGCATGGCGTGACTTCTTCGATTTTATCCCCTGTATTTTTTAAATTGTACGAGTGGCTTCAGATTTTATTCAGAAAAGATTTTGCTCAAGTGACGTTATGCTGTTTTCGAATCTTGGTTGTCTTCCATGTGTTTGAGCGTTTGTCTAAATAAATTCTTGTTTTACTTGTGTAACTTCAGGTTGAGGTCTTATTTCTATTATCAGAGCCGGCAAGAGCCCCGTAAGGCCGTAACCACTTGAAAAATAGTTCAAGATATTCACTCAATAAAAACTCTAAAAATAAATAAAATGTATTTATCAATCATGTTTTATAAAATAAAAATTACGCCTACTTACTTAACAAAATAAAAATTGTCTTGTCACCACGCATAAAAAAAATTAAATTAAATATTTTAAAATACCTCATTAATAAATTTACCCAGGACCCCATTCACCTTAAATCAAGTCTGCATCGTATCTCAAATTGATGGTAACTAATTGCATGAAAAAGCTTAATGAAGAGGCAATATATCTAGGGTGGTTTGCCATCACTTGACAGCGAAAGAGGAAAGAAGCTCTCGTTTATTTTACTACCAGAGACATCCAGAGGAGGGGACAAGTCAAATGATCTGTCCATGTTCTGTCACTGTCCTCGTCTACTACAAACTTGGACACGCAGAGTTGTTGTAATGCCAGCAAATTCTTGGGACTTAGATGCCCTGTTGCTCTTCCATTTCTGATTGTGATCGATTCCCATCTGCAGATTTACACAAAGCATACAGTTTACTCTTTGTATTTGGGATTCTGTCGCTACAGTTTACTCAAGTAGCATGTTGTTTTGCTACTTGTAACTATGTGTGTTACATCTTTAATAAAAGCAGCTCTGTTGGTCCAACCCCCAGCAAGAAACCAAAGCTAGCTCTTGATTTCGAAGCTTCATCTCAAGGTTTGCAGGTGACCATGATCATGATCATGGCTGCTGCGTTAACCTTGTGAGATAATGTGGTTGCTGTTATTATCAGCTGATGATGTATCCCTTTAATTTCTCACTTATTCCATCACCTAATTACTCGTAAAGGAATCAAGATTAGGGTTATGGTAGTTTGGATAATTAACATACATCACAGAGTTACATTGTTCTTACTGAAACTTTCTATTGAAATATTAATTACAAAAA
Organism: Populus alba x Populus glandulosa; assembly: GCA_033617975.1. Taxonomy (NCBI): domain Eukaryota; kingdom Viridiplantae; phylum Streptophyta; class Magnoliopsida; order Malpighiales; family Salicaceae; genus Populus; species Populus alba x Populus glandulosa. The sequence goes on along the minus strand of CM066145.1, from coordinate 26,481,947 downwards.
AACTAATAACCAAGAGTATAAGATTTTGAGGATTGGCTGGTTAATAAATTGATTTATTCCTGATATGAATATTTTATATTCAAATTTAAATGTCAAAAGGGATTAGAAATATAAGATTTCATTAGCGATATTAGTGTTTGATTATTGTTTTAATATTGATGAGATGAAGATTGTGAGTATAAAAAGAAATATAATTTGATACACTTTCTATTTTATTTTGAGAGTATAAAAATTTATTAAAAAACTAATATAAAAATAAATTTATTTTATATTTTTATTTATATTTTTTCAATCAAACATGTTTTTTTATATATTTATTATACGACATTAGAAAAATACAAAAATTAATTATGAATAAATCTATTTTTACTGTACAAAAAAAGTCAGAAAATACCATATATATTAAAACCAAAAACAAAATTATAAGATCCAAAAAATGCAATTAGAAATCTATCAACTTTCCTTCGATTGTGAGATGTTGGATGCCACACAACAACTCTTGTAGTAGAAGATTCAAAGATTAAAATACAAGATAAATCATTGTGGAGTAAGATACAGAAGAGGAAAACCATAAAAAAAAACTAAAAGCAAACAGAAGCAACAAACAAGATCATATGAACAGCAAGTGAAACAAAAGCTCATGATCTGTTGAAATGAACACGGCACCCACCTCCCAAACGGTCCTTGTTTTTCTCCCATTCCCAATATTACCCTAAGAAACTTCCCTTGTCTCCCATTTTTGTCCCTTAATCCCAACAAGATTCTAGGTCAAATGGGCCGTCATGGGTAGGCCGGCAAGGTCGGAGTGGGTCCCAAGTAAGGCTGGCGCCAAATGGCATGGCCCCTTTTTTTTCTTTCTTTAATCGGATTTCAAATATTTTATCAAATTTCATTTGTTTCTACTTCAAGTCATCTCTTGCCCGTTTCAAAAATAAAATAACAAAAAAGGAAAGTGGAAGAAATATATTTTGGTACTATGAATTAAAAGTATCTTCACTTTCATCCCATTTAAATTCTCCGACATTAACTCTAGCTCCTAAAAAGTCTACTTTAGTCCCTAACCATTAAATAGTTAAGGGACATCAATGAAATCTCCATCATTTCCTTATATTCCTTTCATTTTTCCAAGTTTTCTTTCTAAATTTCCTTATATGCATCACAATATCTTATTTTGACTTGAAAAAATAATATTGATTCTTATGACGGATTTTTAGCAAAGATAATTTTTTTTTTAATTTTAGTAATTATTTAAAAATAGTGTTTTTAACAAATTGTCATGTTTTTTAAAACTAAATCATTAAATTCAAGTTGAATTATCATGATTTAACACATGATAAAAATAAAAACAATTTAAACTTTATTATCATTTTACATCTCTCATCTAATCTAAAATCTTGTAATCAAAATCACTAATAAAAACTTAAACATAATTTTCATAAAAATATGATTGGATTCAAATAGCACACATAAAATGTGATGAGTACAGAAAAAGATAAATATATTTGGTTAGGAAGATAAAAATATAAAATAAATTTATATAAAAAATATTTTTAATATGAATTTTTATTATTTCAAAACATGATGAACAGATTGTTTCAATTTTTTTCTGTTTTATAACAATGTATGATGAAGAATAAAATATTTTTAAATTTATAATGATTAAAAGTATAATTTGAATAATTTTAAAGTAAATTTTTATTATTTTGAAATATAAAAAAGGCCATCTTAATCATCTATGCGAACAGTAATTAAACGATATCTAATGGACTAATTAAAATTTTAAACAATTAAAAACAGAATGAAATGTTTCGGAATCTATAGGGATCGAAGTATAGTTTACCCAAAAAAGCAACTCTGCATAGAGATACTAACCTAATAAAAATCTTTTTTCATCATTTGCAGCCTGCCTTTCATTTTTTTCGATCTATAACAGCAACGTCGAAGAAACAAAGAGAAAGAGAGAGAGTTTTTGCGTGTCTGATCAGAGAGAAAGAAAGAGAATTTGAGTGTTTAGAGTGAAGGAAAGAAGATGAGAGAAATAATTAGCATACACATAGGGCAAGCAGGGATTCAAGTAGGCAATGCTTGTTGGGAGCTTTACTGTCTTGAACATGGCATCCAGCCAGATGGAGTGATGCCTAGGTGTCTTTATTTTTCTGGGTTTTCAATTTTGTTCATCAAGTTTTTAGCTTTTTAGTGTTTGATGATCAACCAGCCAAGTGGTTCTTTCTTTCTTTCTTTACTGTTCTACACTGTTTCTGTTTTCTTTTAACTTTTACTGTTTTTGTATGTTAATGTTGATAGGATTATTGGTATTTTGTTTTTATATATGTTTGCTTTTTGTACTCATGTATTGAAGCATGAGTTTTGATGGGATCAAGATCGTTTTGCTCTTAAACTCTTGTATAATTATAAGTGTTGAAATCACCAAATCAAGCATCTTATTCTTCTTCTTCTTCTTTTTTAAGAATAACTACATGTTTGGTCTTCATTGATTTTGATTTTACGTTATTCGAACATATCACTGTAGAAAAACCATAATTTTTTTTTCCAAGATCAGTAATGATTTGGCATTTCAAGAGAGATTCGATGAAAGCTAGTGTATTTTGTTAAATCGGTGAATCTTTTGCCATTCAAAGTTGTAGTTATGGTATTGTGTGTGTTTTTGCCCTGTTATTTTGATTGGATTCATGGTGCGGTTGCTGACCGAAAAAAGGTGATGCCTTTTTGCAGTGACGCTTCAGTGGGTGTTGCACACGATGCATTCAATACTTTCTTCAGTGAGACTGGTTCTGGAAAACATGTGCCTAGAGCTATTTTCCTTGACTTGGAACCAACTGTTATTGATGAAGTTAGGACTGGAACTTATCGGCAACTTTTCCACCCCGAACAGCTTATTTCTGGAAAAGAAGATGCTGCTAATAATTTTGCTAGAGGACACTATACAGGTAAAGGAAATTGTTGCTAGTTAACTATTTTTCCTTTTAAATTGTTGTTGGATTAAACTGATGTAGTTGTGGTTTGTAGTTGGGAAGGAAATTGTGGATCTCTGCCTTGATCGAGTGAGGAAGTTGGCTGATAACTGCACTGGCTTACAAGGGTTTTTAGTGTTTAGTGCTGTTGGCGGTGGAACAGGTTCTGGTTTGGGGTCTTTGCTGTTAGAACGCTTGTCTGTTGATTACGGAAAGAAGTCAAAGCTTGGATTCACCATTTATCCTTCTCCTCAGGTACGTACTTGTAAATAATGTAAACCCTGGCTTCCTTGTTCCCTGACACTACGAGGCAATGCTGAAGGAAGAATGATTCTAATAAGGGCTGCTTGTTCATATTTCAAGGGCATCATATAATTTATGGCCAAAATAACTTTAATATCATGGGTGTTATCCCATAGTGCGTGCAACACCCTTTTGCTATTTGTCACGTCGAGGACTTTTTTGTGGTCAATTAATATGTTGCCTTCATTGTAAGTGTGCAAGTGTTAGAACAATTACAAATTTGAATTAAGGTAGGCAAAACAAGTTGCTCTTAGGGAACTCAGTTTTAACGGGTTTCTCTTTGGTTGCAGGTTTCAACGGCAGTTGTGGAGCCTTACAACAGTGTACTCTCTACTCATGCCCTTCTCGAACACACAGACGTGACAGTGCTTTTGGATAATGAAGCTATATATGACATTTGCCGAAGATCCTTGGATATTGAAAGACCCACATACACAAATTTGAACCGATTGATATCTCAAATCATATCATCCTTGACAACTTCGTTGAGGTTTGATGGAGCCATAAACGTAGACATTACAGAGTTCCAGACCAACCTTGTTCCTTATCCCCGTATCCATTTCATGCTTTCTTCATATGCCCCTGTCATATCAGCCGAAAAGGCATACCATGAGCAATTGTCAGTTCCAGAGATCACAAATGCTGTCTTTGAGCCTGCAAGCATGATGGCTAAGTGTGATCCTAGGCATGGGAAATATATGGCCTGCTGTTTGATGTACCGAGGAGATGTTGTTCCAAAGGATGTCAATGCTGCTGTGGCCACTATCAAAACCAAAAGGACTGTTCAGTTTGTTGACTGGTAAGAAAAAACATACTGCTGAAAACATCTCCTAGTTCATCGCATCTTTGGGAAAATTTCTATAATTGAAAATAATTCTTGACATTATTTTCACTGATAATCTCGAATTTTCCACTTCTCAGTTTTTGTTTTCTTGATGCTTTGATAGTTTGAAACATTAAACTGGCATTCTCCCATTGGTCGACTTTTCATTAATCTGAAATGTGGTTTTACTTGTAATCCACAGGTGTCCAACTGGCTTCAAATGTGGTATCAACTATCAGCCACCTACTGTAGTACCTGGGGGTGATCTCGCCAAGGTTCAGCGTGCTGTTTGCATGATCAGCAACAACACAGCTGTGGCTGAGGTGTTCTCTCGCATTGACCACAAATTTGATCTCATGTACTCCAAGAGGGCATTTGTTCACTGGTATGTTGGTGAAGGCATGGAAGAGGGGGAATTCTCAGAAGCTCGTGAAGATTTGGCCGCCCTTGAGAAGGATTACGAGGAAGTTGGTGCTGAAGGTGTAGATGATGAAGAAGACAATGAAGATTACGAATAAGTTATTAACACCAGCAATCGAGAAGGACCGTGAGGGTTTGGCCACCAACCCTCCCCTTCTTGCTTCGCAGCTGTTATGTTTGTGATTTGTGGCACCGCTATCCTTCAGTAAAACAGTTAAAAATATTTCTTATTTAATGTGTTTTTATGGTTTCGAGGTCGACATTTTTTTGGTTGTTGAAAGAGTTCGACATTTCAGAATGAAGTTATTCGTCATTTCTGCGTTTTCCTTCTCTTATTTCTGCGTGCTCTTTTCTTTTCATGCTGCCTCGTGTCGAGCAGATTGGCATTCGATAAAATCCTAGGTACTTTCCTAGGTACTGCTGCTGCGAAGGGCATGAATGTCCCAGCCATCTGTGCTCGCCGAATGCGCTGCTCAGCTCCCTTTTGCTTGTCGAGTGAATAAGTTTGCTTATTGGGCTTTAGAAAAACTCTTATTTGAGACATGATGTCTTAGTAATGGTTGCCTCCAAAATGTAGTTTAATTCATACCCTTATAACATTTTTCATGGTGACAATTTACATGGAATATTTTTTCAAGGTACTGAGATAGTGATACGCTATATTAACTCACTCAGAACAATTAATGTGGGAATGAGATGGTGAAAAAATAATGTAACTAAAATAAGTTTAGACAATGCTAGGATTTGCAAACAAGTAAAAATTTTTTGAAACCCAGGTCGATTAGTCAATTCACATGTATAATAACCTCAATTTAATAATATGAAAAGGCAAACAAACCTGGAAACATATTTTTTAAATTAGGGTTAATTTTTAAAAATCGTAACCTGTGAAGTCCCAAACTTAGGTTAAAGTAAGAAACTCAATCCCCAATTATTTTAATTTTGAATGATAAAATTAAAAAAAAAATAACAATAAAAAAAATTAGAACCAAACATGAAAATAAAAAAGAATGAGGAAGAAATTGCAAGAAACAAATAAAATCTATAATTCATCCCAAACAAAAAAAAAAATCAAAAATTGGGGTCAAATTTGAGAGACGAAAAACTTCAGGACAAAATAAAAAAAAATTCAAATTTGAAGTGATTTTTCCGGATAAAACATGGTCTGGACTAGAAAGGAAAAAAAGTTAAAAGGTTGTGATATTTTTCATAAGCAGTGTAAAAATCAAGGCATATAAAAGAAAAACGAAGCGAAAAAAAGAATAAATCGACGCTAAACTAGACAACATCATCATCATATATGCGTTGCCCAAAAAAAAAGAAGAATGTTGGGACGCATCAAATGACATAGCAGAATAATTTTTTACGCTACCGTAATAATTCACACACGCCGTCCAAAGAAGACAGAATGGCTAACACGCACATGTTAGCAACTTTTTGTTTTTTTGTGTCAAAAGACAATCAACTAAGGACCAAATAGATATTGTTAACAAATCATTATTAAATGATGATTTTATCCCTGCAAAACAGCTTTGAGAATTGTTATTTTGATGGTGATAGAGTCATTGCATTGTTAGAGTAGAAAATCAAGAATGCCCCTAGCTATAGTTAAATAAATTTTGCTTTTAAGGGTATTAAAGTAAATCCATTATACAAAATTTTTATGCTGGCCATTTCAAATGGTTTTTTCCTTAAGGGTAAAAATGAAATTTTACTATTATAATCCACACTAAATCACGAGTAATATACAATGCTTTTTCCATGAAAAATAGATTTTGTTAATATTTGTTTTGTGTAAAAAATTTTAATTTAATTAAAAAAAATGTGATTGATAGGATTTGAATTAATGATCTATTGTTCATGTTCCGATTACATTATTTGATAAAATTTTAAAAATGATTTTTATTAACATATATTATTACTTAAGTCCTTAAAAAGTTTTAGAAATTTTTTTAAATTTCATTTTTTTTTGTTTTAACATTGAATTTATTAGGTATTTGATTTTATAATTTGTTTTGATTAATTTTCTATATAGTTATAATGGTAATGAATTTTTTGGGTTAGTCGTATTGACTCGAGTTATTTTTTTTTATTATTTTTTTTTCAACTTCATTTTTTAACATTGAGTTGATTGGAAATTATTTTTTTTATTTGCTTTCTATAGATTTATCCCAGTCTCATTACCCGAGTTTAACATGTTAACCCGAGTTATTTTTTTATCCTTTTTTTCTATTAGATTGTTTTTTTTTTATCCTTGAATATTGTGTTGATTGAAAATTATGCTTCATAATTTATTTTAATTTTTATTTTATGAGGTTATCTCGGTCTCATGATCCAAGTCGCGAGTTTGGTCTATTGACTCTTGTGGTTTTTTGTGTTTTATTTTTCAATTCATCCTTCAACATTGAATTGATTGAAAATTAAACTTCATAATTTATTTTGATTTGCCTTATATGAGGTTAACCCGGATTGACTTGATTAATTTTTGTAGTTAAATTTTATTTTTAATTTCATCTTTTAACATTGAGTTAATTGAGAATTGAGTTTAATAATTTTTTTTATTTGATTTCTATAGGGTTGTCCAGGTCTCATCACTTAGATAATGGGTTTAACAGATTAATCTGAGTTGATATAAGTTAATCTAATATATTATCGTTTCAATATTCAAAAAAAGATATTGTGTTAGTTTTTCAAGTCAAACTATATTTTTATTGGTTATTCAAGTTATTTTTAAACCTACAAAATTAACTAGGTAATATCAAATCAATCTTCATACAGTTTAATTTTTTATTCTACTAAAAAAACACATTAACAACACTGAAATATATTTTTTTATATAAAAAAAGTATGATTCAACCCTCAATATAGCATGAGTAATTACTACCTAAAATCCAATATTGCCAATATCCTGGATTATATGAATGAATGAAGACTCTGATCTCTCGTATCCATTAACATTAAGTTATAATAATTTGCCATAAATTGCACTAGATTTTATAAAGCAGATATTCTAGAAACATTGAATAAGTGCTCGTCAAATATATTTTAGGAGAATTGGGAAGAAGATGGCATAAAACATGGGTAAGAAGTGTGAAACATACTTGTATGAATAACTGGTCATGCCTTGTAACATCATTAAAAGCAAAATATCAAGGAATTCATTCATCTATGAATGGATTAAATTCATATAGTATATGATATCAAAACACAGCTGCTGTCTATATCTTTCTCGAATCTTGCATCAAATTTAAAAAAAATCGAGAGAACTAACTAGGACAGAACAATTGACAGAGTGTAGGGAGATCCCAGAGAGCCTCACTTGAATCATTAGCATTCTCAAAGTACTCATTCACTCCATTCATGTCATATAACGATGCTGAGATCTGCCTTCCCACCTTCATGCGTTCGAATTCGGCTAATTCTACGCAGGATGATGCATCAGACAACAAACCAACATCCCTTGGGAGCTCCATTCTTTCTTGAATATATGGAATGTGAGGATGAAACCCAGATGGGAATGAGCACGAGGGATGGAACTGAGAAGTGACCGGTTCAAGGCCTCCAAAGCAGCCACTCAAGTCTGGTCTATAAGCATTATCAAACATTTGGTTTTCTTGTTTGATGCCATTGAAATAACTAGCATGGCTAGCAATAGATGATGGAAAAGTATCAACGCTACTATTGAAAGCACTCGTGGTACTAACTACGGTGCTGGCTCTAATAGTAGATTTCGCGGGGGGAGTTGTGGAAGAGTTTTGTTTCAAACTTCTTTTGTGATTGAGAAGGTTTCTAATTTTCGTAGAAATAGGAGAGTTGGAAGAAACATGAGTGTTGAAGTTGGTTCGAGTATTCGAGCCACGAAGAAGACAGGCAGCTTCATCATAAGCTCGAGCAGCTTCCTCAGCTGTCTCAAAGGTCCCAAGCCACATTCTGATCTTCTGAGTAGTGTCTTTGATCTCTGCAATCCATTTCCCTGAAGGCCTTTGTCTAACTCCAAGGAACTTGTTTTTGGAGTTGTTGCTTAAGCATCTCTCCTTGAATTTGCTTGGTTTGCTAGGTGAGACCCCTTTAGGCATCTTTTGGAACTGATGATATTCCATTCAGCAAATGTTTTGAAGAGGAGAGGGTGAGCATAGAGAGAGAGAGAGAGAGGGTGATTTATACAGGGATAGCAAGTGGTTTCCCAGTTGTTTAATCTTAGTGGCGGTCTCGTCTCTCTTTCTTGTCGGCATTTTCCCTTGGAATTTGTTCTGTTTTAAGCATGGATGATTTATCAAGGTTGAAGCCAAGACCTGAAAGGCGAGACATGCAAGCCATCAAGACCTGGAAAACAACAAGTCAAATCGATTTTTCTAATTGTTTTAAGGTTGAAGTTGGAATCCTCTCCCTCAGCTGGTCAACCTAAAGACAAAGCAAGAATCGTGCAAGGCACGAAGGCAAGACACTTGGAGCCCTAGCCTTCAAAGAAGAGCATGATTGGGCCCTTCCGGAGAGAGAGAAAGAAATCCCATTTTGGTGGGAATCTGAGCTTCCACAGCCTGCCTCTCCTCTTGAGGAATCTTTACTCGCATTATCAAACAAAGACAATACAGCAGCGTCCTATGGAAGTTGATTTTGCCTAACCTCGCAAATCAGAACATCTAAATTCATCAACAAGCCATCTCATCCCTATCCTCGTCGAAATCGAATTAGATGAGAAAGTGTTACTAAACCAGCATGTTAATTCAGAACTCAGCCCAGCTAGAGGTTTTATTTTATTTTTTTTAAGTGAGAAAATATAAAGACTGAAAACAAACTATATCTTCATTCGCTAATATTATATTAAAATCCAAACTTATAATCCGTTCATTGCAATCCTCCTGCAGATGGTAGATTGCCAAGTTAACAGGGATCAATAGCATAATCAATTTGTTTATATCAGCTACTTATCGGAATCAAAATTGCAATTATAATGAAAGAATAACCAATTCAAGATCTCAGTGCATACATGATCACAATCAAGATGTTTGTTTGTATTTAACCCAAAAATAGCACCACAATGGGGACAAAACTGCGACAAGAATTGCTTCACTGACAACCCTCAAACCTTAAACCACCACCAAAAAAGAAAAAGAAAAAAAAGGGACAAACGATACCTACACTTCCTTTTTCTTTTCCCCCCGCCACTCAATCTGGAGTATAAATAACACTTATAAATGAATATACACATTCTACAAAAACGGATTCATTTTCAATGGCAACGACTCTCACACTCATTCAAACCGAAGCCAGGTTGTTGTAGAAGGCCTTGCAGAAAGCAAACGATGGGAAACATCTCTTCCAAAGAATGGGTTATAAATATATTTTAACAACAAACTGGAGATTGCATCTTCAATATAGCCAGTTGGGTTCGCCAGCCAAGATATTATGATGAGAGGATGGATTGCAATGCCATCTGTTGTTGTGGATGCAACACCGACAAGGTCGAGGCCCAGGTAGCTGGTGGTAAGGTTTGTTGTAGTTGTCTCAGAAGATTAACCATTCGGCTTACAGTTTGTTCGGTTGCTAGATCCTTACCACATACAACCTATAGGAACAGTAACATTCCCTCAATGAGAAACAAATTGCAAACATAACCCACATTTAACATGCAAGAACATTTGACAATTTCCAGCATTGCTCTTATCTATTGACCATACAAATTCCTTTTAAGATCACAGGGAAATTATAAACCAAACCTCACGTACTTATTGAGAGTTGGCATGTTAGGTGAAGGGACTTGACATAACTAAAGTATGAGTCAGATGGGAAAATTGATTGCTGATTACCGTATAGTAAAATTAATGACAATATAGGAAGCCCAGAGTTGAGACAGGGTAAATATCTTTGTGCATAAATTAATCCGAGTCCACAAAATGTTGCATTAAAATTAGGTGAAGGATAGCAGTTCCTGAGTCAAGCTGGAAGCAAAATTTGGGGGACATTCTTGCATAAATAAATGTATTTGATTTAGCAGGTTATTGTTTCACTACATTTCAATACTTGTCAAATGGCTAAAAGCTTGACTATTGGATCAGATCAACAAAGCATCATGAAATCTAGACTTTTTGAGTAATAGCAATGAGATCAAAACAAAAATTTAGAAATTTATTCAAGTTGTACAATAGCAAGGTAGATGCATAAAAACAGAAACTAACCTCAGCAAATACTGAAACAATCTTAGGAAGATACTGATTGTTGGGTCCCAAAAGTTCTCTATCTGACCTGTAGATGGATGATAAGGAGTTCATTATTAATTGTTGGCAATTGGTAAAAGCACACTAAAGTATGGATAAACCAAAAACAAAAATTGAGGGGGGGGGGGAGAGAATGACAGTCATTACCTCTCCACCATTGAACAAAGTTGTTCATGAACAGCTTTTGCTTCAATCAAGTCTCCTGTTATTGGCAAACAGTTTAACCATGCAGGAACAACCTGCCAAACAAGACACGTGTCAATCAAGAAGAATGCTGGAAAAAACACCAAACTCAAAAGCAAATCACATAATGGAAAACCTCTACATTGATTTTTAATGATCCAATAAAACAAGCCCTTTGTCTACACAACACAGCCATAAAGGTTTCAGTGAGCTTTGTTGCAAAAAATCAATTCATACGTAGGACTGTTAGAAACAGACAGCATTCTCAGCAGCTCATCACATACAGATGAAGGATGGGGATATGCCTAGGCAATGCAATATGCTTAATGACAAGACAGATGATTGAATACCTGAGCTGAATCTATACTATGACAAGACAGATGATTGAATACCTGAGCTGAATCTATACTGTCACGATGAAACTGGCAAATTTTCCCTAAAGCTGAAACAGCATTATCATATGCCATGACATTGTCTGGTTGCTTAGCATTAGGATGCCGTATTACAACATTAAGTCTTGATAAAGCCTCTGGAGAAAACAACTGGCAAATATCACTTTCATGAAATACAAAAGAAAATCAAAGCATTTACTTCTGCTAGAGTAAAAAAAAATTGACTCCTTAAGGATACAGACAAAAGTTACCTCCAACTAGATGTTTAAACACAGAACCACCAACTTCTGCACAAACACCAAGCCCGTATACGGCTGCCTGAAAACAACCACACAATATGGATGACAATATAGCCAATCTAAAGCAAACAACTACCAGATCATAGTTAGCGCAGACCTGCCGAACATCCGGGTTGTCATCATTGCAAGCCTCCAGTAAGAAAGGAAGATATGTATCATAATATCTGTCCATTCACATTGTAACAGTTGCATCAAACAAAAAATTCTAGGTAATGATAACCAGTCTGTAGGAGTGTGCGTGTGTTCTAGAAGCTTACTTAAGAGCCGCCTCGCGACATTGCTCCGCAACATCATCAAAAATGCAAATTGCAATCCTTCTCTCTTCAGCAGTCTTATCCTTTCCCTACATTCACTACACACATCAGCCTAATAACTCAAGAATTAAACTAGCAGAACTATTCACAGCATTGTTGTTATTCAGTTGCTTAAGGTATAAATTTTTGTTCATACAGCTGCACACCAAGAGAAAGCAATCATCTTTAGAATTTATGCCTTCGTGAAATAGAAATTTCAATCTGTCATAAGCACAGGTTTCAACAAGATCATGTCACCCTTCATCATGCAGAGTGGGTGGTGTTAATTAGTACTGATTGGTTATAGAAACATAAACATTCAGTGTTTTGCACTTTGAAATACAACCAAGTTTCAAGCCAAATTATTAGAGCTTTTTTCAACCCCATTATCATCCATTAAACAACTACAGTAAGAAAGGGAATAATCTTCACCATTCCAATTCTCATATTGAACACAGAAACATGATATGCAAAACATTTAGCCTTTCTATATTTTCTAAACTATAGCTGTTGGAAAAAATATATAAACCAACAAATCTGTGCTCACACAAGCACAGCCACACGTAAGAGCATGTAAACAAGATGGAAGGAACTACAAAGAGATCTCACATACCAAAATTTTGGGCAACTTATGTAATACAAACAAAGAACCAAAAGAGATTCCCAAAGGCAAGTATAAGATTCCCAAAGGCAAGGGAAGCTGATCATGGCAGAAGACTTACCCACATGGGAGTAAGATAGGATGATAGCTCATCAAAGAAAGGCAAGAAAGAAGCTTTGAATGTTTTAATCAGAGTTCCCAAGATTTCACCAACCTGGAAATAAAATGTTATCCAACTGAGAAAAATAAAATTCAAGGATTATAGAGGAAAATCAGTTGACTTATAGTGATATATACTGACTTGGTCGAAAACTTCCTCCTCTTGCTCATTTTCCTCCTTGATCAACTCTCCCTCCTCTGCATCAAAGTCTTCAGCTTTGGCTCTCTCTGCTCTCTCTCTCTTGCGACTTGAGCTGGCAGTGATGACCAGTTTCACCTCATCCACAACAGATCGCACTTGACCTTCATCAACAAGCACTCCAGATATCTGGAAGAAGAAACAGAAGATTGAAAAATACATTCAGCAATGAACCTATTTTAACATACATGGATTGCAGCAGAGAAATGGACACCACAAGATTAAAAAAAAACACATTTCCTAATTTCCCCTTCACAAGTATCAAATGATTTTATGTGACAGATTTATTTGCAAACCACAAAATCATGGATCACTCTGTTAAGATGCCACACCTATGCAGAAGAGTTCTGATTTTTATCCAGAATTTGATTCAGGATGACTGGATGAGTTACAAACCATGACCCAGTGAAAAAGCAAAGTGACATTACTAAAGTCAATAATGACTACAACAAACCTGCAAGCATTCATTTAAGGCATCCAGCATGCTTGCACAGATCTCAGTATCGGGTTCCTGCAATCAATTTTAAGAGTCAAGAATCTCATCGCTTTAAATAGAGATAATTATAAATGTACAGTTCTACCGACACTAGACAAATGAAAAGAAACACAGGTAACCTTGTGCAGTGCTTCAACCAGGGCTGGAATAATATAGTCAGACAGCTGCTTTACATAAGACTCATTGCGACCCTGAGAAAGCCCTTTCTCGACAGCTAATTTTGCAGAACGCAGAAGTTCTGGCATGGCTGGCGAAGAAATTCAAAGATTCCAGTGAGTATTACTGACACCAGGAACCAAAGGAAAAGAAATGTGCATCATCTATTCAATACCTGAAACAGCTGCTTTCCTAACCTCTTCATGAAAATAAAATTTAAGAAGAGGTACCAAGGTTGGGGCAACCTGCATGTAGAACATCATTATATTAGTGTCATGGCACTTGAAAGTTGTAATAAGTAAATAATAGAACAATTGAAAATATGTTGCACCAACAAACCTGATCAATCCATGGAAAGAATCCTTCCTTCAGCTCATCAGCGTAGCAACATAACATGTTACAAGCAGTAGCTTTTTCTTCCAGAACACTAGTCTTGATCCCAATTCTTTTGTCACCAAGGGTGATTGTCTCCATACTATAACAGAAACAAATTTTTAGCAAGATGCGAACACGACTGCATGTGTGTTTGGGTGTCTAAATGCATATGATCACAAGAGAAAGCACAGAAGCTACATTCATAAGAATTTGGCAACTGCTGAGCTTGAAATGCATCATTCACTATTGATCTAAGCAATTGGGCAATGTACCACCAAGAAATTCATATATAACACTTTCGATAAGATCAAGTTCAAGGAAAATTTTTACACCTTTCATCATCAGAATCATCAATTTCATTATCTGAATCCGCAGATGTAATGGTTACATCAGGCTTGAGTTGAGCAGACTGAAGCAAAGGTGGCATGACAACACTCATGTAAGGAAGAAAATCCTGTCCTAAACACTTGCAAAGTCTGGCCCATGCCTAAAACAGTATAGAGTAAAGATCGTGAGACAACAAAGTTCACAAGAAGATGAAATTTAAGATATTTTCAACAAAAATTTTAGTGATTGAAGCATACTTGTAGCATGTAACTTGTTGTTGGATCATCTGACTCCATCTGAGATACTTGCAATGACAGAAGTACATCCATAACCTGGCAAAAACATAAATATAGACCCGGATATGGGTGGATACTTTAGTATACTGTGGTAACAAAACAGGTGATAAAAGAAACCAAGAGCAAACCGTTGACACATTCTCCCCTATCCCATGGTCGACTGTAAGGGTACTCCATGAAAGACAATGGGATTCATCCAAGGAAACACTTCCAGGTTCCCAAGAAAAGGAAGAGTTGTATGTATGTAAAGAAACCTACCTGCTTGGCATCATCCCTAAACTTCTCTTTCCCCACTGCCATCCCAACTAGACTGATGCACTCCATAGATTTGGCACGAAGCATGCGGTTAGCTTTGTCATTTGCATTCACCAAGATAGTCTTCAAGTAAGGCATGACTGCATCATAGTATTTTTGGAAGTGCTCCTATAAAACCAGAGACTATTAGACCGAATCTTCCATTGCATGAATGAAACTAAGAATCCAAGCAGATATAATACATTACCTGAGAGGAATCAGCAACTGATGCCAAAGCAGTCAACGCTCCCTCTTGCACCATTTGTTTTCCATTCTGCAGCACATACATGGAATATAAAGTACAAGAAATTTGTGTTTTTGCAAAAAAGTGAATTCGCATAAATTATTTGAAATTTTATTTTCTATCCTTCCATGAATATACCTGTAGAAGAACAAGCAATTTGCTCACTACTCCATCTAGGTACGGTGTTAAAATTTCTGGAGTACAATTCTCACTGAAGTTGAGCACAGCCGAAGCAGCATGTGCCTGTCAGAAAAGAATACGATGACTAATCAGTAACTGTAAAGAACAACAGCATAATCTTTGACTGTGTTCTTCCATATAAAATTAAATGTTAATGGTTCCAAAGGAACCCCCCCCCACCCACCCAACAAAGGGCGAAAATAAAAAATATGGAGTGCATACTGAAGTGCATGCATGAAAAACATGAAGCTGTGCATGCACACAATACACAGAACTGAACTATATATACATATAACTGTATAGCTGCTGGGAAAGTGACATGAGCTTAACTTGACCATAAGTTCACCATTAAAAGCTATTTGTAAGTATATTTCATAATTACAGTTGCTCAAGCAGAAAGGACCTTGCAACAAGAGCTATTGTAACAAAGAATGGACTTTAATGAAATCATCTGAAGCATATCTATTCTATTCAAGATCCTGCATACGAAATTTAGAATTAATAACTTGAAAAGACACAAAGCAATGACCATAGCTAACCTGAACACGAGGATTCTGAAAATCATCCATGGCAGCTGCTAATGCAGGCAAAACTCTCTGATGGTATTGATTTTGCAAATCTGGACCCAAATCCGTGGACAACTGCCCAATTGCATTAATAGCTGCCCATCTCACACGGGGATGGGGGTCATAAAATGAATTTAGGACCATTGTAACTACTTGTTCCAGGTTTTTTAGCATTACCTACATCAACAAAACACAAAACAAAATAACATCCAGAGACCCAATTCTTTCTAAGAAAAAAAAGCTACATATGTTTATAGTACAAACTAAAAAACCAATATAATTCCACTTCAAATTTTCCCACATCAAATAATCAGAGCATCAAGTGCTGTTAACTGAGTGGTTCTTACCAACATCCAATGCACAAAACACAAAGAAAACAAATGCATACAAATAATAGTACTGAATTGCATAATAAAACTTAAATAACTGGCCATTGGCAATACGACCATACATTACTGAAAAAAAAAAACTGGATAAAACTGGATAACATCGGAAAATGCAATTAATTCCTTCAAATTCAACACAACAAAAGCAAATGTACACATTCAATAGTTAACATTTAAAAAAAAAAAAAACTTATAGTGATGTACTGTATAGCTACAAATAACTCAAATAGAAAGAAACAAAATCATTCTTGTATCATGGATCATCCTTTCAAATTCAAATGCGTATATATAAAGTAAAAATCAAACAGCATAACATTCAGACATTAATCACAAGTCACAGACAAGAGAATATAGTCATCCATTCTATGTACCTTAGAGCACCCTTCAGCAATCTGAGCCAATGCAATAAGAGCAGCATGATGTTTCTGCCACTCAGGAGCAGCCAAATACGCAGGCAATTGTTCCGAAGCAACAGGAACAATAGTGTTCCCACCTAAAGAAATGGCCAACCTATCCAAACACTCTTGCCCCACGCTATAATTACTTGTTTCCCCCGCATCTTCATCCTCATTCTCCGCACTATGCCATGCCGGATCATCCTCAATATCCAACAACATCCCCATCAGTATCCCGAACAATCTACTGATAAACTGCGGTAACTTCCTCATCATTCCCGGTGCCCTCTCCCTAGCTTCCGCCAATGTAATCACAAACTCAATAGCCAAATGCCTAGTTCCTTCCTCCAAACTCTCCGCCTCCGCAATTTGCAACATTGAACCCACGACATCCACCAACTGCCTCCTCAGAAACCTGGGCTCCGTCCCCGCCAACTCAATCAACAACTCCAACGCCTCCTGAGCAGTCGCCTCGTTCCCATTATTTAAAGCCTCCGTTAAAGTCCTTATCATCGACGGCAACAAATCCTGAAATCGATCTCTATCGGACGAATTATCCAAACACTGGATAAAATTAATCACAGCATTCAAGGCCGCGATTTTGACATCAAAATTCGTGCTCGACCCCAAACACTGCAGAAAAACCCCGTGCAACTCCTTGATAAAGGGAATCAAACTCTCTCCGATATACTGAGACAGCTGCGCGAAGATCAAAAACGCAGATTCCTGCAACTTGACGGAATCTGACGTCACACACTGAAACATAAACGGCAAAAGCTCAGGCCAGCCATTATCGGGTAAAATCCCGGAAGCAAGCTCAGAAACGGTGTCGCACAACTTCTTGGTGTTCGATTTAACAGACTCTTGCTGGAGACAGGCGAGGAGAATCGATTTGAGAGAGGACTGAGTTTGCGGAGAGAGGCGCGGCCAGAGGTACGAGTCGTCGCGAGTGAGGAGTTTACGGAGGAGGACAGCGGACATAGCACGAGCGTCGAGGTGAGGAGAGAACTGAAGGAGGTGAGCGAGTTTTAGACAGAGCGAGTTTGGATCGTGTTGTTTGGCGAGGTTGAAGATGAGCTCCGCTTGAGATCGAGTTTCGTTGGATGATGACATGAGCGAAGAGATTAGGGTTTCGAATTGCGAAGGATCGCCCCCAAGGACTGCCGCGAGTTGCGCTTGCTGGAGTTGAGTTGACTCGTCCATGGTGGCCGAAGATTAGATTTTGTTGCTGCGGCTGCGGCGCTGGTTGTGGCGGCTAGGTTTTTTGGGGTTTAGGGATTGTAGAGGGAGGGAGGGACAGGGAGAGTGTTTTTTGTGTGTGTGTTCTCTCTACAGGTATATGCGGGGAGATAGAGAGGGTGGGAGGAAAGGAGAAGGAAAGGGAGAGGGGATAATAAGAAAGGGAGGGGAGGGGACTAGGGCAAAGTAGGAGAGAGAAAGAATGGTGGGAAGGGGATTAGCTGGAGTTTGGGTTAAATGATTAATGGGCTGCCCCATTTTATTTTATTTTATTTTTGTGAGATTGTTTTTTTTATTTTTTTCATTTTAAAGTTAGATTTTGGAGGGAAAGATGAAGATGATTTTAACCACTAGCCACTAGGGTATTCCTACTAAATTTCATTAAATTAAATTAAATTAAATTACTTCCTGATGAGCTCGGTCATTTGGATGATTTGCTTTTAAAAAATAAAACTGATATTTGTTGGTTTAAAGTATTATTAAAAAAGATTTCACAATTAATTTATTTTTTAATTCAGAAATATTTTATAGGAGATTCTAAGGCATTTCAGGAATAACTACCATTAATTAAGAATGATAAAGGAATAAGACGAGGAAGAATACATACATGGTATGTATAGCGTATAGCAGCAGTATTATAGTGAGGAGATCTAATCTGAATTATTTGCGGGTCCTTGTCTTGAGGGCG
This sequence comes from Populus alba x Populus glandulosa, assembly GCA_033617975.1. Taxonomy (NCBI): domain Eukaryota; kingdom Viridiplantae; phylum Streptophyta; class Magnoliopsida; order Malpighiales; family Salicaceae; genus Populus; species Populus alba x Populus glandulosa. The sequence continues at coordinate 26,463,446 of CM066145.1, read as the reverse complement.
TTGGTGTGTACTGTAAGAGAATACAATGTTAGAGAGGGGATTAGATGAAGAGGTTAGCCCATCCACTGAGGACTGTCCAGGGAGGTGGGTGACCCCGCCATGGATTTCATATCCATCACGCACGTTTTATTCTCTCGTTGTTTTAGCCTTCACAGGTCCATACGTGTGCTTACTAATATTATAAGTTTACAACGCGCTGTGTCGTGAGCTGGACACAAAAAAAAAAAAATGAAAAAAATAATCAAGTAACTCTCTTTAATATTGTTAGGCCCAACAAGTTAATTTTAAGATCACTCGTCTAATTACATGATTAGATCGAATTTAAAATAAATTAGGTGAAAACCATCTTGATATAGTGAATTTGATGTGTCCAAAAACACTCGTAATAGTTTGTAGAAGCGTTGTTTTAATATGGTATTGTTTTTAGTATTAAAATAATAATATATTAAATCGATTTAATTCAAATAACAGTTAAGAAAATGGGACTTTAAGATAATATATTTTATTTAATATTAAAACTATTAACAATAGCTTCCCTTTCGATGAAAAAGTAATACAAACAATGAAAGTAGTTCTTAGTATTTAGTATTTACCATCTTGTTTTGTCGATAACGGCTGTCGATTTCCCGCTTCTTTTGCTCCTGCAGTTCCGTTTTCTTTGACTTGTGCATCTCGTCAATGTCGACTCCGTTAGAGCAGTCGGAGAGAAGGAGGAGCAGAGGCAAGGGTGAGAGGCTACACACAAATACAGATTCTCCTTTCTATTTATACAAAAAGACGCGCAGTGCTTAAATATTCCCATCAGAAATCAATCGAGCTCAGAATAAAATATATTCAAAAGTTTTTATTTATCTCCACGCACACACAGCTCCAGCACAGTGTATATACAACTTATAAGAAATCCCATTTGAAAGGGCCTTGTCATGCTTCAAGCTTTTTCAGGCACCCTGCGACGAGAGCCTCTCGTCGTGTTCTATAGTTCTTTTCATGTCTTCATTTTCTTAAATTGAAAAATAAATTAAATTCACATGTTTGGATAAAATAAAATTTAATATATTTATATATATATATATATTATTCTTAAATTAAATATATATATTTAAATGAGAAAAAAAATTAACACATAAAATTTTATTAAAATCTCTAAATTAAATTAAATTAATAGAATTTGAAACATGTTCTTGGAGACACAACTTAATTCTTGAATCCTCTGCGAGCCCTGCCCCCGCAATCCCTCTTCAAAGGGCCAAAGAAAGGTCCTCGCCTGTTGTGATTAGCCTTTCTTCAAAATTATACTGTATTTTTAATATGATATTGAAATCATATACTATTATTCTAATGTTATTATGAAAATCATGCTGAGGTGATCCAGGAAAGAAAAATACTCTATTTTTAAAAGCTAACAATTCTTAAAGAAATACGTTAATTTAGATTTCTAAATAAATTTTAACCCATACAGATATTCATATTTTTTTATCACTAAAATTCTAAAAATACTCAAGAAAGAACAATAAAAGCCAATGAAATTATAATTCCAAATAATATTATTACATTAAATCCTTATTTTTTTAAGACATGATATTGTTTACAAATCATCACTGTCTTTGTCTTATTAAAGTGTCGGGTACTTTGATTTAATTAATTTTTATATTCTATACACAGTAAAACCGCGAGCACAAACGCGCTGTTTTTTCTTTGACTCTCCTGTTGCTGAGCATCCGGCACCGTTAAAATTTACATGTAACTTAAGTATCTCTTGACAAAATTAAATCTAAATTATAAATTTAAAAAATAAAAATAAAGCTCCAAACATAAAAGAAAATACTAAAAATTAAGGTGAGTAAAAATATGAAAATTCTAGAAAAAATAATATAAAAAAAATCTTCCCGCAACCTCTTTTGTAAAGTGAATTTTAGAACCAAAACTAATAATTAATTATACCACAATAAAGTATTTCCATAATCAACTTTGATTACATATCATAATACCAAAATTAATCCTACCAATCTGTATTTTAAAGAGCTACAAATTAAAACTATCTAGGTTGAAGAAAAACTAAATCTTAAAAAATAAGATTAATGAAGCTGGTTATTTAATCCATAAGCTAGAGAAAATAATTCTTCATTGACTATACCTAATTCCATAATAAATTGACAATAAATAATTTTTTATAGCTCAAAAAATTAAAAAATTATTCTACTTCAAATCTAAGGCTGGGCTTGGAGTCCATGCCCAGTGCTAGAGTCAAGCCTAGCCTTGTGTGTATGTGAGTTTTAGCCTAAAACCTATTATGTTAAGATTATTTTTTTAAAAAAAGCTTGAGTAATTTTTTAGTTTAATTTTAATTTTTTATATTTTAATTGTATAAACAACAAGTAAAAGATTAAATTTCAAGCTAAAAATGAACCCCACTTTTAATTTAGTTTTAAATGTATATTTTAATTATGTTTAAACAAATTTTCAACAATTTTATATCTTTATCTATATTCTTCCAATCAAATATATTTTTGTTTCTTCACGCAGCGTAAAAGAAACCATAACAACTACCAGAGGCTAGTGGCAATGCATGGAGAAGAACGTAGTTACCCTTATGGTAGTTTGAGAAAAACTACATCATTATACATGTTCATTTCTTTCCCTTATCATGATATATACGTCATGTGTTTATGGCTCTTTATTGAAACGTGATTAATTTGCCAGATCAGATCATGGAAATCGGCTATGGAGAATGGGCCTGGTCTTCATCAAGATCAGATCAAATGCTAGCACCAGCTATCTCTGTTAATTAATATACAGACCCCTTTATGCTTTTGTGAAGCATTGTGCAATTTGTGTTTATATACACGTAGTGCTGACAGCCAAATCTATTATTTCTTCTGCTGAAGACAACAGTCCAAATATGTATGTTCCAATTAATATTAGGATTATAGGAAAAAAAAAGCTAATAAATGATTGGACCTGTGCACACACACGTCCTCCTTACCAGCAAAATTAATATCTGCATAATGCATTGCAGCACAGCTCAGTATACAACTCCACGTACAACTTGCAAGAGATCCCATTCGAAGCTTGAACAGGTCTCCTCGTGCATGTTTCAAGCTTGGCAAATAGTAACAAAGGAGTGTGTGTGTGTTCATGGACATATTAGGTTATGATCCACGGAAGAACGACCACTTTTAAGAGCCTGCTAATTCGAGATTTACATCCAATCCTATATATATTTAGATATGTGTTTGAAAATATATATGGTAAAATTCAAAATAGAAATGTCCTTTTCTGCTATTTAATTTACCATTTGACTATTGCTTGTTTAGCTCGTGGCTCACTTGCTATGCCTTCTTGTTTTGTTGGTAACGTCTGTCAATTTCCCGCTTCTTGTGCTTCTGCAATTATATTTTAAGCAATTATATTTGTTGGTAACGTCTGTCAATTATATTTTACCGTGCTAAAACTAATTATTTTTTAAAGTGTGTTTTTTTAAATATATTAAAATAATATTTTTTTTATTTTTAAAAAATTATTTTTAATATTAGCACATCAAAATAATTCAAAAAACACAAAAATTTAATTTAAAATAAAAAAAAATTAATTTTTTTAAAATAAAAAACAAACAAGTTTTTAGTTCTAGTTTTTTTTGTCATGGGCTGGGCTAATATTTAGGTGGGCCGACTTTTCTAACTTTAAAACTAATAGTTGGCCACCATTTAAGAAACCTGAAACTTTAGGCGGATCGAATCTGGGTAATATTTGTTTGCCCGTACAAGACACTTCACAAATTTTCATAAGTTTTTTAAAAGTAGTTTTTTGAAAAAATTTAAAGTTTTTTTTTTAAATTAATATATTTTTGATATTTTTATATTATTTTAAAACATTGGTATCAAAAATAATTTTTTTAAAATAAAAAAATATTATTTTAATACATTACCAAATAAAAAATATTTTAAAAAATAATTACAATTCTACTTCTAAACAGGTTAATAATGTTCAGCGTTTAGTGTTTATTGATTTACAAGTAACACCAAACTTTTTAAAAATGACAGAGTAGGTTAAAATATAAATCTTTATTTGCAATTTTCTCTGCAAATTGTATTGTATTATTGTTTTAAATCAATTCAAGATTTGAATTAGTTTGAATTGAAAAAAAAAATGATTGACCAAGTAAAAACCTGAGTTAATTTAGTCTGGATGGGGTTAAAATCTGGCTATTAACCCATTAACCTTTATTTTTTTTTTTGAAAAACCATTAATTTTTTTGCATTCAAATCGCGATACCCACTTCTAATAGGTCCTAAGTGTTCAAGTAGAATATTGTTCTCCACACACACGTGTATATATGTATCTGATTCTGATTGGAACTTCCCTTTTCATCCTATTGATCATCTACATGCAATGCTCCTCGTGCAGCCATCCATTCTGAAAATCTCTCATTAAGCCAATCTATCTTGATTTTCATAGTGCAACAAATTTCTGTTTATATTTATACTATTATTTTATTAATAATTAATTTATCAGTAGAATTATAGATGGAAATGCTCTGTTTGTAATGTTTTATTCGTCGTTAGGTCCGTTAATTGTAAAAAAAATATTATTATCAATGAATTTATTGGCGGAAAAGATGTGAAAAAAAATTATCCGTTTCATTTCATCGATATTTTTTTTTAAAAAATAGTGTATGTAATTCCATCAATGATAATTTAAAAATATTTTTTAAAAAAATATTTTACAAAACTATAAAATAATTAAATTAATATAAATCAACATTCTATGATACTCAAAATTGAGTTGCCTAGAAAAAAAAAAAATCAACTTAAACAAATTTACATCAAATAAATGATACAAAAAAATAAATTCAACTAAAAACAATTCATTTGAAAAAAATAAAGTTGCGATTGCTAAAAATAAATCAACTAAAAATTGATCTTATATGAAAAACAAATCTGACAACAACGTTCATACAATTATTAAGAACAAAAAAAATTAAAATAAAATAAAATAAAAAATATAGTGAAAAAAACACGAAAAAAGAAAAAAATCTTACTTTAATGTAGCTGCAAGTGAAGCTGAGAGGAGAACAAAAATAAATTCATAAAGTATATTAATTAGAAAAATTGAAAAGAGAAAACAAAAAAGGAGAAGAAGACATATTTGAGCATAGAGAAAAAAAAAAGGAGTTGAGTAGAGAAGAAAAAGAAAGAGAGATTGATTTTTTTACATACGGGAAGAAAAAGAAGAATAAGAAGAAGAAAGAATTTTTGTCTGTTATGAAATTAGAAATTCTATACTTTTTATTGGGGCGTTTTACTGGCGGTTTTACCGATGAATAATTAAATATTAATATTTTTAATCATTTTATTGGTGATTCCGTCTGTAATATTTAATTTAAAATTTTAATTAAATAAATTTTTTTAAGAAATCCACCAAATAACACAAACAACTTTTCAATCAATAAGTAATTTTGTATGTAAAGAACAGTAATTAATAATACAATTGAAAAATAAACAATCTCAAAACTCTCTATAAAATATTGATGAAATCTTCCTTTGGTGACTATCCCTGAAATTGTTACGAGGAACAATGTTAACAGTTTAACAATGATTTTAATTACATAAATTATTCTATCGGTAATTTTGTTGGTATAAATGATACATTATCGTAATTTTTTGGATTTGTTTTAATTTTTTTTTCGCTGTAATTTTTTTATATATATCGAGAAAATATTTTTGTCAGTATTTTTATTTGTATTTATTAATTTTTTGATACAGAATAAAGAAGATAGTTTTGAAAATTAAAAATAGAAAAAGATGAGAAGATGAGTTTCCCAGCCGTTTCCAATTTGCTTTTTTCTCTTCTCGATTTTAATGGATAAGGTGAGATGGACGCGTTCATCATGCCATTAGCCTAATGGTGACAGGGAGGCATTTACGTACTTTTGTTTTGTTTTATAAAGCTTTCGTGCCACCTTGCCTTTCCAGAAGGGTAGCTAGCTAGCGAAGTAGATTATCCTTGTTTCTCAGGAATTTTAAAAAAGCAGATCACAAATATCAACCTCCACAGTATTTTCTTGCTGTATAAAAATCCTCATCTCTTTTAAAATCTAGCCAGCAATGGTGTCCTGAGGTGGGCTCACCATCAAGCAACTAATTCTCCCTTAATATTTCTATAATGATCTGATTAATCAAATTAATAATCAGTTGCATTGGAATATCATTGATTTATTCATGAAATAATCATATAGATAATGAGCGAGAAAAATACAATGAATTTTTAAAAAACTAAAAATAAATCTAATTATATTATATTAATAACACCGAATTCTAAGTTCATTCTGGACGCTCCTAGGCTAAACAATATTACATAAACAACTTATCTATATATAGATTGTGTATTAAATAATTTATGTTTAATGAATGAAAAAGACTCGAGTCCTAATAATTTATTTATTATCTAGTAATTAAATGAGTATTACTTTTAGTGTGTATAGCAAGATTTAAATGATCTTTTAATAAAAAAGAAAATGAAAAAAACTGATTAAGAACTATTTTTTTTTAAAATGTGTATTTAGTTTTTAAACAATAAATGAGTTGGTTTTTTTTCTTGTTTAGTTTCATTGTAAAATAGAAATTGATGCTAAACCAGATAAATAGAGCTAGACAGTATTGTGACAAAATAAATACTGTATTTGCGGCAAGAATCACTGTAGCAAAACACAGAGGAGGAGCCAGAAGAGTTTCTATCAAGAGCAGAGCTCCTGAGGATGAGTGTCGGAGAGAACTTCAACTGCGTTTTGTGGCCATTCATTCCTGCTGCTGCTTGTTGGACCACGTCCTAATCACATTCCCACAAGCGAGCGAGAGTGGATCCACTCGCTCTCATGACATCATAGGAAAAAACACTATTATTTATTTTTCAAAAAGCATCCTCTCTCCCTCTCTTTTCACTGTTTCTATCCAATAAATGAAACCCACTTGCCTTGCTGTGATTAGTCAGAGGAAATGTCATGTAGTGGAGCTTAATTTAAGCCTTTATTTATTTATAGCACTGGCAGTTTAAATTTCTATATATTTATTTTTTTACAGCCCATAAGGGATGCATTTAAATTTCCTCAAGAATTTAATCATGGGCTTGTTGTGAGCGAATTATTAGGCAGGCAGCACTACCAATTCGACCTCTCTTTAGACTCATACATTGAAGTTCCAAATCTAGCCCTCTTGATTAATAATTTCCACAAATTAATAAGTTGTAATTTATTACTTTTCTTTTCTTCAATAATTAATATTAGAAATAAATGAGGTTAGAATCTATTCTATAAATCTCACAAGTCGCAGTACTTAATTTAATCTAATAAAAGATTATAAATCTCCAATCGTTGATAAAATAAAAAAATGCATATAAATTCAAGTAATTGGAAATCTATTAATTGTTTTTGTTTTTAATCAGAAAGTGAAAATAAAAAATATTGTTGAGTATATTCCCTCTCCCCAAGGAGAGTGACGACAAATCATTTCCCTCCCTCTCCCAAATAAATCCAACAAACCATACACTGTCTGTGTCTGATCCAAAAAGAAGAAATAATAATAATAAAAAATAAAAAATCACCGGCATTTACCTTACACAAACAAAACAAAAGGCAAGAGTTCCCATTTCCTTATCCTCGAAAATCCCCAAGCTTCTCCTCCTTTCTAGCTATATCAACCCTCAAATCTCATCACATCACTACACAACACACACACACACACGGCATCCTACCTACGTTCATATCCATACAGAACCAAAGTGAGAAAAAGGCAGGCAGGTATATAAAGTTTACTTCAATCGACAGAGAGAACTCTCAAGGAATCATATTATTCAACATGAGAAAGCCAACTTCATCTACAGCTACAGCTGAAGCAGCGGCAGCAGGAGGAGGAGCAGCGGCAAAATCTACTCCGTGTTGCATCAAGGTAGGGTTAAAGAGAGGACCATGGACACCTGAAGAAGATGAACTTCTAGCTAACTATATCAAGAAAGAAGGTGAAGGTCGGTGGCGAACTTTACCCAAGAAAGCTGGTCTTCTCCGCTGTGGCAAAAGCTGCCGTCTCCGCTGGATGAACTACCTCCGCCCTTCTGTTAAACGTGGCCAGATCTCCCCTGATGAAGAAGATCTCATTCTCCGCCTCCATCGCCTCCTAGGCAATAGGTACACACACACTGATCCACTCAGAAAAAAAAAAATGGTCAGTTAGTGTTCTTTCAATACAATCTCTATCTGGGTTTCTTTTAATTAAGTTCTTCGTTTCTGAGTTGGGTCTCGATCTCTCTCTCCCTCTCTCTCATTTTGGTTCAGTTAATCATTATAGCTAGCTAGGTTTAGGGTTTCACTGTAAATATGCAGTAGCTTTTGCCCTCATTTAGGGTTAGGTTAATTAACATCGATCCTAGCTAGGTTTTGATCTATGTATAGTTTACATTAAGTCTCTCTTCAATTGATTTGTTCTTCTTTAGATCTCTCTCTCTCTCTCTCTATATATATATATATATATATATATATATCAAATATATGAATCTTGTATCATCACTGATCTAGGGTTTAAATTGCAACTTTTTTGTTTGAAGATTTCAAATAATTCAGCTCGAAAGGAAATCTTTATGACTTTAATTTGAAAAGAAATTGAGCTAGATCTTAGCTTGGATCACCAGCTACTTATGTTGATTTGATCAATGGATTGTTTTCTTTAGGTGGTCATTGATAGCTGGGAGAATCCCAGGGCGTACAGACAATGAAATAAAGAATTACTGGAACACTCACCTGAGTAAGAAGTTGATAAGCCAAGGAATTGATCCAAGAACCCACAAGCCTCTCATCAATCCTCAATCTGTTGATCAATCCAAACCTTCTTCGTCGAAAGCGAACCACCTGCAAGAAAGCCTAAAAGAGCCTATTAAGATTGCTTCTTCTGGTCTGGAAGAAACTACCAGTGGCAGTGCTCACATAATCAGCAACAAAGACAATGGGTATTTTCAAAACAACAGTAATGCACACCAGGGTGATCAGTATCACACGGACCATTTTATTGCAAGTCGTGGCTACACAAGTTTGTTGAATTATGATGGTTCTTTTGGGACGGATTTGAGAGGTAATCAAAGGCTTGGTAATGGAGAAGCTGAAGATATCAATTCCGGCGCCACCGAAGATGTGTTTTCCTTCCTCAATTCACTCATAAATGAGGAGGCTTTCCAACAACACCAGATCTTTAATGAGCCTAACGTGAATACTAGTGCACCAGCCAGTACAGATCCTTTGTTTCCAATTGCTGCCGCAACATTTGGACTTAGTACTGGCTGGGAATCTACTCTCATGCCTTCTGCTCTTGATCAAAATGATTCGAAATAGGGTGATGATCACCATGTTGAGTAGTCTATCATAGTCATCTTTGCTTTTATCAAGGCATGAAGTTACACTTGGTAATCAGTTTACAAAAACACAAAGCTAGGATTTGGTTTGTTATTTTATGTATTCTACATATCTACTGTTATTGTTTTACTTCAGCATCCTATTTATCATTTGCTGTTGTGTTGTATTGGTGAGAACATAAATTGTTTTTTTCTTGTATCCAAAATATTACCCAAACAATGTATGAGATTATAGATTTGTGTGTATTTGGATGTGTTTTGTTTCATAATCGTAGTTTTTATGATTGTAAGTCAGCTTATATCAAAATTCTCTCGAAATTAATTACATGGTAATAGAGAAAATGTGCTCAAATTAAGTTGTTCCAGCAGTTCTTGTTCAAATCTAGAGAAGAAAAAAAAGGGTACATGGTTCAAATAAATATTTTCATCATCTATACATGGATAGTACTGATATTAATTTAGATGTTTTGCTAGATATTGGAAGGTTTTATATTGATTGCATTTAATTTCCAAATTCCTGATCTCGACCTCATTTATTGTTGATCATAGAAGGATAAACAAATGCCAAAATGAAATTAAATTTATATGTAGCAACTAAATTTATAATGGAAAATTAATTAAGAATATTAATAAGATGATCTCCACAGCAGTTAATTATAATCCCTTTGTATAATGGAATTCCATGAAAATTCATATTGTGAAGAAAAGAAGGCATATATGAAACCTAATTCCTTGTCTCAAATTTTCTAACAAATGAACTAAGGATGGAGATGCAGTCCTGGGAAAATTACGATAAGAAAGCACTTAAATGCATGTGAAAATAGTAGTATTGCTCACTTTATTAATTATGTTGCTGGAGCTTAATTACTTTGAACAGGAGGATAGGTATTTGAAGCTCGAGACTCCCAATCTCTCAAAATTGTGATCAGGTTCACATTTGCAAGCTCCAAAAACGAGTTGCTAAGATACTAATAATATTGTTCGACTCCTTCCTAGCACATGCACTTGAACTTTTCCTATGGTGCATGGTTCTTCAATAGAACCATAAGCAAATGTTGTGGATGGATTGCTATATATCAGATGCTCAGTGATAGTAATTAAAAAGCAGTTAATTTCTCTTGAATGATGAGACACGATCGAGGGACGACCGTGATGACTGGAGAGCACTTTCCATGTATATTATGCATGCATGAAGAACACTTGTTTTTTTCCAACAAATACTGTTGTATTAAGCTGTAACACTTTGAAAATTGGTTCTTGAGGTTTAAATTTCAGTATTATATCTACAATGGTTGATGTAATGTAATGCAAAGATGCGGGCAAAAATGTATATATGTGCTTGTAATTGAAGGCATCATATGCTAAGAACATGAAGGCCCCAACAAGACAAACAATGATTTTTATTTTCTGGGTTACAAGAAGATGATTGTCGATATGATGGAAAACTAGAGTAATACTTTAGAAAGAAGATAGGCTGCTAGAAATGATTCTTGATGTTCAGAACCCTAATAATTAAGTTTAGGGTAATGTTAAATAGCATCACTGCAAAGGTTTATTGCTCGTGTAATTTAGGAGATCAAGGCTCTGGCTAGCTCGCTTCTATTTCAGAGCAAATTGATCACTGATATCGCATCTAGCTAGCATTACACAGTCATGCATGCAATCAAACTTTCTGCTCACCTATCAAATATTGATGCTATATGTCTGTAGGTGTGTAAGAATGTATGTTAATTGCAATCTTCAAAAGTCAAATCCATGTGATGATGGCCTTCCCATGCATGCAGACTCATTTGATCCTCTACTTTCTACGTACCGCAGTCTAATTGTTTCTGAATTGCTTGACGTTTTGTGCATGCACGTGTCAAATAATTTGCACCGTACAAATACATGTAGCCTATATCTATACAACATACAGTATACTAATTGTATATTTCTTATACTACTATATATACGGTCACACTTTCCTACGAAAGATGAGGCACGGTGAGGACCCGTACGTATTCAACTTGCTATATATATACTCTGATCATGGCCATTAAAGTTCTAGACATAATTCTATGTGTGTTTTTATCTATATTTACTTTATATCTCATTCAAATTCAAGAACTTGTTATCAGATATATTAGTTTAATTATTCAAAAGACTCCTCAATGTTTTATTATCTAGCTTAACACACTTTTTTTCTTTTAAAATGATGTATGAAGCTCATAACATGACAAATATCCTTAACATATATTAAATGAAAACGAATTTTCTAAGATTAAAAATTATGCATTCTTTAACATGCATGTGAGCTGTTCTTCCACATCAAATTTACTCAAGGATCCTTAAGACCAATCAGTGATGTTAATCTAATAAAAGATCATCGTGTTCATCTTAGATAAGAAAAAACATCAAAGTACTTTGCTTACTTGAAATTAATACACAAGCATTTAGGGTCTAAAAAACACTTACTAGTTGAGGGATAAAGTTAGAATCTAGCTTAACTGGTCAAGTTTTGAGTTTACCTTTTAGAGATTATCAGTTTAAGTCCTATAAATTTCAAGACCACTGCAGACTTATATGATCGATAATTCCAGAGCTTATGTAATTAATTGAAATATACGCAAGCTCACTTGAATATCCACGTTTCCTGAAAATATCAAGAAAAAATACATATAAATCATTAGATTGACTGATATTGAACAGGGATTGAATTTTAAAAAATCACAAATTTATTAAAAGAAACTCTTATTATCTCAATGCTGATCGTCAACTAAAAACAGGAGGAAACCAACACTCAATTTTTTGCATGAACACAAACGATGGAGGACCTGTAAGCTTTTCATTTGTAATTGGACCAGCAATCTGGAGTCTACTTTGTTCCTTTTTTTTTTAATTTCATGGGCTTGAGTGTGGGCCTGGTTGAAGCCAGCCCAGACTGAACTGAGATGTTGTTTCCTAGCTAACAAACAATCTCCAGGTCAGCTTCAAGTCATAAGCCCGCCCCAAATTTTTTATTTTTTATAAATTAATGTGGATTAACCCATTAACGTTGTATCAGGTGGACTCGAATTTACTAACTAACTATGCTGGTAAGAAGAAAACGAGGCAGGTAGTCACGTTGGTAGTTGGAGACCGGTTCCTACCCCACCCCCCTTTTAACGTTATTTTCTTCTTTTCTTTATGAAGCATACCAATAATTGAGTTAGCATCTCCATCTTAAATTAACGATTAGTTAAAAATGTCATAAATTAAACCAACAATCAGACCTTACTCGTGGCAAAACTTTACTAATCTTTTAGTAAAACCATTTTTGAAGATTAATTGTTAGAGTATGTTTGAGAGAGTCGTAGAGATTTTTATTTTAAAATGTATTAAAATAATATATATTTTTTAAAAAATTAATTTTGATATTAGCATGTAAAAAAATCTAAAAACATTTAAAAAATAAGTTTTAATAAAAAATATTTTTAATACCAGTACCAATTATCTTTGTAGTATTTAAAAAAAGAGAGATCTGATTTAATACTCACCCTTGTAAATAATAATAATAATAATAATTAAATTGAACATCTATAGTAAAATAAGGCGACCAAATTAATTAACCATCTTTGATATAAAAAATGTATAAATTTAATTTCTAATTAGCCTTATTAGTTCATTATGAATACATTAAAGTCCTATTCCTACCTTTGCCACGTTCGAGTAATAAGAACCATGGTTATGAAACCTTGTGCAACCATTGACTCAATCCCAAGGTTTGGAACATGAAATGGACGGATCTTGTTGTTTTGAAATAATTGAAAATTAAATTGATTTCGCTTGTATTTTAACTTAGATAGCTCAGATTAATCAAATTAACTTATATTTAATTTAATATAAAATTAAATTTGAGCTAGATTTTAAGTTAATAAAATAATAATAATCAACTAGGCCGAGTTGTTAATATTGTTAGATTATAAAAGCAAGTGAATTGACATCCACAAGGCTCGATCGCATCCGAACCTCAACTCTAGATAGCTACCAGTCTTCTATTACAGCATGACGGACTGTTAGCTGGTTGACTTGATGCTCACAAATAATCTAATTAAGGCGGGCCATGGTGCGATTTCGTTGACCATTTATTTTCTTGGTATTTACGTCGTCCATAAATGCTCACAAAAAACATAAATGCTAGCTTCAACTTTCTATGTATTCCAAAAGTTACTTTGTTATAGCCATTAAACTGATTACACAGAAAGAGAGACGAACAATAAGCAAAGTATAAAATACCTTTAGAAAATAAAAAAAAAATCAAGAACTAATCATAACTTGAAAATCTTTTTTTTCTTTTATTAATCCACGAGGCTAGAAAATAAACCAAAATGTGAAATTGACAAGAACTAAAACCATACAACTAAACTGATTTTTCTATGAGTTTTGCCACGACCTGATCTCTAAAAGATCACTCAAAATTACTTGTGCGTGTTTGTTGCAGTGGTTAAATTGTTATCTTGTTATTTTATGAATTTTAAAAAAATATTTTTAGATAATTTTAATATATTAATATCTAAAATAAATTTTAAAAATTAAAAAAATATTATTTTAATATTTTTTTTTAAAAAAACAACCTTTACTGCGCTCTAATCCATCAATTCATTCAAATGGTTGCAATTTAATGTCTCAGCGCGCAATGCAATTCAAATGGTTTGTGAGGGTTGAGGCTGCAAAGGGCTTTGGGTAAATTACTACAATTTTTTATGGTAAAATACACGAAATAATTAAGATCTATAATATTGTCTGGATATTATTTTTATTTTCGAAACAAGTATACTCAAGATACTAACTTGAACCATACGTTACACGAGCATGGACCTACTGGACTCCTCCAACCTAACCTTCTCGACCTACCATGTAATTAAAACCACAAATTAAGCTACAATGCCCGTACAATGGGTTAATCCATGATAAATGTTTGAACTTTAATTTATGTTAGTTTTTCTGATCTTCCATCTTCAATTGATTATTAGCAATCTTTTTTCTTGCACGAGAGTTAAGTTGATGGTTTAAACAAAATCAAGAGAGACGACAAAATGCCAGCATGTTCAAGTTCAGGCCTTCAATTAGGGCACGACAGGCCGCTGGGCAAGAGTGCTTTAACATGGAAAACAGAGCATGAATTTCCTATCAGAAACAAGCAAGGATACACAAACGTATGAAAACTCTTACATTAATTAAGAAGCAAATCCTTCATGAAATAACAGCCAATAGCTTAGATAATTCAATTAACAACTGAGAAAAGCAAGAAACGGACCAAGGGCAATAACCAGAAGTAATCAAGAGGAGCCAGGAAGGAAGGACTTACCGGGTTTGTGCCGCGAAAAAGGGACCATTTTGAAAGGCCAAGGAAGTATTTGAACGCTTTTGTAAAATGCGTTTTGGTATAGGATGGAGGAATGATCATACGGGGTCATGATGAAAATCTTTTTTGGGAGAAAGAGAAGGCTGAGAGTTCTCGCGATGCTCATGTAAGAAAGTAGCAGAGTCCTGTTTTCAAAATAATGAGGCACTCTCTCTTTATACAACGGGGATTGGTATGTTTTGACCAGTAGATTTGTGAATATTTTTGGTGGGTTTACTAGCAGAGCAGGTAATGGCCAATAGGGACTAACCAAACGTTCTAGAGAGAAAGGGTCAGATTTAGTTAGACAGACCAACCTTTCCTTGCCATGATCACCATGCATTCCCCAGTGCGTATCAGGCATCAGCCTAAGGGTCAATGCGATCCTATTTTGAATTCTGTGCTTGCTTACACGCTTGAGCCCCCCCTCATCCGGTGTACATGTTGTTGTGACTCAATCTACAGTGATAACAAAGAAAATGGGATCTTTTAAGCCTAATTTGAATAGTTCTTGAGGTCAATAATCTCTATCATCTCAGATATATATATTTTTGTATTCATATTGATAGCATACAACATCAAGATAATTTAAGGATGAGAAAATCTTTTGTGACGACTCATGATTTTTAGAGTGGCTATGTTTTCTCTTTTTAAAGGGAAAGAAAAGTTGATTGGTTCCCTTACGGCATTTATCTCGTGATTTTTACAACAACAATGATTCTGAAGCAGTGGATCTTTATGTGTATCTGCTTTTCTTTCTGAACATAATATAGCGCGTAGTAATGCGGGGAAGGAACAAGAGTTGATTGGTTCGCTTGCGGCATCGTTTTGAACATAATGCGCAGTAATATTGTCGAGCACTTTGCTAGCATAGTTGAGAATGAATTCTTGAGGGTAAGGTAGCCAATAATATTGCTTGTTGAAGAGACAGCAGGTCCCCGTATGCCTCCATCTCTGTTTAGAGAATTGCTGCAAGAGAAAAAGCATGCCTTTCCCTGCACAATTTGCTAAATAGTTGTCGAGCTGGATAAAATATACATATCGGTTGGACCGGTGGTCGGGCTGGGACCTTGCTCTCTAATACAATTCTGTTAGTGGGAGCCACAAATTGCCACATAAGACCACGGGATGCTTGGCTACGTGGACAAAGACCAAGCATGCAACATGAAACGGTTTTAACCACTCGAATCTCTAGCAAGTCTCTCTTGTCTGAAACCTCTCAACTCCGTTGAAGAAGCTTCTTCTCTCTATCTCTGAACCTCGTCTCTCCCATCTTCATCAAGCAAATGGCAAACACCACTTCTCTAACACTACCCTCGACAAAACTAGAACTCCCATTTCTATCCCCACAAAGAAAAAACTGTAGCAGGAGCTTCAGTACTACAACAACAGTGTCATCACCAGTCCTCCGGCCTCCCCCTTTTACCAATAAAATCCATTTTCACAGTAACTCCAGCAGTGTTTCCCATTCAATTTCGAAAATTCCTGGTCTTCAATCAAATGGGTTTTTTGTGCATTCCTCTTCGAGTGATTATTCAGTCAATAACAGTCAAATTGATGTGGAGAATAGCAGTTCATCAAATGATGGAGCCAATGAAACTCAAGTCCAAAGCAGGTTTGGTCATTGCTTCACATTCTTGTGCTTAATTATCCTTACTGTGTGAAATGGAAGATATGACCTGTGTAATTCATCAAGAGATTGATTATGTTGCCTTATGCAGTAAACTGTTTGATTCGAGTGATTAGGAAGCTGCGTGTATTTTCTTTTTGTTAATTTTGAATAGTTACATATATACAAATTTATTTATTTCTGCTTAAATATTTTCTTATGAACCTGTTAAGCTACAGAATTGTTGGTGTTAGCTTGAATTTAAGAAATTTGTCTTTCTTATGTTGTAATTAATGCAATTAATTTTCTCCATTGCAGTATTTGGAGCTGGAAGGGTTATTCTATTCGCTATCAGTATGCTGGGAACAGAGGCCCTGCTCTAGTTTTAGTTCATGGTTTTGGAGCAAACAGGTCTACATCATTGACATTTGCCTCTCATTAGCAGACAACTAATTGATATAGGTATTAAATGTGCTGATTGCTATACATCATTGACATCATTTGATAAAATATAGGGCTGTTGAGAATGTTTTCTTCCTGAAGAACTGTGAACAGACTGAAGACTCTATCTGTTTTGAGCTTCTAACATATCTTGAAATCCAAAGGCTTCCATAGGAAAGAAAGAAATTTAACAGAATTATGCACATTTTTCATTGTATACTTGGTGACATTGTGTATGAGTTTTTTCTCTCTCTGATCTCTTTGTTTTTGAACTCAATGTTTTAGGTCATTTCTCCTAACTTACTTCTTCCTTGCAGTGACCATTGGAGGAAAAATATTCCAGTTCTCGCAAAATCTCACAGGGTATATTCAATTGATCTTATTGGTTATGGATACTCGGATAAACCAAATCCTCGTGAATTTGGAGATAAATCCTTTTATACATTTGAGACGTGGGCTACCCAGCTAAATGACTTTTGTGTCGATGTAGTCAAAGATGAGGCTTTCTTCATATGCAATTCCATAGGAGGTAATCATCTTTTTGATGTTTTGGTTACCTAAATGAATGCAGAGGGATTTCTGTATTAGTTTCTGTGGTTCACTGATCTTTGTATTTGATTTCAAAACAAATTGAAAATAACATGCATTTCCCCATTTATTGCCTCATTGTAGTGCCGGTACACTTTAATATCTACCTGGAAATTTTTGGCAAATGTTTGCTTTTTAAATACAGTGAGATGATTCCTTGGAAATTCAAACGATCATAATTTTTGCATCTTAATGTTTCTGGTCTTTATGCAGGAGTTGTTGGTCTTCAGGCAGCAGTTATTGACCCGCAGATCTGTAAAGGCATTATGTTGTTAAATATATCTTTGCGTTTGCTTCACATTAAAAAGCAGCCATGGTTTGGAAGGCCTTTTATCAGATCATTCCAAAGTTTGCTGAGGTAAACAGATTGCGGTTCCTTTCGATAGTCAGACAATTTTAAACTTGCCATCTTTAACTTTGAGATATCCATGCTGTTTTTGCAGGAATACTGCTTTGGGAAAATCTTTCTTCAAATCAGTAGCCTCATCAGAGTCTGTAAGAAGCATTCTGTGCCAGGTGCTCTTTTGTGGCATGCTAAGTATTTTTCTTGTACTTCTCTTTGGAAACAGCATTTATAAGCATGAAGGATTAACACAAAGAAGGATATGGAGTATGGAACTGAAATTTGTAAATTGTCTTTCGGTGTGTTTATAATAATATTTTCTTCAATGAGGAGTCACAGCTTGCGATATTGGATACTATCATAATTGATTTGGGAACTCATTTAAAGTCACAGCAGTCCATCTATAATTTGAGGTTGAGAAGGAAGGATTAAACGCTGCTTGTATTTTGCATTTCAGTGTTATCATGATACCTCCCAGGTGACAGAGGAACTTGTACAGAAGATCCTTCTTCCAGGACTCGAGCCAGGTGCCGCAGATGTATTTCTTGAGTTTATTTGTTACTCAGGGGGTCCCCTTCCTGAGGAGTTACTGCCTCAGGTGAAGGTCAGTCTCATAAACTAAATCCACGCATGTCAACTGCAGTTTCTTGGCTAGTGGAAACATACGGTGATGTCAAATTGTGCTTCATGTTTTTTTTTTTTACAGTGTCCTGTTTTGATAGTGTGGGGTGACAAGGATCCATGGGAACCCATTGAACTCGGAAGAGGCTTTATAAATTTCGACTCTGTAGAGGATTTCGTTACCCTCCCTAATGTTGGCCACTGCCCTCAGGTCTCTCTCTCTCTCTTTCTCTCTCAAAGCGCACACACACACTCACAAGCATATGCACCTGCGCACTGTGCATGTGTGGCCAGTGCTTCAAGTGTTGTTCCCGTGCTGCATTTCCTGGACATTTTGGACTTCAATGTGCAAAAAATTGCTCTCAACTGTGCAAACCTGGAATGTACGTGGAAATTTAAAAATATTGTGTCCTGTGTTTTTCTTGACTGAAACATTACAATTAGAGAGCATGTTCTAGCTTTTCTAAAGGAGCAACAATCACATTAAGCAGCTATGGATGGTTCTTTTATGTGGGTTTTTGTGCTAAGATCTGACAACATCTTTCCTTGATGTTCATGAAGGATGAAGCACCTCATCTTGTGAACCCACTTGTGGAGTCATTTGTAGCACGCCATTCAACACCCGCGGCAAGCGTTTCAACTGTCATCTGATAAATTGGCTGGTTCAAGTTCATAGCTGCCACTTGATATACCACACAGGTCAATGATTTCCTTTCTCAAGGCTGTTTGTAAACAAAATATTCTTTAGTTTAATGCTTCCGTATGCAATGCTTCATTCAAGTTGGTTCTCTCTAAGAATCTTATTTTTTTTCCTATTTCTGTAACCTATAGTACATGTTATAGCAACAGCAACAGCAATTGTTTAGGTTTAATTTTGTTCAATTGATTATCTGAACTATAAATTGTTATAAAAAGTAATTATAAGAGCAGCGCGCAGAAGGCGACCATCATGTTTGCAAGAGAAACGAAAGTGCTGAGAGGCCGATTATCAACTTTCTGGGCAAGGATTCAAGGAAATCATGCTCTCCATAACTAGATGTGAGGATTCCAAAAACGTCACACCTGAAGCAGATAAGCAAAGAGAGAAATTGCATCCGAAATTATAAAAAGTCTTGAAGGCTCTCTCACCTATCAACCTAACCAACCCCTAAAAAAAGTTCAAACAACAAATTGGAAAAGATATTCTATCATTACTTAGATCTGGTTTTTTGGACTATATTGAGGTTTAAAACAACCACTAGAGAACTTTCTAAACCTCTTGCAACTCATAAACACTAATTTTAACTTGTTTGGTGGTTGGAATTGTCACCAACAAAAAGCTTTTTTTTTCTTTACTAGAATCCAACAACTCCCTTCTCTCCTCCCATAAAAAAAAAAAACTAAAATTGATGATAATAAAATTTTATACTAAAATATAATTTTCTAAAATTAAAAGGACCGGTCTCATAATAACAAGAAAAGATGGAGACTAAAATATACTTTTCAAACAACTTGCAAAGCCGTCCGTGATTTTCACTTCAATTCTCTGTCTTGCAATTCAACCCTCTCTCACACAAAAAATGCAATTTGATAGTAATTTGAACTTAAAAGAACTCAATTGTGCAAGATAAAAATTTAAGGATCAAATTATAAATTTTTTTAAAAAATTAATGCTCCAATCCATAATATATCTTCAGAGGATGAGTAGTGTTTTGTGCTACATTAAAAGCACTACCCCTTTTAGTTTCTTTTAATAATTCTACCAGCCGCACTACCCCCTTTTAGTTTCTTTTAATAATTCTACCAGCCACTGCTCAGGAGCTTTCAATTGAAAACTGAAAAACTACGAGTTCACTTAGACTCTACCAAGAGTTATCATCGATCACCATTTCTCCCAAACGTCCATGAAACAAAAACACGTTTTCTCCAAACAAGTGAGAGGATGCATGCAGTGGTCAAGAATCTGAAAAGAAGACAGGAAGCCTCAGTTTCTTTTTGACTCAGTGAGATGGAAGTGGCGGTACGTAGGGGTCAAAACATATATCATGAAAAAACATGATATCCCTAAAAGAGATATCCCCAATTAAAAAAATGAGTGTAAATCTGGATGTCAGTCCCTTTTTTTAAAGGAAATGTATAAAAAAAGAACATATCCCTAAAAGAATATTTTTTATTCAAATTCTTGTAAGATTGCACAGTCAAAATCTTAAACCGACAATCTAAAAAAAATAATTGTTTGTCTTAGATATATATATATATATATATATATATATATATATTTTTTTTTTTTTTTATGTTAAGACAATTATTTTTTATAGAATGCTTGAACGTAAAAAAAACAAGAACCGAAGCAAGAACTGAAGCAAGCAAACGTGTCCTAATATATTTTCTCAATTCCTCTTCGATTCAAACCTGGTTCAAAAATTCTCAACTCAATTCTTATGTGTGATACTCAATTTTGTTTTTCTTCTTATGATACTCAATTTCCAACTCAGACTTGTGTTAAGAAATAATGAAAATCAAGTATTTAAATAAAGCAATTATATTAGGTGAACAATTATTGTTTTATATGATGAAGTTCTTATAATATAATTTAAAAGATTTGAGAAAATCTCGAAAATTGTTTTCGTGTTAGACTTAGCTATTAGTTTTATATGATGAAGTTGTTAAGTGCTCAAACTAAATTGCAAGTATAGAATAAAATACATGAATTGATTAAGAACATCAAATCAAATGACCGATCCTAACAAGTGCTCTTCTGTCAGCATTGATAAATGTAAGGTCTGTAATTCCAAAAGTGCTTTGATGTTTTCAGATAATCTTAAGATGTTTACTTCGCCAATTTAAAGTCTTGATTTTTCTCTGATCAAGATTAATTACTAATAGAAAAGAACTTGCAAGAACACATTAATTAATCATGACGAAAATAAAACAGAAGGGAGGAAGTGTTAAATGCGTTTAAGTTCTCCCTTGATGAAGCGCAAGTTTATGTAATCCCTTGATGAAGCCTTGTGAACTTGATTGTAGAGTTGACGAGGTTTATCCTCCATTGATGAAGGCTGTGGAAGCGGTGAATACAATTCACCAGATGAGTCCAAACTGGCACATGCCCACATGCAAGTCCCTTGCAAAACTCAAGCTTCCACAAGTTACCTTCAAATACTTGCACCTCTGAACACCCCTGCTCTTTACGTTCTCTTGCTTGAGCTCTAAAAGAAGCAGCCATGGAAGTTGCAGTAAAATCCTCTCTTACATCAATTCACGCCCCAATCTCAGTACGCGAAGCCCAATTCACCAAACCGAAGTTGTTGAGTTTTCAGTTTCATCCAAGACCCAATTCATCTATCTCAAGAATGCTCAAGAAAACACCATCAAAATCCAAGCTTTTCTCAACCATGTCATCACCAGTACCATCCTCTGTTTCAACAGAGTCCATGGAACAACCTGAGGCAGAACTTGAAGCTGTCTCTCAAGGAGAGAAGTTTGACTGGTATGCACAGTGGTATCCGGTAATGCCAGTCTGTGACTTGGACAAGAGGGTGCCACATGCAAAGACGGTGATGGGACTTGATTTGGTGGTGTGGTGGGATAGGAATGAGAGTGAATGGAAGGTCTTTGATGATTCTTGTCCTCACAGGCTGGCACCATTGTCTGAAGGAAGGATTGATCAATGGGGACGGTTGCAGTGTGTTTACCATGGTTGGTGCTTCAATGGCTCTGGTAACTGCAAGTTCATCCCTCAAGCACCACCAGATGGTCCTCCGGTAACTAGTCCATAGTGTTAGAATATATTGAACGTAGGCTTAAGTGGGAGTTTGATTCACATTTCCATCAAATCATATCGCAGGTCCACACATCCATGAAAGCATGTGTTGCAGTTTATCCAAGCACAGTGCATCATGACATTGTATGGTTTTGGCCTAACACCGATCCGCAATACAGAGATATCATTACCAAGAAACAGCCTCCTTTACCAAGACTATGGGAAATAGAGATTTTCCTTATGGGTAAGCAAAGTTGTCATTTGCACTCAAATCTACATTTTATTTCTATTAATCTTGGCTGCATTTACAGAATTATTTGTTGCCTGAATTAACGTTTACATTTTCAGATATGATGTCTTGATTGAAAATGTGTTGGATCCTGCACATCTTCCCTACGCTCATTATGGACTAGTAAATGCACTAAAACCACAAGGTATTCTCATGCATTATGTTCCGTTCTTTGATTTTTTTTTTTGTCATGATGAAGTTTATATAATCATGAGCCAGAATTTATCTGCAGTGAAGTCTGTGATGAAGCTGGTTGCTTAAATTAAGATGTTTACCAAGTCTTTTCTGTTAGAATAAAACTCCTAGTCTATAGGGTTGTCCTAGTCACTAGGAATATTGTTACTTGATATTGTGAGATTCCTCATAATACTGCACTTTATTTGTTTCCCGTTACCATTGTAAGGCTATATAATGAGCCACACTTATCATTCAATAATCAAGCAACCTTAATCATTTTGTGCACACTTTAAGCAAGCTGCTATTCTTGTTCATTAAGTGTAACAAAGTGGTATCAGAGCCTGGTTGAGAGAATTCTGAGTGAGAGAGTTTAGGAACAACAGTATCCTAAAAGAGAGAAACACTGTGAGGAGATTGTGAGAAACACCAAGAGAAAAGAGTGAAGTATTAGAGTGAACTGAGAGAAGAGAAACAGAGTGAGAAGAGAGAAACATTGTGAGAAGATTGTGAGAAACACCGAGAGAAAAGAGTTAAGAGTGAACTGAGAAATGACTGCTGAAGGGCAAAATTTGTTGAGCATTCCTAGGTTCGATGGGGACTATGATCACTGGAGCCTATTGATGGAGAATCTTCTAAGATCAAAAGAATACTGGAGCTGCATTGAAACTGGATTTACAGAACCTGATGAAGGAGAAACATTGACTTCTGCACAAAAGAGACACCTTGAGGACTGCAAACTCAAGGATCTAAAGGTTAAAAACTACCTTTTCCAGTCAATCGACAAGTCAATCTTGAAGACTATTCTGCAGAAAGACACTTCCAAGCAGCTGTGGGAATCAATGAAAACAAAATATCAAGGGAATACTAGAGTCAAGCGTGCTCAACTTCAGGCACTTCGCAGAGATTTTGAGGTGCTAGAAATGAAGATTGGTGAATCAGTCACTGATTATTTCTCCAGAGTCATGATGGTGGCAAATGATATGCGCAATTATGGAGAAGATATGCAAGATGTGAAGATTGTAGAAAAGATTTTACGCACTCTCACAGACAAATTCAATTATATTGTTTGTTCCATAGAGGAATCCAAAGACATTGATCTCCTTTCTGTGGATGAGCTACAAAGCTCATTGATTGTGCACGAACAGAAGTTTCGAAGGACTAACAGTGAAGATCAAGCCTTGAAAGTTACATTTGATGAGGGACAAGGCAGAGGAGGACGTGGCAGGAATACATATAGAGGAAGAGGATACGGGAGAGGACGTGGATTTATTAACAAAGCTATAATAGAGTGTTATAGATGCCACAAGCTCGGGCACTATAAATATGAATGTCCAAATTGGGAGGCTAATTATGTTGAAGCAGATGAAGAATTGCTGCTAATGTCTTTGGTGGAGATGAATGAAGCAAAGCGTGGAGATGTTTGGTTCTTGGACTCTGGTTGTTCAAACCACATGAGCGGAGATGCAGAAAAATTCAGTGAATTGAACAGAGGATTTAAGCAGCAAGTCAAACTCGGTAACAACACCAGAATTTCTGTGGAAGGGAAGGGAAAGATTACACTTAAATTGAATGGCATGAATCACATCATCACTGATGTGTTTTATGTCCCAGAATTACACAACAACCTGCTGAGTGTGGGACAAATGCAGGAGAAGGGACTTGCATTTTTATTTCACGCAGGGATGTGCAAGATTTATCACCCAAAGAGGGGCATGATCATTCAAACCAGCATGTCTGCAAATAAAATGTTCATACTGTTGGCAAACACGCAAGAGAGAAATGATGCCTGTTTTCTCACAAATTCACCAACATCAAATGTCACCCAGCTGTGGCATAGCAGAATATGGTTCGAGGAATGCCAAAGCTCACACCTACCACAGAGACTTGCACTGACTGTCTAATTGGAAAACAACATCGCAACAACATCCCAAAGAAGAGCACATGGAGAGCCACTGAAAAATTACAGCTTGTGCATGCTGATATTTGTGGTCCAGTGACCCCCATTTCTAATAGCAAGAAGAGGTATTTTCTATGCTTCATTGATGATTTCTGTAGAAAAGCATGGGTATATTTTCTGACAGAAAAATCAGAATCATTATATGTCTTTCAATGCTTTAAGAAGATGGTAGAAAAGGATACTGGGAAGTTTATTAAATGTCTACGTACGGATAGAGGGGGGGAGTTCAATTCAAATGAATTTAAAGAATTCTGTAGACATAATGGAATAAGACGCCAACTGACCACAGCATACACTCCACAACAAAATGGAGTGGCTGAGAGGAAAAATCGTACGGTGATGAACATGGTTCGGGCAATGCTCTCAGAAAAGAAAATCCCAAAATCTTTCTGGCCTGAGGCAGTGCAATGGTCAGTTTATGTGCTGAATCGATGTCCCACATTCGCAGTCAAAGATACCACTCCAGAAGAAGCATGGACAGGTGCAAAACCTTCTGTGGAGCATTTCAGAATTTTCGGTTGCTTGGCACATGTGCATGTGCCTGAAGCCAAACGTATCAAGCTGGATAACAGAAGCTTTGCGTGTGTATTATTGGGTGTCAGTGAAGAATCCAAGGGATACAGGCTCTATGATCCAATTGCACAGAAAATAATTATCAGTAGGGACGTTATATTTGAAGAAGGAAGGAGGTGGAATTGGGATGCAAGCTATGAGGATCAAATACAGCAAAGCCTTGAGTGGGGAGACATTGATGAAGTGGAAATTGATGAAGAAGAAAATTCAGACAGTGGAGCAAATGACAGTGATGGTGGATCAGCTGACAGTGATGCAGTGGATGAAGATTTGATGGCTAGTGACACCAACAATGATGCAATAACAGGAAATGAAGTTGCAGTGACAGGGGAAGCAGAAGCTGCTGCAGATGCAGCAGTGATCGGGGATGAAGATGTAGTCACAGCTGCAGAAGCTGAGTTGATGAATGACACGTCAAATGCAGCTGAGGGCATTATGGTGAGTGACACGTCAACTGCAGAAGGATCCATAACAAGAAGTAGTAGCAGACTTCAACAAAAACCGAGATGGATGTCAGACTATGTCTGCAGCCATCAACGTTATGAAGAAGAAAATGAGATCAACATGGCTGTAATGCAAGGTGCAGACCCTATAAACTATGAAGATGCAGTAGCAAGCTCAAGGTGGAGAGAAGCAATGGATTCAGAGATCAATTCAATTGAGAAAAATCAGACCTGGACACTTACAGACCTACCAGCCGGAGCTAAGAAAATTGGGGTCAAATGGCTTTACAAAACTAAATTGAATGAGCTTGGGGAGGTAGACAAATATAAAGCCCGATTAGTAGCAAAGGGTTACTCTCAACAATATGGAGTGGATTACACCGAAGTATTTGCCCCAGTAGCAAGGATGGACACAGTACGAATGATTGTGGCACTAGCAGCTCAAAGAAAATGGACAATCTATCAATTGGATGTCAAGTCCGCATTTTTACATGGTAAACTCAACGAGAATGTTTTTGTTGAACAACCGAAGGGGTATGAGAAGAAGGGCAGTGAAGGAAAGGTTTATCAATTACACAAAGCTCTATATGGACTAAAACAAGCCCCACGAGCATGGTTTAGTCGTATCGCAGCATACTTCAAAGATGAAGGCTTTGAAACATGCCCAAATGAGCACACACTATTCATTAAAAAGGGAGCAGAAGGCAAGATGATCATTGTGAGTATTTATGTTGATGATTTGATATATACAGGTAATGATGAAGACATGATGAATGGTTTTAAATCATCAATGATGAATGTTTTTGATATGACGGATATGGGAAAGATGCGATTCTTTCTTGGGATAGAAGTCATACAAAAAGCCAATGGCAATTTTATTTGCCAAAAGAAGTATGCTATAGAAGTATTGAAGCGTTTTGGTATGGCAGAAAGTAATCCAGTTAGCAGCCCGATTGTGCCAGGTGTCAAACTAAACAAGGATGATCAAGGAGTACAAGTTGATGAATCTTACTACAAGCAAATTGTAGGGAGCTTAATGTATCTAACAACAACTCGACCAGATATGATGTTCAGTGTAAGCTTGATCAGCCGATTTATGTCTAGACCTACCGAGTTGCATCTACAAGCTGCTAAGAGAATACTAAGATACTTGCAAGGCACAACAAATTTTGGCATTCTATACAAAAGGGATGGGATGGACAAGTTGCGCGCATTCACAGATAGTGACTATGCAGGTGATGTAGAGGATCGAAAGAGCACATCCGGATATGTCTTCTTAATGAGCTCGGGAGCAGTCTCTTGGTTGTCGAAAAAACAACCTATAGTCACATTATCCACTACAGAGGCAGAATTTGTGGCTGCCGCAGGCTGTGCAAGTCAAGCAGTTTGGATGAGAAGGGTCTTGGAAAATTTAGGACTTGCTCAGAAAGAATGCACCACCATTTGGTGTGACAACAGTTCTACGATCAAATTGTCCAAGAATCCAGTAATGCATGGGAGAAGCAAACACATTGATGTCAGGTTCCATTTCCTGAGAGATTTAGTAAATGATGGTATTATTCAGTTGCTGCATTGTAGAACTCAAGAACAGATAGCAGATTTGATGACGAAGGCTTTGAAGGTGGAGACATTTCAGAAACTTAGAGAAGAACTGGGAGTGTGCAAAATTGAATGAATAAACTAATTGCTATTGCATTTAGTTTAAGAGAGGGATTGATGAAGCTGGTTGCTTAAATTAAGATGTTTACCAAGTCTTTTCTGTTAGAATAAAACTCCTAGTCTATAGGGTTGTCCTAGTCACTAGGAATATTGTTACTTGATATTGTGAGATTCCTCATAATACTGCACTTTATTTGTTTCCCGTTACCATTGTAAGGCTATATAATGAGCCACACTTATCATTCAATAATCAAGCAACCTTAATCATTTTGTGCACACTTTAAGCAAGCTGCTATTCTTGTTCATTAAGTGTAACAGTCTGATAGAGAAGGAGGCGGTCCAATTGATTTGAGTGTCAAGAATCTGGATAGTCAAGGTTTCCTTGAAAATCAAGATCACTTCGGTGATACGAAATTTATCGCACCCTGTATCTCTTATGCTTCTAGTAGTCCTGGTGATGCACCAGAAAAGGTAAGCATTTATTACTGATTTTCCTGCTCTCAGCATCTTCTTTGACACGCAAATTTCTTGGATAATCAGGGCTCGATGCAAAAGAGAATGGCCTATGTTTTTATTTGCATTCCAGTTAGTCCAGGAAGAAGCAGATTGATATGGATCTTTCCAAGAAACTTTGGACTCTGGATAGATAAAGTTGTCCCACGATGGATTTTTCATCTGAGATATAACCTGGTTTTTGATTCAGATCTGTATCTTCTTCACATGCAGGTGGGTTTTCTGTTTATGATAACATAATTATCTTTTTCCATATATCCTGGCTTGAATCGTACCCTGCACTTAATTTGGTAGTATGTATTAACTGAGTAAAAAATTCTGTTCGCAGGAGCGCAAGTTCATGGATGCTGGCCCGGCAAACTGGCAAAAGGCTTGTTTTGTGCCAACAAAGTCTGATGCCCTTCTGGTTGGTTACAGAAGATGGTTTAACAAGTATTCTGGAGGTCAAGTTGATTGGAAGGGAAAGTACTGTGGGACTCTTCCTCCAACTTCACCAAGAGAACAACTGTTCGACAGGTAATGGCTGTTACTTGCATCCACAGATGAGGATCCTAGATCCCAGTTTGAGCAACTTTCTTGATTTTCTACTAAATTTGGAACTGGTTTTTCAGGTACTGGTCCCATGTGGTAAACTGTCGCAGTTGCAATGCTGCATACAAGGGTCTGAATGCACTAGAGGTGATTCTGCAGGTTGCTTCACTAGCTCTCATTGGGGTTGCTGCGGCAACCAAGCAGAAGGCCAATACAATGGTAGTAATGGCAGTAGTATGCTTTGCTGGTTCAAGAAGGTTGGCTCGCTTCATCTTCAAGAACTTCCACTACCATGACTATAATCATGCTTTTCGCTGAGTTCTGTTGAAAAAATGGCTTGGTTGCATGATTTTCCATGTCTGGGCAGAACTATTGCTCTCACATGTGCTGCTGTAGAATATACCCGACAGCTGAATAAACTTTAGCTCAGTGTAGAGTTTTCTTGAGATTGGGGTTTGGGTTTGGGCATCGAGTTCTTGTAAGGTATTTTCTACAGACACTGTATGTTACATTTCTCGTCTTCCTTTATGGCGTTTGAGACTTGCACTGTTGGAAACCAGTTGTTTTCGTTAGAATAAAGCTCCTGTCTTTCAGGGGCCTGTAAGTTAATTTGTTAGTGCAAGTTAGTATGGTTTGTTAGGGCCGACTATGACTCAGTCATTGTTTTGTAATTTTTCTGTTGTTCTATTACCACAATCTTCGGCTAAGAAGATGTGTTTTGTTTTTCCTTGATTCCAAGTTGTAATGGCTGTTTAAGCCGAAGGAATACTATTAAATAAAGAGTATTTTCACAGTTAAATTATGCAAGATTTTTGATATTATAACATCGGTATCAGAGCCTTTTAACAAGGCCTGACTGTGAATGCAAGAGTGAAAAGAAAGATTTGAGTGTTTCTTTAAAATGACAGAAGGAAGCAGCAATGGTTATGTGCCTAAGTTTGTGGGACACTATGATCATTGGGCTAAACTGATGGAGAATCTGCTTCGTTCCAAAGAGTATTGGAAAGTTGTAGATCATGGCATTATGGTAGATGTCGTAGGAGAAGCACGGTCTTTCTCCTCAGTAGTATCAGAAAGTCATCCACTCACAGATGTTCAAAAGAAGGAGTATGAAGAAAACAAGTTAAAGGATTTGAAGGCAAATAATCTTTTATATCAAGCAATTGAACGAGACATGCTTGAAACCATTCTTGACAGAAGCTCTTCAAAGGCAATCTGGGACTCCATGAAACAAAAATTTCAAGGCTCAACAAGGGTTAAGAGAGCACAATTACAATCATTACGTTGTGATTTTGAAATTCTTCGTATGAAGGAAGGAGAAATTGTAAATCTCTACTTTGCTAGAGTTTTATCCATAGCCAACAAAATGAAGGCTTATGGTGAAAATCTAAATGAAACAATAATCACAAAAATGATTCTTCGATCAATGATTTCCAAATTCAACTATGTGGTCTGTTCAATTGAAGAATCTAACAACATGACTACAATGACTATAGATGAACTTCATAGTAGTCTTATGGTGCATGAGCAAAGGATGAAAAGTCAAGGAGAAGAAGAGCAAGTTATTAAAGTTACTCATGAAGACAAAGTAGGAAGAGGAAGGGGATGGGGAGCTTGGAGAGGTGGACGTGGTAGAGGAAGACATAGTTTCAACAGAGCTACTGTGGAATGCTATAAATGTCACAAACTAGGACATTTTCAGAATGAGTGTCCTAGTTGGGAAAATGGTGCACATTATGCCGAGATGGATGAAGAGCAAGAACTTCTACTAATGGCTTACGTTCAGGACAAGAAAACAAGTAAAAAAGAGGTCTGGTTTCTAGACTCAGGATGTTCTAATCACATGTCAGAAAATAAAGATTGGTTTATAGAAATGGATGAGCAGTTCAGACACTCAGTTAAGCTGGGCAATGGAGCAAAAATGATGGTGATGGGTAAAGGAAGTGTTAAACTTATGACTGCAGGACTAACTCAAGTAGTAAGAGATGTGTTTTTCATTCCTATGCTTAAGAATAACCTATTAAGCATTAGACACCTTCAAGAGAAGGGACTTGCTATTGTTATGAAGGATAAGGCTTGTAAAGTATATCATCCTACAAGAGGGCTTATTATACAAACTCTTATGGCAGCAAATAGGATGTTTATTTTACTAGCCACTATGATTACTCAGCCTTCAAACTGTTTAATAGCAAGTATGGATGACTTATGAGACCTGTGGCATCATCGCTATGGCCATCTGAACAACAAGAGTCTTAAAACCTTGGAGAGCAAACAACTTGTCAAAGGCCTTCCTTAATTCAATGCAACAAACACAACATGCACAATGTGTCGTTATAGCAAACAACATTGAGCAGTCATTCCTAAAAAGAGTCAGTGGAGAGCTTCAAGAAGACTTTAACTAGTGCATGCAGATTTGTGTGGTCCAATCACTCCAACTTCAAACAGTCTAAAAAGGTACTTATTGTGCTTTATAGATGATTTCAGCAGAAAGGCTTGGATTTATTTTTTAGCCGAGAAGAGTGAAACTTTTTCCATGTTTAAAGTATTTAAAAGCTTTGTGGAAAAAGAATCAGAATGTGATATATGATATTTGAGGACAAACAAGGGAGGAGAGTTTACTTTGAAAGAATTCAATGTGTTTTGTGTTAATCATGACATTAAGAGGCAACTTACTGCTGCCTAAACTCCTCAACAGAATGGAGTGGCATAACGTAAAAATCGAACTATATTAAACATGGTTCAATGCCTGCTTTCAGAGAAGGAAATGCCTAAACTATTCTGGCCAGAAGTAGTTCGACGGGGACTGCATGTGTTAAATAGGAGTCTAACTGTGCTGTCAAAGAAAAGACTCCTAAAGAGTGTTGGAGTGGACACAAACCCAATGTTGAGTACTTTAGAATTTTCGGCTGTATTGCAAATGTGCATAGTCCTGACAAAGGGAGGACAAAGTTAGATGAGAAGAGTCATAGATGTGTGTTTATAGGTGTTAGTGAAGAATCTAAAGCCTCTCGACTTTATGATCCTAAGACTAAAAAGGTGATTGTTAGTAGGGATGTAGTGTTTGATGAGAATGAGGGCTGGAATTGGAGGAAGAGTGATGATGGTGTTAGTGATATTTTTACTTGGGAAGATACAGATAATGATGGAGAAATTAGTGACTATGATGAGAAATCAGTAGAAGGAGATGATTTGGGTACAGAGGGAGATGAAAATGATAATGAAATAGAAGGTGGAAATGATGATACTGCATCAGGGGAGAATGTTGAGGTACTGGAATATGAAGATGGTGACACTTCAGGGGAAAATGGTCTTGCTACCCCAGAAAATGATACACCAGGGGAAAATAATTCTTCTATATCTCTAGGAAGAGTTAAATGGACACCTAGATGGATGGATGATTATGTTCATGGAGCTGGTTTTCCTGACGACTCAATGTGTTTTATGGTACATGATGATCCAATATGCTTTAATGAAGCAGTAAAACAGAAGAAATGGAGGAAAGCCATGGATTTGGAAATTGAAGCTATAGAAAAGAATAAGACATGGGAGCTAGTGATTCCACCAGAAAGGATAAAGATAATTTGTGTAAAATGGATTTTTCAAAGCAAGTTGAATGAAAGGGAGAGGTAGATAAATGCAAAGCACGCCTGGTAGTAAAATGATATGCTCAAAGATATAGGATCAACTACAATGAAGTTTTTGCAACTGTGGCTCATTGGGACACTATAAGACTGATCTTAGCTCTAACAACACAGAAAGGATGGACTGTTTTCCTACTAGACATCAAGAGTGCATTTCTTTATGGGGAATTAAAGGAAGCTATCTATGTGGAGCAGCCATAAGGCTATGTTAGGAAAGGAGAAGAGCATAAAGTCTTGAAACTTAAAAAAGCTCTTTACGGCTTGAAACAGGCTCCAAGAGCCTGGTATTGTAGAATTGAAGGGTTCTTCATGAAGGAAGGCTTTAAAAAATGCAGTCATGAACACACACTGTTTCTTAAACATGCAAGTGGAGGTAAATGCTTAATTATTAGCCTTTATATGGATAATATAATTTACACAGGAAATGATGTGGAGCTATGTGAAAAATTCAAGGAATCAATGAAACTAGAATTTGACATGAGTGATTTGGGGAAAATGATGTATTTCTTAGGAGTAGAGGTTCAATAGATAGGAATACATTTATGTCAAACGAAGTATGCTGGGGAAATTTTAGAAAGATTTGGAATGGGAGGCTGCAATCTGGTAAAAAATCCTATTGTGCCAAGCACGGAATTAATAAAAGATGATGGAGAAGACAATGAGAATTCAACCTTGTTCAAGCAATAATTGGCAGCTTAATGTATCTGTCAGTTACCAGACCTGACATCGCATTTGTTGTCTGCATGTTAAGCAAATTCATGATTGATCCTAAAAAATCACATATGGCAGCAGCAAAAAGGGTTCTCAGGTATGTGAAGGGAACTACCAATTTAGGAGTGTTTTATAGAAAAAGTGCAGAGAATTCTGAAGATGATCTCAAAGTCTACACTGACAATGACTATACAGGTGATGTAAAGGATAGAAGAAGCACGTCTAGTTATGTTTTTTTTTTTCTAAGTGAAGGTGCAGTTGCATGGAGCTCAAGAAAGCAACCAGTGGCGATTCTCTCCACAACAGAAGCAGAGTATGTAGTTGCTGCTGCATGTGCATGTCATAGCGTTTGGATGAAAAGAGTGCTCAACAGTCTTGGTTTCTCTTTCTGCAAGTGTGTTAAGATTTTTTGCGACAACCGTTCCACTATAAAGTTATCAAAAAATCCAATTCTCCATGGAAGAACAAAATACATCGTGAAATTTCATTTTTTACGTGATCTGGTAAAGGAAGGTGCTGTAGAATTAATTCATTATGGGACTCGTGAGCAAGTGGCAGACATCATGACAAAACCTTTAATGTTAGAATCATTTACAAGGCTACGTGATCTGCTGGGAGCGCAGAGCATCAAAACTATAAACTGACTTGTTAACAAGTGCAGTTTAGGGGAGGATATGTTGGAAACTAGTTGTTTTTGTTAAAATAAAGCTCCAGTCTTTTAGGAGCCAGTAATTTAGTTGGTTAGTGCAAGTCAGTAAAGTTTATTAGTGCTGACTATGACTCAATCATTATTTTGTAATTTTTCTATTGTTCTGTTACCACAATCTTCGGCTAAGAAGATGTGGTTTGTTTTTCCCTGATTTCAAGTTGTAATGACTATTTAAGCCAAAGGAACACTAATGAATAAAGAGCATTTTCACAGTTAAATTGTGCAAAATCTTAAATATTATAACATGCACAAAATACAGTTGGAATCAAAATTTAGGTAGTAGAAGCAACATACATTCTTTTAAAACGCGGCCGGGGTTGACATGTTAAACCGATGACCTAGAAACTAATTCGAGTTGAGTTGAAGATGAATCAAAAAATACATTAACATGGTAATCCTACTACTAATCCATTCAAAATTTTAATATTTCTACTGAAGAAACTCTAAAATAGACCAGCTAACACTTGGAAGGGCATAGAAATAACTTAACAAAACCCCAAATGACACAGCAAAAAAAGAAAAAAATAAACAAATGGAGAGCAAACAAGGCAAGCCAAGTCCAATAAACCCCTGGCCACTGCCCTCAGGTCTCTCTCTCTCTCTTTCTTTCTCTCTCAAAGCGCACACACACACTCACAAGCATATGCACCTGCGCACTGTGCATGTGTGGCCAGTGCTTTAAGTGTTGTTCTCGTGCTGCATTTCCTGGACATTTTGGACTTCAATGTGCAAAAAATTGCTCTCAGCTGTGCAAACCTGGACTGGACGTGGAAATTTAAAAATATTGTGTCCTGTGTTTTTCTTGACTGAAACATTACAGTTAGAGAGCATGTTCTAGCTTTTCTAAAGAAGCAACAATCACATTAAGCAGCTATGGATGGTTCTTTATGTGGGTTTTTGTGCTAAGATCTGACAACATCTTTCCTTGATATATGTTCATGAAGGATGAAGCACCTCATCTTGTGAACCCACTTGTGGAGTCATTTGTAGCACGCCATTCAACACCCGCGGCAAGCGTTTCAACTGTCATCTGATAAATTGGCTGGTTCAGGTTCATAGCTGCCACTTGATCGACCACACAGGTCAATGATTTCCTTTCTCAAGGCTGTTTGTAAACAAAATATTCTTTAGTTTAATGCCTCCGTATGCAATGCTTCATTCAAGTTGGTTCTCTCTAAGAATCTTATTTTTTTTTCCTATTTCTGTAACCTATAGTACATGTTATAGCAACAGCAATGCAATTGTTTAGGTTTAATTTTGTTCAATTGATAATCTGAACTATAAATTGTTATAAAAAGTAATTATAAGAGCAGCGCGCAGAAGGCGACCATCATGTTTGCAAGAGAAACGAAAGTGCGGAGAGGCCGATTATCAACTTTCTGGGCAAGGATTCAAGGAAATCATGCTCTCCATAACTAGATGTGAGGATTCCAAAAACGTCACACCTGAAGCAGATGAAGCAAAGAGAGAAATTGCATCCGAAATTATAAAAAGTCTTGAAGGCTCTCTCAAGTCTCACCTATCAACCTAACCAACCCCCAAAAAAGGTCCAAACCACAAACTGGAAGAAATATTCTATCGTTGACTTAGATCTGGTTTTTTGGACTATATTGAGGTTTAAAACAACCATAGAACTGTTAAACCTGTTAGAACTCATTAACACTAATTTTAACCTGTTTGGTGGTTAGAATCGTCACCAATAAAAAATTCTCTTTTTTTATTAGAATCCGACGACTCCCCTCTCCTCCCATGAAAAAAAATAAATTGAAACTTGATGATAGTGAAGTTTTGTACTAAAATATAATTTTCTAAAATTAAAAGGACCAGTCTTTTAATAGCAAGAAAAGATGGAGGACTAAAATGTACTCTCCAAACAAATTACAAAGCCGTTATCTATGTTACTGGTGATTTTCACTTCAATCCTCTATCTTGCAATTCAACCTTCCCTCACAAAAAAAAAAAAAAACAATGTGTGGTAATTTGAGCTCAAAAGAGCTCAATTATGCAAGATAAAAATTTAAGGATTAAATTGTAAATTTTTTAAAAAATCAATGCTCCAATCCATAATGTATCGTGAGAGGATGAGTAGTGTTTTGTGCACTATTTCTCTCTTTTAGTTTCTTTTAATAATTCTACCAGCCACTGCTCAGGAGCTTTCAATTGAAAACTGAAAAACTATGAGTTCACTTAGACTCTTATGCCGTTTAGCGATAATATCCCATAGATCATAAGCCAACAGATGGGTTTTCATGCAGGAACTCCCAAAACTATTGGCTACCAGATCCCAGCAATATTTGGGGAACAATTGCACTTGCCATGTGTATTTAATAATCCATATATATGTCGCAGCTCGATGGAAGTCGTGGTGCGTAGGGATCAAAACATATATCATGAAAAAACATGATATCCCTAAAAGAGGTAATCCCCAATTAAAAACAAAGAGTGTAAATCTGGATGTCAGTCCCTTTTTTTTTTAAAGGAAATGTATAAAAAAAGAACACATATCCCTAAAAGAGACATTCCATCAAGGATTTTGAAAGGAGGATGAGATCGATATCAGTGATAAAAACATGCTATGGCCCTTTAGTTCAAAAGAAATGTAAATGTAAGTTAACAGTTTTTGTAGTTGTTCCCATAAACTAAGTTATTTAAGCGAGTTTTAAAAATCTTCATAAATATTTTTGCACATTTTGGTAGTTCAAAAAATTACCTATGCAGACTTTTTCATTCTATTTTGATAGTTCAAAAAATACAAGAAATTAAAAAATTTATGCATACATGTAATCAAATAAATTACAAATATAGATCAAGATATTAAATCTTGAAAAATAGAACATTAAATTGATTGAATAAAAAAAAAACATGTAAGACTGCACATATTAAGAATATCATCTAAAAATATTTTTTTATTATTTTCAAAAACATGGTTTATTTATATAAAAGATAAAAACAAAACCATAGATGAACTAGAAAAATCACTCCGAAAATCAAACACATAACAAAAAAAAAAAAAATTTCTTAAAAAGGTCCCTGAATAAAATAAAAGAGATGAGGTTTTGTTTATTTTTAGTTTTTTAACCGGTCATGTCACTTTATTTCTTGTTAATTGCATTATTTAAAGTTATATTTTTATAGCAATCATAGTTATCAAACCCGACTAGGGGGTTGACTTGGTTAAGCGGCCAGGTCTCGGGTTACACGGGTTGACTCGGGTCAAACCAGGAAAATTGAAAAAAAATATTCGAGGTTTTAATATTTTATATGAAAAAAATTAAAAAATAATCCATGTGGATGTAGGCTATACATGTTGTAAACAATTAAGTTTAAAAGATTATTTCAAAAGGTTTTTTATCCCACAATGAAAATATATTATCTTATTCTTTTTAGTTGAAGTATTTAAACAAAAAATATTTATTATCCCACATTGAAAAAACATGATTTTTTTCTTATGAACATAGAGTATATATACTAAAAGACTTCATATCCCATATTGAAAAAATATAACATTCTTCTAATATTTATATAGTGAACTTTAAAATGAGTTTGTAACCAACTGAAAAATATGAAAAAAGAAGGGCCTTTGGGTAGAAGAAAAAACATATTTAAAAAGAAAAAGAAGGGTTCTCTATCGAGTTGAACGGTTTACTCAAGGCAAATTACAGGTCCAGATTTTGAATGAAACAGACTCGGCCAACGCTATTAGGTCCTGTTGGGCAGTAGGGCCCAACTCTGAGAGAAAAGAAATTCAATCAACCCAACCTTAAATAAAAAAAAATTATCATCACCAAACTTTTATACACTATAAAAAAATCTCATCAATTTATTTTTTCTTTACTACATAAAAAAATAAATAAGACAAAAAAAATATAAAAACACAAAAAAAATAAAATTAAACATATCTGGGTTGGCAGCCAGATTCAATAGCTTTTGACACATAAAACAGAAAAGACAACGCACCTCAACAACACTTTTTAACTAAAAAACAACAAAGATAACATCTCAATAGTATCATCTATAATACAAACACTTTATATCTATAGTGTGGTCCTCAATACAATAAATCTTTTTTTACAGTAAATAAACCATATTTTTCTCAAATCTTTTAAATTATATTATAATTATATGATGCGACACGCTTTGTGCTACCATGTGAATTTGAATATTTTTTATTCAAAATTTTTATTCAAATTCTTGTAAGATTGCACAGTCAAAATCTTAAACCGACAATCTAAAAATAAAAATTGTTTGTCTTAGAATTTTTTTTTTAATGTTAAGACAATTATTTTTTATAGAATGCTTGAACGTAAAAAAAAACAAGAACCGAAGCAAGAACTGAAGCAAGCAAACGTGTCCTAATATATTTTCTCAATTCCTCTTCGATTCAAACCTGGTTCAAAAATTCCCAACTCAATTCTTACGTGTGATACTCAATTTTTTTTTTTTTTTATGATACTCAATTTCCAACTCAGACTTGTGTTAAGAAATAATGAAAATCAAGTATTTAAATAAAGCAATTATATTAGGTGAACAGTTATTGTTTTATATGATGAAGTTATAATATAATTCAAAAGATTTGAGAAAAATCTTGAAAATTGTTTTTGTGTTAGACTTCGTTATTAGTTTTATATGATGAAGTTCTTAAGTGCTCAAACTAAATTGCAAGTATAGAATAAAATACATGAATTGATTAAGAACATCAAAGCAAATGACCGATCGTAACAAGTGTTCTTCTGTCAGCATTGATAAATGTAAGGTCTGTAATTCCAAAAGTGCTTTGATGTTTTCAGATACTCTTAAGATGTTTAATTTCTCCTTTGATGAAGCACAAGTTTACGTAATCCCTTGATGAAACCTTGTGGACTTGTTTATAGAGTTGACGAGGTTTATCCTCCATTGATGACGGCTGTGGAAGCGGTGAATACAATTCACCAGATGAGTCCAAACAGGCACATGCCCACATGCAAGTCCCTTGCAAAACTCAAGATTCCACAAGTTACCTTCAAATACTTGCACCTCTGAACACCCCGGCTCTTTACGTTCTCTTGCTTGAGCTCTAAAAGAAGCAGCCATGGAAGTTGCAGTAAAATCCCCTCTTACATCAATTCACGCCCCAATCTCAGTACGCGATGCCCAATTCACCAAACCGAAGTTGCTGAGTTTTCAGTTTCATCTAAGACCCAATTCATCTATCCCAAGAATGCTCAAGAAAACACCATCAAAATCCAAGCTTTTCTCAACCATGTCATCACCAGTACCATCCTCTGTTTCAACAGAGTCCATGGAACAACCTGAGGCAGAACTTGAAGCTGTCTCTCAAGGAGAGAAGTTTGACTGGTATGCACAGTGGTATCCGGTAATGCCAGTCTGTGACTTGGACAAGAGGGTGCCACATGCAAAGACGGTGATGGGACTTGATTTGGTGGTGTGGTGGGATAGGAATGAGAGTGAATGGAAGGTCTTTGATGATTCTTGTCCTCACAGGCTGGCACCATTGTCTGAAGGAAGGATTGATCAATGGGGACGGTTGCAGTGTGTTTACCATGGTTGGTGCTTCAATGGCTCTGGTAACTGCAAGTTCATCCCTCAAGCACCACCAGATGGTCCTCCGGTAACTAGTCCATAGTGTTAGAATATATTGAACGTAGGCTTAAGTGGGAGTTTGATTCACATTTCCATCAAATCATATCGCAGGTCCACACATCCATGAAAGCATGTGTTGCAGTTTATCCAAGCACAGTGCATCATGACATTGTATGGTTTTGGCCTAACACCGATCCGCAATACAGAGATATCATTACCAAGAAACAGCCTCCTTTCATCGCAGAATTGGACGATCCATCATTTACCAAGACTATGGGAAATAGAGATTTTCCTTATGGGTAAGCAAAGTTGTCATTTGCACTCAAATCTACATTTTATTTCTATTAATCTTGGCTGCATTTACAGAATTATTTGTTGCCTGAATTAATGTTTACATTTTCAGATATGATGTCTTGATTGAAAATTTGTTGGATCCTGCACATCTTCCCTATGCTCATTATGGACTAGTAAATGCACCAAAACCACAAGGTATACTAATCCATTATGTTCCATTCTTTGATTTTTTTTTTTGTCATGATGAAGTTTATATAATTATGAGCCAGAATTATCTGCAGTGAAGTCTGATAGAGAAGGAGGCGGTCCGATTGATTTGAGTGTCAAGAAACTAGATAGTCAAGGTTTCCTTGAAAATCAAGATCACTTCGGTGATACGAAATTTACTGCACCCTGTATCTCTTATGCTTCTAGTAGTCCTGGTGATGCACCAGAAAAGGTAAGCATTTATTAATTACTGATTTTCCTGCTCTCAGCATCTTATTCTTTGACACGCAAATTTCTTGGATAAGCAGGGCTCGATGCAAAAGAGAATGGCCTTTGTTTTCATTTGCATTCCAGTTAGTCCAGGAAGAAGCAGATTGATATGGATCTTTCCAAGAAACTTTGGACTCTGGATAGATAAAGTTGTCCCACGATGGATTTTTCATCTGAGACATAACCTGGTTTTTGATTCAGATCTGTATCTTCTTCACATGCAGGTGGTTTTTCTGTTTATAATAACATAATTTTCTTTTGCCATATATCCTGGCTTGAATCGCACCCTGCACTTAATTTGGTAGTCTTAACTGAGTAAAAAATTCGGTTTGCAGGAGCGCAAGTTCATGGATCTTGGCCCGGCGAACTGGCAAAAGGCTTGTTTTGTGCCAACAAAGTCTGATGCCCTTGTGGTTGGTTACAGAAGATGGCTTAACAAGTATTCTGGAGGTCAAGTTGATTGGAAGGGAAAGTACTGTGGGGCTCTTCCTCCAACTTCACCAAGAGAACAGCTGTTCGACAGGTAATACTGTTACTTGCAACCACAGATGAGGATCCTTGAGCAACTTTCTTGATTGTCTACTAAATTTGGAGCTGGTTTTTCAGGTACTGGTCCCATGTGGTAAACTGTCGCAGTTGCAATGCTGCATACAAGGGTCTGAATGCACTAGAGGTGATTCTGCAGGTTGCTTCACTTGCTTTCATTGGGGTTGCTGCGGCAACCAAGCAGAAGGCCAATACAATGGTAGTGATGGCAGTATTATGCTTTGCTGGTTCAAGATGGTTGGCTCGCTTCATCTTCAAGAACTTCCACTACCATGACTATAATCATGCTTTTCGCTGAGTTCTGTTGAAAAAATGGCTTGGTTGCATGATTTTCCATGTCTGGGCAGAACTATTGCTCTCACATGTGCTGCTGTAGAATAAACCCGACAGCTGAATAAACTTTAGCTCAGTGTAGAGTTTTCTTGAGATTGGGGTTTGGGTTTGGGCATCAAGTTCTTGTAAGGTATTTTCTACAGACACTGTATGTTACATTTCTCGTCTTCCTTTATTGCGTTTGAGACTTGTACTGTTGGAAACCAGTTGTTTTCGTTAGAATAAAGCTCCTGTCTTTCACGAACCTGTAAGTTAATTTGTTAGTGCAAGTCAGTATAGTTTGTTAGTGGTGACCATGACTCGGTCATTGTTTTGTAATTTTTATGTTGTTCTGTTACCACAATCTTCGGCTAAGAAGATGTGTTTTGTTTTTCCCTTATTCCAGGTTGTAATGGCTATTTAAGTCAAAGGAACACTACTGAATAAAGAGTATTTTCACAGTTAAATTATGCAATATCTTTGATATCATAACATGCATAAAATACAGCTGGAATCAAAATTTAGATTGTAGAAACTATAGATATTCTTTTTAAACACGGTTGGGTTTGATATATTTAACCGATGACCTGAAAACTGATTCGAGTTGAGTTGAAGATCAATCAAAAAATACATTAACATGGTAATCCTACTACTAATCCATTCAAAATTTTAATATTTCTACTGAAGAAACTCCAAAATAGACCAGCGAACACTTGGAAGGGCATAGAAATAACTTAACAAAACCCCAAATGACACAGCTAAAAAAGAAAAAAAGTTAACAAATGGAGAGCAAATAAGGCAAGCCAAGCCCAATAAACCCTAGGCATGCATCGAAAATTGCAGGACAAAATAATGAAATGGCCGAAACACCCAAAAACCAAGCCTAAACATGGAAGTTACAGCCAGCCCACGATATACAGGTAAGAGGAGCTCAGTTAGTCCACGACGTTATCATCTTGGGTGCATAATGCACACCCTCATTCAACTTTAGATGTTTTTTTTTTTTTTTTTTTGAGATTTAGGGTTTGGTTTCTTTCATTAAGTGTTAGATTTAATAATTACAGAAAGTTTAATCTATTTCCTCTAAGATGAATAAAATTAGATTTATTTCATTAAAGCTTATTAATAAATAAATCTAAATTCTAGAACAAATTACAAACTGTATAGAAAGCAATATATAAAAATTAAACTAGCATGCCAACAAAAAAATATTAAAATTAAATCATATTTCCTTGTTGAATTGTAGATTCTACGTTTCAGCAGAAAACAATGATGGTTGTAAGAGTTGTACCATTTTTCCTTAAGACAGATCTTGTCCGCTGATTGGTGCAAGCAAATTGCCTCTTAGAATTCAACAAGCATACAACTTGGTGGAAAAATTAAGAAAATCGACCTACTTTTTCTCTACATTAAAACTCGAAAAACCACACACACACACAAAAAAAAAACAGATAATTAAGATTCTATATTTAAGAGTTTCTCCTTTTCTAATATGGAACAAACGCTATATACACATAGACATTGAAAGAGAAGAAGAATTTCCATTTTTCAATATGGGATATAGTTTTATAGTTGAATTTTGGTATATTGCCAACTCTACTTAGAGTTATTTGAGATTAATTTTTTATTTATATACAAGATCATTGTGTTCAGATTTTCCAGCAAGGTTGAAATGAATTTTTTAATTTATAAAAATCAATTTAACCAAATCAACTTACAAATCTTTATTTTTTACATCATACTCAAAATCAATCACTTAACATTAAACCTCTAATAATTATAAATTAATCTTAACAATATAAACTTCAAATTCTTATAAACCCTAATATCTTTTTTTGAATCCTTCCTTAAATAAATCATAATTGAAAGTAACATGAGAGATAATTACTAACTTGCTACTTTCACTTTTCTTGAACTCAAAAACTCAAGATTAAAAACTGAAATTTTTGATTCGATGAAAAGAGGATCATGCTACAAAAATTATAAAAAAAGAAGTAATTCTCTTAGAATTTTTACTTACATATCTAGGTTAACTTAGGTTGGGTTTGGATAACTTAGGCTTAGATTTGGGCTTAGGTTGGGTTTGGATAACTTAGGCTTAGATTTGGGGCAAGACTTTAAGTATTAAAAGAAAATTGTTTAGTTTTTCAATATAAAAATCATGTCTAAAATCCAACTTTTTCACCATCTTGTTCACAGGTCCTGTCCTGATTATTGGATGACAAGGATCCATGGGAACCGTATGAACTTGGAAGAGGCTTTATAAATTTCAACTTTGGAGAGAATTTCATCGCTCGCCCCCCTTAACGTTAGCCGCTGTCCTCGGGTCTCTCTCTCGCAAAACACGCAGACATAAAAGGACGCGTGTCTGTGCACTGTGCATGTCTAGCCCTGAGCTGCATTTCCTGGACATTTTGGATTACAATGTGCAAGCATTCACCCTCAATTATGCTAACCTGGGCTTAGGGCATGTCAGTACCTGTTGCATCTGGAACGAAGATCCTACTGTCCTGTGTTTTGCATGGTGCAAAGCCAGTGCCTAATCAGAAAGCATGTTCTAGCCTTTCTAAAGAAGCATGATATATCACATTATCTATGGATGGATCTTTAACCTGGTTTTTGTGCTAATATCTAACAGCCTTCGTTTGTTGATTCGCATTTATTTGAACACCTCCTCGTTGAGTCATTTGTAGCTATTGTTTCAACACCCACAGCTAGTGTTTCTGCTGTCATCTGATAAATTGGCTGCTTCATCCGAGTTAATCCGTCCTAAGAATCGGCATTTTATTTATCTATTATTTTTTTTTAAAAAAATTCTGCAACCTATAGTATTCCTTCGGATTAGGTAGTTGATATGTTGGCTGATTCTGTTCCCATTTTTTAGTAGCATTCTCCGATTAGATATTGGCTTGCACCCTGTATCTGATATCCAAATGAAGTTCCTGATTATTATAGAATATAACTATATAGGAAATATTGTAGTCATATTCTTATGTGGTAATCTTTACCTTTACTATTGTATATTGCCCTACTCATATATATAGAAAGGGTTGGCTAACTATTAGGTTAAGCCTCCTAATTATTTCTCAACTTGGTATCAGAGCCTTCGGCCGTCAAAACTCTTTTCGCCCTTTGCAACTTTGCAGCCGACCCTAATTTTTTC
Organism: Populus alba x Populus glandulosa; assembly: GCA_033617975.1. Lineage (NCBI taxonomy): Eukaryota > Viridiplantae > Streptophyta > Magnoliopsida > Malpighiales > Salicaceae > Populus > Populus alba x Populus glandulosa. The sequence continues at coordinate 26,419,775 of CM066145.1, read as the reverse complement.
TTCCCCATGGATTCTCCTCCTGCTACCACCATTGCCATCTCTCCTTCCACCGGTGCTACAACATCACCGGCCAGCCATCCTCCTGCTGCTGGCCGAGAACAACTTCCTCATGTGTCTGATTCTTCTTCTCATGATTCTGTCGTTCCTTTGCCTCTTATGGGAACACACACTTCAACAATGGTTCCTCTATCAAACACCCACCAAATTGTGTCGTTGAAACTTACGAACACAAACTATCTCTATTGGAGAATGCAGATGAAGCCATATCTTCTTGGTCAAGGTGTTTTTCACTTTGTTGACGGCTCCTTGTCGTGTCCTCCATCTCATATGATTGATGCTTCGGCTGGTTCTTCCTCTGCCATCAGCCCTTCTTTTCTTCGTTGGAAGCAACAAGATCAACTTATTTTGAGTACTCTACTCTCCTCTCTCTCCGTGGATGTGTTGCATCTTGTAGTAGATTATTCTACTTCACATTGTGTTTGGCGCATGCTTGAGAAGGCACTTGCCTCTCCATCTAATTCTCGGATCATGCAACTACATGGCTCATTTCAAGACCTTCGGCAAGGTGATGCATCTGTTAGTATGTATATGCAGCAAGCCAAATCGTTATTTGACGAATTGGCTGCAGCTGGTCGCCCAATGTCTCTTGAAGATTTCAATCTCTATGTGTTTCGTGGCCTTCACGGTGAGTTCAAAGACTTGGTAACTAGCCTCATAACCAAGGCCGAACCGCTATCGTATGCTGATCTTCATAGCCATCTCCTTACCCATGAGTTTCTGCACAAGAATTCTTTTCACTCCATGGTTGTCGGTTCATCCTCTTCGCCTCTGTTGTCTTCTTCTTCTCTGCCGCAGCAGCCACCATTGCTGCCAACACCTCAGATTTCTGCTCATCTTGCCATGACTAATCACAGCCGAAACAGGGGACATTGTAGGGGTAATTGGCGTCCCAGCAACAACCGCTTTCAGGCCCAAAACAGAGGCCACTCTGCTACAGATTGGAGGCAGAATCAGTGGCAGAACAGGCACACCTCTGCTGCAGATTTCAAGCCGAATCAGGGGTAGTGGTCTGGACATGTACGTTGCCAAGTATGTTCCAATCTTGGCCATTCAGCTCTTCAATGCTCTCAGTTTCGCAGCAGCACACAGCAGCCCTCTGCTCACCTTGCTGTTGCGAATGATTCTGCTGCAACGACTTGGTTTCCTGACACCGGCGCAAATCAACATGTGACGCCTGACCTTGCAACTCTAACTGATTCTGCTCCTTATCTTGATAATGATTTCTTGCATGTTGGTGATGGTAAGTGTGATGGTTTGTATTAAAAGATTGGAAAATACAATAAAGCCCTTGGTGGCTTAAAGAGTAAGCATAAATGATTGAAGGGTAGTGTGGTAATTGACCAATAGTTGATAAATATATATAAGAAGAAGAAAAAAAAAGGATCTGAATTTGGAGAGAGAACCGGCAGGAGAGAAGAGAGGGAGAAGAAGAAAAAGAAGAGAAAAGAGGGGAAAATAAGGGAAAAAGGAAAAGGTTGAAGAAAACAAGTAAAAGGGTAAGAATTATGCTTGAATATGTATAATATGTTTTCTTTAGCTTTAAATTTCGGTTTTTGATTAATTTTAGAGTTTTGAATTTTGAGTTTATTGATGAATTAGTTTGAATTAAGGGGTTGATTGATGTGGGTATTTGATTATTTAGTTGAATTGGAGAGATTGTAGAGAAATATGATGATTTTGAGTTATGGTTGAATTGAATGATGAAGTTGAGGTATAAATCTGGAACTAACAGTAGGTGATCTGTTGAAATTCTGGGTTTGAGGTTGAAGATGACGAAAATTCAGTTTGGTCCCTCAATTTACGGAAATTGCAGTTTAGTCCCCGAACTTTGGAAATTTTACAGATTGGTCCCTGAAGCATAATGATATATCCTGGATAGAATTGAGGATTAATTATGGTCAGAATTTCAGTATGGTTATATATTTACAGTTCGGTCCTCAAAATTTTGGTAAAATTATATTTTGGTCCCTGTTTTGGAAAATTATCGTTTTAGTCCCTAAACTTGGGAGATTAAGCCCGGTTTTATTTTATGCATTGGGATCTTTTGTTTGATTTGTTTTTGAGTATATTTCATATATTTATTGTAGGTTCTCCTAACGATCCTTAATAGGATTTTCGGGTCTTTCGTCCGACATTCCTTTTAGTTCTATATTTTTCGGGTGAGTGGAATAATCTTTAATATGCATATAATATAAATAAATATGTATGTTGATTATACAATGAGTACAATTAATAAATTTCTTGAATATTTATATATGTTGCTTTATTTTTCGAGTACTCATTTATTCTTGAATTTGCACTCGCAATCTGATAAAGTAAATTCTATTTGATACAATATGATATACGTTTCTTTGATAATTCTGTGAATATCTATTATGCCTTGATATGGGACTTGTCAGTAACTCCATGCTAACGGAGAATAGTTAGCCTGTATGCACATAGTATTTTATTACCTAGCTGGTGAGAGAGGCATCAGCCTGTGGCGATTGATCATTCCACAGTGGTCACCGACGGGTGTCATCTGGTCACCTTCGGGTGTCATCTGATCTCTGACATGTAATCCACTACGTTATAATAATATGCTACGTTATGATAATATGTTTAGTAAGTATATGTATATGTATATCAAGATAAATCATCTTGCAAATAATATCTGAAATATATGAAATGTATATTAAATGTTATTCCCTCACTGAGTTGGTTGAACTCACATCTCATTTTTAATATTATTTCAGGTTCTTAGTTTCTGGAACTTTGTTGAGTGTTTCCGCTTCTTCAGTTCTGGTCAGTATGCCTTGCTTGTTGGCGAGGCTTGCCTTTCAGTTTTGATTTGATGTCTTAGACGCTCCACTGTTACCTTATTTTAATTATGTTTGGATTTTGACAATGTAAATGTATTATGAATTATTATTTTTGTTTTAATAACTATCTTTCGGTTTTATCAGTTTTGAATAATATGATATTTCTGAATATTATGAGCCGCTGCGTATTTTTGAACAAATTGTTCTTTTGATATGTCTGTTCTGAGGCTTAGCGTAGGTGAGGTGTCCTTACGACACCGCTCCTACGTTGCCGATCACGGATCCGGGATTCGGGTTGTGACAGTAAGGCCCTTGACATATCTCATGTTGGACATACTACTTTATATTCCCCAAAACGCTTGTTTACGTTAACTAATGTTCTTCGTGTGCCTCACATTACCAAACCATTGTTATCTGTTCAGAAATTCTGTCGTGATAATCATGTTTGTTTTGAATTTCACGATTCTGTGTTTTATGTGAAGGATCTCGTCACCAAGGAAGTTCTTCTTTCCGGTCAGAGTCATGATGGTCTTTATGTTCTCTCCGAGTCTTCAGCTACGTCAGTTCCTCAAGCTTTTTCGTCTCCTTGCATTTCCGTGACTGCCGACCTGTGGCATCGTCGTTTAGGTCATCCAATTCCTCGCATTCTAAATTTGTTAGTTTCCAATAATAAAATTATTTGTACGTCTAGACGATCTTTTACTCAATGTCAAGCATGTCCTTTAGACAAGTCATCCCGTTTGTCATTACGACCGACGGGTCACAAAACTTCTACCCCACTTGAATTAATTTTTAGTGATGTTTGGGGGTCCTGCTCTAATATTTTCTTCTGATGGTTTTCGTTATTTTGTTATCTTTGTTGATGCGCACACTAAATATATCTGGTATTATCCGCTTGTTGCGAAATCTGATGTATTTTCCACGTTTCAACGTTTTCAGACACTTGTTGAGCGTCAGTTTTCTCTTAAAATTAAATCTGTTCAAACTGATTGGGGTGGTGAATATCGAAAATTAAATAAATTTTTTCAAACCATTGGTATTCATCATCGATTAATTTGTCCTCATACTCATGAACAAAATGGCACAGTTGAACGTCGTCATAGACATATTGTCGAAACTGGCCTAACCCTTTTAGGCCAGTGTAATGCCCCATTGCGTTTTTGGAACTATGTTATGGAATCATCGGTATATCTTATTAATCGCATGCCTACTCATGTTCTTAAAAATAAATCTCCTTTTGCGTGTCTGTTTCATCACACTCCTGATTATAACTTCCTACGTACATTTGGGTGTCTTTGTTTTCCATTTTTACGTCCATATCATGCTCATAAATTAGATTTTCGGTCTTCTCCTTGTGTGTTTTTAAGCTATAGCTCGTCTCATCTTGGTTATCGGTGTCTTGATTTAGAGTCTGGTCATGTTTATGTCTCCCGTCATGTTCGTTTTCATGAATGTGTCTTTCCTTTTAAAAAGTCTGAACAGGTAACAACACCCTTGGTTCCCCCCACTCCACCTACCTATCTTCCATCCTTGCATCCCCCTTCCTGTTTTCAGCCTATTCCTTCCCAAATCGACAGAAAACACAACTCACCTTTGCCCCTTGCCGCACCTCCCCAGCTTGCGCCCTTGCCCGTTGATTCAGCTGACCCTGCCTCACCACCCCACACAGCCATACTGTCACCACGTGCTTGTCTTTCCAATGATTATTGTGCAGGAATAGGTTCTGAATTGCAGGATTCAGTAGCGGCACAACCTAGCACCTCCCCGGCTTCACCTCCTGGTCTGCAACTTTGTGTTGATCTCTCCTCTTATCCTCTTCAGCACATTCGAGGTACAGGTACTATTACTCCATGTCCGGCTACTCCTAAACACCCCATGGTTCTTCGTCTGAGACAACCCAAAACAGCGTTGACCACCACCATGGCAGCCACATCTGCTGCCTCCTTCAGTCGGGTAGCTTCTCCTCCCTCGCATGAGCCTCTTATTTTTCCTGATGCTAACAGATATGAGGCGTGGCATAATGCTATGCGTGAGGAAATTCAGGCCTTACGTGCAAACAGAACATGGACTTTAGTGTCGTTTCATCCGTCCATAAATGTTGTTGGTAGCCGATGGGTCTACAAAATTAAACGCAAATCTGATGGTAGCATTGAGAGGTATAAGGCGCGCTTGGTTGCTAGGGGCTTCACTCAGCAAGAAGGTATTGATTACTCAGAAACTTTTAGTCTTGTTATCAAACAGGCAACGGTACGCTTAGTGTTCTCCATTGCAGTTTCGAGTGGTTGGAAAATTCATCAGCTTGACATTCATAATGCATTTCTATATGGAGTCCTTGATGAAGAGGTTTACATGAAACAACCTCCAGGTTTTGTTGATTCTGCTCTCCCAGGTCATGTATGTTGATTGCATAAATCTATATATGGGTTAAAATAGGCTCCGCAGGCTTGGTACACTCGTCTGAATGACTTCCTATTATCCATTGGTTTTCGTGCTTCTAAAGTGGATACCTCATTGTTTATCTTCTCGGTTGGTAGCGATATTTGTTATCTTTTGGTTTATGTTGATGATATTTTTCTTACGGGTAATAATGGTATTCTACTACAACGCCTCATTCAGCTACTGAGCTTATAATTTAAACTTCGGGATTGGGTGATGTTCATTATTTTTTGGGTATTGAAGTGCAGTGTACTGGTCTGGGACTTATGCTTTGCCAACATAAGTATACACTTGACATCCTCACACGAGCTGGTATGTTATCCTGTAAACCAGTTGATACTATTATTTCGGCATCCAAAGCCACCATTATGCCGGATCCATTGTTTTTTTATGCTACTCATTTTCGGCAACTTGTTGGTGCCCTCCAATATCTCACTTTCACACGCCTGGATATTTGCTTTGCTGTTAACCGGGTCTGTCAGTTTATGCATGCTCCTACAGAATCTCATTGGGCCGCAGTGAAACGCATCTTGCGTTATCTTCGTGGTACGACATCACATGGTTTACATATTACTCGCAGCTCTTCCTTTGCTTTACATGGTTTTACAGATGCAGATTGGGCAGGTAGTATTGAGGATAGAAAGTCTACAGGTGGTTACCTTGTGTTCTTTGGTCAGACACCGATTTCGTGGAAATCGAGTAAGCAACGCACTGTTGCTCGTTCTTCGACGGAAGCTGAGTACAAAGCCTTAGCCGATGGCACAACTGAAGTTATCTGGCTTCAGTACTTGTTAACGGATCTTCAGATTCCGACTGCTTCTGCCCCTATTATCTGGTGTGACAACCTTGGTGCCACGTATTTGTCCGCAAACCCTGTATTTCATGCTCGCACAAAATATATTGAGATTGATTATCATTTTGTCCGAGATAGAGTTGCTAAGAAGGAGATTCAGATTCGTTTTATTTCCTCTCAGGATCAACTTGCCGATGTCTTCACTAAGCCACTTCCTGCTTCTTCGTTTACTGCTTTTAGATTCAAGTTTCGGGTTGATCCTCCACCCTCAGCTTGAGGGGGCGTATTATAGAATGTAACTATATAGAAAATATTGTAATCATATTCTTATGTGGTAATCTCCACCTTTACTATTGTATATTGCCCTACTCATATATATAGAAAGGGTTGGCTAACTATTAGGTTAAGCCTCCTAATTATTTCTCAACTCTGATGGAGCATTCTTGCTTGTTCACAATGGTGGTTGTGGTGCTTGAATCTTGTGTTCGATGGTTCACTTACGACAGATTCTTTCATATGCTTCTATAATGACTTGTCCATGAATTCCTGAGCCTAACAACCCCAGTCTTCCTAACTATGGATTGCAAGTAAATATACAAATTGGGGGTTCGCATTTAGTAGATGTGAAATCAGGATCATGATATAAGAACCAAGATGGTGCATGTTCTGCAGATTACTTTCCCATCAACCTGAGCTGGACATCCTGTTTCTGGTAGTTGTGAAAGTTCCCTCAACGCATCATGGCGAGGCTCGTCATTTTGTGTCTTAGCTTTGATTGCCTCTAACAGGAATCTCTGTTGTCTTCATGTCCCTAATCAATCTAAGTGGCAAGATTAACATATGCGGCATGTTCAAGGTATCCGAGGAGTTAAGAGAGCAGTGATCAGATTCACATGCCACAATTGCCTAGCAGAGACAAATTAGAGAACATCTAACCATCATCACATCTTTGTTTTCCATCAGTTTTGGTGATTATTTTCTGAAACTTACGACCAATAATAGGGGGGGAGTGGGATTATTGTCTAAAGTCATCTATTATTTTTCTACCTCGTACGACAACCACGTTAAAAAGGGTTTGATTTTGACAGCTGAAGTTACTTGATCTATTTCATGAACAAGCAATTATCAAATATAGTTTTGTGGCAGGCTGTTGAAATTTCCATTTAAAATTGTTCATTGCAATCAACAACGGGAAGCCATTAAGCAAAAATGAGACACACATGATTGCTATAACCATTGTAAATCTTCCCTTTGAAGCACTCCCGAAACCCCTTGTCAAATCATGTACCTGGTAGTAAAAGTAAAATGATTAAGTTCATCTTAGGCATTTCGATATATTTCGTCCCTCTGCTGCAAGAAAATGGTTTATCGGATCCCTTTATTAACATAAAATCGTATTCTCTCTCTCTCTCTCTCTCTGAATTATAATTATTTTGAAAACCAATGAAAAAAAGAGAGGAAATAACTTCCTCTTTTATGTTTTAAAAGGAGGAGGCATGGTGCTCTGCAACAATAGTTATAGTCGTGCTGCCTTATTTGAACTAGTGCTATCAAATTCAATTTAAATCTAATCAAGCAGTTTGGAAGTCGTCGATTTAATTTCTTGTCTAACTTGAATTTTGAATTAAATTGTATAAAAACTAATTGAAAATAAATTATTCAATTTAATAGATTCAAAAACAACTTGAATATTAAGACGATGTCAAATTAGATCGATTTTAGTTACGCTGTGACTTGGATTGTAGACTTCAATGTGTTTAATAACTTTGTTATTTTTGTAATTTTTTTTTTATGAAAAAATTAGATGCTTACAAAATCGAGCACCAACTAAAAATGATATTTATTTGAGATCATGATAGTCCTATAGAAAGTAAAAAAAAAAAACCATGAATTCTATTTCACAACCAATCCAATATTGAAGAAGAATGAAATAAAAAAAACAATTAGAAAAATTAAATGACCACAAACTTAAAAAACAGACATATCAAGTTTAATGGGTAAACTCGCTAAATTTGTGAATCGAGTAACCTGGGTCAACACTTTAAACTCGCAAATTGGGTAATAGACTCCATCAGGATTAATAACTTATTTTTTTTCTAAACTATTTTTTATTTAACTATATGATAATAAAAATATATGTTTGTAAAATCGAGTGTCAAACCAATATTAAGACTTTTTTTCAAAACTATGATAACCTTATAAAAAATAAAACAAAATAAATTATGAAACTCAATTCTCAATCAGCCCAATATTAAATAAAAAAATAAAAAAAAATAGATTTAAAAAAGAAAAAAAAAGTTAAACTCGTTAAACTCATCAACAGATTCATTGACTTTCTAAAATTTAATAATATGTTTTATTTCGAAACTACTTTTTTTTAACTATATAAAAACAAAAATAGACAATTATATAATTAAGTTAAATTAATAATAATAAAAAAACCACTTCTAAATCCTTTAAACTCGCAAACTGGATCACTGGCTCCACAAAGTTTACCATCCTAGTTTTTTTTAAAATTTATTTTTTATTTAACTAAACTTTTTTTAAAAATAAACCATACTGGAATGCTAAAATATTTTTCTAACACCTATAAATACATCATACAATAACTAAATTAAAAAAAAATCAATAATCAAAGGAAAAAAGGGTCTAAAAAGTGTTACTTAACAGTATGCCGGTAGCCCTGATTCTTTATGGATTTTGTTTCTTTCTTTCTTGATTATTTATACAGAAGATTTATTAAATTATTCGGAATGTATTAGATCGATTAATAACTAAAAATGAGAGGAAAATAGGAAGATATTGTACGTTGATGTTACTGTATCACATAAAGATATTTTAATAACTAATAAACTTAATGTAAGCTTTCAAGTACACACCAATATTAGCGTGGCATTAATTGTCATGATTATCTAGAGCTTAATTAGATGCAATATCTCTCCAATAAATCAGTACTCTGGTGGGTTTAATAGACTTTTCTGGCATAAGAGGAATATATCACGAGTCTCTAATTAACTCTCTAATTATTTATTTTTTATATTATAATCTTTAATTGGGGGTTCGCCTCCTATATATATATATATAGCACATGATTATAAACTAACCCTATAAAATACAAATCAGTTTCTTTTTTTTCTTTTTTTAACGATGAATAAGTTTAAAAAACAGTACTTGATGATATCAAAATCATGAAGTTTGAACTTCAAAAACAAAAAATAGATTCGACTTCCCGCATTAAAAGAAGATTACCTAATCTTTAATTGTTTCTATTTAGATAATATATAGTGGTTACATAAAATATTAATTTGTTCTCAGGATGAGATGAAAAGAGGGTTCAACATAAAATCATAGCTTGAGCATGCCGAAGCCTTTGAAAAATTCAAAGGAAATCGAAAAAAATAATTCCCTTTAAAAAGATATGGATATTGACAGCAAAGAAAATAGAAAAGTTGGGTTCAAATTAAAGAATTAATTAAATAATGGTTCTGTCGGTGGTCCAACCATGCTTTTATTTCAAATTATTTTTTTAATACTTTTAAATCTTTTAATACCTTGATATTAAAAATAATTTTTTAAAAAATATAACAATATTATTTTAATATATTTTTAAATAAAAATATTATAAAAAAATCACTATCACAATACCAAAACCTCCAAGAGTCAATGCCGTCGCCTCCTCTTATTTGCTAGATATTGTTTTAGAATTTATTTATTTATTTATTTATTTTTATAGCAGAGCTAGCTTCCATTTGTCACATATGAGTGAAAAATATTGATAATTGATGAAGTAAAAGAGAGCGTAATTTTTATTACACTCTTGACAACTAATTCAGATAAAGTCAAGTTAATTAGGGGAAAAGGGTTCTATATTACATCGATGAAGTAAAAGGTAGCATAAGTTTATTCCTTATTAGAGAAATATGGATGCAGAAAGATTCTTCGATCAAATTATATATCAAGTATTAAAAAATAATATAAAATTATTATTAATTATTTAAAATTAAAATAATTACTTGATATAATATTATAATTTAATTAACCTAATTCCATACTCTTTATCCTTCTAATTATATTAATAAAATTCTAAAATGATACATTTGTGAGTCTATATAATTAATTTTCAAGTAAAAGATATTTCATTAGAAGAAAACGAATAACATAAAATTATAATTAAAACCTCACTTAATAATTTAATTTCTCAGACTAAAATGTATTTTTAATTAATACAATATTAGGTTAGACAAGAAATTAAGCATACCCTAGTTAGTAAAATTTGATAACAAAACTATTGCTTAGCCAGCACAGTAGGGCTACGCAACAAGAATTTCCTGAAATGGTGGTGGGGTATACCTACTTTTTCCATACAAAACATCCACCAAACACAAACTCAAATTGGATTTTTTTTTTATCAATATATATCTAGATTAATTTATATATATCTTAATTAATTAATTGAATTCTAAAATTAATAATTATATTTATGTAAGTTTTTAATAGTCCTAAGATTTATAAGATTCAAATTAATAATTTTTATAAAAAAAATTTAGAATTTAAATAATTAAACTATACCTTTATAATTAATTGGATTTATTTTTAAATCTAAAGGAGGAGGAGAGGAGCTTATCTCTAATTCAAAGAGGGAAAAAAAGAAAAAGATAAAAAGAGCAGTATATATTATTGGTGAGCCCGCCAAGCAAAATGGATATACAAAACAAGATATTGGAAAGAAAGGTAGAATCTTCTCTGACTTAAAAACAAACAATTGCATTATTGTTTTTTGGATGGACCATGAAGCATCCATCATGGCTCCCTTGTCATAGGTCCTATCCTATATGAACAGTCGTCGATTACTCTGTGAATTGTCTTTTTCAGTCCTGGAATCTTCAATATACTCATAGCTTAGTCCTTCATGTTTTAAGATCTTTAAATTAGTTCCTTGACTCTTGTTGATTTATGTCTTCTTAAAATGTCAATTTGTTCTCTCCATACACTTATAGTGTTGGTGTTTAGATTGAATTTTTATATTTTTAAAATAGAAAGAACGAGGAAATATATCTTTTCTGTTTAAATTTGTAGTCTTCATCTTTTCTATCCAAGACAGAGCCAAATGTTACCCTATAGCCAAAAGACTTTTTCTTTTTTTCCCTGTAGCTTTTCAAATATATATGAAGGACCAGGTTATAGTCCTATTGAAACTCAGGGACTAAGATATAATTAATTTGCTCTTGATTACTTAAGCACTTCTCTTGCTATATAATACAAAAAAAGTGTAGACTTGTTGAAGGACTTTTGTATCGTGATCAATTCTTTGGAGGTGAATAGAGAACCAATTATGGGAAAGTTCAAAAGTGTTTGTGTCTTTTGTGGAAGCAAGTCAGGGAATAAAAGGATATTCAGTGATGCAGCCCTTGATCTTGGAAGGGAGCTGGTTAGTATACTCCTCACTCTCTTTCTTTCAGCTTTTTTTTTTTTTTTTTTTGGAATTTGGAGGGTATTTTATGAAAAGGGGAATTCGCAGGTTGAAAGGAAGATGGATTTAGTGTATGGAGGAGGGAGTATTGGACTGATGGGGCTTGTTTCTCAGACTGTTTATGATGGTGAATGTCATGTCTTAGGGTAAGACACCGATATCTCGAATCATGGCAAATGCTTATATATATATATATATATATATATATATATATATATATATATATATGTATATATATAGTCATTATACTCTTAATTCATTTCGTTATTAATATTTTTTTGTTTTTGTTTTTGTTTTTTGGATAGTGTTATCCCAAGAGCTCTTGTACCGATTGAGGTATGTGAACCCTCAACTGATCCACACTCACTTCAATCTTCCTTCTCATGCACATGCATGCTTGCATGAATGATTACGATTTGTTCGCAGATTTCAGGTCACACAGTTGGAGAGGTGTTGATTGTTTCCGATATGCATGAAAGGAAGGCTGAGATGGCTCGGCGAGCTGATGCTTTCGTTGCTCTTCCTGGTATTTACATGTTCGAATCTCACAAGCTTCAAGCATTTTAGTGTTGATGAAAAGAAGATTGTTAATTACTGCTTACTGTTCTCACTGGGTTTTTTTGGGTTAATCAATGAAGGAGGGTATGGAACCTTTGAGGAGTTGCTTGAGATGATAACATGGTCTCAGCTTGGAATCCATAACAAGCCAGTAAGTAATTAATTTTGCATCTGTTTTTTCTTCATATGATATCTCCTACTTGTTAAATAGAGAAATTAATCCACGTACAAATTGTAAGAATAATGTGTAATTTCCTCGAAAGAAGCAGCAATGAGCTAGCTAGCTAGCAGCCTCATCTTTGAAAAGCTTTAATTCCCATGGTTAAGAAATTACAAGTTTTGTAAACGATCGTAGACGACATTATAAGTGGCCAAGTTGTAAGTCAAGTCAGAAGTACCCTACTAGCTAGCCTCCACTTGTTATTGTTACTAATGAAAAATCCAAGATCCAATCTCGTATCTATAAAACAATGTATTAGCAATGCAATTTGAGTCATTATAATGCTTTTGACATTGATTAGTTGATTGGATTAAAGGGCTAATGAATCTTGAAAATATGATTAAGCTCACCAAGGTTATATGAGAAATGGAAATCGGGATCATAATATACACAATTATGGAAGGTCATATGAAAGGGGCGGGGGTGTCGAGACTGGTATGTTGCTGAGAGGAATGGGATGCTTTTTGTTTCTGGTTTAGGAACACGGATTGCATCGCAGCGGTGCCCTCGTTCCCATATGAACAGTAGCCAGGATTCAAGCTCTGGCAGGTAGCTGGAGTGCTAAGATTTTCAAATCCCATATTTCATAAACCAAACAATGACCAGGAAAAGGGATTAAAAGGCCATGTTGATGATGTTGAAAAAGCTAATCACTTTTCTAAAAGCTATTGTTTTCACTAAAAGTTATTCAAAACCATCAAATCAGGGAAGATATTAGCAGTTTGTGACTTTGTGGTTATCAGTCTGGCTATTGGCAGTAAACTTGACAATCGTCCAAATACGGAGGGGGCTAGCTGGCTGGAGGATCATGAATAAGACTTGACACCCATTTTTAGGCACGTGGTTAAAGCTTAATCTTTGCTTTAGCAAGTGTTTGTTTTCAGTGTTTTTAACTGCTCATTGTCAAAGCAATCAGTAGGAGATGCAATGTATGCAACTCAAATCAAGTTGAGCCTTAATTATTTGACAAGAAGTGATAACAGGGCAAAGGGAGGCTTGACTTAGCTTCAAGAATTTTAATTTAGTGTTTAAATCAATCATCTTCACCAGCAACTAATTTGAAAGATAATATAAAAATACGCTGACTGGTTAAAACCAACGTCGGTGTTACGCTCACATGATGCTAAAGCATTTGTGACGGCCTATTAGGCTGCTGTGGGATTTCAAAACTGACTTTCTACACTCTACAATCGGCTTTTAGGGTGGTGATTCATGTAAGTGTTTTTTAAATAAATTAAAATTTTTTTTTTCTTTGCTCGAGCAAATTAATATTTTTAATAATTAATGGTGTGGCATATTACCTCTATTTAGGTGTGACAGTATAAGAAAATGGTGTGGAAAATCACCACCCTAGCTTCTAAGAACTTGCATGAGGTAAAATTGTTGTTTTAGGATATCAGCAGGGGGGTTTGTGAAATTATGTGGAATGAATTTCAACGATTTCTTTGATAAGCATTGTTGAATCTATCTCTCCCTATTTCTCAAATTAAACGGGGAAAAATAAATAAATACAGGTGGGTCTATTAAATGTTGATGGGTACTATGATAGCTTGCTTGGGTTTTTTGACAAAGGCGTAGAAGAAGGATTTATTGGACCTTCAGCCAGGAACATTGTCATCTCTGCAAGGACGGCTACAGAGCTAATCCAGAAAATGGAGGTACAAACATGCACTTCTCATCTCATATGCCACAGATTATATGCCGCTTCTCTTGCTTTAACTCTTTGTTTCATGTGTTCTTTGTAGGATTATATACCTCTCCATGAACAAGTAGCACCAAGTCATAGCTGGAAAGTAGAAGGATGCAATGGAAATTTGTAGCTGTTTGCTTCTGCAGATCTTCAAAGAGGAAAAATATTTCTCTTCTTCTTGTGATGATAATTTTACAACTGATTGCTTGAAGTGCGTGTGCAAGCCTCCCCAACGTAAATTGAAGGATATAATGCACAAAAATGATGTATTAAATAGGAATAAGTGGTATCTATGCATGCAAAACCCTCTTGTGATGGCTATATTTTTTTACTTCAGAATGAGTACATCACTTGGAAACAAAATGCAGACTAGCTTTTGTTAGTTTTGGTGTAAACCGAGATCTCACAGAAGATATGTTTTATGGTTGAAGTTCAGTCCTGGCACTCAGAACCATGCCTGGGTTCTCACAGCAGAGTTGATTGTAAGGCAAAAGCAGAAAATGGTTTGATGCGACAATGGTTTAAAAGCTTTTTATAAGATAGTTACATCACATGATAAAAGGAATAATAATGTGTTTTATTGGAGAGATGAAAATATAAATACATATAAATTTATTTATAAAACAATTTATGAATGAATTTTATATTTTTAAAATAAAAAATACAAGAGGATATATATTTCTTTTTATCTTCAATATCTTTACTTTTTCAATTTCAAGACAGCAGCCAAAAGTTGCCGCTTACTGTTCATTAAGGATATATGTTGTAGTAATTACAATTTTTTTTTTTTTTTATCATAATGGGTCGATATCGGGTGATCTACTGACTTTGGAAATCAAATCTCATCTGCATTGCTCTCGAGACATGCATAAAGACACCGTCCCAATAGTGTTTCTTCAAAACCAGTTGAAGAAACCACCTTTCACCCTCTTTAATTCCTTCACACCCCAGTCCCAAGAGTACCAGCTGGAATCGTCAAGGTCCAAGTCATTCTTGCATAAAACTTCACTATCATTCTCCATTGATCTGAAGGTATAATCCTTTCAAATCCTCCTGGGTATAGTGCGTAGTGGCATACTATTCTTTTAAATTTCTGCTTGAATAAGTATGTGATGTTGATTTGATCTTGAGTTTTTGACCCGTTATTATGCTTTAGATGGTTGTATGAATATGTGTTTTCAATGGCTATACAAACTCGGCGATAATCCGCACAAACTCGGGAAATACACGAGGAAAGTGGGCGATTAATATCCAAATCATCGGAGAAAGAACGTGAACAGAAGTAATTGGTGTTTTATTGGAAAACTATTGGCCGACTACTCTGAAGCATCGGGAATAAATATAAAAATCAGTGATTAGTGAAAGACTCGGCGAACGAAACGTGGTCATAATCGGCGATTAATTAAAACACAGTCCGTTCATTGCTTGTCGGCGATCTTCTAAAAAATAATCGGCAGTTTTTAACGAGGAAGGTTGTCGATTCATCGGCGATCTTTTTAAGTTAATGACCGTGAATTCCTCGGAGATTTAGATGAAGAAAGAATCGGAGGTTACTCGGCGATCGTTTGGATTGAAGAATCGGCAGTTCCCCGGGATTCTTTTCAAGTAAATAATCGGCGATTAATAGGCAACTAGTCAAGTGAAAATAAATCGGAAGAAGTTTGGGCTATATAGGCTTCTGTCGCTTTGTCTTTGAGCCTTGAAAAAATCACGCCTTATTCTGCCTTTAATTTTTATTTCAAGGACTTTGAAATAATTAAATTGAAAAATGTAAAATGAAATTTTGTAAGGAGCTGAGCCATAAAAGAACCAGTTGAAACCGATCTCTTAGCATTAATATAAGATTTTCTTAGTATATAATAAAGATATTTTAAGTAATGGGTTTCTTAAAGAAAATTATAATCTAATAACTTTTTAATTTCTTAATTACTTTATAATTACAGCAAAACCAAATTATAAAATGCAATTACATCTCAAGAGGTATTTTATTTTAGGTTGAAAATCACCCAATCCTAAATCATTAGAATTATAAAAATTATAAATCATGTCACGTGTAGGATTATAATATATAGAAACATAATTAAATTAATAATAGCTAAATAATGATTTTTTTAATGAAAGAAAGAAAATTTAAATTTAGATTGGAAAAAATAAAATAAAAAGGAGGCGCATATGCAATAAACAAATCTAGCGTGAACTTATATTTTCTTAAATTTAGCTCTATTTCAATGATTCATAAATAAATTTATTTGGGTTTTTGCATAATATCATAGCATCATCTTCTTCTTCGAGTGGAGATTTTTGGTCGCAAGACCTATGGAATAGTTCACATAAAGGTTTTACCCACTACTTATGTGACGTGTGCTTTATTACAAGTTAAATATTTTTATTTTTTATTAAAAAAATTGTATATGTATTTTTTTTCAATGTATGTCTGTAATTTTAAAAATATTAAGTTTAAATAAAAAATTTTATACATACATTTAATTAAATAAATTGAGAACTATGTATCGAATAAATAAATAAAAAATTATTAACAATGCCTAAAAATAAAATTTGAAAAATAAAGAAACAGATGTAGATTAAAATATTTAATCTTGAAAGATTAAATAAATTAAGAATTATGTGTGCGGATAAATAAATAAAAAATTATTAACAATGTTTAAAAATAAAACTTAAAAAATAAAGAAACAAGTGTATATTAAAATATTTAATCTTTGAAAGATGAGATATTTACCCGGTTGTTTTTGCTAAATTTATTTATAAACATAATTTTTTTATTCAAGCAAATATTAATAAAAATAGAGACATATATTAAATTAATCGAATAAAAAAAAAACACCATGCAAAGCTACACATGTTAGGAATATTATATGAAAAAAACAAAAATTAATAAAGTTTATCCATACAAAAGATAAAAAAAATAAAATTAAAGATGAATCATAAAAACTCTTCGATCTAAATACATAAGTAAAAATTTAATCATCATTTAAAAGAGGCTTTCTAAACAAAATGAAAGAGAAAATCGATACTAATCTAAATATAAATTAAAAAAATTATAGAAAAAACAAAAAAAAATCATTAATTGAAAAAACTAGGAAGGAAAAAAGAAGAAGCAAACACCGGCTGTTGGGCCTAGCTTATTTTGTTAGGGCTAGTGCAACCAGATCTTTTTTTTTTCGCTCGTCCATCTCAAGTATTTTTGGAAAAAAAATACCAAACAACACGTTGCCTATTAAAACAGATTACATGTCGTGTAATTTGTCTAGATTTGAGCTATTATGATAGTTGGAAAATCAAAGCTTAAGTTTTTTCACTCTACAACCCGTTTTTTAACCTTTTTTGACGCAAAACACTTATAAAACATCGTAGAAACCGTGATAAATCTATCTATGGCCTTAAAAAATCATCTTAAAAACCAAAATCAACCCGAGCTCAGATATGTTTTCTCAAGAACTTTAAAGGTAAAAAAAACGCTTAATATAAACTCCGCTCATCAAAATGGAATAATTTGCCATAAATATTGTTTATTTTAGTGATCTAAATCGGTGTCAATAACATGTTTTTCTCTCAACTAGAAATTAAAAAATAACAAAAATAAACTTTTGTATCAAAATTTATAAAATATTAAGGTGCCTAAATTATATAATCTGTGTTATTGTGTTATTTTTAAAATTTGAGGATCAAAATATATCTTTTGAGATATAACTATTGAATGAGAGATAAAATCAAGAAAACTGCTTGTAAAATCATCTATAAAAATGTAAACTCGATGTTAGATTTTTTATTATCATCGTTTTAAGATTTTACTCTAATCTGGTATCATCAGATATCTTCATGAACCTAAACATGTATTATCAACGGACTTTGATATATTTTTATATAACTAGTGAAAGTGATAAAATTGGAATTGAGAAAACAGGGACTCGTCCTCTACTTCATCATGTTCTCGTCTAATCATGCCTTACCCTGTCCACTTAAACAAAAGCACACTGATATTATCATTCAACAAACAAGTAGATATACTGTCTAGCAAGCTCTCCAAGTAGATATACTATATAATTTTTTCACAGACTCTGTAAGTTTTCTCGTATACAATGCAATATGGTGTTTCCAACACCACGAAATTGATGTTCAAAACAATAAAATTAAAGAAGGGCATGATTGTAGTCGTGAAAATGAAAATTCTTGTAAATGAAGTGAGCCAACCATCTTGAAGCTGCAAAACACAGGATTGCCATTAATACAAGTGAAGTTCTTGCGGCTGCTGACATTGCATTCTGCTTGGTTGCTGCAACAGCACCGATTGAACCAAAGGAGATCACTTGCAACGCAACCTCAAGTGCATTAAGACTCTTGTAAGCAAGGCTGCAGCTGCTGCAATTCACTACATGTGACCTGTACCTGCAAGAATCCATTGCCAATAGCTTCATATGAATTATGAAGCTAAAAATAACCAAGATCAACTTTGAGTCTAAACTTTTCGGGTTGTGCACAAGTTACCTGTCCATTAGTTGTTCTTTCGGAGGAGTTGGAGGGAGTGCTCCGCTGAACTTGCCTCCCCAGTTAATCTGACCACCTGAGTACGTCTTTAACCACCTTCTGAAAGCAACAACTTGAGCATCTGACTTTGTTGGCACAAAACAGGCCTTTTGCCAGTTGGTAGGGCCAGCTTCCATTATCTTACGCTCCTGCGAAGAACAGCAGCACAAAACAGGCCTTTAGGAACCGGTTGTTCTGATTCTCCAGAACAGAACTTCACTAGATATCCACCATACCATGATGGTTTCGCATTAGGATTGTGATTTTGAGACTATACTTTTACTTTTATGGTAATAGTGTTACCTCTAAGTGGAGAAGATACAAATCGGAATCTAGAATCCGATTTTGCCACAAATGAAACACCCATCTTGGCATGATTCGGTCCATCCACACTCCAAAATTTCTTGGGAATGTGTATATTAATCTGCTCCTACCAGGACCAACTGGAACACAGAAAAAAAGAAGCAGCCCTCTTCTCTGTGTCTCATTACCATTCTTCGGCGGCAGACTGAAAGCAGATTTATATACACAAGGTGCCATAAAATTAGTAATTCCACCAAATCTGCTAGCATGAAAACCATCTTTATCTAACTTGTTTATGGTTATATCAATCGGGGCGCCACCTTCTCTATCGAGCTTGACTGTGAAATAAAAGAAAATATATGGTGTTAATCAGATATACTAACCGTTTATACAAGGCAATATGAGCACAATGTAGCAGTAGTTCTTATCTGTTCTTAGCTGGTGGACCTGGCAGCAGCTTAAAATGTGCATATGGAACATGAGCTGGGTCTACTAGATTTTCAATCAAGATTTCATACCTGAAAAGGATAACTTAGCTTACCTTAAAAAATCCGAGGACAATTCGTTAAGAACTACTGAATAGAATTTTAATCTTTCCTCGTAATCATGAATGCTAGATGGAGATATAATTTGGAGAAGAATATATTCAACAGATTTCACCAAGAAAAGAATATATTCAACACGAGCATTAGAAAGGGTCCTAAGTTCAGCTGAGAAAGGAGGAAAATGTAAGAAGAAATCTACACATGGCAAGAGAAAATCATGCGTACCCAAAAGGAAATTCTCTGTTTCCCATTGTTTTGATATACGATGGGTCATCCAACTCTGCAATGTAAGGGGGCTTCTTACTGGAAAGGATATCTTTGTATTCAGGACTGGAATTTGACCAAAACCAAACAATGTCATTCTGCACAGTAGTTGGATATGCAGCTACACAAGCTTTCTTGAATGTGTGAACCTGGATAAGTAATGGCTTGGAAAGGTCAGATATATCAGCTTCTGCTCAATGAACAACAAACGAAATTTCCAAATTATTATGTTCTTCGACTTTTCTTACAAGTCAAGAATGAAATCATCAATCACACAATCCAACAGCTGTGATTCACGAGTACTCAAGAATCTATGATACAAGCAGCAGTCTCAAAGTTTAGAGGGTCAAAAATAAAATGAAAACTACTAAGAAGTACATATTAACAGAAATGGTCAAACAAGAGAGCCATGGATGTAGCCAAAGGGCTGCAGCCAAGTGATTTAAGACAGCCTTTCAGTTAGGACGAGAGAGCTCATTTATGAACTTTTCAAGTCCAGAGAACACTTTCTAGGTTCGTATCTTCGTTTTCTTTTCTTCACAACAAAAAAGCAAGAAGAAGAATCTTGTCATTCAAAGTATGAGGATTCAGTACCGGAGGACCATCTGGGGGTGCCTGAGGAATAAGTTTGCAATCACCAGAGCCATTGAAACACCAGCCATGGTACACACACTGCAACCTCCCCCACTGATCAATTCTTCCTTCAGACAATGGTGCCAATCTATGAGGACAAGTATCATCAAAGACCTTCCATTCATTCTCATTCCTGTCCCACCACACCACTAAATCAAGTCCCATCACCTTCTTTGCATGTGGCACTCTCTTGTCCAAGTCGCAAACTGGCATTACTGGATACCATTGTGCATACCAATCAATCGTCTCTTGCTGGCTATCGGTTTCAAGTGCTGGCTCGGTTGGGTCTAAGGTCTCGGTTGAAACAGATGAGGACAAGGTAGTAAGGATCTTGGAGCTTGACTTGTTTCTGTCATATGATTGAACAAATGAACTGGGTTTTGAACAGAACTGAAAATGCAAGAACTGGGATTTGCGGAGTACTTTAGCTGGTGTTGCTGGAATGTGAGGTGAAGGGACAAAGGAAGCATTGAGAGCTTCCATTTCTGCTTGTGTATGTGAGTGAGGTCTTTACTGCTTAATCATCTGTAAGCACTTTACATTTTGAATGGATTAGAGATTTTTTGTGGTTTAGACACAAAACAACTTATGATCTGCACCATTTTATGTGGTTGTGAAACACTTTCTTTTTAGTGGTGGTGTGGCACTTGCTCTGCCTTCTGTGTGTGTTTTGCATCTGTTTTTTTTACCTCTCTTATTTTTCTACCGTGGCCCTGATTTGCTTTAAGGATTCTCATTTCTTAGCTACGAACTTTTTATCTATGAGTTTGGGATGCAGTATTATTGTAGTTATTTTTTAAATAATTTTTTAATGTTAAAATAAATATTAATAAAAAAAATTATTATTAAAATTTTTATATCAGTATATTAAAATCATTTAAAAATATATATTAATTTAAAATTAATAAAAAAAATTTAATTTTTTTAAAAACACTTTTAAAATATATAAACAAAATATCTAAATTAAAAATTAAAAAAAAATGACATTCTCAAATATCTTTTTATTCATTCCAAATATCTTTTTATTTTAAAACATTAACCGAACATTATCGTACTTATCCTTAACCCTCTTTAATCAAACCTAAATTCTTGTTCAAATCCATGCCTCACAGAAACTACAGAATCTAAGTCATATCACTTCATTATCACTAATAATAGTAGAAACTCCAAATAAGATCCTTACAGAAACTTGTCACTCACAAGCCCAAATCCCAATTTCCCACAAGAAACTAACACTGCTCCTCACAAGAAAGCTGGGGTTCTTGCATACAGAACTGCTAATGCCTCACAGAAGGTCTATCCAGCTGCCACAACTTATTAGCACATACGAGATCGGGAGAATTAAGCCATATTTCCAGTACACCTTAGTGTAAAGCATGATTGTGGTCATGGTAGTGGAAGTTCTTGTAGATGAAGTGAGCCAACCATTTTGAACCTGCAAAGCATAACACTGCCACTGCTACCATCACCTTGACATTCTGCTTGGTTGCAGCAGCAATCCCAATTGAAGCTAGAGAAGCAACCTGCAGAACGACCTCTAGTGCATTGAAACGATTATATGCAGCACTGCAACTGCGACAGCTTACAACATGAGACCAGTACCTGAAAAATCAGCTACAAGTTTAGGAAACATTAAGAGAGTTCCCCACACTGAAATCTTGAATGATCGTCTTTAATTGTAACGGTCATTACCTGTCCATCAGCTCTTCTCTTGGTGGAGTTGGGGGAAGAGCCCCGCTGTACTTTCCTCTCCAATCAACTTGACCGCCGGCATACTTCTTTAACCATCTTCGGAAACCAACCACGAAGGCATCTGATTTTGTTGGCACAAAGCATGCCTTTTGCCAGTTTGCAAGGCCAATATCCTTTATCTTGCGCTCCTGCGAAGAAAATTCCGGGGTCTGTTAATGCTTGTGGAGTCCAGGATCCAACATTGTATGATAAATGGGTACAGTACTCCATGCAACATAAATGTTAACCTAACGGGTTCTTTCCTATCAAATAAATTTCCATAGAGGTGCTGGATGAAATAGATTTGAAATATACCGTTGTTCCATAGAAAGGCAAACAATAGGAATTTACATTTCTGTTCATCCTGCAGGATGGATACCCCATTGGCAACCCATTAACTATCCACTTTGACATCTATTGACCTTTCTACAGGGTTATCGTTCACTTATTTCTTACAGATATAATAGGGTATTATAATAGCTGAAGCTTTAATAAATCAGCTCACTGCATGCTGTAGAGAAGAACGCTTTGATAAACAGAAAAATTACCTCCAAATGAAGGAGATACAGATCTGAATCCACAACTATGTTTACTCCCAAATGAGTCAAGAACCGCGGAAAAACTTTGAAAAACCAAATTCCAAAGTTTTGTGGGAAGACCCAAATCAATCTGCTTCTCCCTGGACTAACTGGAATGCAAAAAAAGACTAGGGAAGCTTTCTGTTGCCTGGAAGGTGCCTGCACCAAGAAGTTTTTTATGAAATAAGAAGACAACAACAAGTAACAAGCCTAAAATAACTTTGACTTGTGATTCTACTACAAGCAGTTTCATTCTTGTTAAAGTAAACTAGATAGTAGGCTAGCTTCTGTGACTATGAGTGATTATGCAGACAAATTCGCAGATGATCTAAAACCGGCCCGGCAAGCAATCGAATATTTAGACATGGAAACATGTGGCCTTGTCATGTGTTCCTATAAATGGCATGCTAACTATGATACCATTTTGTGTCTCTTATCATATAAATGCTTACCTTTTCTGTTCCATCTGATGATACAATTCCTTCACCTTTATCAACCACAGGACTACTGTATGCATAAGAGACACAGGGTGCGATAAATTTATTAGTACCATACTGATCCTGATCTCCAAGGAAACCATCTATGTCTAGCTTCTTGACACTCAATTCAACTGGGCAGCCCCCTTCTCTATCAGCCTTAACTGCAGGGAAAGTTTTAGTTTGAATCATATGAAGTACATAAACAAAGAGAATGGAACACGATGCCTTAAAATACCTTTCGGTGGTCGAGTTTTGACAATTCCATAATGTGCATAGGTAACATGAGCAGGATCCATCAGGTTTTCAATCAAGATTTCATATCTGAAAGTAGTTTACAAAAGTATAGCAAAATCATCAACGTTTTATCTTACATCAAATATTCTCCTTCCAGAGCAGGAAAGCATACTAAAAACTCTTAACAAACATACCGTGGAAGGTAATTCTTGTCTGTATTACTTCTTTAGGACCCAAATTTTTGTCCAAACTCAAGTTCAAGTCGTTCCAAACCTAACCTAAGTTAATCTAAATATATAGAAAACATTATAAGAGAATTGTTTTTCTCTCTTCCAATTCTTGTGGCTGTCGTGACCCTCTTATCGGGCCAAAAATTTTAATTTTTTATCTTGAATTTTGAGTTCAAGTAAGGTGGAAGTAAAAAGCAAGTGATTCCCCCTTATGTTTCTTTTAATTATGATTTATTTATGGAAAGATTAAAGAAGAGATTAGGGTTTATAAGAATTGAAAATTTATGTTATTAACATTGATTCATGATTATTATAGGTTTAAGGTTAAGTGATTGATTTTGGGTGTGTTGTTAAAAATAAAAATTTGTAAATTGATTTGTTATACGTTAAGAAATTCATTTCAACTTTGCTGGAAAATTTGGAAAGAATGGTCTTGAGTTTGAAGATGATGAATGTAATATTTTGGTTGGAAAATACAATAAAGCCCTTGGTGGCTTAAAGAGTAAGTATAAATGATTGAAGGGTAGTGTGGTAATTGACCAATAATTGATAAATATATAAATAAGAAAAAAAAAAAAAGAGGGATCTGAATATTGGAAGAAGAAACCGTAAGAGAGAAGGGAGGAAGAAGAAGAAGAAGAGAAAAGAGGGGAAAATAAGGGAAAAAGGAAAAGGTTGAAGAAAACAAGTAAAACAGTAAGAATTATGCTTGAATATGTATAATATGTTTTCTTTAGCTTTAAATTTCGGTTTTTGATTAATTTTAAAGTTTTGAATTTTGAGTTTATTGATGAATTAGTTTGAATTAAGGGGTTGATTGATGTGGGTATTTGATTATTTAGTTGAATTGGAGAGATTGTAGAGAAATATGATGATTTTGAGTTATGGTTGAATTGAATGATGAAGTTGAGGTATAAATCTGGAACTAACAGTAGGTGATCTGTTGAAATTCTGGGTTTGAGGTTGAAGATGACGAAAATTCAGTTTGGTCCCTCAATTTATAGAAATTGCAGTTTAGTCCCCGAACTTTGGAAATTTTACAGATTGGTCCCTGGGGCATAAATTGAGGTTCTGAACAGAACTGAGGATGATTTAAGGACAAAATTCCAGTATAATTAATATTTTCAGTTTGGTCCTCCAATTTGACAAAAAGTATAATTTGACCCTAAAAATTTGGTAAAGTTCCAGAATGGTCCTTGGAGCATAATGATATATCCTGGACAGAATTGAGGATTAATTATGGATAATTTCAGTATGGTTATGTATTTACAATTTGGCCCTCCAATTTTGGTAAAATTACGTTTTGGTCCCTGTTTTGGAAAATTATCGTTTTAGTCCCTAAACTTGGGAGATTAAGCCCGGTTTTATTTTATACATTGGGATCTTTTGTTTGATCTGTTTTTGAGTATATTTCATATATTTATTGTAGGTTCTCCTAACGATCCTTAATCGGATTTTCGGGTCTTTTGTCTGACATTCCTTTAGTTCAGTATTTTCCGGGTGAGTGGAATAATCTTTAATATGCATATAATATAAATAAATATGTATGTTGATTATACAATGAGTACGACTAGTAAATTTCTTGAATATTTATATATGTTGCTTTATTTTTCGAGTACTCATTTATTCTTGAATTTGCATTCGCAATCTGTCAAAGTAAATTCTATTTGATATGATATACGTTTCTTTGATGATTATGTGAATATCTATTATGCCTTGATATGGGACTTGTCAGTAACTCCATGCTAACGGAGAATAGTTAGCCTGTGTGCACATAGTATTCTGTTACCTAGCTGGTGAGAGAGGCATCAGCCTGTGGTGATTGATCATTCCACAGTGGTCACCGACGGGTGTCATCTGGTCACCGACGGGTGTCATCTGGTCACCTACGGGTGTCATCTGGTCACCTTCGGGTGTCATCTGATCTCTGACATGTAATCCACTACGTTATGATAATATGTTACGTTATGATATTATGTTTAGTAAGTATATGTATATCAAGATAAATCATCTTGCAAATAATATCTGATATATATGAAATGTATATTAAATGTTATTCCCTCACTGAGTTGTTGAACTCACCTCTCATTTTTAATATTATTTCAGGTTCTTAGTTTCTGGGACTTTGTTGAGTGTTTCCGCTTCTTCAATTCTGGTCGGTATGCCTTGCTTGTTCACGAGGCTTTCCTTTCAGTTTTGATTTGATGTCTTAGACGCTCCACTGTTACCTTGGTTTAATTAAATTTGGATTTTGACAATGTAATGAGTATTATGAATTATTATTTTTGTTTTAATAACTATCTTTCGGTTTCATCAGTATTTGAATAATATAATATTTCTGAATATTATGAGCCGCTGCGTATTTTTGAACAAATTGTTCTTTTGATATGTCCGTTCTGAGGCTTAGCGTAGGTGAGGTGTCCTTTCGACACCGCCCCTACGTTGCCGGTCACGGATCCGGGATTCGGGTCGTGACAATGAAATTTTATTTTGATCCTTGATTTATGAAGATTATAGTTTAGTCCCTAAATTTTAAAAAATTATAATTTGAACCCTAAATGTATTTTGAGATTCTAAGCAGTATTATTATAAGGTTAAGGATGATGAATCTTAATTTGATAATTGAATTGGAATATTTTCAGTTTGGTCCCTCAATTTTAGAAATTTACATTTTAGTCCCAGAACTTTAAAAAATTACATTTTGGTCTTTCTGGCCATGATTGAGGATGGTTTATGGGTGAAATTTCAGTATGGTTATGTATTTACAGTTTGATCCTCCAATTTTGATAAAGTTATGTTTTGGTCCCTATTTTTAGAAAATTATCATTTTCGTCCCTAAACTTAGGATACTAAACCTAGTTTTCTGTTATGTATTGGATTCTTTTATTTGAGTATTTTTTTAGTATATTCTATATATTTGTTGTAAGTTCATCTAACGATCCTCAATAGGATTCTCGGGTCTTTTATTTGAGTCATCTATTTTTGATTTTACATATGCATTTTGTTGAACTAAATTGTATTTGACATGATATACATTGCTTTAATAATTATATAAATATCAAAAGCGTGAGGGCGCGTGCCTTCTTAACTCCTTCGCTAACGCGTTACCCTAGTCTAGCTTCGTCCCCCTTAAGCTTCGCTTCTTCGCTAACCTCCCTATCTTTCAGTGCTTCAAGGCCCTAGAATCCGCTGAACATCTTAGCTGCAGGATTGAATACCCACATCCGTTATAGATTTCATCTTTGTTAAGAGAGCAATCTAGCTTTTTCAAGCAAAGGTAAGCTTGTTGACTCAATTAAAATGACCTTCGATCACACAGAGTTTTCAATCTTTATAAAGTCAAGTCCATTAGATACCATAGCTTTTAGTTACTTCATTGAGTTTTCTTAACAAGTTTTCCCACACTCTATCTCCCATTGGCATGGTGGGGAAGCTTTCGTTAGATGTCTCAAGACTTTCAGAGGAAGAAGAGAAACTGGAGGTTACAATCTAGTGTTCGATTGTCAAAAAAGTAATATACCTTGATATAGGACTTATCAGTAACTATATGCTAATATAAAATAGTTAGTCTATTTGTATATAGTATTATATATACTTAGCTGGTATGGAGGTATTAGTCTATGGCGACTGATCCTCCCACAATAATCATCTTCGAGTATTATCTAGTCTCTAATATGTATTTCATTACTTTATGATAATATGTTTAATATATATATATACACATATCAAGATAAATTGACTTACAAACTATTAATATCTAAAATATATATCAAATGCTTGAATTTTATACAATTATGTTTATAACATGCATGTTTTAAAGCTTAGCATAGATGAGAAGTGATGTATATGCCTAGCAGTTACAGTCTCTCACTGTTTCGTGACAATAGTAATAAGTAAGTCGACACAGAATCACTCTGTAGAGGAATCTCTCCAATTTGTATTTCAATAATGCAATTGCAAAGATTACAGAAAATTGAATGAATCGTTTTGTTCTGTTCCCTCTCTTTAAATACCCTTTAGTTAAGGGAGTAGTTTAATACGTAAGTGAAAGGTAAAACTAATTTAACTAGGAACCTATAGCTATTCTAAAATAATAACTACAGCTAATGAGTTTTAATCGGGTTCTGTCAAGAGTCTTTGATTTCCCCACGTTTCCGTTTCCTAGTAGGATTCATGCATTACAGGGTCTCTTCTCCAGGCTCCTAATTTGCATCAATTGCCAACTCCCCTGAAGAACTTGACTCTGGCAAGTTACGGTGAACATATGCAGCAAATAATTCTGGGTGTAGGCGCTGAAGCTCCGTGCCTTTGATCCAAGCTGAGTCTGAAAGGGATCGATGCCTCCATTGGACTAAGAATTTATAATAACCCCCGCGTCGTGTAGAGACAAATTGGTGGTCAGTGATGGAGGCAATGTCCTCCTGAGGTGTACTGGTTGTGGGGGCTTTAGGAAGGCATGCTGGCGTGTCCTCTGTTGGTGACCTATGATCTTGATCATTTATGTCACCTTTAAACGCAGTGATATCCTCAATGTTAAAAATTGGGCTAATACCAAATTCTGAAGGTAAGTCTATGACATAGGCATTGCTACCCAACTTTTTAGTGACTTGAAAAGGTCCTGCACGTCGTGCGTGCAGCTTGGTGAAACTGCCAGGAGGAAAGCGCTCTAGTTTTAGGCGAACCAACACCATGTCCCCACTATTAAATTGTCTGTCTTTGCGTTTGGTATTGGCAGCAGCTGCATATGAACCAGTACTGTGGGATAATCGTCTTTTAACTTCCGCATGAACCTCTTTCATGTGTTCAGAAAAATCAAGGCCAGCTTCACTTGGTCTGGGAGGCAAAGGTAAAGGAGTGAGATCCATGGGAGTATATGGTCGCTTGTCATATACTGCTTCAAAAGGTGTGCATCCTGTAGATCTGTTCACAGAGTTATTGATAGCAAATTCTGCATGTGGAAGTATGAGATCCCAGCTGGTTGTATGGTCAGCAATGAGGCAGCGTAGTAGGTTTCCCAAGCTTCTGTTAAGGACTTCGGTCTGACTGTCGGTTTGGGGGTGGAATGCACTGGAAAACATTAACTTTGTCCCCATTTTTGTCCATAAAGTTTTCCAAAAATAGCTAACAAATTTGACGTCTCTGTCGGATACAATAGAGAGTGGTACACCATGTAGCCGGATTACTTCTTGGAGGAATAAGACTGCCACTTTGGAAGCATCAAAGGTCTTGTTGCAAGGGATGAAATGAGCCATTTTTGAGAATCGATCCACTACTACCATAACTGAGTCATGTTGCCGAATAGTCCTGGGTAAGCCAAGGACAAAATCCATGCTAATGTGCTGCCATGGCTGGTCTGGTGTTGGTAAAGGGGTGTAGAGTCCAGCTTGGTGCTTTGTCCCTTTGTTTAGTTGACAAATTCTGCACCGATCAACCACTTTGTGTACATCCTTACGCAATCGAGGCCAATAAAATCGATCGGCAACCAAGGCATAGGTTTTGTCATAACCAAAGTGTCCAGCTAAGCCACCACCATGAAGTTCTGTGATGATGAGCTCGCGAAGAGATCCTGTGGGAATGCAGAGTCTAGTACCGAAATATAAGTATTCGTCCCTCAAGGAATAATTACCTTCTGTTATAGTGATTTTGGACTTTAAGTTGCTCCATATTGTGCCAAAATCGCCATCATCCATGTACTGCGTCTGGATGCCTTCGAGACCAGTAGTATGAGCTGTGAACACATGCAGCAAGTGTGGTCGTCGGCTCAATGCATCAGCCACCTTATTCTCTGTTCCTGCTTTGTGTTTAATGACGAAATCAAACTGTTGTAAATAATTCATCCACCGAGAATGTCTGGAGTTGAGTTTGTTCTGGGAGCCAAGGTGTTTCAAAGAGTCATGATCAGTATAAAGAATAAACTCTCTATGGATCAAGTATGGACGCCAGTGCTTAATGGTTTGAATCAGTGCATAAAATTCCATATCGTATGCTGAATATCTTCGACGAGTGTCATTAAGCTTTTCGCTGTAGAAGGCAATGGGATGACCCTCCTGACTTAGAACTTCCCCGATCCCTATATGCGAAGCGTCACAAGCTACCTCAAAGATTTTGGAAAAATCCGGTAGTTTCAGAACTGGTGCATGTCCAAGTTTATCCTTAATCTCATCAAAAGCTTTGTTGGCTGCTGCTGTCCAAGTGAAGTTGCTGCTCTTTAAGCACTCAGTGATTGGGGCCATTATGGTGCTGAAATTACGAATGAACCGCCGATAAAAAGTAGCTAGGTCGTGGAAGCTACGAACCTCAGAAAAGGTCCGAGGTGTTGGCCAATTCTGAATAGCTTGCACCTTAGCAGGATCAACTTCTACTCCTTTATTAGAAATGATAAAGCCTAAAAAATAGACCTCCTTCTTCAAGAATGAGCATTTGGCATGATTAATATAAAGTTGCTCTGCCTGCAATGTTGTTAAAACTTGCTCCACATGGGCTAGATGATCCTGTAAGCTGGTACTGAAAATTAAGATATCATCAAAATATACTACAACACACTTACCCAAGAAAGGTTTGAGTATTTGTGTCATAACACGCATGAAAGTGCTTGGTGCGTTGGTTAACCCGGAAGGCATGACTAGCCATTCGAATAACCCCTCTTTGGTTTTGAAGGCTGTCTTCCATTCGTCACCAGGACGAATTCGAATTTGATGATACCCGCTCCGGAGATCAATCTTTGTAAAAACAGAGGCGCCATTTAGTAAGTCCAGCATGTCGTCAAGCCGTGGAATTGGGAAGCGATATTTTACTGTTATTTTATTAATTGCCCGACTGTCTACACACATCCTCCAGCTCCCATCTTTTTTTGGTGTAAGTAATACTGGAACAGCGCAAGGGCTAAGGCTTTCACGAATAAATCCCTTGTCTAGTAACTGTTGGATTTGGTGGTTCAGCTCTTCATTCTCTGTAGGACTCATTCTGTAATGAGGTAGGTTGGGTAAAGAGGAACCTGGGATTAGATCAATTGCATGTTGTACATCCCGCATTGGAGGCAATTGGTTTGGCATTTCAGAGGGCATGATATCTTGGAATCTGTCAAGTATTGCTGCCATTTCTTTGGGTACGACACCATCATCTTGTTTTACCTCCCGTCTTACTATAAACAACAACATTTGCTCTCCATTCACAGCTTGCGAAAACTGATGCATGTTCAGTATTGGTACCTTTTTGTTGGTGGCTTCAAATTCTGCAATTGGTAATGGAACTAGGACCAATTTCTTGCCTTTAAAATAGAAGGAGTAGGTGTTGGTATAGCCATTATATGAGACTCTACGGTCGTACAGCCATGGTCGCCCCAATAGCATATGGCAGACGGTCATCGGGATGATATCACACCATGCTTCATCTACATACTCTTGTCCTAATGAAAACTGCACCAGGCACCGATGTTTCACTGAAACTGAGTTATGTTCATTGACCCAGCTAATTCGATAAGGAGAGGGGTGCGTTTCGATTTTCAGATGCAAGCGCTCTACTGCTGTTTCAGAGATCACATTCATGCCACTACCATTGTCAATGATCACATTCAGTGATCTA
Organism: Populus alba x Populus glandulosa; assembly: GCA_033617975.1. Classification (NCBI taxonomy): domain Eukaryota; kingdom Viridiplantae; phylum Streptophyta; class Magnoliopsida; order Malpighiales; family Salicaceae; genus Populus; species Populus alba x Populus glandulosa. Next base: position 26,388,627 of record CM066145.1, on the reverse strand, counting down.
TCCCCATGTTCTAGCCGTGTGTGGAAAATGTTGGTGCGCAACCATTCCTGATTGGATTTGGTTTCCTTCTTATTTCCTGTTAATATTCTGTGGATAACACAACTTGGCAATTGTGAGGCACCTAGGTGTTCCTCCTCCTCACTTGTAACTTCATCAGTTTCTCCTTCTGTTGTCTCCTCCAATGATGTCAATTCCTTCTCACATATAAAAGCAAGTTTTTTTTCCCTAGTGGGACACACCACAGCATAGTGTCCAAACCCCTTGCATTTATAGCATTGCGGACCATCATTTGTTCTATTTTTGTCTTTATATCCTCCTGGTATTGAGCCCCCTGGTCTGTCCTGTGATGAATGTTGTCTTGGCACAGAAAAACTTGTAGTGTGCCCTGTTTTGAAGTCCATTGGCATGGTTTTCTTCCCTGTTGCATTCCCTATCTGCTTCTCTATTCGTAATGCTAATTGGTATGCTTCCTCCACTGTGATTAATCATGCGATCAACATTTCTTTATATAACTCACCACGTAATCCATTGCGATACCGGGCCAATGTTTGTTGATCGGTTTCTGCAATCCTGCTGCGAATGGTGAGTTCATGGAACTTGTCTGTATATTGTTCCACTGTCAAGGTCCCCTGTTTTAGTTGCAGCATTTCTTCAAACATCATCTGCTCATAATCAATGGGCAAATATTTTTCCTTTAGCCGTTCCTTCATTTCGTCCCAGTGTGAAATAGGTGGTCGTTGAGTTCGCCGCAATTGTTCTTCCACGCTTCCCCACCAGACACGAGCATGTCCCTTCAATTTCATCCTGATATATCGAACTTTTCGATCCTCTGACACAGCAAACCAATCAAAATAGTCTTCAATGGCGGTTAGCCAATCTTCAAAAGCATATGGGTCCAGTTTGCCATAAAAGTCAGGCACATCCACCTTCATTCGTTTAGTGAGTTCATCGATGGGTTGATTCTCCATCCCTCGCCTGTCACGGTGTCGTGGAAGCTCCTCTCTGTGGTGTTGTAACCGGTGGTGCTGAGGTTCAACGTCTCTGTACTCAGTGTCCAGGTGTTCCCCTGATGTTTCTTCACGAAATTGTCCACGCCCCCTTCTATTGGGGGACCTTGCTCTACGTTCATCCACAGCGTCTAATCGGTTAGAAAGTTGTTCTAACACAGTGGTGATGTGAATGATCTGTTGCTGTAAGTCTGCGTGTTCACATGGGGAATTATTAGGGACATGAGTGTTTGACATTGGGTAAGAGTTACCGCTTCGGGTTACAGTCATGAACCAAAAAAATTGCTCTGATACCAAATTGATGTATATGCCTAGCAGTTACAGTCTCTCACTGTTTCGTGACAATAGTAATAAGTAAATCGACACAGAATCACTCTGTAGAGGAATCTCTCCAATTTGTATTTCAATAATGCAATTGCAAAGATTACAGAAAATTGAATGAATCGTTTTGTTCTGTTCCCTCTCTTTAAATACCCTTTAGTTAAGGGAGTAGTTTAATACGTAAGTGAAAGGTAAAACTAATTTAACTAGGAACCTACAGCTATTCTAAAATAATAACTACAGCTAATGAGTTTTAATCGGGTTCTGTCAAGAGTCTTTGATTTCCCCACGTTTCCGTTTCCTAGTAGGATTCATGCATTACAGGGTCTCTTCTCCAGGCTCCTGATTTGCATCAAGAAGTCCTTTCAACACTGCTTCTGCTATGTTAGTCATGATACCATATTTCAGGTCATTAATTATGCCACAAAATCTACATGCCGAAACAGAAAATTAATGTAGCCACATTACATCAAGCCAAAAGGAAAATTATAGTTTGGAAATAAAAATGAGGAACACCTGAGAGATTTGCATACCCGTAAGGAATATCTCTACAACCAGTTAACTTGATAAAAGATGGATCATCCAATTCAGGGATGGTGGGAGGCTGCTTCTTGGTGATGATATCTTTGTACTGAGGATCGGAGTTCGGCCAGAACCAGACGATGTCATGATGCACTGTGCTTGGATAAACTGCTGCACAAGCTTTCTTGAATGTGTGGACCTGCATCATGTGAAGAAGGATCCGATTTTAACCAAAATAATAAGGCGAAGTTAAGCTTCAAAACGATAAATTAAGAAAGAAAACACATGAATGATGAAACATGCTAACTAAATTTGTATAGAATTTTGAGGACTGGTTACCGGAGGACCATCTGGCGATGCTTGAGGGATGAACTTGCAGTCACCAGAACCATTGAAACACCAACCATGGTACACACACTGCAACCTTCCCCATTGATCAATTCTTCCCTCAGATAATGGAGCCAGCCTATGAGGACAAGCATCACCAAAGACCTTCCATGTACTCTCATTCCTATCCCACCACAGCACAATATCAAGACCCATCACCCTTTTTGCGTGCGGTACCCTCTTGTCCAAGTCACAAACTAGCATAATTGGATACCACTGTGCATACCAGTCAAACATCTCTCCTTGAGAATCAACTTCAAGTTCTGGCTCAGGTGTTACTGTTGGAACAGAGGATGGTGATGATGATATGGTTGTGAAAAGCTTGGATTTTGATGGTGTTTTCTGATGAATTCTAGAGAAAGATGAACAGTTCATTGGATTAAACTGAAAACTCATCAACTTGGGTTTGGCGAATTGGGTTTCGCTCACTAAACTCGGGATACAAACGTAGGGAGTTCTTACACCTACCATGGTTGCTTGTTTTCAGTGCTGAAGCTGGAGAGTGAGAAATGGTAATAGTCAAGAGAAGAGTATCAAATTTTCTTTTGGAGAACTTACCTCGAAAGATACCACTCTGATTGATGTTTTTGTTGGCACTTGACCTTTTGGCACTGATCCAGCTGGTTCATAAGAGCATGTAGATGAAGGGTACACACTGATCCAGTTGGTTCATAAAAGCATGTAGGTGAAGGGTACACACACTGCCAACCAGCACGAAGAAGTACACATCACTTATTTATGTCTGTGTTTTAAAAATAATTATTTTAAAAAAATTAAAAAGTTTTACTTTTTTATTAACTTCAAATTAATATTTTTTTTAATGTTTTTAAATTATTTTGATGTGTTAATATTAAAAATAATTTTTAAAAAATAAAAAAAATATTATTGTCATGTATTCTAGCACAAAAAATAATTTAAAAAGCTACTCAAATCACATTACCACCTAATAAACTCTTTAAATTGTGTTGCTTTTTAAAAAATAATAACAACTTTAAATTAATATTTTTTAATTTTTTTTATATAATAATATCAAAAATAAATTAAAAAATATTATATTAATATATTTATAAATAAAATATATATATATATATATATATATATATTGTGCTTTTAAATAGAATCCTAAGCCAAATCCTATATGCAAGTCGATGGTGCACTTAGAAATCAAGCGGTTTGACGCGGCTGTTAAATCATTATTTTTTTATTATTTAAATGTAATGATATAAAAAATAAATTTTAAAAAATAAAAAATATTTTTTAATAATTTATTAAAAAAAAAATTATGTCTGCTTGGATGTGAAAATTTGTATCTGGTTAGAGTTTCTCTTCTTTCTAATTTTTTATCGTTTAGTAGGTTTTCTATCGTAGGTGTTTAGTTTTCTACCTTAGGCTTTATATTTCAAAGGAGGTCACCTATCAATCTTGTCTCCTGCACATCCACGAGTTTCTCTCTCTCTCTCTTTTCTGGACTAGTACAATGAGATAAAATATTTTTTAAATTAATATAGTTTAACAAATTATTTTGAAAGTAGCACAATAATTAATTAATATGTGCATATAGATGTGTTGCGTGTAATATATGCGCAGCTCAAATTTCTCTTCTCCACCAAATTAATTCATCCTCTCGAAAGTTAATATTCATATTTTATATATAAAAAATCAATGCTTATGAAATAAATAAAAATAATTCAATAGCCATAAAAAAAGATAACAAGGCAAGGAAAGAAAGAAAAAAAAAGAATATAATAAAGAATGACGTGTGGGAGAGACATTAGAGCTCCGATGATGATGTTTTTAATACCATCATAACGATATTAACGAAACTAATCCATGTACATCATAAAAAGTCAACTTCAAAGCTAATAATGAGATGTTAATAAGTAACCATATTGTTAGTTTTAAATGGAATATATGACTCACCGTTAGCTTTGAAGTTAGTTTTTTTGTTGTTTATGGATTTACCTTATCGATAATTTGTTTTATGATATTAAAATTGTAATTGTCATATCTCTGTGTATCTCCTATGCATCTTTTTTTTTCTTTTTTTCCCTTTCTTTTCTTTTTTTATTTTTGTTGTGTCATGTCATTTTTTTTTATGGCGTTTGAATCATTTTTGTCCATTTTATAGCATTTGATTCTTTATAAAATATACATAGTGAATTTTTAGAGGATGAATTAATTTGGAGGAGAAGAGAGATTTGAGTTGTCATAACATAACCCATCAATGTGCTAAAGTAGTTTATTTAGAGTATATTTAGCAGTATAGTAGCGGTTGTTTTTCAAATAACTTTTTATGTCGAAATACATCCAAATAATGTTTTTTTCATTTTTTAAAAATCATTTTTGATATCAGTATATCAAAACGATTCAAAACGTACAAACTGTGTTAAATTTTAACAAAAAAAAATTAAATTTTGTGAGAACGTGATTTTAACCGTGTTCTCAAACACACTCTTAGCTGCTCCAATTGTATTGTTAAAAAACACATGTAAGAAAAAAAAATAATGATGAAAATGATAATAATGATGAACATCTCCAGTAAAATCTGCACTCACCAACCAATTATGAACATATAGTCAATAAAAAAAATTAAATTTTATAGGAACGTGATTTTAATCGTGTTTTCAAACGCACTCTTAGCTGCTCCAATTGTATTGTTAAAAAGCACATGTAAGAAAAAAAATTAATGATGAAAATAATAATATTGATGAACCATCTCCAGTAAGATCTGCATGCACTCACCAACCAATTATGAACGTATAGTCAACAAACCCCAGCGAAAAAGGCATGATTAATTATGGACTTGTAAAACCTAATTTTTTATAACAGTGCTCTGTAAAGCCATTAAAACACGAGATTGAAATAGAAAAACAAGCAATATATATATATAAAAGACATAATATATACTTTGTCATCTATACTATACAACCTTCAAATTATAAATCTTTCTGGAAAACACTGGGACTCTTGAATACACAGTAAGTCATGAAACTCGTCTTGATAGCGGCTGTATGAAGTGCAAGTCTCAGGCACTGAAGGAAGACGAGAAGCGTAGCTTGCAGTGTCTGTCGTTAACAATAAAGCTACCTTACAAGAACTTGATGATGCACCAACCCCAACATCAAGAAAACTCTACACTTAGAGAGCTAAAGTTTGTTCAGCTGTCAAATTATCAAAACTATAGGTTTGAAAAAGGTATCAGCTTTTACCGTGGATCGCGCGGCTTGAAAAAAAGACATTAACTTTTACTGTGGATTTCACACTTCAATCTACAGTAAAAATTGATATTTCTAGTTATATTAATTTTTTTTATTAATTTGTTTTGTTTAATTTAATTTGTTAATATTAATTATTTTTTATTTAGTTATCATACTATCATGATATAAATTTTAGGTTTGATAAATTAATCTGATTTAACATGTTAACCTAATTAATTTAGATTTTTTTTATTAGTTTTTTTTTAATTTTATCTTTTAATATTGATTTGGTTGGAAATTTAAATTTCATGATTTATTTTATTTTATTTTTATTAAATTATCATAATCTCATGAGAGGATTTTGTTGCATCCCTTCTCGCAAAGCACTATTCATTAAAATAATGATTTGATTTATTGTTGTTTTCTTTGTTTTTTTATTTTCAATTATTTTTTTTGTTTAATTTTTATTCTACAATATTAATTTTTTTTATTTAAATATCACACTTTTATAACACCGTTTTACAACCAAATTTATATTAAAGACTCTTGAGTTTAGTGTTATAGCCAGACCCAAAAATTTTGAGCCTGTTGTTGGATCATATAAATTTAATATTATAAATATTATACTTAAATCATGCATTGCGATCAAAACTCTTGGATTTAACTTTATAAATATACCTAATGATGTTAAATCTTAATATTTTTTATGTAATTTTTATGTTAAAAAACAGCACGTGCCACCTAACTACTTTATTATAAAGCAGCACATGCGAGAGCAATAGTTACGCCCAGGCTTGGAAAATCATGCATTCGTCAGTACAATCAAAGCAATATTTTCAACACACCTCAGCGAAAAGCATGAATGTATACAATATAGTCATGGTAGTGGAAGTATATGCTCCCCGAGCAATGTTGTTTACTAAATAAAAAATGAAAGAAACTAAAGACTATATATTTAAGAAAATAATTAAAAAATAATCCTGAAGAGTTGTATTAAAAAAAAACTCTTGCTAATATTATAAAAGAATGTTACAATTTTATCTGAAAATAAATTTAAAATTGACATTCTAAATATAGTTTTAATTGAAATTTAAGAGAGAGAGAAAAGTGGGCTCATATTCGTATCCTCTTCGGACCAAATTGAGGTCAATTTTGGGCCCTCTTTTATTTTAGTGGGTATTGAAAATAGTGATGTGGTTGTATTAAAATAATTTTTTTTTAAGAATCGAATTTACGCATTCAAGGAGAGGCAGCTTGAAGGGGGTTTTTCTTCTTATCAAAGGCTCCAGAGATAGCACTTAAAATCACACAAATGAATGGCTTGCTTTTTCGCTTTATCATTATGAGCCAGAGAAGGTCGTTTTTATAATTTGATTTCTTATGGCGCTGGAAGGAAATTTCTGAGGTTTGACAATTCATTGAGCTGGATTTGAACGAGTCCAATGGAGCTGGATTTAAGAGAGTCCAGTACAGGAGTTTGAGTGCCAGCACGGTTCCAAAACCAAAAGCATAAAAAATTATAGTTTTGGGAACGTGACCCATTCTTAAATGAGCCTTGTACTGTGAACAAAATGAAGTTAGGAATGTATGAACAGTAAGAGTTAATGGTGGTGAGTTTGGTAAGAATGAATGGAGATATCATTTTGTATAAAAAGGGTTTCAAACCCCAAAAAGATCTTACAATTTTTGTTCCAACTTGTACAGGATGAATGAACAGGGAAAAAGAAAAAAAAAATGAGTATAAATGACTTCAAAAAAGGAAGAAAAGAGAAAGAATTTCTGTATCATCTTTTCTATACAGAGAAAAGAATAAATCAACTAGGAGTTAGCTACTTCTACTGAAACCCATGAGGCAATGATTGTGCTTTAGAAATGGGATGTGTTCTTTGCAAAACTCCCTCCCCTGCTACCACTGGTAAGCCTGTAATCGGTCTTAATTCTCCGCTAAAATTAGTAGTCGGTGTGGACACCTTACGATTCATTAAACCAGTACTTCTTGAATGGAGAAAGCTTCTTGGAGACAAGTTCACTTGCTCCAAAGCCCGGAACTGAAGTTCTGAAGGGTAGTCCCTTACACAGCCAATCCGCGGTCCAGCTCCCGTTGTCCATTTGCAAGACAACTGCTTCCCCAGTTGATATGACGCGATTCCTTTCTTAGAATTAATCCTTTCAATGATCGCTTCATCGGGAACATTTTGTTCGTCTTCCCCTTGTTCTTCATCAAACAAGTTGTCATTCGGCTCCAAGGAATGCTGTTCTGTACCTAATCCTTCTTCTGCCGATTCATAACCATCTTCCACCGGAGAAGATGTATTACTGCCACGTGATCCAACCATATGATTTTCACTTTCCATTTTCTCAACCAATTCACTCTTTTCTGGCACTTCAAGATTGGACAATATTCTACTAAAGTTGCTGAGTCGCCTTGACTTTTGTTTTTCTACAACAGAAGAAGTCTCTTCTTCAACAGGATCGGTATTTTCAGGAGTCACTTCTTGAACATTGATTTCCTCAGTTTCTAAATCATTCACTGCTTGACTCAAATCCTCATCTGATGAGTTGTTTCTAAGGTGTTTGCTGCTTCTTTGTTGGTAATCCTCATCCGTAGGACTTGTCTGCAATATCAGGGAAATAAAAGGCTCAGCAAATGACCTGCTAGTTCTTATCACTACAATAAAAATTTATATCATATGAAAAGAATAGAAGTGCTTTAAATTATTTACCTTCACATCTGTGAGATCAACATTGTTTTCTCTGAGGAATGAAAGGAAGTCCTGAAAGTTTTCTTCTGTAGGCCGATAATGACCACTGTGAGGCCAAACTGCCTGTCAAAAATAGAAAGTAGCCACTGTTAACAGATATGTTGTATATCAGAAGACCATATAGGAACTTTGGCGTAAATGCGATGAATTATTGTGTTATGGTAGTTATACCTTAAGAACTCCACCGTCAACCACTAATATACCAGCAGCAGTTGCGACTCCACCAGCCAAGAAGCTAGAATGCTGAAACTTGCCTTTCAGCTTCTGGCCAACATACAAGTTCATAGAGGTGCTGAGAACAAAAATCCACTTAGCATCTTTTGTGGTGTGGAGAAGCTCCCTTGACTCCTTATAGAGAAGCTTCCCATCCTCTATAACAACTTCATAGGCCTTTCTTTCCATCTGCAATGGTAAATGTTTATCAGTAAAAGCTCTTACGTTATAAAATAAAGGGCTGAGTACGAAAGTGTTAATAAGAAAGCTCACCGGACCAAGATACTTGATGCACTGTTTTTGAAGTTTTGATCGAGGGCATTTTTCAAGATTCACTTCCTTGCCTTCTCCTATATCTAACCTGCAGTTGCAAAGCCAGTATACACAAAGTTCAACTTTGAATCCAAGGTGTCTAGAATCAAAATTTTAATTACTAAAGTAGCATGGATAAGAAAATCTTACCAGTAAAAAAAGGGTTCTCTGCTTTTGGAATGAAGCCATTTAAGGTAATAGAAATGAAGATTGTGCCCATATCGATGCCGTGGGTCAATCTGTTTTAAACAAGATGCAATAAAGATTCAGAATCAGAGTGATCGGAGAGCAATAATTAACCAATATAGTTTCCATGGAAATCCTGCATTTGACTTACCGCTTCAAGCCAGTGTTGTAAAGCAAGTTTTTGTGCTTTATCGTTCTTTGATAAGCCTTTTCCAACCTTTGCAGCTCTTGTTCTTGCTCTTGACCATCGAGAAATGGCAGACTCGTGTTTCTCAACGTCAAAGAATGAAATAGAACTCCGCTTGAGTTCAGCAAAATCTAAGAGTTTCCACCTGAGATTATAAAATATAATTTTGTTAGAACACGGTTATGCATCCTTAATTTTTTTTTTGTAAAAAGAGGACCAGGATTAGCACTCATCAATAGATACATACCAGCTCTGCTCGACAAGAACTGCACAATCTGCGAGCTTTCTCCTGGTTCGGAAACTCTTGTACACTTTCTGCAATTTTACAGCAGCCTGGTGTTTGGGGCTGGCGGGATCAAGAATTGCCAACTTTCGTATCGTCTCCAAACTATCATCTGAGATTAGGGACTGGTTATCCATCTCTTTGCTGTTTATGCTAACCAACTTTGTGGAGGCATCTTTTTCTTTGTCTAGTGGAGAAGCTCTAATAGACACCATTCTTTCCAATTCTCCTCCTTTAAAACTAACAGATCTTTCTACTACCATCTTCCCAGAACCTAAAAACTTCAATATTGTAGGCTCAAAATCTTGACTGCCAAAACTAACTGATCGTACCGGAGTTTTGGCTTCATTGTCTCCAAAGCTGATGGATTTTACAATAACAGATTCTAAGCCAGTATCCACATCGCCGTACTCAGAAAATGGGCAGGACAAGGATATTCCCATTCAAGAAGGGAAGGGTTTCCAGCAATCTACACTTTCTGGATTCCTGTTCAAACAAAACCAATTCACAGAAGTTAATTTTAAATGATAAAATGTAATTTGTCAATATTTCCAAAATCTGACAGTATTGATTTGCATGCTCTTATAACCAAATGCAGAAATCTCAGAACACTCATGTTTTCTCTTGGTAGTTTTGCCTAATAAGGTGCTTGGTTTAAATACCAATACCATATCACAAGAAACAGGAGATCATTTAACCATGAAAATGAATTTATAATAGCAGAGAAGAACTCCATGGATCTGCAAAACCCATTTTGCAAACTATAAATATTTCTTTAATCAAACCCAAAACTCCAAATAAACAAAGTCACATACTTTTATTCAACCAAGTAGAACATAATGAAGAAACCCCAGAACAACAAATGTCCATAAAAATAACATCTTCTGCATCAACTTGAAAAAAAAAAAAGATCAACAAAACCATTTCAAAAAATACAAAGTCTCAAAAATGACATTACCAATTTACCATGATAATAACTGTAACCAAGAATGGCCAAGAACACAACTTTTTGCAGAAAAACAAAGTCATCAAACATGCAAAAGGACCAAACATTTACCATTATAGCACACAGGGTTACAGAAACAGAAATGGAACTAAAAGCAGAAAAAAAACCAAACCCCAAGAATATATGAAGGAAGCATTACCTTGAATTGTGGATTAATAACCCAATTATAGGTACGAAAATCCGGGTTAAAAGGGGTCAGCTTATTTGATCTTTGATGATTTTTCGAGCTTGTACTTGAGAGAGGGAGAGAGAGGGAGAGGGAGAGGGCGAGATTTGAGGTTATCAAAGAATAAAACAAGAAATACAGAGAGAATAATAGGATGCTTCGCTAAAGGAAGGTTATATATAGGTAGCAGACATGGGAAGTGAGAGTTTTTGAGACATGGAGAGAGAGAGGGCGAGATTGGAGGTTATCAAAGATTAAAACAAGAAATACAGAGAGAATAATAGGATGCTTCACTAAAGGAAGGTTATATATAGCGGCAGACATGGGAAGTGGAGTTTTTAAGGGAGGGAGGGAGGGAGGGAGGGTGGCAATCAGTAAGTCAGTCTTTTGTTCCAGCCACGTGGAGTGGACTCTGCATTTGTTAGAATCCAGGAGGTTTCGTTTAATCCCACAAAAACAAAAACAAAAAACAATTATTAAGGTTTTTTTTTTGTCTCCAAACAAAAAAAAATAAAAAAGTTTAATCCCACAAAAAAAATATATTGATTACCATCAAAATTAATTTAATCTCATATTAAGTTTTTTTTCTTACTTAGAGCCCATTAATTTATAGCGTTTTAAACTGAGTGACCACGTAAAAAATATTAAAATATTAAATTTAAAACAAGGTTAACTGTGTAAACAAACAAATAATTAAATAAAAAAATAATGAAATTTTTTTTCAGAAGGGGTGTGAACGGGTTTTCTTGTGTTGCAAGGTTTAAGTAATTTGGAAATTACCTATTTTAATTATTATTTATGTTGTTGACCATGAGAGTTTTAGAGAGGGATGTGGTTTGATTTTTGTGTTTGCGGTGAACTTTATGGATAAATTACGAGAACTTAGAAAGTCACTTCTTATTTCTATGTCTAAAATATTTTAAATTTGATGTGTTTTTTATTCAATGAATATATAAATAATATATACTTGGTTGACATAAGATGTCACTCGTAAATGATATATATATATATATATATATATAAGTTAACTTTACTCAATTCCTAGGAGATTATAACTAATTAATTTTTTATTTAATTATAAAATTTTAAAAGGGTTTGTTTGCGTGGTTTGTTGCGTTACAAACTGCATTTCAAGATCAAAAGATAATAAATTAATATTTTTTAGTCTTAAAACACGGTTGCCCTATAAACAACACATAGTCTTAACATGAAAAAACTAAATTAGTTTTAGACTTTCATTACGTAGATAATTGAAATATATAGTCTATCCCTAGCAATAAAAACAAAATAAAATATACTATTTCAATATTATATTACTATAATTAAAAATGCTAAGTGTATTGCTGAAATTTAGTAATTATGAAGCTCACAAGATTGGCACATAAAGTTTAACGAGAATATATAATTAATTAGGCTACCGAAAAATACCAAAAGAAAAATGAAAAAAAAAACATGAAAAGGATTTAAAGCATCCCATCATTTACTTCCTTGCACATTTTCTTGGAAATGTAGGTGACGTAAAGTTTGACGTCTTGATGCTAAAATGTGTTAGAGCAAGAATGTCCAGGTAATTTCTATTTTCATATTTTTTTTCTCAAGCAATATTAAATAATTGAAACAAAAAACCGATAGATAATAAAAAAAATAAAAAATTGCATATATATATATATAAAAGAAAAACCATGGATCATAGTTTCATTTATATTTTTACCCACTTCTCAACCCTTTGAGATTTCACTAGAGTTAATCGGGATCGAGAAAGTTAATTTAAGTTGATTCAAATTAATTTAATTTTTTTTATATAAAAAAATAAATTAAAATAACATTGTTTTGACATAAAATGTCATCGAGCTTTTTTATAAGTTTCACTGGATTAATTGAATCACAAGTCAATCGAGGTTCTTAACCGAGTCAAATCAAAACGATTTCTTTCTTATATTTTGTTTAATTAATATCATCTCAGGTTATCGATCGATCAAACAGATTTCTAAGTCAACCCGCTATGAATATTTAGGTTTATAACCAGGGGTCCTTGGAAGTCATTCTCATCACACGAATCATATATAGCTTCTTTGCATGACAAAAAAATGAGAGATTGGACTTGTTCTTGACATACACATCCCCAGCTAGCTCACACGTCAATGAACAATGTTGAAGTCATCACTCACGTTATTTGCTTAACTTGCAAGCTTCTCTCTTTAACCCTGACGACCTTTAACCATTGTTCATCGAGCTGGAACCCTAGCGAAACTACTAATCAATCCCTCTTTAAGGTATTTAATTAAATAAGATTGAATATTAATTAGGGTGGATTTGGTAGATTGACGTGTTTGCACACGTGGATTTTTTTGGATGGATATGAATCATGGAGTTTTTTTTTATTCAAATTGCTAATATTCTTTTTTTCTTTCAATTTTGTAGAAAGTGGAAGCTCAAAAATCATGACCGAAACTTCCATGCATTCTTCTTCAATGACCCACTAGTTGACTGTTGAATATCCCACAAAGAGGGATTTTTAAGTTATTGGCTAATAACAACAAAAAGTCCCTGTGAAGTCTAAACCTTGTCTTTAGTTTACTAATAATCTTTAAATTAAGAAATAATTAAAAGTATTAGAGCTTTTTGGTGGTGGGCGCTTAAAATACAAAAATAGATTATCCCACAAAGAGTGATGTGTTCGATTTTAGGAGGATTGTGCATGTATTTTGAATCCCATCAAATCATGGACACTCCGACACTTTTCCCTTCAATTCAATTTCCAAATTATTTGCATTTTGGAATTTTGGGTCTTGGAGGATATTTCTAATTTCTAACTTGAAAGTTTTGGTTTCAAAGCAATGATAATTTATAGGTAGTGTTTTGTTACCGGTATAAGATAAAAAAAAAATAGTGAAAATAAAAACATGTTTAACTAAAAAAAAAGAGATAAAGACATAAAATAATAATTTTAGAATAAATTTTATATTTTCAATACAGAAAGAATAATGAGATGTATTTCTTCTATTACTAGTATCTCTGTTTTGTTTTGTTTTTTTTTTTAGAAAATAATCAAGCCTCCAAATTTCTACCACCAAATTTGTCATCTTTTATTTATTTATTTTAAGTTCAAGATGACACATTTAGCACTAACTAATGACCTTTTCTTTTCTAATTCTGGTTATAGTGGCAGAACCTTTTTTATAATCAGAAAGAGTCCGGCACCCCATAAAAACTGGAGTTGTCTCTTAAGAAGTGGTACAATTAAATGGTACTTAATTATGCCTAATTACGTGATCAATGATCCCACATGGATTAACTAATATATGTACACAAAGTTGTGGCAATGATGCTTCCACGTTGATTTTTCTGCAATGAAATGTACATTAAACAAAATTAATTTTAAACAAAATTAATTTGATATAACTTGCTTAACTCAGAGGTTAACTTGCGATGTTATTAACCCGTTGAAACCAATTTGATTTTAAAAAAATAAAAATAAAAATAAAATTATTTTAACTTTTAAAAAAAAATCTTGAGACCAAGCCATTTTAATTCACGGCCAACCATTTACAATTCAATCTTTTACACATAATTCTAAGCTTAGATTTGGATTAGCATTTATTTAACAACGCAAATCACATCATGCGTAGCTAAAAAAGAAAAAAAAATTCAATCATAGCAAGGAGAGTATAAACTATATTTTTGTGTCGGAAAGTAACGTACAGCAAGAACATGAAATTAAATATTAATTAAACATGTTTACAACAATATCAAGGAAAATTTTTGGATTTGGGTGTGGACAGCTGTTTTCATACATCAAAGATTCGTCATGCAATTGTGATAGCTCAACCATGCATGTAGAAGAGAAGGAAGGAGGGATTTCTTGATTTTCCATGGATGCATTTAATTGTTTCCATGAGTGATGAAGCATTGTATATATAATTTAGGGCACAGAGCATATTCATCCCCCAATTATCATCTGATTATGAACTAGCTTTTCCAATAAAATATTTTAATTATTCATCTATATTTAAATAATATAAATTAAAAAATCATATATATAAACAAAACATCAACTCACATTTAACACTCTACCACGTACTACGTAAAATTAACTAATGTCTCTTGATCAGCTTGATTCGGAAAGAAAGGGAGGGAGCGAATTAAAAAGGAAATTAATTTAGAATATTCTATACACTGATCCATTAATTAATAACTTTATGCTTTAATTAATTAACTCCAAGTATACTATCAAATTCACATGCGTCCACCAATATAAAAGTCTGACCACACCCGTTATGCCATGTTGTCAAATTTAATTTAATATCAGGTAATTAAAGATCCTGGATTCAAGATTTAATTCAGTATATGACCTGTAAAATACGCACATCGTTTGTAGTGAAGATCTATGTAAATTACTTGCGGTGTTGCGTTTTGTCAGTGTTTTTTATGATAAAAAATAAATATATTTGATTAAAAGAAAAAAATAAAAACATAAAATAAAAATACATCTAAAACAGTCTTGGAGAGTGACTTTTATTTTTTTTACCTTTCGAAACATGATTTAAAAAAATAACTAAACTATACCTAAAGGCAATTCTCTTACTTTATTTTATAGAAAATTAATTAGTTAGGAACACATTTAGTGGATGTCTAAGAAATGTTTTTCAAAAATATTTTTTAAAATTTTTAATATTCAAGCATCAAAATTATATATAAAAAAAATACTTTAAAAATATTAATTTTATTTTTTTAGATAATGAATAATTTGAAAAACGACCTTAATCAATCATGTAATCATAATGATGATAAAAAACAAAAGGGACAAAGCACTGTCACTTACAACTGGCACTTCAGATCTCTGTACCTATAAATTCAACGATATTGAGATGGGTACTTTGTACCGTACAAGCTGGTTGGGGCTCTTTGAAACTCCATGTGTCAAGTGGGTATTTGACCACGTGGTGCTGCTTGGTATGAGCGATGCATGCCTAGCACTTAGACAGCCATATCCCATGACAGTAGCCGACTAGCCGGTGTAGAAAATTAAGTGGAATAATTAGTTTAAAAGAATTTCATGTGGTAATTAATGGTGGTGCTGACAAGGGAAATTCTTAACCCTAATTTATGCTGTTTAATTTCTTATCCAAAGAATACAACCCAAGTGCCCTTAATCTGGAATTGATACATGATCATCAATTAGACGTATTTATAAACCCTAATTTAGCTGGACAACACAAAACATGGAGATCAGGAAGTAATTAACAGATGAGCCACAATTTTTATTTTTTAAAAATATAAAGATTTTGGTGGGGGGATGTCGATCTTCGTAAGATTTCTTTGATGAATGGAAAATGCTGGAAAAGCTTCAAGATCTTCAAATTCATGGAATTCTTTATACAAATTATTGCTCACAACTAACCTCTCACATGAGTACTCCTTTTGTGTTTTGGTTACATGAATCATATAATGGCTTGAAACCTCTTTCACTATATAGAACAATAAAATATATTTTTTTATTAACTTTGAAGGGTGTAGCTCAACTAATCAGGCTCCAGATTTGTTCCCTAAAAGTCATCAGTTCGGGTTTCATAAGCTTCAGGGTCACTAGAGGTTTAAATGGTCGCTAACTTCAGGGCTCATGGAATTAATCAAGGTACACATAAGCTGATCTGGATATTCATATTAATAATAAAAAAAATTATTTAAACGATGGAATGACCATTGATTTGTGGTCAAATCCTTTAAAATAAAATCAATGTGCATTTTTTCTTCCTTTTTGATTCATTAATGAATTAATGGTAAGGAAGGTTATCATCTCATAGAACATGTCATTTGTAGTTCCATGGAATCCTTTATTAATTTAGATTTAGTTTGATATTACTTTTATAAATTGACTTACATTATTTTTTATTTTTTGACTCATGGAAAATCATAAATATATTTTATTAGAAATAATTTATAACTTGAATAATCTGTTTTTTATATAAAATTGATTCAAATTTTTTATTTAATAAAATTAAAAAAAAATTAAATTTTAGGTATGCTTATAATACAATTGCAAGCACCTTTACATTGTTGATCTTATCATATAAAAAAATATTAAAATTATGATTTTTTTTAATGTTTTTAATCTCTTATAACAAAATTATCTAAACAAATATTAACTTGATGTTTTTTCAAATAAAAATAATATTAAAAAACACTCAAACAACAAACACCAAACAATGTTTAATTTATAGTTGCTAACTTATACTATATATTTTTTAAAAAGATGTTTTAAGCTTTTTTTATCATATACATTGCTAACTTAAAGTCATTTTAACTTATTTTTATTATAAGTTATTTATGAATTATAATTTAAAAGGTAAAATCAATTTCATAAATCACATCAAAAATAACTTTATTTTATCAGATCTTAATCATGTTTTTTCTTACAGTTAAATGTCTTTGAATTGTTTTATTTTTATTTTTATAGACATGTTCTTCAATAGATAGCGATCCTACTTCATTAATATCTGAACTAATATATTTTAAAAATATTTCATATATTATTAAAGAACTCTAAAAGGCGTGGGGAAAGCACTCTAGCTTCCCCACGCCTTTTAGTTATACTTATATAATAATAATTATAATTATAATTATAAATATATTATTATATTATATTATATATTAATTTTTGTTTTCATTTTTTTTTCTATATTTGATTTGGTTTTTTATGCCTTTATAGGTTTTTTTTGGCTTCTTTCTTAGTTTTTTTCCTTTTAATTTTTTTTGTTTAATTTAGTTTGTTAATTGATCCCGAGTTTGACGGGTTAACCTGGTTTGACGAGTTAACTAGATATTTTATTTTTTTTCTTTTTTTCTTTTTAATTAATTTTTTTCATTTAGTTTAGTTTGTTAATGTTAAATTTCTTTCTATTTAATTATCAGACTTTCATGACACGTATTCCAAACTTGACATGTTAACCCAGTTAATTATGGGTTAACCCGTCATTTTTTTTCTATTAAAGAACTCTAAAAGGCGTGGGGAAAGCACTATAGCTTCCCCACGCCTTTTAGTTATACTTATATAATAATTATAATTATAATTATAATTATAAATATAAATATATTATTATATTATATTATATATTAATTTTTGTTTTCATTTTTTTTCTGTATTTGATTTGGTTTTTTATGCCTTTATAGGTTTTTTTGGCTTCTTTCTTAGTTTTTTTTCCTTTTAATTTTTTTTTGTTTAATTTAGTTTGTTAATTGATCCCGAGTTTGACGGGTTAACCTGGTTTGACGAGTTAACTAGATATTTTATTTTTTTTCTTTTTAATTAATTTTTTTCATTTAGTTTAGTTTGTTAATGTTAAATTTCTTTCTATTTATTTATCAGACTTTCATGACACGTATTTCAAGTTTGACAAGTTAACCCGTCATTTTTTTTTCTATTTAGTTATTAAACTTTCATGACGCGAATCTAATGTTTGACGGGTTATCCTGGTTTGAAAGGTTAATAAGAACTCTAAAACGCATAGCTTTCTAAACTTTTGTGGTTTTTTTTTTCGTTTTTTCTTCTGTGGCTTTTTTTTTTGTTTTTGGTTTTTTTTCTGTAGCAGTTTTTCCTCTTTTTTTATTTTTTTTTGTTTTTGTTTTTTTTTACATGTTTTTTTTAACGCGTGAGTTTTTCACTGTAGCAGCCTTCTTTTTTTTTCCTCGCTTTTGTTTCTTCTGTTTTTTTACATATAATGTATCACTGTGCACACAGTGAAACACTTGACTTTTCCTTCTTTTTTTCCGTTTTGCCCATGAGTTTTTTTTTTTTGCTTTTTTTTGTGTTTTTTTTTCTTTTAATGTTTTTTTTTGTTTAATTTAGTTTGTTAATGTGAAAAAAAAATTAATTTAGTTATCATATTTTCATTACACGGATCTCGGTTTTTTATATATATATATTAAGCTGGTTGAGAACTTGGCTTTGTAGCCTTTTTTTTTAAAAAAAAACACTATGGATTACTATAGTGTTTCCCTTACATGATTTTTGTTTGGCTGCAGTGTTTCCCCCAAATGTTTATTTTTAAAATTATCTTTGTTAAATTTATTTTTTTAATATTGAGTTGGTTGAGAATTTAGCTTTAGCTTTCCCCATGTTTTTTTATTATAATTATTATTATATTGTATTATATTATATGACTGTTTTTTTCTTTTGTTTTTTCTTTTAAATTTTTTTTAATGAATTTTTTTTGTTTGATTTAGTTTGTTAATGTTAAATTTTTTTTTTAGTTATCATATTTTCATGATACGAATCTCATGTTTGATGGGTTAACCTGATTTGACGAGTTATTTTTTTTATTTAGTTTAGTTTGTTAAAGTTAATTTTCTTTCTATTTAATTATTAGACTTTCATGACACGTATCATGAGCTTGATGGGTTAACTTGGTTTGATGGGTTAACCCGATTAATTCTGGGTAAAACCGTCATTTTTTTTTCTATTTAGTTATCAAACTTTCATGACGCAAATCCCAGGTTTTACGGGATAACTTGGTTTAAAGAATTAACCCAATTAATTCATTTTTTTTTCTTTTTCTTCAATAGTTTTTTCTTTTCTGTTGATTTTTTTTCTTTGTTTTTTTAATTAATCTATTTAATTCTCACACTTTTATGACACGACCTTATGGCCAGATCCACATCCAATATTCTTAGGTCCGGTGTTACAATCAGACTCACTTAAACTTGGATCATGCAAGTTTAATTTTATTATAAATATTACTCTTAGGTCAGACGTTGTAGTCAAACCCAAGATTCCTGGGTATAACTTTGCAAAAATACCCAAAATTTTTAATTTTTTATTTTTTATATATTTTTTATACAAAAAAAATAACCCGCGGCATCGCGCGGGTATCAAAGCTAGTAGAACTCTAAAACGCGTGGGGAAAGCACTGTAGCTTTCCCCACGCCTCCTATGCATCAGTGAATGAAAGTGTTTTTTTTTTTAACGCCTCACTATACTCATTATTAATATATTATTATTATATTATATTATATTATTCCTAAGCATCAGTGAATGAAATTTTTGTTTTTTTTTCACGCCTCACTTTACTCATTATTAATATATTATTATTATATTATATTATATTATTTAACTGTCTTATTTTTTTCGTTTTTAATTTTTTTTGTTTTTTTAATGAATTTTTTTTGTTTGATTTAGTTTGTTGGTATTAAATTTTTTCTATTTAATTATCAGACTTTCATAACATATATCCTAGCTTGACGGGTTAACTTGGTTTGATGGGTTGACCCAGTTAACTTTAGGTAAACCCGTTAATTTTTTCATTTATTTAGTTATCAAACTTTCATGATGCGAATTCCAGATTTGACGGGTTAATCCAGTTAATTCATTTTTTTTCTTTTTCTTCATTAGTTTTTTTTTTGTTTTTTTTCTTTTTAATCAATCTATTTAGTTATCACACTTATATGACACGACCTTACAGCCAGACTTACATCCAAGACTATTGGATCTGGTATTGCAGCCACCTTCACTTAAACTTGGGTCATGCAAGTTTAATATTATTATTAATATTATAAATATTACTCTTAGGTCAAGCGTTGCAGCCAAACTCAAGAATCTTGGGTTTAGCTGCAATGCTTGACCTAAGAGTAATATTTATAATATTAATAATAAAATTAAACTTGCATGACCCAAGTTTAAATGAGCCTCACTGTAACACCGGACCCAGGAATATTGGATGTGGGTCTGGCTATAAGGTCGTGTCATAAAAGTGTGATAATTAAATAGATTAATTAAAAAAAAACAAAGAAAAAAAATCAACTGAAAGAGAAAAACTAATGAAGAAAAAGAAAAAGAAATTAAATTAATTGGGTTAACCCTTTAAACCAGGTTATCCCGTAAAACCTGGGATTTGCGTCATGAAAGTTTGATAACTAAATAGAATTTAATTTTTTTTAATGAATTTTTTTGTTTGGTTTAGTTTGTTAATGTTAAATTTTTTTATTTAGTTATCAGATTTTCATGATACGGATCTCGAGTTTGATGGGTTGACCTGATTTGACAAGTTATTTTTTTCATTTAGTTTAGTTTGTTAAAGTTAATTTTCTTTCTATTTAATTATCAGACTTTCATACTTTCATGATACGTATCCTGAGCTTGACAGGTTAACTTGGTTTGATGGGTTAACCCAATTAATTCTTGGTAAACCCGTCATTTTTTTTCTATTTAGTTATCAAACTTTCATTACGTGAATCTCAGGTTTTACGGGATAACCTGGTTTAAAGGATTAACCCAATTAATTCATTTTTTTTCTTTTTCTTCATTAGTTTTTTCCTTTCTGTTGATTTTTTTTCTTTGTTTTTTTTTAATTAGTTTATTTAACTATCACACTTTTATAACACGACCTTATATCCAGACCCACATCTAAAATTCTTGAGTCCGGTGTTGCAATTAAGCTCACTTAAACTTGAGTCATGCAAGTTTAATTTTATTATTAATATTATAAATATTACTTTTAGGTCAGACATTGCAGTCAAACCCAAGATTCTTGAGTATGGCCTTGTAAAAAAACTTATGATTTTTAATTTTTTTTTTTAAAATATTTTTATACAAAAAAAATGACCCGCGGCATAGCACGGGGACCAAGGCTAGTATTATATATATGATGTTGATGATAAGAAGGTGGTGTGAGCATAACGAGTAGGGACGAACGCAAGCATAGCTGGAAAGCATGGGAGCAAATTAAATAAAGCCAACTGTCAGTGTTAACTCCTGCGATAGTCATAGCGGTAGTAGTTCGAGAAGCAGTCTTCGGCACAGCAAACCAAGAGAAACGCGGTTGGCAGTGTCACCGACGACAGCCAAAAACATAAACAATGACATGAAAGAGATAGCTGTGATGGAGAATAGTAGCCAGCCGGGGGTGGCAGTGGTGGGGATGCCGGTGGGGACTACTGATGTATAGGGTTTATTGCGTTTTGTAGACAGGTTAAAAAAAAAGACAACCTAAAAGCATGTTTAGTAGCTAGGAGTGACAAAACGTACATATCAAATAAAGTTTTTTCAGAATAAATTTGGAATGAATTTCTATCAAAAAAGGTATAGAGAATATATTCTCACTTTCTTCTATTTTATTTCAAGACATTAAAGAATTCATGATTCATGAATTTTAATCAAATATTAAAAGATAAATATTTATATGTAAAATAAATAAATAAAAACAGATCTTTTTGGATTAAAAACATACTATTAAATGCAATTATGTGTAGTGCTCAGTGTAAAATATAGGAATTATCCGACTAACTAACAATTTTTTCTATATAGTTGGGCAAAAAACAAAAGCTAACTTATGTTTTTATATGTTTTCTAAAAGCTAGTCTCGACACATTAATATTAAAAATAAAGCATAAAGAACACGCTCTACATCGCACTAGTATAATTTAGTTATTACCGCACATGTATAGAAGCGTACACAGGACAAAGAATATACTAACGAACAAGACTCCAAATAAAAGTCAGCTCTTTTTTATTATCACTGCGACTCCAAGTAGGGCTGTCGTCTTCCATTCATCAAGATCATGTTGTTGACGTCTGGTGGCTCTGAATTCTCTTCTTTTACCACCTCTCTCTCTCTCTCTCTCTCTCTCTCTTTCTCTCTCTCTCTGTGAGAGAGAGAGAAAGAGAGCACTTTTAAGTTTTAATTAATCTTTTTGTGGATTGGTCAAACCTTCCTTCACACTCTTCTTCTTCACCGGTTTCTTTTCTTTCTTTCCCAGCTGGATATCATACCACTGCTCGCGATGAACACTCCTGTTTCTCTTTTCAATCTAGAATTTCTCCTTTCTTTTGGGTCTACAATTATGTGCTGTTTTTAATATAAATCAATCTAGGATTCAAATTAATCTTCCATTAAAATAATAATATTGAACGTCTCTGTATCGGGGAGCATAGGTAAGGCCTGCCGACACAAAAAACGAAGCATGCACTTTAATTAGGCCACCACACTCATGGGAACTGCAACCCACTGAAGGATAATGAGTTTCATGAATTGTATACATGAAACAGAAGTGGTCTTGCAAAATGAATTAGTGTTAAAAATAAATAATTAGTTCTTAAGTTCTTAAATATATTTATAATTTGATCATTTTATGATGTTTTCAATTTTAAAAAAAATCTACTTGTAATCTATTTTAGAAATTGATGATATGAAAAATATGATAAGAGAAAAAAAATTAAATTAAGCACAATCAACACAAGTTAAGGAATTGATTAATTAATCTTGAAACTAAATAATAATAATAAATTACAGCCCATTTTAATATCTTTCTTGGATCAATCTTTAAGCCTTTAACTTAAATTGGAAAAAAATAATGAAAAAAGGATTAAAAAACCAAGTATTCTTATAATTCAAGATCTGCTGAAACCTAACAAGCTCAAGAAGTGATGGAGAATTAAATGTGATGGTTAAGAGTCAATTTGTTTATGTGGTTGTTTCTGTATTTAAAGCAATCACGGTTAAATAATTGATTGGTAAACACAATATATTTATGATGGAATCCAATGTATATTGCATTTAAAACACGGGTAAAATCAAAACAGCTCTCGACTGCTTTTATTCTTTGCATTGGTCATTAAAGTGAATAGTAATTTTTTGTTGTTGAAAAACTAGTTTAGAGTGAATTAAATTTACTCATACTGTAATCTCAATTTATTTCTGATAATATTTTACCTTATTTTATTGCACGCTCAAAAAATCATGGAAACAGTAGTTCTTGTCAGCTGAAATTTGTACATAATAAAATTGTAGGTAGTTTAATGAAACAATAAAAAATATTTATATAAAATATTATTTATTTCATGATATAATAGTAATAGTTAAATCTACAATATTTAAATTTAAGACCACTAATATATATAACCTTAATTTTAAAAGTATTATTAACCAAACATGTTAAATTATTTTTTGTTCGATCTCAATTTTAACAATAATTTTAACCAAACATATATAAATATCAAATCAACCTCAACTAAAAATATTTTTTATAAAATATTTTTTAAAAAATTATAACCACAAAAACTGCCACAATATCAAATATATTCTAACCCAACATGTGTGTATATTAATTGTCCAATTATATATATATATATATATATATATGTCAATTGCTAATAATACATGGTTTTTCCTCTTTAATTTAAAAGATATTACAAGCCTAAATCTCTTATTATAACACCTTTCAAGGCTTCAATATAATGGACCCACAAAAGGGTGATTTTCCAAGAACACAGAGATGACCCGGCCCCTCTATAAATGAGCCATATCTCGCTATTTCTCCCCCTATCACCGTCCATCATGGTTGGTCTAGGCGGTGGTTGATGTGAATTCAATTGCCCCCCCGTGAAAATGAATGAAGTACTTGTGGAGTAGTACTTGGGCATAAAAACTTCAAAGGGATGGGATATGGTTTTGCCTTTCTAACAAGAGAAAGTATATATTATGCATGGAAAAGAGAGTGGTCGGTCTGCGGTGGGGAACGGTGGAAATAGATGGGGTCGCTGGCTACCATATAAATGGATGGAAGTTTCTTCTTTCTTTCTACATTAATATTGATAGTATCCAATTAATTAATTATAAGAGGAAATAACTCCTTTATATATTACCCTAACCAATCTTATAGATTGTCGATGTAGGTCAAGATTGTAGATTCCCGAAGACTTTATTTACCGATTGATAAAAACGAGGTTAATTTTTAAGTTATTATAGCTAACCCTATTAAGCTGTTGGTGGATCCAAGTCATTCAAAACAATTTTATTTTAATTATTTTTTAAAAATATAATATTATTTTTATTATTTAAAAATAAACTAAAATTATATTATTTCAATTATTTTTAAAGTTAAACTGGCTTTCAACTAGATTGACAAAATTAACTTATACTCTTACATCTATTTAAAAAAAAAATCAGCTCGAATCAAGTATTAGATCAATTACCCATGCTAAATTGGATTTTATAAAATTAAGTGAAATTGGGATGATAAAAAATAGTAATGGTATTAACAAAAAAGAAGACAATTTGAACTTGGAGGGCATCACTAGAATTTTTCCTTTTCCTTATAATTTCATGAATTGTAATAATATCTAGATGAGATCCAAGCCGATATATACTCACCAACCCCTACGATTTTCCCTCTTTGGAGTCCCTTTCAGAAGAAGTTGCCAAGCTCATCCTGAAGAACTTGTCAAGCAAGACTAGTAGACTATTATATATTAAATTGGTCGCAGACAGCTTGTCAAGCAAGGATGATGAGTCAAAACCTTAGGCAGAGAGTGAAAAGATAAGAACCACATTTATTTCACAGAAAAATGGCCGGTCAAGATTTTTGCTTAATGTTTCTGTAAATGTAAGGAATTTTCAACTATCCTAGAATTCTGTAAATTGGAAAAAAATCATTCAAACTTTTCAAGGAAAAATAATCGACACAATTAAAATTTGGTGGAAAAAAAAAATTGACCAACAATTCAACTTTTGGACTCAAATCTTTGAAGAGGAATTTTTCCATCACTTTCCACAAAAATGCAAGGGCTTTTTTTTTTTTTTTCCAAACCCTAAACCCATTCAACATTCAATCCCATATTCTAACACTTTAATGATTACTTCAAAGTTAAAAGAAAAATATTATAAGATACCCAAACAAGCTCATAAACAGTAAAACAGCCACATGACTTTTTTTTTTTTTCCCTTTTTAATAATTGCACCGTCTCTCTACCTTAATTACTAAGTTATTTTGTTGCTATCTACCTCCCTTTAAAAATTCCTAACAAACTCAAATAAACCTTCTATATACAAGATCTTCCCCGCACCCAAACTTCACCTCAAATTGCTTGTTTTTTTACATTAAAGAACACCGATCCTTGAACCTCAAGTTCCGGTCCAAATTGCACTCAACATAACCCTTACAACAAGATTTTGACTTCCTCTTATTGTACTAAATGAGATTGAATGGCCTTTCATGGGACTTGAAGAAAAAAATCATTAATGAAATTGAGTAATTTACTTGCAAAGTGGGTTTTGCAAAGATAATGGGTGTTGACTTTGGTAATGTAGTACCGGTCAAGAAAGTGAAGTAGAAAATACATGGGCAATGGCTCGATAGATACACCTCCATTTTTATGGTGTACGTGGGCATCGAGAGAAGAAGTCCCTTCTGAGAACTTGAAGCAAGAAAACGCGTCAAGTGGTTGAATTGCCCAGTTCTAAACCAATTTTCTAATTCCTTTCTTGCATGGTTTGATTAATCTTTAATGAAGAGGTTGAAAATTAATATTTTTCTAATGTATCATAGGATTTTAATTTCTCCATAACTTACAACATGGTTTCCTTAATACATATAGATCTTCAATAGATAGGATGATGCAGCTTTCCCCAATGAATTTGGAACCAAGACTTGGTAAAGATTATTATGTTGATCACTGCGTGCGTAACGGTTGAATATTTTTCAAAAACACTTCAGGTGTTGTAATAATAATAATTATTATTATTATTAAGCCAAGCCAAACCTAGTAGATTGACCTAGTAAATCTATTATTTAGAATCTAATCTAGGTTGAAATTCAATTTAAACCAATCTAGATATTGATTTAGTCAGACTGGTCTAACTTGATTGAGCTAAAACCAATAATAATTATTATTTATAAATAATTGAAATGATGCTATTTTAAAAAAATAGTATTTCTTTATAATATTTTACTATTTATGTGAATAATAAAACATACTAATTAATATATTAGTTTCATTGTTTTGATAACAAATAAATGACAAGAATTCACAGGTTTTAATATTGCCCCGCACAATGTTTTCTTTTATATGATAAACGATCTATCATCCACCTTTTATTTTTTGTCATTTGCTTTTTCTTTTTACCTTTTTGTTTGTTTTTTTTGGCACTCCAAACTTTTTTTTACTAGATTTACTTATTCTTAAATGATCATGTTCAGCTTAGACATGAGGTTGTGAGAATACACTTGTTTTCTTTTTAAATTTTTAAATCTTAGTTTAGATATCACAAGGCTTAAATTCGTTTGAACAATGTACATAACGTGAAAGTAGGAATTAAAACAATTAAATTAAATTAAGAGACCGAAACAAATGAAAAGAAAAGGGGACTGCTCGTCAGCAATGTTACATCCATGGTGTGAATAAGGCTATAATTATTTTTGTATTTCAAATATATTTTTGAAAAAAAATTTAAATTTTTTTTTTATCAAATTAATATTTTTTTTATGTTTTTAGATCATTTTGATGCGCTGATATCAAAAATAATTTTTAAAAAATACAAAATATATTATTTTAATACATTTCTGAATAAAAAGTATTTTGAAAAGCTAGCAAATACCATAGTTTAGGCTTGGACAACAGTAAAATACAATGTTCTTTGATGTTTTTGACAAGATTAAAAAGGTGAACTTTATCTTAATAAAATCAAACTACTGAAAAACACCACTCAATTCTCAAATTAAAGTAAAACAACAAAAACATTTGACCCAACAAGAGAAATGGAGGGTCCATAGATCGCTTTTGAGCCACCCACCATCACACTCTCTAATGGCTGCGTCTTGCATTATACATCCCCTGAGACAGTAACACCGTAGTGTGGCACATCATAGCTAATGGGGCTCGACTGGGACACTTGTTCAGAATCCTTAAAAAATACAAGCTGACCTATGCCTTTTGCCTTTTGCCTGCCCAGGCACAGCATCGCACCAGTTGACCATCTTTATTTTATTGTCTCCTCGACAAAGGATTGCATTTTCAATTCAAATATGGTGGGATATCATCAGACGGGAAGTTAAAATGTCCTCAGGAAACGATGTGCCTTTTGCTTTGTGCTTCGTGTTCAAATCCTTTTCAAACCATACCTACTGAAGCAAGCTGGCATCGCCAGAAACCCCACCAATTATTCCCAGGTCCTTAGCATTACTGCATAATTATATCTGCATGGAAAATCACGAGCTAGCTTGGAGGGCATGTTTGCAGCTTTGAATTCTCAAGACTTGGTATAGATATATTGTTTTGCGGTAGGCTTGACGCCGTGTGAACAATCGTGTCGTGTAGACAATAGTTGTAACTCCTGGCTAGAACCGTTGAGCCAACTTGTTTACCCACTGATCTAGAGTCTTGTGCTGCGTTTTACTTCAAAACCTTTTTTATTAAGATAATGTTTTTCAAGTTTTTTTTAAAAAAAATAATTCATGAGTTAAGTTAACCTATGGATCC
Organism: Populus alba x Populus glandulosa; assembly: GCA_033617975.1. Lineage (NCBI taxonomy): Eukaryota > Viridiplantae > Streptophyta > Magnoliopsida > Malpighiales > Salicaceae > Populus > Populus alba x Populus glandulosa. The sequence continues at coordinate 26,360,830 of CM066145.1, read as the reverse complement.
ACAAATCAATATACTCAACTCAATGGTAGCCTGACGCCTCAAGTTGGTCTTATAATTATGGTGTGGTGTAGAGTGTGCTCCTTGTTGTACACTTCTCCAAATGTCAAAGGCTAGTGGCAAAAAGTGGGCGAACAAATTTCAAAAGGACAGCAAAGGCAGCAGCTGCATATGGTCCTATGGAGAATCAGATCTTGAGAATACAAGATCCCGATTATCCAGCATGCAAGCCAAGAGAGTTAGCTGGCTGAGCAGACCTTGTTAGTATCTTGTTCATGAATGTCATAACAAGATTATTAGATAGATCTCAGATCCGAGGCTGCCTTCTAGCCGTTGAGTTTTTCTCACTGAAATTTTCTAGTTGCTATCCTGGGATTACAAAGCCTTTCTGCTGGCAGGGGTGATGATTTCACCTGCTATGGATGTGGCCATTGAATCCAGTTGTGGTGCGACTGCTAATACCCTAGTCCAATTCAAAAGAAGACAAAAGAGGAACCAGGCCCAGATTGGCAAAAACACAAAATCTTTGGTGTTTGCATTAGGTCACCAGCTTCCTAGACCATGGAGTTTATTCTTAAGAAGCCCAACGCTGGCCAATAGCATTGAACCTCATCATAGATTTCCTTGTTTCCATTCTGCTGTCTTCTAGGAAGCATAGGGAGGATTTAATACTGATAATATCATGTAGTAGTACTCATTCAGTATTTTTAATAAAAACAATAGAAACTACGAAGAGTACAGGCAATTTATAAGTGAAAAAAAGGCAAAGTGGCTAAGCAAGTAACAAAGGATGATTGGAGGCCAGTACATTGCGTGCCATAAACACACATAGCATTAAAATACAAGCTGGATTAATCACATTCACCATTTCTCGACAGAGGAGGCAAATTATAAGACCTCCCATTACATCGAATCGTCGGACTCATCTGAATCACTTCTCTCAGGTTCTTCTGCATTAGCTGTTGTTTCTGGTGCATCAGGCTTTGCTTCAGGAGCAGGCTCAGGTTTCTTATTCGCTTTACGAGCATTCTGTTCACCGTCTTCCTCTTGCTCATTAGCTTCAGCTTGTAAGAATTCAGTTAAGGATTTAATTGAATGATTAAATGAACACCTTCAACAATTCAAACAAAGAATACTGTATTACTGGTGGGACTCCACTGAAACACGAGCCACCCTCAAATTCTCTATGGGGAATGTTGCGTTAAAGCAATGGTGCACACTTGCCTTGCTAATAATTAACATAATCAAATTAAATTTTCAGAACACAACGTACCAACAATTAATGCAGTTGCCAATGAGCTAAGTTTGGTTATCGGCAAATTACATAGGGCGTGTGCCTGGCATTGCAGTCCCATAGAATGCAACACAAATTGGAATAATGGACAATTGCCCGGCTGCCAAAACCATCCTTAATAATCTGCATGCTACTAAGGGACACTTCCCCAAGCTTCTTGTTTTTGCAATGGATATATAACCCATTTTTGCCGAGAACATGCATAAGTGCACCGAGAGGAATTTTATAACTCCTGATTGTAAGCTAATCCAGAATAGTGAAACCTATGGTTTGCTAGAAGCTGAAGAACTTCTATTTCTCTTTAAGCTGAAAAAACAAAATCAAAGATATGCATAATACCAAGGATATCAGCATTTTCGACTGTGCCCCCGGCCATGATGTTCAGAAGATCTTTCTCAACACGCTGTACAAGCTCAGGCTGTCAAAAGTAACACCACCACAGTCAGAAAAGGCAGCAGGTTGAAAGGACAAGAATAACAGTTGCTACACACAATTTGATCTCATAGTACTTCAAAATGTCCAAAAAAGTTCTTGATTCTTAGATTCAACATCAAAGTTTTGCAAGTATTGAGATCAATCGTACATTGAGGTATGGTTCCCTACGAAATCTTCTCTTTCGAGCATCCCTCATAGGAGGAGTGAGCCCATGTCTGTACTCCACCACATCTGGAGCAGTTTCACCTGCTTCTCTAACCATAATCATCTGTCAAAATCAAAAAGTCATCATAGCAGCAACTTAGAAATGAATGTCTTTTGAGATTATAAACTGAAAGTGTTAACAAGAGCTATACTTGACCAATGTCTGCAGTTTTAACTAGTGCACAATCGTCATATGTTTTGTAGGACTCTACAACACAAGGAAGATCCAAGAGAGATGCCGGGAAATGTTCGTTTCCAATGACAAATGTGCCACCCCTTCCATCCTCTGCAAAGCAAGATATTCCATGTTCATGAGAATGCTAAGGCTCTAGTCAAAGCAACAAGAATGATTTCATACTACACTTAATGTTCCCTGTTCTTAATCGAATTGCATATCAATAAAAAAAATTGAATTAGAAAAAATAAGGAAAGAAGGGAGAGAAAAATTAAGTTGTTTCAGAGCTCTGGAGAATAGACGTGATGTTGTTCTGGCAGCGGTGACTATATCATTCTCTTATAAGAAACATTAAACCTAAGACAGTAACAATTGTATCTTTGTGACCAACATATGGAAAGGACAGCTAACTCATATACAAAATCGTATCAACTGTTCTATCAGTATGGCATCTGTTGGAACAGAAAAACTGACACCAAATTGATACATGTCCTGCACTTAATACCAGATTAATGTAAGATCACACCCCAGGTCCAGAAATAACATTTGAAGGACATATAGCTTCCCCGTATAAAAGAGGCATCTTTCTGTATCAAGATAATACATCTATCCCAGCAAACTAAATTCGAGAAACCACCACGAGATCTACCCCAAAAGTATTTTCATTAGAATCTTTAGCAGCATAGAGTATGACTTGGTTCATACAGCCTTGTCACAGGGTAGATAAATAAATAAATTAAATTGCTATACCATAAAGTTAACATTGAAAGGGTTGAACCAATGGGCCAAATTTATGGATCATAACCATGAAGCGATCACAAAATGTAAGTTTCTAGTGTTATAAACTAAACCTCATTAACGATTAAGGAGCACTACACTGTGGATTGAATCAATTGTCATAGAGATCCTAATTCCTAAAGTACTATACACGTAACAACAACCAAGAACATCATAAAATGCAAGGGAAGGATGTTCTCACCAGAAAAAGACAAATCCAATGATTGTTCTTCAGAAGAAGAAGCAGTTTCACTCAAAAGCCGATCCAACTTCTCCGCAATAGAAGGTGTAACTCTTAGTATAAACTGTTCCTCCATTCGTACTACACAACAAATCAGTATCACATCAACCTCTACACGATTTAATAATCCACCCCAGATCAACACAAGTACAAACCATCCTCGAAACCTCCATAAAGATATTTACAATTTTTCTTCTAAAGCTATAGCAATTTAAAGTAGATATCTTTAACAAAAAATTGACTCCTATTATCTTGCTTCAATGATAGGAAACACAAAACAAAAGGATTAGAATGTGCAAGAAATTAAATTCCAAAATTCAAAGATGCTCTATATCTCAATTTAAACTGATGGGCACGCACGATTTTTTTCTAAATTCTACACATAAAATAGAATTTTATCCTAAAATGCAAGCAAAAACCTCAAGAAGACACAAGAACATCCATGTACACATGCATTTAATCTATAAATATATACCAGAACAGAAAGCAATCAAAACCCAGTTCAGATTACACCCAGAAAAATTTAAAATAGCATGGATAGATTAAAAGGAAAAAAAAAAAGATTATTCTTTGATCATCTAAATTTAAGGAGAAAAAAACAAAGGAGGAACAAAGGTTTTTTAACCTGCATAAAGATCTACTTAAGGAGATGGGAATGATCAGCCTACTCCTGCTCAAACGTCTCTGTTTCCGCAGAGATCGTGTGTAGTGTATGTATGGGGGAGACACAAGGTAGAGTCTCTCTGTTTTGTGGTCTCTGTTTTGCTCTAAGCTTGCAGAGGTTTTTTGGGCAAACTTCAAATACCCTCCAAAATATATACGAAATCTCAGTTTTACCATCAAACAACTCTTATATCAGTTTTACCCTCAAACAATTCTTTTTCTTTTTTTCTTTTTTTTTAAGAAAGGATAGAATTTAACGGTTTCATTAAGTAATAAGAGAAGCCATGATTGAGAAATCATTCTTAAAAAACATATTTATGTTTAGTCTCAAATTTACATTTTTATGAATGTTTTCAAGTTAATTTTAATACTTTCAAAACATGAGGGATATGTTTTTATAAACAAAATTTATTTTTTTAACTTTCAACTCTTAAATTGAATTATAACTAAAACGGATCAATGTTTTACCGTGGACTGCACTGTGCAGTCCACAATAAAACACTGATCCCTACTATTTTATGTTTATTTTTTTTTTAAGTCTTTTTTTTTCATTGTTTTTTTTTTTAATTGAGCTGTCTTTTTTTTTTGTTTTTTTTTTACTTTTTGCTTTTTGTTTTTTTTTCTTTTTTTTTTCTTTGTTTTTGTTTAATGGATATTTAAAAAAAAATTGTTAATGTTAAATTTTTTTATATCTCTAACTTTTATAACACGCATTCCGGGTTAACCCAAATTTTTTTTTTCTGGTTTCATAGGTTAACCAAATTAATTATGGGTTAACCCGTCAATTTTTTTTTTATGCAGTTATCAAACTTTCATGACGCGAATCCCTGGTTTGACGGGTTAACTTGGTTTGAGGATTAACCCAATTAATTCAGATTTTTTTTTTTACTTTTTGCTTTTATTTTTCTTCATTTTTTCTTTGTTTTTTTTAATAGATATTTTAAAAATAAAAAATTTTATTAATATTAAATTTTTTTTCTATCTCAAACTTTTATAGCACGCATTCCAGGTTTAATTGGTTAACTCAGATTTTTTTTTAATTAATTTTTTTATTTTCACAGTAAAACACCAATTCCTTAGACGTTTTTTTTTTTAAGTTGTCTTAGTTTTTTTAGCTGTTTTTTTTAATGTTTTTTGGGATTTTTTTTTGCTTCTTCCTTTGTTTTTTTTTTAAAAAAAAATTTATGTTTAATTTAGTTTATTAATGTTAATTTTTTTATTTAGTTGTTAGACTTTCATGATACGTTTACCAGATTTAACGGGTTAACTTGGTTTGACAAGTTCAAATATAATGTTTTTTTTTCTTTTTATTCTTTTTAATTAATTTTTTTCGTTTAGTTTAGTTTGTTAATGTTAAATTTCTTTCTATTTAGTTATTAGACTTTCATGACACATATCCCGAGTTTCACGGGTTAACCTGGTTTCACGGGTGAACCCAGTTAATTCCGGATTGACCCGTTAATTTTTTTATTATTATTTTGATAAATATTTTTGTTTAATTTAGTTTGTTAATGTTAATTTTTTTTTATTTAGTTATCAGACTTTCATAACACAGATCCTGGGTTTTACGGGTTAGCATGGTTTGACGAGTTAACCCAGATTTTTTTTTCTTTTTAATTATTTTTTTTTGTTTAGTTTAGTTTGTTAATGTTCACTTTTTTTTTATTTAGTTACCAGACATTCATGACACGGATCCCGAGTTGTTTAACGGGTTAACTTGGTTTGATGAGTTAACCTTAATTTTTTTTAATTTTTTTTTTCGTTTCGTTTAGTTTGTTAATGTTAAATTTCTTTCTATTTAGTATTTTTTTTCTTCTTAGAGGTTTTTTTCTTTTATTTTTTATTTTTAATTAATTTTATTTAATTAATTTAGTTTATTAATATTAAATTTTTTTCTAATTAGTTTTTGGCTGATGCCTTTAGTTTTTTTTTTTATGCCTTTGACTGTGGACTGCACAGTGCAGTCCACAGTCAAAAGGCTGATGCCTTTTGTTTTTTTTTTAATTAATTTTTTTGTTTAATTTAAATTGTTAATGTTAAATTTTTTTTTATTTAGTTATCAAACTTTCATTACACGGATTCCGGGTTTGACAGGTTAACTTGGTTTGACGAGTTAGCCCAGTTAATTCTGGGTTAACCTATTAATTTGTTTTTTTTTTAATTATCAAATTTTCATGATGTGAATTCAAGGTATGACGGGTTAACCTGGTTTGAAGGGTTAACCCAATTAATTCATATTTTTTTTTCATTAGTTTTTTTTCTTCATATTGGTTTTTTTTAACTGATATATTTAATTATCACACTTTTATGACACGACCTTGCAGCCAGACCCACGTCCAATGCTACTGGATATGGTATTGTAGTCCAGACACTTTTATGCTAAGGGTTAACCCAAGTTTAATATTATTATTAATATTATAAACATTACTCTTGGATTAGGCGATGCAACCAAAACTGAGACTTTTGGGTATAACTTTACAAAAAAACTTAACACTTTTAGATCTTGGCTATTCTTAAAATGCAAAAAATAATTGACCTGCGGCATCGCGCGGGGCATATAACTAGTTATTTAACTAAAACATGTATAAAATAAAAATGATTATTATCATAATATTAACACCCAATGTAAGGGTCGATCCAGAGTAAGGCTTGGGTTATTGGTCACGAGTTGGGTTGACTAGGGTCAATGTAAAAATAAAAAAGATTATTATAATAATTTTAAAACTTAACTGAGTGTTGATCTAGGACAAGCCTCGGGTCACAAGTGAGATTGATCATTGATCAAAGTAAATATAATAATAAAAGTAGGTATTATCATAGTTTCTTAAACCCATCTTAAGGATCGATCCGATGTAAGGTCCAGGTTATGCGTTAAGAGGATCGACTTGAGCGGACCTTGATTAGCATAAAATAAATGTAGTCATTATCATAGTTTTAAAACTTGATTTGAAGGTCAGTCCAAGACAAAGCCACAATCACAAATCGGGTGGATCAACTCGGGTTGACTTAGGTCAATGTAGGGATAAAAATTGTTTTTATCGTAGTTTTAAAATCCGATTCAGGGGTTAACCGAAGCAAGGCCCGGGTCATGGGTTGGAAGGGTCAACACGGGTTGACTCGAGTCAATATATAAATAAAAATAATTTTTATTATAGTTTTAAAACCCGATTCGAGAGTGATTAAAGATATGGTTCAGGTTATGGGCTAAGACAGTCAACTTGACTAACAAAAAATGTTTAATTTTCTTTTTAAAAAAGTTAACGAGTTTTTAACCCATGTTTTATGTTGAGTTGACATGTCAATCCTTCATTTATTTTTTCATAAACTCGGATCAATTTAAACCATGGATCAACTCGTCAAGTCAATCACTGTTTTATAACTAGAGTTATTATGATATTATTAATTTCAATATTTAATATAAATTAAAGTAAAAAAGATAAAAAATTATTATTATTTAAATATATAAATTTAATAATTTTTTTTATATTTTATTATATTATGTACATCATAACCAAACAGGATAAAAAAACATGTATATCATTATTAAATATAATTATGTCTTAGTCTCATTTTCTATCATGTTTTTTTTGCCTTTACTATCCTTTTATTTTCTGTCCGAAGAAAATAAAAAAAACAATAAACAAATATTACATAATAAATCAATCTATAATCCAATAAAAATCTAGAAAAAACCCAATTTATCTTCTTCTTCTTTAAATTTTAAATATATCCTTTCAATTTTTCTAAAAATAAAATTTAAATCAACGTCAATTTGGATGAGTGGAGGTTAATTAAAATTGATCTAATCAACGTCAATTTTAAAGCAACGTCACACTCATGTACTGGACCGGCTTTTATGACTATCATATTTCAAAACAAAAAACTCTCAGCCACTAGATTAATGGACCCAATGGGACCCACAAATCTAAAGGCATAGAATACCTTAACTGAACCGTAGTTAATCCTTAACCCTTGCTGTGTGCTATATCTACAACCTCCTAACGCATCCTTCCTCTTTGTTCCCGTTACCGCAGCCACATCGCCGTCTGCTCTCGAACTCTCTCCTCCGCGGAGCCCTAATCTTCCGACTAAAAGGTCTCTCTTCCCCTCCCTTGCGTTCTCTGTTACGATTCAGTTTAGATTCTTATGTCGTTTTGATCTCTGTCGACTGTTGTTTTTTTTTTTTACGTGTTTATGGCTTGAATATTAATGTAAGTAGTTAATGTTGATTTTTTTGAATTAATTGATATTTTTAGGGTTTAATGCTCTATTTAGGTTAGTGGGTCTTCGTTAAAAAAATGATAAATAACGGGTTCTTCTTGTTTTGTTGAATTAATTGATATATTTAGGGTTTAATGCTCTATTTAGTTTAATGGGTCTTTGTTAAAAAAGAAGATAAATAACCGGTTCTTCTAAATATGTGTAAATTAATGAAGGAGAGGAATGAATTTTGGGTCTGATGCAAGAAAAAAGATGAAGTATTTAATGGGTTTAATGAGTTATTAGGAAGGAGATGATGGGTTAGGGTTTTTTATTACATTACATGCTTAGGTTATTGGTATGATTAATGGGTTTGTTCCATATTTTAAGGCTGATGAGTTAGTTATGTGCAATATTTTGTGTAAACGCTGTCCAAACTTGGAGGAGAGGAGCTAATTTATGGCTTTGCTGCAAAAAAAATGATGGGTTTAACGTGTTATTGGTACATTTAGTGGGTTATTTTCTCAGGCAGTGAACTCTTCACTTGTTGCATCAGGGAAGCTATCTGGTTAAAGTAGATTACTTTATCATATGAAGCCAGTAATTGGATTTTGTTGCTGCACATGATTTAATAGTTTCTTACTCTGGCCGGGGTTTTTCTTCATCGTGGTACTATTTCCTTCATAGGTAATTTAAATTGAACAGAGAGCAAACAATTTTGTGGAGATGAGAGGAAGGAGTTATAGTCCATCACCTCCAAGGGGCTATAGTAGAAGGGGACGGAGTCCTAGTCCTCGGGGACGTTATGGTGGACGTAGTAGGGATCTTCCTACTAGCCTTCTAGTTCGCAACCTCCGTCATGATTGCAGGTTTGCTTTCCTTTCACAACTTATGTTCTTTGGCTTTTGAATTAGATTTGCAAGTAGTGGATGATCTAAAAAATGTTGCTTCTATGCTTTCATTCTTTTATACCTGTCCAACCAAGACCTGGCTAGACACAAGAATCGCACGTGCATGTTAGAATGCTAGAGAGTGAGTGCCTAAAGAGTACTGCTGATCTTAGATGCATATTAATACACAATGAGCATTCATCTGCGTGGCCTTGCGGCTTTGTGCCAGTGGACCATTGCACTAGTTGCCACTTAAGGAAAGTTTTACGTGTGCACAAGAGACAGCAGGAGTGATGGAAGAGTTATTCTGTCTCCTTGCGGAGAGAAACTCCACTCAAGTTAACGATGCAACTGGTGACATTCATGTTGCTGAGAGTGGGAACCTATACAAAACTAAACTTATCATGATGCAGTATGCACCACTTCCTATTAATAGCTGAATATTTTGGGACCATAACCTTTATGTTTCTTTTTTCATCAGCACATGACAATTATGTAAATGCTATTTGCAGGCCAGAAGACCTTCGCAGGCCATTTGAACAGTTTGGTGCTCTTAAGGACATCTACTTGCCTAGAGACTATTATACTGGGTGAGTCTTTTAGCTGTTGATAGATAAAGTTTGCTGATATGATTTTTTTTAAGTATTTCTTTAAAAAAACTCAAGTGGGGTTTTGCATTTTCTAACTATCTTGTGTTGACATTCATTGGGATTCATGCTGTCAATGGTCTTGTTTGGTTTCAATTTCAAAATTAATCCCCTTTTGAAACTGTTGGGACTGATATTACGAGGTTATTTCCCCAGCATTATGTTATTTGTTCTCTCTCCTATCATCTGATTTCCTTCCTACATTGCATCAGAAACTTATTAGCTTGAGCCATAGTTTCTTAAACTTTTTAATGTTATCTTTCTTATAATCTTTGGGAAGTTCAAATTATGTTTAGCAGTTTGTTTGGTTTCATCGAGCAGGCCCTTTAAGCCCCCTATTCCTCCAAATTTCTTTTGGGTCATCTCTTCATGATATAATACTCATCTGTAATCAGAGGCTGGGTTCATTAATTGAAGTTCTTGAGATTTAACAGTGAAATTAAAGTTTTGAAGACACCAATCAAGTAATTAGAGTCCTTTTGAAGATGATGTTAATGATAGTGAAGATTTGAAGGAAGTTGGGTTTGAATACATTGTGGAGAGGTTCCAAGTCTTGAAGAGTTTCAAGTCATCTTTAAACTGACACTTGCAAGGTCAGCAGTGTGCTTGCTTTTTCATATCATGACCTTCATATAATGGGGATTGTGTTGGTAAATTTCATTGGCAAAAAGGTTTATGGTTCTCGTGCCCGATTCCTTCTTTTGTAGCTGATATGGTGGTACTAATCTTCAATCTGTTTCATTATCATCTTCTTTTGGCAGGGAACCCCGTGGTTTTGGTTTTGTTCAATATGCAGATCCTCATGATGCTGCAGAGGCAAAACATCATATGGATGGTCGTGTCTTTCTTGGCCGGGAGTTGACTGTTGTATTTGCCGAGGAGAATAGGAAGAAGCCAGTTGATATGAGAGCAAGGGAGCGCACAGCCACTAGGTAAGTGTTATCTTTTGTTTCTTTGCTTGCCTGACAGGGTTGATTTTGAGTGACATGAATGCTTTTCATTGAACAGCTATTTTTCTATTCTGTTGAGATAACTTAGATGGTTGCTGAATGTCATTGTTTTTTTTTTTCATCTCTTTTTTCCTGTTGTGTTTTTCCTTTCAAGTTAGGTTGGGGCTTAATGATTTGAATTATTCTGTTCAGAAGTGAACCTAAACAAAATCACAAGATCAGATGCATTTTTAGATTGCGATGATTTCAGAATTTGTGGAAAGTATGGGGAAGTCCTTCACATGTTAATCATGCCATGACATGATATAAGGATGTTTACAGGACTTGTATTTTTGAATCTATAACTTGTGTTCATGATTTGTTTTAAAGCTCACTTAGTCCAAATTCTGGGTTGTATTTCATGATTTTCACTATATATGTATTAGTCTTCCAAAGTTTTCTGGTTTGATAATCTTCAAAATGTGTCCATTCTGTTACAGGGGTCGAGTTGGTGATAGAAGAAGATCACCTCCTCGTTATTCTCGGTCACCACGCCATTCTCGTTCTCCACCGCCACGCCATGCAACATCCCGGTCTCACAGTCGTGATTATTATTCCCCTCCAAAAAGAAGGCATAACTCAAGGTTTGCATTTATTACTTTCTGGTTCTTGTTTTTTTCCTGTAGGAACCCAATATTTGTCTCTTATGGAGGAACCTGTATGCCTTTTGCATCCAAAGCAAATGCATTAGCTGTTCCAAACTGCTTGTGAAACACTGCCAAGGATTCCTTTTTAGTTCTGTTTTCTATATCTCCTCCCTGGTTTCTTATTTACTATACTTATTCAGCCTTTACGTCCCAAAACTGAATTGGCCTGTTTGATGTTGGACTATTGATGTAAAAATAGGATATTTTCTGCTACTCACACGTCTTGTGATTGGCTCCCTGAGGCGCATAGAGTTCTGGTACTTTTTAATAATTATTGCTCCCTCTTTTAATGTGCACGTCTGACCTTTTGCTTTGAAGCAGATCTGTTTCACCCCGAGAGAGGAGGTACAGTCAAGAGAGGTCATATTCACGATCAAGGAGCCACAGCCAAACTCCAAATAGGGGTCAGATCCGGAGCCCAGCTAGGAGCCGAAGCCGTAGCCCAAGAAGAAGCAGAAGCCGTAGCCCAATTCATGATGAATATCCTAAAGAAGTAAATGGAGACAAGTCTCCTAGTCCATAATCCTTGCATGGAAACAGATGGTTGTATCACCTGCTTGTCCTTTGGATTATGTTTTTGATGTGAGTGCTGTTCTATCAGATGGTATTTGATCTAGATTTTGTTGGCTTCTGGTTTCAACTTTGTAGAATGCTTTGATTGTTATTGCACTTAATGTTGCGTGGAAGATTTTTAGTTCAAAATCATCTAAAAAATTGTTAATTTAGTTATTTGCTCTTCGAGCCCCGAATCAAAAGATGCTTCATTGCCCCATTATGCAGAATGTTGAGAGGCATTTCCTCTGTGATGTGTTGTTCCCTGCAAACGTCCCAGTGATTCAGCTAAGCTGTTTGTTTTAGTGGGGGAGCAGCTGTCTTGGATCTGTCTCTATGGGAAAAGCGTGGTTTCTGCGGGACCAAAAAGTATAAAAAGGGAGATGCTTTTGACGTTTGGTACCCTCAGCATTCCACTTTACAACTAAGCGGGGATACAATTTTCTTTGTGCGCAGTGTCTGGTCTATATCTAGTCGGATTTGTCATCAAACATTCTGATGTCAAATTCATGTGCTTTACTTCTTAGGGCTCCACTCTGAGATTATATCGAGATTTATGGAGTTGCACTGACGCTCCCATCAAGTTTGGTTCCCTTGAAAACCTGTTCAAAAGGTATCATGGTACTAAAGCTTGCTTCTTTGAGCTTAAACTGTGGAATGTCTCTCATCTGGATTTCGAAACATGAAAATGAAGTAAATGTTCTTTGTTCCTGTTTTTGTCTCTCGCTGCTAATCAAAGCTAACAAAAGGAGCACCATGCCAATCCTTTCATCTTGTAACCTCTTCTCCTTTTAACCCACATTCCCTAGCATTTGTTATTGAATGGGAAGCATGGTTTTGAAATTCAGGCTGGGCTGATAGTTTTGAAACTCTGCCTGGGCTGAGAATTGGATTGGGCAAGATTAGTGGAAAAATGATGTTGTTTTAGTGTGTTTTATTTTTTAAAAAAAGCTTAGATTTTTTTTTTATATATATAAAATATTGGATCCAAGCTTTGATTAGATTTATCCCCGGAGGAAATTACCAGTGAATGACTCATGCTATAGGCAGCATGTATTTAGTGACAACAAGGGACCCATGAAATAATAAGTCCTTGATAACCCATTTGAAAAAAGCCAGTTGAAAATGTCTAGGAATTATTTATTATTTTTTAAAGTATTTTTATTAAAAAATATAACAAAATAGTATTTTTATTTTTTAAAATTTCTTTTTAAAATATAAAAACAAAAAAAAAATTAAAATTAAAAAAAAATTCAAAGCAGAATTGGTTTATCTTTCTATTTGGTCCTCAAATAAAATTCTGAATTTGGTCATTATGACAAACATACTCGTTAATGGCCACTGGAATTGAATTAAATCCCTTTTACTCTGCTTTTAAAATTTTTTTCCCTCAAATTAAATCCCTTTTACTCTGCTTTTATCACCAGCCTGCCTGTTTTCACAGCCTAAACCGTTTCCCTTTTGACTTTTCATATCCCTTCCAAGCTCATAAAAAAGACTTTTGGAGGGAAAAAAATCACATAAAAAAAAGTCTCACTTTCTTTCTCTTTTCTTGCTTAGCCTTCTCTTAATTTAATAATCCTAATTAACATATAATCACCATCCATTTGAGCTGAGAATAAACAATGATGATATCTACGTGATTTGCATTGCCCCCCCCCGCCCCCAAAAAAAAAAAAAGGAACATATTTTAAGTTGTATAGTAAACTAAAATCGAAATAAGACGAAACAAAAAGATTTGCAGGGCTTTTGTCTTTGGTCTTGTTGGCTATCTAACATCGGTCAAGCTTAGTGACAACAAAGCCTGCCATCAGAAGGTTTCTTTCATATCTGGTAAGCCTTTAATGAAATCTGAACTCATTTTCTAGTATGGTGGGGGTACTGTTTGAAAGGGTACTTAACGTATTTAATGAAAGAGTTAACGTTTAGTTAAGTGTTCGCTCTAGAGACTGGAAGGATGTTCTTCTGGCTCTTTGGTTTTTGGTTCTTTCCACAGAAAGATAATGCCTTTACTTTAGTGGGGCTAGTTTGATATCCGTGTAGATTGTCTTTCAGATTCTGTGTGCTAGGTTCAAAAAGGTTTAGTTTTTGGAGTTGATTGTAGCTGTTTTTTTTGTTATATAAGGGTTTGTTAACTCTCTGAAAGTTGCATATAGGGCTTGGTTTTTTGGAGTGTTTCAGCTTGATACAGCTGGATCAGGTACTGTTTATTGTCTCTTTTCCTGGTTTTCTTATCTGGGTTCTGTGCTATATGATGTTTTCTTTCAAGTTTTGGCATCTGGGTGCTTGTTGTTTAGGGTTTTGGCATCTGGGTTTTTTTAAGATTTAAGGATTTCTGGGTCTTTGTTTGCTGTTGTGTGGAGTTTTTTGGATTCTTGAAGTTGAAATGTATGTCCAAAGTTTGTCTCTCTCCCTTATTCCCTCGAAAGAGCTAGTGTGGGTATGGGTTTTTAATGTCTCTCTTGCAGTCTGGTGGTAAATTTGTTCTAAATTCTCACTTAGTATGCGTTTGGTTGCTTGAGATTTGCTGCATTGAGAAATCTCACTTATTAAAGGTAGAGTCATTTCTTCTTGTTTACTTGCATCTTGTGCTTGGAATTTGATTGTTGAAATGATTGTCCTCTTATTTTCTCATGTGGAAAAAATCAAGGTCTGCATAGTTCTTAGACTATGGCCGGCCTTGAATTTGTGTGAAATGAGAAGTTATTTTCCTTATAAAACTGGACCTATGAGGATGACCTTGCATCTCTTTGCTTACCTGTGGTTTTATCTGTTTATATTGCTGTTGTCTTCTTTTTTTTTTTATGTTGTTTGTAAGTTTTTCGGCCCAGCTCTAATTTTAGTAGATTTGTCCACCTGGTTCTATGCCTTTTCTCTTGGCTGAGAATTGAAGAAAGCAATCTGAATTGCTGTGCACGTGACATTTCTTTGATGATTCAATATGTGAGTTTCAGAAGTCCAACATGTTTGGCTATTGTTTTTCATTTGGAGAACGAAATGGCAATTGTTACTTGTTAGGTAACAGATAGTTGGATTTAGATGAAATCTAATCAAATCCCTGGCTAAACTGGGCTGGTTTGTGATTTTCTTGGTTTGAAAATTGGAGTCTTAGGCATCTGGTGAAGTATGACTTTTTCTCTGCTTAAGAGGAGTTGCTATGAATTTGATTGTAGGGTCTTTTGAATGGGCAGAGAAGGTAGGTACATTCTCAGATGGTGAGAACTCAATAATTTTCTGATCTATATGAATATATGGACATGAATTCCAAGTAATCTTTTCCGTATGGGTTTTATTTACCACCTCCCTTCCCCTTTGCACATAAACGGTTTTGATTTTTGTATTTGCCTGTGCAACCTATTTTGCTGTGCTTCTTAGTTCTTTCAAACTTTTTCGGTGAGCTGGTTTGCTTGTTATATACCTGGCATATTATCTAGTCCTGGAGGCAATTGATTTATGATTTCTGGGTATCTCCATGTGTGGAATTTCTGAGTTTCTTTCTTTGTATTGCCAGCTTCAGCTAAACCGTGCTCTCTGGCCATTGGTTTCTTATAACATTTTGCATGTGTTTGCTGAAACTTTTGGCAGTTTAAGGCTAAGAGATAAAAGACGAGAGTATAATTTGTATTGAAGTTTCTTGGATCGGATGGTGCCTGGAAGACTTCTTTTGCTTATTGTTACCACTCTCCACTATGCATCAGGTAACTTGGTAAAGTTGTTCTGGATCTTTTGCTACTGTCCTTATTAAGGGCAAAGTCAGGATTAGATAAGGAGCTCAATCTGCTTTAGAAATGTTGAGCCCTTACCATGAGGCCTCGGACATTCTTGTAGGAATTAAAATGTGAAAACCATGTAGTGTTATTTAGCTTCATGGAAGATTTTATCATAATATGTACTAGTTCACTTGATAGTCCTTAGGGCTTGTGGTTTATGTATTATATGACCAAAAAAAGTGCAAAAATGCACTCAGAACTTCTCAAACATATTGTGCCCTTAAAGGATTTATCTATTTTTTCATCATCTTGAACTTTAGTAATGCTTGCGAGGACCTGACAATTTTCATTTTCAAAAAGAAAATGTGGGTGAGATAATTCATGTTTTTAGAATAGGATTACCCATCTCACCATTTGTTGCTGAAATCACAATCTTGAATTTGCAGGTGCATTTGTAGGAATAAATATTGGAACTGATGTTTCAAACATGCCGTCGGCTCCAGATGTGGTTGCCATTCTGAAAGCCAATCAGATTACTCATGTGCGCCTCTATGATGCTGATGCCCACGTGTTGAAAGCCCTTGCAGACAGTGGGATAGAAGTGATGGTTGGTGTTACAAATGAGGAAATCTTAGGAATTGGGGAATCTGCATCAAAAGCAGCAGCGTGGATTAATCAAAATGTTGCAGCTTACTTGCCTTCAACCAACATTACAGCCATTGCAGTTGGCAGTGAGGTTCTTACCACAATCCCTAATGTTGTCCCTGTTTTGGTTCCTGCCATGAACTACCTCCACAAAGCCCTTGTTGCTTCAAATCTAAATTTTCAAGTCAAAGTTTCAACCCCTCAAGCCATGGACGTTATCCCCAGGCCTTTCCCACCCTCAACTGCCACCTTTAATTCATCATGGGACTCTACAATTTATCAGATTCTTCAGTTCTTGAAAAACACTAACTCGTACTACATGTTAAATGCATATCCATATTTTGGATACACATCTGGAAATGGCATTTTCCCTCTTGATTATGCTCTTTTCCGATCACTTCCTCCAGTCAAACAGATTGTTGACCCCAACACTCTTTCTCACTATGACAGCATGTTTGATGCCATGGTGGATGCTACCTATTATTCTATAGATGCTCTGAATATGTCTGGAATCCCAATTGTAGTTACAGAAACTGGGTGGCCTTGGCTTGGTGGAGCCAATGAACCTGATGCCACTGCAGATAATGCCGAGACCTTCAATAATAATATGATTCGGCGAGTTCAAAATGATTCAGGACCACCTAGTCAGCCAAAGTTTCCCATCAACACGTACATTTATGAGATGTTCAATGAAGACAAGAGGCCTGGGCCTGTGTCTGAGAAAAACTGGGGCTTGTTTTTCACCAATGGCAGCTCTGTTTATACTTTTAGTTTGGGTACTTCCAATCAAATTACTGGAAATAATTCTGATTTCTGCGTTGCCAAACCAAATGCGGATCCTGGTAAGTTGCAAGTAGGACTGAACTGGGCATGTGGGCAAGGAGGGGCCAACTGCAGTGCTATTCAAGAAGGGCAACCATGCTATCTTCCTAATACTTACCAGAACCATGCATCTTATGCTTACAATGATTATTATCAAAAAATGCATCTGGCTGGTGCAACATGTGATTTTGATGGTACTGCTACAACAACCACATCTAATCCCAGTAAGTCCATCTATCCTTTTCTCATTATTTTTCTGGTCTACTAGTTCCATGCTGGGAACTGCTGGGTTTTCCACGACAGGGAACTTCATTTAGCTCATGCTATTTGATTGTTTTGGCATATTTAAATCAATGGTTCTAGAGCAGTCGCATCTCAAGTCTTGGAAGATAGAAGCATGGTGGGATTTTACCATGTGCTTTTTTGATGAAACATAGGGTTTATGCATTAAATGCTACTTTACATGATGTCCATGGCTATGCCTTGTATTCACTCAGTACATGTTCTGAGAATCATGTTAATTGAAACACCATAAATAGCTGGAAATGAACTCATGAAGCAAGGAAGTCCGAGCTAATAGTCTCTGAAAATGCCAATAATTAGTGGTGAGTTCTGTTCCTGATAAAACCAGATTTTGGTCCCGCCAAATAGGCTTTTCACGTTGCTTTCACTTTGCAACTTGTCTTTTGTCTGATCTTCCTATCAATAAGGGAGGAAAGTGATGAAATACATTGCTATTGTAGATCGAGAATTTTTATTGCTTTTGTTCCTTAATCATTTATTCTTATATGGTTTGTTCTTGCAGGTTATGGATCCTGTAAATTTACTGGGAGGTAAGAATCTGAATCTGCTTGTGGTTGATCCATTCTACTCTAAAATCTCTTTTAGCAATTCACTTGATTTTGGCGTCTTCTAAAATTGTGAATATCTTGAAACAGTTCAACTACCACTTCGAACTCAACTGGAGGATTTACACCATCTGTGGCACCTGGACCTGTGTCTCCTCAAGGAGGGAGCGGGACTACGAACCTGCAAGTTTTGAGAATTCAACTTGTAATATCATCAATGTTTCTAGCTCTAGTCTTGCTTTGACCCCTAGGTCCATTCAGTTTTGCATCTTGTTAGGTGATTTGACTAGTGCTGAAGATGATTACATCATTGAAAATGGTTAAGATGCGTGATGTACACCGATTAAAGAATATATAGGAATGTTCATGTGTTAAATCATTTGGTTCCATTAATTTTGCATCTTGTTAGGTGATTTGACTAGTGCTGAAGATGATTACATCATTGAAAATGGTTAAGATGCGTGATGTACACCGATTAAAGAATATATAGGAATGTTCATGTGTTAAATCATTTGGTTCCATTAATTTTGTTTCAGTTCAAGTCATCTTTTTTGTTTTCTAGTTCCCTTCCCCAGCTTCCCCTCCCTTCCCTCCCCCCTCACCTCTGCCCTTTATGCTGCTGCATGTGCTTTAGGGTTCTGTGAAATGTGCAACATTCAAGCAACTAGACCTTCATTTTTCTGCACAATGGGATTATTTAGACCTTCATCCTGTTACAAGTTTTAGAGAGACAGTCTCTTCATGTTGGCGCCATTATTGAAACAGATGGCTAAAAGCCTTTTGGGAATGGAATGCCTTCTGTCTATGCCAGGATTCATAAGCTTGCTTGCCAATGTCATGGAAACTCAACGGCCAGTTACCTTGAGACATCAGCAGGAAGTGGGTTTGCTCACATGTTATCATTATGAATCCAAAGGAAAGTTTGGAGAAAGAAACTTATCATTAATGCTCTAATATGGATGTTGAGTTGATTTGGGAACCAGCCTGAGTCTTAGATCAAGTCATGTTAGATCAAGTTATGTTTTAATTCAGACCAGTCTTGCTATTGAGTCAGGAAACCTAGTTGATATGATAGGTCAATCCATTATATGGTGTGTTAAACCTTGATGAAACTTGTCAAATTTTTTGTCCAAACAACGTGTCAATCCGACAAGTCAATTCATTATCTAGTGTTTTAAACCTTGATAAAACCTGTCAATTTTTTTTTAATTGGACATTGTTTTAATTTTTTTCTTTCTTAAAAAACCATCCAAAAAATTTTAAAAACTCTTTTACCTATTAATTTGATGACTTGTAGGTTGATCTGTCCAACCGGGTCATGTGATGGTACTGGCATTTGACCATGCCAATAACATGTTTCACACCTTGTGTAATATTTAATCCATGGATGCAAATTGTAACAGGATTCATTCTGTGACAGGCCAAACTATTGCTATGTTCGTTATCAGCTAGTCTTAGACTCTATGACTAATATATTCTTTTCATCCGGAACCAAATGTATAAAATTTGTTTATATGCATATGTTCTTACCCATGTTTCCTCTTTCCTGTTATCAACTGATATTCGAGCTTATCTACTGGCCTCAATCAAGGGATCCGAAAGCTACAGTAGGGACACCACTTTTGCCAATTCGATGTTCTGCAGAAGCACAAGCTCACATCCCTCAAGGTGGTGATGTCTACTGCTGCCACACCGTTTTTTGCGGTGCAACCCTCGCCATAATCCATGGGTCTCCTCTTGGCCATGCGTTTGGAAAGTTATTTTAGGTAATAACTACTGCATGTGTTTCGCTGATATAATCTAATGCTGTCCCTCGAAATGTATTGTTGTCCTTCAAAGCTGGATTTTTGCTATTGTGATGCGGTATGGGAGTGGTTTAAGATGTTTTTCGACTACTTTATAGTTGTTTGGTTTTTATTGCTTATCTTGCATTTGAGAAAAGTTATAATTTACGTTTCTTTTCAAACCACAACCACGAAAACTATCGCAATACAACACACACTATGCTGTTAAAATACCAGCTTTGGATAAAAGTATTGAATACCAGACAGCGCTACCTAATTCATTTGCAGCAGAAAATTTTTCATGCCCTAGCCAACCATTGCCTTATCATTCTTTTCAGGACTCAGGAGTTACTGTTTGGAGTACAGTTCCAAGCACAGTTAAAGCTTGGAAGAGTACCAGCTGTATGGAAGGCTTGGAGTGGACAAAATTAAAGTAATTTTCTCCATTAACTTCAAGAAGGATTCTTCTGCCTCATCAATTTCCTTTACATTCAGATTCTTCACCGCTACATCCAGTTGCTTTCTGATAACAATTTCTGATCTCTTCACTTGCTCCAAAACTTGATGCCTGGAAGGAAACAAAATCTTCAGGGAATGGGGCGTTAACACAAGTTACTTGGTAATATTGCCCACAAGCTGCCCCGTTGTTATAAATTGCCTCGCTTGCTGCTGCAATCATCACCCCTTGATCTTCAAATCCATAGCAAGCAGAAGCTGTTAACACCGCTAAAACAAATTATAAGAAAAGGGATATATGGATACAAGAATTCCTGGGAACGTATGGAGGTGTGTAGCAGGCTGCAGTCCCAGAATCTTGAGCTGATGCCCATGGACGGAAACTACCAAATCACACACCAGTACATCTCATTGTTTTAAAATCCAATTCGATATGACGGGTTGATCTGTAACTCGATGTTTAAACTAAGCCAAGTTTAAAAAAAGTATAGTAGAAGAATTGATTCATTGTGACCCGTTTAAAAAGCATTATGACCCATGACCCGGTCAACTATGGAAAAACCCGGTTAAAATCTATCAATATTTTTTTTTATTTTTTTAATCTAAAATAATGTAAATTTCTTTAAATAAAAAAATGAATTGATCCTAGGAAGTTTGGGTCAACCCATCTAATCCAAAACCTACCTGAATTGATCTCAGGTTTAACAATTATGATAAATATATACATATGTTTTAAATGTTTGATATTTCAAATTCTTAATTAATTAAGTTTAATCAATTAAAAGATACCTTAGATGCTGTTACAAAAGAACTACATGCTTTAAACCCATCTACATCAATAACGAAGAAACCAGAAAATCAACTTCATGAATAAATGCTATAAGACAGCCAATTGAGTCAAATTAATGTAGAAAAAGTATAGAATATCAATTGTGTATAGCTCATGCACAGTGAAGTATTAACACTTTAACAGCACGAATGATTTTATATTTTAAAAGTATTTTTTAAAAAAGTTAATTTTTTTTTAAAATTAAATTTACTTTATTATTTTTATATTATTTTGATATTTTGATATTAAAAATAATTTTAAAAAAATAAAATATTATTATTTTAATATATTTCTAAGAAAAAATATTTTAAATAGCAATCGTTATTACAGTTCTAAACATCCTCTAAAACAATAAGAAAACACTTATGACTATTTGAAATAAATAAAAAAAAACCATGCCATTAAGATAAAAACAAAATATAAAAATAAAAATAAATATATCTTTAAAATAATTTTAGAATGAATTTAATCTCTCATAGAAAAAAAACATATCCTTTCTTGTCTTTTTAATTCTAAAACAATAATCCAACATTAAGTAAGCTATTAATTTGTTTGTGGAAGGATAGACTTAATTTGTAGAGTCCAAGAGTTGGCTTTTTCGAAAGGTTTGGAGCTTGGTCTTTGCATTGGTTTTAAAACATGATTTTAACACTTGCTTATTCAAGTATCTGAATTCATAATTTAGTAGGTGATTTAGTAGTAAAAATTTAAGATTAAAGAGTTTGTTTTTTCTGTAATTTTAGATTCAAACCCTGTAGTTATTAATATAATGGTCACTGAAACCTTATATGGTCTCTAACTTTAGGGTCTGTAAGATTAGTTGAGATACGCGCAAGCTGACTCGAACATTCATGTTAATAAATAATAAATAAAAAAGAATATGAACTCATTCCAAATAGAGGTTATCATTTTCGGTTCGGTTTGGTTTTTATATATATATATATAAAAAAAGTAACCAAACCAAAAAAAAAAATTCAAAAAAAATTTGAAACCGGTTTAAACCGGCCGGTTTCAGTTCAATTTGGTTTTTTAGGATAAAAACCTGTTCAAACTGGTTTGACTTGGTTTTTTCAGTTCTGACTCATTTTTTTCTAGTTTTTTTTGTTTGGGTTCGGTTCGGTATTTTTAGTTTTAGACTTATAAAACCAAAACCGAACTGAACCGGTCGATTTTTTCAAAATTATAATCGATTTTTTTCAAGATTTAGTTTTTTCGGTTTAATTAGTTTTTTTATTTTTTTGCTCACTCCTAATTTCAAGTAATATTCAAATTAATTAACAGTGCTGTAACAAGATTGAAGAAGATAATCATACTATTTGCACTGCACATTAGACGTTAACCTAAATTTAACCCAAGAGTGTAAAAAAGTTGTGAGTCCCAAGAGATCGAAGAGTTTCCATCTTGAAGATTTGCCAATATCTATAATCAAGCCATCAGCCCTCCTTGGTCAAGATTCGTAATGATATTACAACGTGGTGTGGCTAAATTAAATCACTTTTAAATTTATAATAGCTTTAAAAATTATTTATTTTATTCTGCTTTTTACATCAAAAGTCAAAACTGCAGAAAGAACTTGAAGTTAAAACTGTATCCATAAAAAGTATCACATCGTGGAACACGAAGCGATTGAGAAGAGAGCTGCGTCCTTCGATTAGATTAGTATGATTATGTTTGATTTTAAAATAATTTTTTTTTGTTAAAATATATATTAATAATATTTTTAATTTTAAAAATTATTTTTAATATCAGTATATTAAAATGATTTGAAAATACTAAAAACATACTAATATAAAATTAATAAAAAAAATTAAATTTTTTAAAAATATTTTTAAAATACAAAAACAAAAATCCCTTTTAACCGATGGGTCAATGCCAATTAATCTCTTCTCCGGTGCTAATGATCCCCCCCACCTCATAAATTAGGCAGCTCACAAGTATAGCTGCAAAGCATGAATTACAGGCGTAAAATAAACTTCGAACATGTGGCGGTGATAAAGGAAGATGATGATTCATAGATGACACGTTTCATTAAAATCTGAATATTTTGTTTTTTAGATATAAGATTTTTAGAGAACAACAGTTTTTCTTAATCTTTTTCAGTCAAATATGATAATTAATCACAGACTTTTCAAACCCATTTCCAAAGAAACCTCCACGATTAAAGGTATTAAGATTTGATTTGCTAATATGTTTAAAGAGAATGTGACTTGTGGGGTAGTGTTACTTAGTTTTGTTTTTTTATTTAGAAATATATAAAATAATATATTTTTTTTATTTTTTTAAAATTACTTTTGATATAATCACGTTATAATGATTTAAAATATTAAAAAAAATTAAAGTAATTTGAAGCATGAAAGGATATTTTAGCCACTAGCTAAAAGGTAGGGCATTGGAGTGCAAAAGCTGGCCTTCATTTTCCACGAAAAAGGATGCATAATGCTATGTATTTTTGGACAGGTTAGAGGCTGTCAAAGCATGATGTCGACTAGAGAACCATAGCTGAGCAGACAAACTCATGGAATGTGATCATTCATTTACAAGAAAACACTGCTGCCACATGGAGTCCATAATATATGCACAATATTGTTTGAGCTTCTAGATATCCATACTGCTTTTCCTTCAAATTAAACTGCCTTGCTTCACATACATTGGTATTATGAGATCAGAAGTTATTAAATCCGACTAGATTTATGACTCGTCGTAGTTTAGGTTACGAGATAAATATGTTGATTTAAATTAATTAAAATAATATTATTTTATTTTAAAAAAAAAACCATATAGTTTTGAATTTTTATTTTTAAGTCAAAATAAATTTTATTTGAATAGCATAATTTTAATCTAGTTAATTTTTATATGATCTTTTTTACATCCAACCCAAGCTAGATCAATCCTTGATCGACATGCCACAATCAATCAAGGTTAAAAAAACCGAGATATATAATATAAAAAAATACCACTATTCTTACAATTGTTTACTAAAATACATAGTTGCTTTGATTTCATGCATTAAAAAATATATAAATACGGTTACTTGTGGGTTGATGTCATAATTTTTACCTTTTCATCTATAATTTTATTGAGAAAAGGCTTCTATAGCATTACTGTTATCCTTCCTCTGTTTTCATCCAATATATATATTCCTAATATGACAAACAATTTAGCGCAATAAGAAAAGTTTGCACTCCATAATTTTCCTCAGATATTCTCACCCATCCTTTCAATGAAATACCCAAATATTTTATATGTCCTTCCTCTAATGGCTAAATAATTTGAAGAAAGCTTTGATTGTTCATCTTCAAGACCCCGTTCTTTAATCCTCGAGCTCCCATGCATGGACATTAATTTGCCCATACATGGCTGGATTGCATGCTACATGGTATCTGAATTGTCCATCCATCTCCATCTCCCTTGGTATAAGACATGAATGGGTTGTCAAAACACTGTTGTTAGGTGGAAAAAGGAAGAAGAAAGGATAAGAAAGACAGCAATGAAAAGACAAGACGAAGATGAGCAGACGAGATACGATTTTACCTCTTTAGCCGAAACATGACAATAAATCAAAGCATCTCTTCATGGCCCCATCTTCTCACATGATTGACACTCTTCTAGAAGCTAGTAACATGCTCTCAACGGTGAAACAAAGTAACAAACAAAACAGAAGCTTTGGAACCTTTGCCATTTTATCAACATAGTTGTAAAATTAGACTCCAGTAAAGTTTTGTTTGTTTTTATATTTTAAAAATATTTTTTATTTTTATTTATTTTAAATTAATATTTTTTTAATATTTGATATTATTTTGATATGCTAATATCAAAAATAATTTTTTTAAAAAAATAAATAATATTATTTTGATATATTTTCAAATAAAAAACATTTTAAAATAAAATACTTATCATATTTTTAAACACCTCTTAAGTACCAAGCTACAAGTTGAAAGAGTTAACCCTCGAATTCTTTTTAAAATATCAAAATAATTTTTTTTTATAAAAATAAAAAATTAATAAATTAAAAATCAGGTTTTGGTAAGATGAAAAATCTAGGCTGACCAAGTCAACCATGTCATTTGATATACTAAATAAAAACCAACAATGTTATTTGCTATTTCATTTGGTTCCATTTCATCCCAAAAATATAAAGTAGAAGAAAGTTAATTATAGGTGCAAATTAAATTTAAAACAAATAGAAAAATTAAAAAAATATTACAAATCATTTTGATTTTCAACCCAAATTAAGAATATTTTAGATATAATATAAAATGAATTTTATTCTATCATTGATAAGAGATTTCCTAAAAATTATAAATCCTCATTCCTTTCATAACAAACTGAGAATATTTATTCAATCACATAGTTTGGACTACTAATAGACTGGTGTTAGCGTGACAACGTTGTAGATTCACATTGTTTTTCTAATAAAATATTTAGGAGTCGCAAATATATTTTTTTAATAAAAAAAAAATTCAACAACTTGGTTTATAGTCCCAATCAACTAAATAAACTGCCTTTATTTGAAAAAAGAGAGGCAAATATAGAAAATGAGAATATATATATATATATATATATATATATATATAAAGCAATCATGATAACATGGGGGAAAAAAAATTATCCAAAAACAAAAAAATAGGTTCTTTACCTGATTGTTTTTAATGAAATTATTTATTAAAATCAATTTGTAATAAAAATCAATACACATATAAAATTTATAAAATAAACTAAAAAGAAAAAAAATGTTATGCAAAGTTGCACATATTAAAAATATAATAAAAAATATTTAATCTATATAAAATATTAAAAAAAATACAAATAAATCATACTAACAACTTAAAAAACTAAAAACACTCAATATAATTAAAAATAATAATTGATATTTAAAAAAAGGCTAAAAAAACCAAAAACAAAATAACAGAGAAGATGTATTAATTAAAACATAAATTTAAAAATCATTTTTTAAAAAAGGCATTAATAAAAAAAATGAGAATTTAAGGAAAAAAAAAAGAAAAAAGAAAAAAAAAGAATACACTATCAACTTGGATTAAAGGGTGAAATTGAAAATAAAATATCATAAGAATAAGGATCAAATTAAAAACACTAGTACATTATAAAACAAAATTAAGCATGTAGAATTTTTTAGATTGTTATTTTACATAAAAACGTCATAGGTGTAAATTGAAAATTTTATGCATCCATCAAATTAAACAAAATACAAACCATTATGTAAATAAATGAAAAAAAAGTCATTGACAATAAATAAAAATATAATTGAAAAAATTAAAAGACAAATATAGATTAAGATATTTAATATCGCAATATGAGTTATTTACTTGGTTGTGTTTAATGAATTTATTTATTAAAATTAATTTATAATAGAAATTGACACACACACAAAACTTATTGATTAAATTAAAGGAAAAAAATATTTTGCAAGGCTGCACATACTAAAAATACTATAAAAAATAAATATTTAATCTATATATAATGTATAAAAAATTATAGATGAATCTCGCTAACCTCCTAAGAAATTAAATACATAAAATATAATTAAAAAACAATCATTGTTTAAAAAGAGGCTAAAAAAGCAAAAAAAATCACGAAGAAAGGGCATGAACTAAAACATAAATAAAAAAAGTTATTTTTTAAAATCAACTATTTTGGTGGTTGATATCATTGCCAACAATAATTTTTTTCTCTCTAAGCTGAAATCCAACAACTCTTCTCTCTACTCCATAAAAAAGAACTAAAATATGAGGGAAATGTTGTTTGGTATTAAAATTTATTTTTTAAAAATTACAGGAACCGATCATTTGATAGCTAAAAAAATGGGGTATGAGAATGAACTTTTCAAAAAAATCTCAAAGTCACCACCTATGTTACCTATATTTTCATTTTAGTCCATTTTCTTTCAATTCAACCATTCCTTCCAAAAATATTGCAATTGAGTTCAAATCTAGGCTTTAAATGGCCTAATAATGAAAAACAAACGTTTGAGGAATAAAGTTAATTTTTAAAAATATATTATTACAATTCATAGTGAATTGTAAAATAACAAACAATAAAAATTAATAATATATTTTACACACAAACTTTATTTATTTTTAATTAACTGCTTCTCTCAAGCTAGCCATGAATTGATTTATAATCATCATACTCTTAATTAATATTTATGCACTAAAAATAAAAAATACAAAGCATGCACAAGTGAATGTACATATCGCACGTCCACTAGTTTCTAGAAAGGATAAAAATTTGAAAATTAATTAGTGAAGATAATGCCAAGCATATATATCAATAATTAAAGGAAGGATGGTGATTGATGGTGGCAATTTCCACTAAATTTTTGAAAATTATTGGAGGGAAAAAATGGAAAAAAAATATATTTTTATAGTCAACTAAGATAATTAATAATAATTGTATAGATAGCACATTATCGCTTTCATAGTCACAAAAAATCCATAGTCATCCTCTCTTGGAAAACTCCAAATATATATATGTGAAAAAAAAAACATCCACTTGCCCCGCCACGTGACAACTAGACATCAAACTTGATTAATCTTATCACATCATGGACGTCCACGTGCAATGCATACCATATTTCTCATAATCACATTCATGTCACTGCCAAATTGCACCACGTAATCAGTCCCCTCCATCTTATCCATAGGTTTGGGCAATTAGTGATAATAAAAAATTATGTTAAAATAAAAACACACCATTTATGATTTACTTCTTGAATTACCATTTCACGATTTTAATTTATTTGTATTATCTTGTAATCATTTTATTTTTCATAAAATGTTTTCAATTCAAATATAAAAAGTATGCCTGACTCTTTAAAAAGTTATGTTTATAAATGATAGATATTGAGTATACTCTAATCAGGAAAAAAAACATTATCTCATTATTACTAGCTTAGTTGAATTGTGAATCATATTAGGGGATGAAAAGTTTATATAAAATATCCAACTAATATTATTCTCAATTGAATTTGATTTAAGAATTTAAGATAAATAAAATTAGATATGATTTGATTAAAATTAGATGAGGAGAAGTGAGTAGTTTACCCAACTCATTATCTAAATTGATTCCTATCTAGGTTTTTAATCTATTTTTTTATTTTACAAATTTAAAATTTTATTTATCAATATATATATATATATAAATTTAAAATTTATTTTATGATTTCTAAATATATAATTTTTTAAGAATTAATTTTAAAAATAATTTAGGCAGATAAATAAAATCTTTCATCTAACTTAACTCAACCAAATTAAAAATATATTTAAATAATATATTTAGATATTCCGGATAAAAACAAAATTTAACTTTGACTTGCACCTACATCCATCCATCATAAAAGGAAAAAAAATATTTATAGAAAAAAATAAATTTATATATTAAAAAAAATGAAAAGTTATATATTGAGAGAAACAAAAATAAATGAAAAATATTTTAGATATTAGTTTTGAGGTCTGCCACGTGTCAAGATTTAATAGTAGCAACTGTTTCTGTTATTTAACGATTGCCTGTCTGATAAATACAGTTGATTAGGTCCAGAAAACAAAAAAACTACGCACAAAGAGAGAGAGCTATACTTCAAGAGCTTCAAAAACTTTCTGTAAATGGAAACTACCATGGTCACCGAGTTGATTCCGAGTTTGCCACAAGAACTCGGTCTTGAGTGCA
Organism: Populus alba x Populus glandulosa; assembly: GCA_033617975.1. NCBI lineage: Eukaryota > Viridiplantae > Streptophyta > Magnoliopsida > Malpighiales > Salicaceae > Populus > Populus alba x Populus glandulosa. The sequence goes on along the minus strand of CM066145.1, from coordinate 26,332,342 downwards.
TGACTCGGTTTCCTTACACAGCTCACAGAGTTGCTTCCCAAGTTTGCAAGCAATGGTGTGACTTACTGGAAAGCAAGGATTTTTATTACCACAGGAAGAAACTTGGCTACACCCATAAAGTTGCTTGTCTTGTTCAAGCTGTTCATGGGGCTGATGTTTTACAGGGATCCAAACAAGGTAACTCACCGTGTTTTGGGATCACTGTGTTTGACTCAGCGAGTCAGACATGGGAGAGACTCGACCCCGTGCCCAATTATCCGATCGAGTTGCCCTTGTTTTGTCAATTGGCAAGCTGTGAAGGGAAGCTCGTGGTCATGGGTGGGTGGGACCCTGTGAGTTATGAACAGGTGAGTCATGTTTTTGTGTATGATTTCACAACAAGGAAGTGGAGAGAGGGGAAGGAGATGCCTTCCAAGAGGTCCTTTTTTGCTATCGGGTCGAATTCAGGTCGGGTTTATGTCGCGGGCGGGCATGATGAGAATAAGAATGCATTAAGAACTGGGTGGGTTTATGATTTGAGCAAGGATGAGTGGACCGAGTTAACTCAAATGAATCAAGAGCGAGATGAGTGTGAGGGAGTGGTGATTGGGGATGAGTTTTGGGTGGTTAGCGGATATGGGACCGATAATCAGGGGGCATTTGAGGGGAATGCTGAGGTATATGAATTCGGGTCGGGTCAATGGAGGCAGGTGAAGAAGGCATGGATTCCGGGCCGGTGCCCGAGATCTTGTGTTGGGGTAGGGAAAGATGGGAGATTGATGAGTTGGGCTGACTTGGACCCGATGGTTCGATCCGGGGTTCGTGGGATCACGTTGGGCTCTCGGGTCATGCTTACCGGGTTGGATAACCAAGGTTCACCCGAAGAGTTCTATTTGACAGAAATGAAAGATGGTCAAAATGGGAAATTGGAGAAGATCATTGTGCCTGATGAGTTCTCAGGGTTCGTCCAATCTGGCTGCTGCGTGGAGATCTAATGGAAAGCTGCCATTTGTGGACATGCAAGATCAAGTATAAAAAGGGTTATTAATATTGTATGCCATCGATCAATTTTTGTACCTTATAACATGCATGAACAATGGGGGACAGAAAAGGGAAAACACAAGCCAGATGTCTCCTGTTCAGAGAGGAGTTGAATTTGGGTACCCAAATACACACACAGAGTGCCCCTCTTTGCACAAATTCAACCCTCTATGCTTTCTTGCTGTAGCAAGTGCTCGTTTGGCAATGCGATGCACTATAATATAACCTATGTTTCCTTTGGTAAAAACATTAAAAATGATGTTTTTACTTTGATATACACCGATTGTAACCCAAAAACAGCTAGTATGATGTGAATATTAGCTTGTATATTGAATGATATTGCCATGTAATGAATACTTGAGATGAAAGGTGATGATATTGCCATGTAGACTTGTTTTGGATATGTTTAGCAGTCTTTATCCTTGGTTTTCATTACTTTTTATCATATAGTTTTTATCCATTTATTTTGGGTTATCCATTTCATGATGGAACCCAACTTTCACTCCTTATTGGTGTCTAGAAGAGGTTTCACACGCCCATAGAACAACATTTCCGGGAGCAGGAGGGCTGAAGCTACGAGGCATGATCTTGTGGTCTTATAATTTGACTTTGTTCTCGCTACAAACTCTCTCTCGAAACCTTAATTATAAAAAAAACTATAATTTATAGTTCTTTCTTACGCCTAATCTTTTCAAACTATAAAAGCAAAAACTACACAAAAGCTGGTTTAGTCATGTGTATTTTGAATTTTCTTTCTCGGTATGCTTTGAAGCCAAACCAAACAGCAACCATCTTTTTTTTAAGAAAAAAAAAATTCAACAAGAAGAGGCAACGAGAAAAATCATTTAGATGGTCAGGGCAATTTCTTAAATCCAGGTATCACAAAAGGTAAAAAACGTTGTGGTTAATCACTCTAAATTAAAGAATCTTTCAGAGTTCAGGGGTACCTCTTCTTTTCCTGAGGAGACATCACTCTATATACCTTAATTTGCTGCCTTGTAAACTCCCAGTGGCCTGCATGCATGGCCGTCTAATTATTGTTGGACACCGAAATTCTAAAAAACTCCATAGTTTTCTCTTTAACAAGACATAGTAATTCACAATATGCCGCGTATACACTCATTCCATCAACTTGCCCTAATCTCTCCACTCCTGTATATAAATAATCTGATGCTTCCTCTCACCCCTCGTGCAAATATTGTGCCGTGATTAAGCTCTAGCTCAAAAAACTATGGAAATATCCGTCTTCAAGAGTTTCATTGCCTCTTCTGTTATGACATTGTTGTGTTTCAGTTTGTGCTTTTATCCATTCGCATTGGCTCAAGACTCAGGAACTGCGACCTTCAACACACCCCCATATACAAGTTCGTAAGAATTTCTTTCATCCCCTAAAAAAATAATCAAGTATAATAAATTAGCAATGTATTCTTCTTGTTTTCTCTATCCCTTTCATGATTTAATTTATTTGTAAACTCAGCTTCTAAATGCTATGGATATGAAGATTGAGGAGTGATGATTGCAGCAGCAAGTGAAGGGATTTTAACAATGGGGAAGCTTGTGGGCGATATTACCAAGTAACTTGTGTTAGCGGGACAAATGAGGGCACTCCATTCCCTTGTTTGGATAATGGTTCAGTTGTTGTGATGATTACAGATCTTTGCCCTCCTGATTCTTGTAGGGGTACCATTGATTTGTCACAAGAAGCTTTTGCCTCCATTGCTGACCCCAATTCCGGCGTTATAAACATCTCTTACCAACAGTAAGTCTACATTAAGGGCTCGAGAAATTAATTCTTGTTAATTTGTGATATATTTGAATGCTTTAACATGGCTGATATTGTATGTTCAATTACTCTGCAGGATTTGAGAGAAGAAGCATGCATTGAAGAAAGAACCAGCACGGATTTTGGTTAATGCATTCTGATACTGATCAAGAAATGAATGGCTACCTGATCGATTGAATACTGTTTTTTTTTTATTATTATTATATCTAATAACTGGACAAGAAATTGTACCAAAAATTACAAATTAAAGAAACTCATTTTCCCCCCCGCTAGTTACATACTTTTAGTATTGTTCAGGGGTCAAAATACAACGGAATTTAAGACAAGTGAGCTGATATTGTTTTGAATCTTTTGAAGAATGCATTAGGCATCAGAAAGATAATTTAGTCCATCGGACCTCGTAAAGAACAAAAAAGAAAAGACAAGGCTACTACATGAACCATGCAAACCTGTTTGCCCTTTGAAGGAAATTGTGAGCATTGCGTTCATGCATAACTTCGATGCCTAGATATCCGCGTTTCGTTGCTAGCAACCTTGGCTTGTTTAGTCTTTTTCGACCACCCGAGGATCTAACGGATAAATGGTATTTCCAAGACAAGAAGTACAAAAAGAGTCAATCTGTATAGTATTTGCATGCATGGACAAGAAGAATGGCAGAAGGAGCCATAGCAGAGGAAAAACAGAGTTGTTAAAGGGAGAGAGCCAGGGCCACATAAATTTTTATACCAAACTGTTCATACACATTGCCCTTTGGACTTCTTCTTATCTTTCTGTATCATGTCCTCTTCGACAAAGATGCAAATGGGTACAATGATGTGCTTCGTAAAATGAAGTGAATATTTTTGTTCAGATTCTACAACAAGTGTAATGGATCTTCTACCGGGTTCTGTTTCTGTAATTTGAGGAGAATCTGTTTTACTACCGTTCAAGGAAGCAAGCAGAAACTATCAAATAACATATTTGATATTAGAAGCTTATATTTTTATTATTTTTTACAAAATTCGTGAAAATTAAGAGTTTGGAGTTATAATGCTTTATAACATAGCAATTTTTCATGAACCATTAGACCAGTCCTTGGAGAAAGAAGAAAAGATTTTCATCTTCTGTTGGACTCGTCAGCATCTAGATGTCCTTGAGCACTTCAAAGCACCTGCAGAGCTTGTCAATGCCTTCACATACTTGGCACCTCCAACCTTGAAGCTTTGCTCCTTATTGTAGTTAGGCTTTGCCATACCTCTGCGACCTGTTTGGAAAAATGAAGCTCCATTTGTAAACAGATCCCCTATGGAGTAGAAGTTCCAGGGCTTGCTTTTCCCACTGATCCCATTTCTCCATGTTACCTGTTATTTCAAGTGTCTGGTTATAGTTTTTCTGATCAATATTTAGCCATCCTTTCTCCTAATTTTGTAAGAGGAAGAACAAGCGTTTGACAATTGTTATTATTACCTCCTTCTTTCCTGATGTTGGTGCAATAAAATAGTTGGATTCGCTCTTGATGCTAGGACTCATGCTTCCCCCAATTGCATACTGTTCCCATCCCCGGTACAGATTGTTGGCTACATGTGCATATCCATGGCGAATCCTGTGTTACATAGTTTTGAATTCTTCTATTAAGATTCACCATTTATACATTATGCAGAAATTATGTTAAAAAATGCGTCCATATTGAGGGGATCGATGGAGTATTTAGTGAACTAAGAATTACCTTGGCATTCTCTGGTTACAATTAGGTCCGAAACGATTGAAGGCAACAGTGACCTTCATGTTCCTGTCCCTCAAGAACCCATCATCATGGCCAAGTAGCATGACCTTGTCTTGGTCTCTAAACCAATTGTTAGAGACAGTAACAAATGTAGATCCTCGAGTGACATCAAGAAGACCATCCTGGCATGAATACAGTGTGTTGTGATCTATCCAAACCTTAGATGCACTGACCAGCCTTATTGCATCCCCATCCATCTGACCTAATTGCATTTGTTTCCCATCTGGTCCCATGACTGTGCTAGGCCCTTGTGCATTGCAATGGTGAATCCTCAGGCCATGGATGATCACGTCCGTTGCCTAAACAAACAGCGTAAGTACTGCAAATCAAAATTACAGACCATGCATTGCGTATTCAATCACGAAAGTTGGCAACTAGAGAAAATTAATCTACCTTGTACACCAAGAAGCATCCGAAGCCTTCAATTCCAACATCAACACCGCGACCGTCAATGGCAGTATAGCTGCTAATAAGAAGAGGTTTCTCAAGTTTGATATCCATGTTCCTTTCGAAAGTGATCCAGACTTTGCCTGTGATCATGGTGGCTCCATGTCTTAACGTCCCTTGTTTGGGGTTCACAGGGTCATCACTAGGATCGGTGACTTTATACATTACAACATCTCTTCCAACATTGCCAGTCATTTTCCCTGCAAACCCTACAGAACAAGATGCCAGTTGTTGCCTGCTTCTTCGCCAATTCGGACTCCGTTTCCAACATTGATCTATGGCATTCATTTTGTTGGCAGCAATACAAGCCCTGGGGATGAAGGAAAGGATGGCAATAGAAACGACCACTACCACAAGGTGCCTTGAGACAACCATGATGATGTCTTAGATAAATTATGGGAGAGGGTTAGAGATTTGCAATGTAAGAGTTAAGGAATGGTGGAGGGTTTTTATAGAGGAGCTCAGCAATGGTGGCGTTGCAGTTTGTTCTGTTGGTTACAGTAGAATGCGGCAGTGATAACCAATTTTCTATTTTTGTTATTACAATTATAAGTGGGTGTTGTTTCCTAAAAATAGATAGATTACCATAAAATCTCCCATGATTTGTGTACTAATACAGTTGGTTTGGTTGTTGATGAGACCATTCCATAGATATAACTAACATTTATGAACATATACATATACATATATATATATATATATATATATATATATATATATATATATATATATTAAAAACAGAAGATAAACCTTACAAAATCTAAAAAAATGTAAATTAAATGAAATTCTAAATTTTTATCCAACTTTACTAATATTTTATGATTAAAAAACTGAGAAATATAATTAATTCTAATAAATATTCCATCCAAACTTATTTGAATTAAATCTTTAACCTCATGTTTTTGTCTAGATATTCTACATATAGTGATTTATTTATTTTGATAAATTATTAGGTTAATTTACATCTTTATCATTTCAATCACAATTGCACCATCGTCTCCACATTCCTCAAAAATCTTCAATCACGTAATATCTACCAATTTATTATTTTCTCTTAATATTTAATACTTTTATTTTATCAGTATTCCTTATTAATTAATGTTTGGAGCTTTTGAAAATAAACTCCGGAAAATAATTTCATATGGTTTCCTCCACTGTCTCATTTTTTTTTATATATATAACAATGCAATCCTGAAACAATATCTTCCATTAAATCTGATGCCATTTATTATTTCTCTAATATCTATTTGTATATCTAATTAAATTTATTTTTATTTTTAAAAATATCTTATATCTATAATCCTTGACGTTAAACCTAACCTACTTAGTTATGTGATAATAAATTTATATTTGAATATATGTTAAAACTTTCAAGTCCTATGGTTTTTTAGCTTACAAATTATGTATTTTTTTAAAAAAAAAAACTTACAAATTATGTGATTAATTTTAATGGACTTCTCCGAAATATATTCAAAATAATAAATTAAATACTTAATATATATTTAAAAATAAAATTTAGTTAATTTAATATTTGTTTTTTAAAAAATAGATTTAAAAGAGCCATTTTTTTATATATATAAAAAAGCATGAATTCAGTACGTAAAACATGCCGTTTTGCACGTAAACGACTTGTCATATTCGAAACATGAATCCATTTTTTATTTTATTATTATTATTATTATTATTATTATTATTTAAGGCAGTGAGCTTTCCTTTTTGCAAATATGAAATATCTCCCTCTCTTCTCTTTTGCAGCTGTGGCAATGGAGTCTGCATCTCTAAAGCATGTAATCTTTACAAGAAATCAGTACAGTATCTTCTCGAAGAATAAAAGAAAACACCACCCACTCATCTCAAAAACTCATGTTAGGAGAAGATTTGGCTTTGGCAGCGTCAAAAACTACAAAAAATCAGATTTTCAAGGTAGAAACTATGATGACTTACATGCTTAGTACATACATGGCCTTGCTTATAGTTATTTAGCAGTCCGTTCATGTGATGTGTGCTTCTTTTTCTGCTTGAATTAATGGGTTTTCTTTGTATTCTTCAAAAGATGCTAAATTTCTTGGATTTTTGCTGTTTCTTGAACCTGTGGACGGAAAAGGGACCATTTTGAATACAAAGATTGTATCTTTAATGTCTTCTGTTTTTGTTTTTTAACTTAATTCATGGAGATTAAGTGTTTATAGTATTCATATAGCTGAGTTGAAAGTCCATTGATTGATTTCAAATAAATTGGTGGAGAGATGGAGTTTTATGTTTGGAAGTCTATGATTTTGTTGTGGATGGCTATGTATCCTACTAGGGAGGTACTAGAAATGGTTTCAAAAATGCTGTAGTGGATAGCAAATTGATGCCTTTCTGCTTTCTGAAGTTGTTATTTAAGCACCCACGATTCGAAACTGAAGGTATTTTGTCCAGTTAGCACTATGAAATTTGCAGATGGAAATTATTGGTTGGGGTGCAAAAGTTTTTTTCTTCATCTGATTAGGAAAAATGACTGGTCCTTGGATTCATTATGTGATGTTAGTAGTTAACTTTTTTTTAAGCAGCTGCAGTAGTGTGAATGTGTGATGTTAATGAGCTTATGCTTGGGGTTTTTAGTATGATTAAGTGCTTGCTTTGTGTGCATATGCATGCAGCCTTGAATTACTTCCAAAGTCATGTTTTCAATCCTTGCCTCCTGTTGCTACTTTGATAGTTGCCTCTCGGAAAAACTAGGTTTCCCACTTGGAATTAAGATACAAACTTTGTTTGAAACATGCGCTATATGGTTCGGGGAAGTCCCAAAAAAAAAGGAGGGGCATATGTTCTAGAAATCAAACTCTGTATATCTCCCTAGGTACCATTTCGCTGTGAAATTGCATAGACATGGAATTGAAGAAATTGTTAATGAAAGACATTTGTTTATAATGCCTTGTACAATCCTTTCCATGTCTATTAACATAAAATTAAGTTGTGTTCATGATTGCTGAACTTGGCTAATAACTTCTAGTTTATAAGAGTAAAGAGTTTTCATTTCAGATTTTCAGGGCTATGCAAAACCTTTGCATCTTTTGCCAGCAACTGAAGTGAAAATTTGTACAGAAACCTCACAAGAAAAGCTTCTTACATCTATCAAAGGATCTCGGTCTTTGTTCAAGGTTAAGCTATGTACGAGTAATGTCTATGGATCAAGTCTGAGTGATCCTAATGCTGGAATACTCTTATGTTTGATAGACAGTAATGGTGACTCAGTATTGCACAGAATACCTGCGATTTCAGAGTCCAATTCTGCTAACTTGATGGACATGGTTGAGTCTGACACACTTCATTTCCAAAGAGGTTCAGTTGATGAATTCACCTTTGAGGGCCCCAAGATGGGGCGTATCGAATCTCTTTGGGTCAGTGTTGAATCAGGTAAGTCCGAGATGGTTGTGAAAAGCCTTAGGATTTGTAGTCTAGAATGTCTTTTCTACTCCATGACTCAGAATTGGGAACAATATACCATGGATGCTCAACCTAGACTTCTACCCACATTGTATCTGATATATGCTTGTCAACTCTCATAGTTAAATTGGCATCCAGTGCAAAACATCCTCATTTATATATCCCCGGGATATTAGTTAGGAGTAACTCATATAGTATTGATTAGGCTTGTCTTGAACATCATAGTAATGGTTTTCCTTTTCTTTATTTCACAAATTTCTAAGGTCAGGTCAGTGGAGATTAGATGGTGTGAGCCTGGCTGTCATCAGTGCTTCTCAAGCTTCCCCTGAAGAAATTGATGGACAGGAGATCCGGTATACTGGTTGGCAGTATGAGTTTGAAACTGATGATGTTTTGCTTGGGGAGGGAAGTGACATATCCATGGTGGAACTTAGATCTTGCCATGTATCTGATTTATCTGGGGTTGATCCATCCACATTGTTGAGTAAAAGCCCTTCCATGTCAACTTCCCCACCTGGCAGCAACGTTTCTAACGAGGAAAGCATGAGAGAATATGCAGACTTGAAGTTATCTTTGTTATCCTATGATGCAATGCTAATTTTTGTGGGTACAACAATAACAGGTTTCTCAGCTGGAGAAAATGCTGCTTTTGCTTTCTTTATCGGTGGAATTGGTGGCTTTTTATATTTGCTGCTGCTGCAAAGGTCTGTAGATGGATTACCAGCTTCATCAATTCCCAGCAATACCAGTGGGATCGATCGCCTAGTTGGAGGACTCAAGGGTCCAATATCAAGCTTGGCACTGGCTGTAGGGTTTACTTTTCTAGCAGTGAAGTATAGCTCCGGCGATGCTCCCTCAGTGTTAACTCCAAAAGAACTTCTGGCTGGAATGTTGGGGTTTCTTGCGTGTAAAGTAGCTGTATTATTGGCAGCATTTAAGCCTATGAAACTGGATTTCAAGGAAAATGAGTAATGTAGTTCATTTTCGTTTTGTATATAGTTGGAAACCTACAGTTCGTATAGAACCTAATAGGAAACACTGAAGTGTGTAAACATAGGAAATATTTGTTCTTGTTTATTCTTCTCATCTGAACGTAAATGATACAGAAGTTACTAAGAAAGGATGAACCGTTGGACTACAAACGTTTTTGCTGGTTAAATTTTGTGTTTAACCATTCTAGAAGAACACACGCATATAGTCCTAGCAAGCAGAGAGAGCGTATTATCTGACAGCCAGAGAGATTGAAATACGTTGTGTCGCGTACATTGTACTCACATTTCATGTTTGTTCACAACAAGCATTAACCTTATCTCTTTGCCTAACGATTAGAAAATAATTGAAGATAGGAAAAAATAAAGTACAGATGATTTGAGCTATTGATCAATGATAGACTTGTAGCTGGAAAGAGAGATTTGGGAGTTGTAAATTTTCTGTTGTTTCAGACGTAGTCAGTTAGCTAGCTAGTTTTATTCCTATTTGAACCAAACAGGCCTGAAAATAACCACATTATAAGAAAATCAAAGGCAGAAGACACCTATTGATAGGATTTTCTTTCTTCTGAGGAGCATATGTTACTCCAATGTCGAGTAAGAACATTACCAGACAGCACCAACTATTCCAAACATTCAGCAGTGGTACCAAAAGGTTTGAAATTACAGATCGATTCGCGATGAAAACAGGGCAGTTAGCTAAGGAGATCCCGAGGATAATTTTATATTATCCTCTGACAGCCAGTTGAGTATCTGCAATGTATCATTTAGAATAACACAAGGCTAATAATTAATTCACTTTGAAAGCCGCCTCGGAGTATTGCAGATTCAGCAACTGCTAGTGCTGCGAGAGTTTGTACAAGATGAAAGAAAGCAGTACATCATCCATCATAGCCTGTTTATCTAAAGATTTTAGTCTTTGCAACTGTTGGTGAAATGTAATAAATAGAGAGAGCTTAGAAACTATGTGACTTTAAAGAGAGAGAAAATCCCTATGAAGTTACATTTGCCTCCACTACCATTATTGTAGTTAATTGCCATTTGGATTCATGGCAAAAACATTTTCAAGAAGTTCAATTGATAGCAAACTAAGAACTCCTCTTCGAGCTTTTCAAAGAGATTTTTTTACGAATAAATTTATATTATTCTCTAATTTTTCTTTCAAAAATAAAAAAAGAAAAAGAAAAAATGGTTGAGCATATTAACCAACAAGTTATTACTTGGATGCATGGGCTATCGATGTCATTAAATCCTTAATTAATTAGCACAAGATTGAACTAGACTAATAATTGGAAAATAAAATAAAAAATCTTGTTAAATGAGAAATCTTTTCTTAAAGATCAAGTTTACAGGTTTTCATAGATTTCTTTAATGGATTTGTGTTCATGAAGTTCCTAGTTTGGTGAACTATTGCTTTCTTTAATCATTAAGTTGTCAACCGATTTATCTATGGCCAGCATCATTATGTCTCTGTTATCTATGAAAACCATTTTTAATTCTTTCTCTCTCACCTTCTCTTCAACTCTTAATAATCTTCCCAAATTTCATCTCTTAACATTCCACATGGAGATTTTTAAGAAGTTGAGCTGCCACGTTATATACAGAGTTGAAGGCATTGGAATACTTTGATCAGGAAGCAAATCGATGCATGAATGAAAGTGTTTGGTGTAGGAATTTTTTTGTATCTCTCTCAATTGATGCATTGAATTAACTAGTTTGAACTCCGAATGTAATTCTAAATCTATTCATGTAACTCTAAATGTATATTATAAAGTTATACGAGTATTAATATAATTAAATTTACTACATACAAATAGTAGTTCAACTAAAAAATAACTAAATAATTAAAAAAACTTAAATGTAAAGTAAACTAAAAAACTTAGAAAATAAATATTTACATTCATAGAGTGATTCATACTCTGATTACATCTACAAATTGAAACTCGGGGATAATGAAAAATGTTTTTGATATTTTTGGTTTATGAAATTGAAACTATAAATTTCTACTTATTACAAAGGAAATTGCAAGTTTACTTGACTATCATCTCTATAGTTATTGCCTATTATTCTATAACTACATAATTATTGTCTACAAGCTATCGTCTACTCATTATCAACCTATAATTACATGCCTACTTGATAAACAAGTTTTGAAGATCTTGTGAGTTTAATTGAACTACAATGCAGTTGTTGTTGTTCTTGGTTGTCTTGCCTATTTCTTTACATAGGAAAGTTGAAAATAATTCTCAGTAACTACTCACTCACCTTATTCACGATAACTTATAATAACTACTCATTCATCCTATTTAAGGTAACTACCGACTCATTTCTTATTTTAAAGATTTTGTACTATATAGACTCCTTATACCTTTAATTCACTATCCATGTTCAAGTCTGGTTTACAATTAAGTTTGACATGTTCTTCCCAATCTAAATTTCTTAATTCTTCAGTCAATTTTAGTGTATAACAGAAGGGAAACAATAGTCAGGTCTAGTTTGGAATGTTTTTATGCAATCTTTAGTATTTTGACTATAACTTTTGATCCGAATGTTAAAATACAGAGCTCTTTCATATGCCCAAGTCATGGATAGGTAACTATGCTTCTTAATCGTCATTTCAAACACACATTTCAATGTTTAAGCTTTTATTTTCCTAGTTTTGTAATTATTTTTTTTTGGAAAATATTTTAGACATTATTTCATTATAATTTTTATTTTTGTTTCGACATAAATTTCTTTGATTGACTAGTTTTAAATGGTATTTTTAATTACCTAGCTAATCAAAATTTGTCCTTATATAGATATATTTTCCAACCCTTGTGGGTTGTTTTTAGACATCAAGGGTTTTATTCAGAGTTTGTTTTTTGTACGTGATATTTTATAGCAGTGTTTAAGTGTAAGGTTTTATAATATTAGAGTTGTAATTTTTTTATGATTATTTGCTTCTATTTATTTTTTTAGTGTTTTTCTGTATTCATATAGAGGTTTTGTTAACGTTCCTCCTAACAATCTTCAATAGTACATTTGTTTGTCTTTTGCTTTTGTTTTTTAGGTATGTAAGATCATTTTTAATATACATATAATATAAATATTTTTTGTATGTTGCTTAGAAGATGAGTATAATTGATCATTTCTTGAATATATTTTTTTCCTAAGAATCTTTGGTAGTTTTCGATTCTATAACTGTTTGTTTTTTGTTTTTGTTTTTCGGGTGTGTGAGATAATATAATTTTTAATATTTATTCCTATGTTACTGGTCAAGAATCTAGTATACGGGTCGTGACATTAAGGTTCTTGCAGCCCTTCTACTCTTTCCTTCGTGTTTCACTTTTAATCCTAATTACCGATTTCAGGTCGAGTTAACTTTAAGTTAAGGACATACAAGTGCCCCCAATAACCTATTCTACTTTATGCAATTATCGAGAACATGTGGAGATTATTTGATTCATTAATATATGTATGACCTGCCAAAGATCAGATCTAGCCACATAATAGTTTTTAATTATTCCAGCTGTAACATATTGCTAGAGAGAGCAACTAGTTTGGCTAGTCAGCGCTTGAGTTATAGGTGGGGAGGGAGATCAGGGAGAAGAAGGTTGATCTTTCCTAAATTTTTCTGCTTTTTTGGAGGAGTTTTGTTCTTGTTTGATCCATAACATACCTGAAAATTGTTAGCTCTCTGAAGTTGTAAAATGTGGTCAACATTTTCAGTTTCTACGAACCCTTGCAATTATGGAGCAAATAATGCCAGATTCTTGCATTCAAAATCCTTTGTTACAAGAATAAGAGCTCAAGGGATTAGAGCCCACAAAAGCTCGAGCGGTGGTGCCATTCCTCGGCCATTGTTCAAAGAATTCATTCCTCGTACTGATCTTCGTGTGCATGAAATTGTCGACAGGCAGCCGCAGGCTAACAACTTAGCCAAGCAAGATGCCTGTAGAAGGGTAGAGATGAATCTGACATTACTTGAAGAAGCGTATAAAAGATGCAGAAACATCTGTGCAGAATATGCTCGGACGTATTATCTAGGTGGGTATAACATCCTGTTTCTGATAGGATGTAGCCCTTCACTTGCCTGTAGTTTATTCTGATGTGCTGCTATAGGGGTATTGCCATTCGTGACTGAATTTTGTCGCTCATAAGCCCTCTTTTGATGCAGCTTCTTTGCTGATGACAGAGGAGCGACAGAAAGCCATATGGGCAATTTATGGTGAGAGATCACTAACATCACTGAGTATGTAGATTAGCTGATTACTCTTTAATTCCACGTTCCTGATAACTTATTTTCAATCAGAATTGGTCTGTTTTTTCTGAGTCTTGAGGAATCGGGATGGTTCCAACTCAAGGCATACCAATGGACTAAATGATCATTTGTATTTAATCCTAAAGGCTAGACCTTTGATTACCTAGCTAAGAAATTAAAGATAATTCATCTTCTGTTAATTCTTACAACTTTTATATTCTCAAGTTGTTCTGCTTTAACTGATATGCTTATGCAGCTTGGGGCACTAGGATAGATGAAATGGTGGATGGCCCAAATGCTGTCTACATGGGCACTTCTTTTCTTGATAGGTGGGAGGAAAGACTGCAAGACATCTTCGACGGCCGCCCCTATGACATGCTTGATGCTGCACTTACTGATACAGTTTCCAATTTCTGTCTAGATATTAAGGTACCTGAAACATTTTCCCCTTTAGCCTGATTTCATTCCAATCTGTTCGTGCAAGAATCGTTCTTTTATTCCATGGCATGTGAAAAACAAAATACAGATTTTATGAAGATCCTTTCAGTTCTTAGCTTATTTATTTGCGTTAGTATTTTCCTTTGTTTCTTCCATTCACAGCCTTTCAAGGAGACGATCGAGGGTATGAGAATGGATACCTGGAAAAGTCGGTATAAGAACTTTCAAGAGCTCTACCTTTACTGCTACTACGTTGCTGGAACAGCTGGGATCATGACTGTTCCAGTAATGGGGATTGCGCCTGAATCTTATGTTTCTACTAAAAGCATTTATGATGCAGCAATTCATTTTGGTATTGCAAATCAACTCACAAACATTCTCAGAGATGTGGGGGAGGAGTAAGTTTTCAGTGCCTCAGTTTTGCAATTGCAACATGTTCTACTTGGTTTCAAGATTGTTCTTTTCCATTTTCCCTTCTCAGTGCATGGAGAGGGAGAATTTATCTTCCACAAGATGAGCTTGAACAATTTGGTCTATCCGACGAGGATGTTTTCGCAAGAAAGGTCACTGACAATTGGAGAGAGTTCATGAAAGAGCAGATTGCAAGGGCAAGATTCTATTACAACCTTGTAGAGCAAGGGATCTCGCGTCTTGACAAGGCTAGCCATTGGCCGGTATCTATCAACCTTCACACCATTGAAACACCAGCATAAATCGAAAACTTTTCACATCTTTGCTGATAGATTGATATTTTATTTGCAGCTATGGTCATCCTTGCTCTTATACCAAAACATCTTGGATGCAATTGAAGATAATGATTACGATAACCTCACAAAGCGAGCTTCTGTTGGAAAGACTAAGAAACTTATCATATTGTCTCATGCATACAAAAAAGCTCAATCAGTTCCAAGCTCAATATTTCACTAAGATTGCGTTTGGTTGGTGTTTCAAAACCGAAGAGACAAGATACAAAAGAGATAGGAACAAAACCATGAAAGAAATTTGCCTCAAGAACATACTAGCTCTCTCTGTCTTAATTGTTTCCATCTCTTTTGTCTAATCAAAGCTATCTAAAAGAAGGTTCTTGTAGCAGTTAGCATAGAGAAGTGAAGCGTGGTTAAGTTATACCAAGTGAAGTTCGTGTCTGATGCATCACCTCTTCGAGATGTGAATGCTTGTTACATAGATTGGCATTTGAGACTCATTATAAACAAGGATTTGAATGGAAAAGTGAACTTCATGTAGACTTTCAGCATAAAATCTTGTTTTGTTCATTATCCAAGAAATTGCCCTTGCATGACACGTCTCAGTCTTCAACTAGAAAATCAAGAAAATTGATTTGTTTTACCTCTAGAGTAGGGAATTTGAGTTCATTTCTCAAAATTTGTCTTACTTCCTTTACGTTCATAGACAGTGCAATTGTAGAACTTAGACAAGCAATGTACACAAACAGAAGCCAGAACCAGGACAGCAACCCTGTTATATATGTTCTAATGACGAAAGTGGATATATACCATAGTTGTCTGGCCTAGGGCCTGAGGTCTGACTGGAGAAAGGAGCTAGCTTATTGGATCACTAGGTTAATCCGGATCTATTAATTGTTTTTATCCAAAAACAGCATTGTTTCATATTATTTTAAACAAAATCCTTGGTTTTTAATTAGTTGGGTAAATCATGATGTTCGTTTTGGGTAATTAAACTCATCAAATCACTTGGATTTGATCAAATCAATATTAAAATAGATTTAAATTAAAACTCAAGCTACATCTGAAAAGAATGAAGAGAAAGATTGAATTTGCAGAAGTATTTGTTATTGATATTGAATCATATACTTATACAGAAAGAGGCTGCAACCGATGCCTACAAGTCAGGAATCAGTTGTTGCTTTGTAGCCTAAGCTGCGACATGTTAGGAATTACAAATGAAAAGTAAATAAATACATATCTTCTATTTTATACAACTCTGCTATTCTATATATGAGAATATTTTATTTCCTAACACTCCCCCTCAAGTTGGAGAGTGAATATCCTGCACTCCTAACTTGCTAACCATAGGAACAAAAATCTTTTTTCCCAAGGGCTTAGTCAATACATCCGCTAGTTGATGTGCAGAGTCAACATGTTTTGTAGTGATAGAACCATCTTGAATCTTGTCTCGGATGTAATGGCAATCCATTTCAATGTGCCTAGTTCTCTCATGAAAAACTGGATTAGCTGCAATGTGTAACGCAGCTTTATTGTCGCAATACAATAAGGCAGATTCATGGTGTGAAATTCCCAAGTCTTTCAGTAGACATCGCAACCATGTTAACTCACAGCAGGCTCCTGTCATTGCTCGGTATTCTGCTTCAGCAGAAGAAAGCGAAACCGTTTTCTGCCGCTTCGACCTCCAGGATATTGGTGAAGGTCCAAGAAAAACACAATAGCCCGTTGTAGATCTCCTAGTGAGTGGACATCCTGCCCAATCTGAGTCACAATAAGCTCTCAACCTCAAGTCACTCTTGGAAGAGAAAAATAGCCCTCGGCCGGGTGCTCCTTTTAGGTATCGAACAACTCGAAGGGCTGCCTCTATATGAAGTTTTTGGGGTTGCTGCATAAATCTACTCAAGACATGTACAGCATACGTTATGTCTGGTCTAGATACAGTCAAATAAATTAACCGGCCCACCAATCTTCTATACCGGTTTGTATCCTTGAGTAGGGTGCCCTTGTCTGATAATTTTAAGCCTCGTTCCATAGGAGTATTAATAGGAGCAGCACCTGACAAACCTGCATCCTCAATGACTTCCAGTGCATATTTACGTTGTGAAATAAAAATTCCATTCTTTGAATTAGACACCTCAATTTCAAGAAAGTATTTTAAGTCACCAAGATCTTTGATATGAAAATGTTTATGCAGGAATTGTTTAGTTGCAACAATATTATCCGGATCATTTCCAGTGATCAATATATCATCAACATATATCAAGAGGACAGTAAAAGACATACCCTGCTTCCTGGTGAATAGAGAATAATCTGCTCTTGATTGTATAAAACCAGCAGAATGTATAGCTTCGGAAAATTTGGCAAACCACTGGCGGGATGCCTGCTTTAAACCGTAAAGTGATTTGTGGAGCGACAAACTAGATGATCCTCCCCCTGGCGTCGAAGACCTGGTGGCAGAGACATGTATATTTCCTCAGCTAAGTCACCGTGAAGGAAAGCGTTGTGGACATCCATCTGGTGCAGGGACCAGCCGTGAGCTGCTGTTAAGGCAAGTAAACAACGGACAGAGATTATTTTGGCAGTAGGAGAAAATATATCATGATAGTCGACTCCTTCCATTTGAGTGAAACCTTGAGCGACTAAACGAGCTTTGTACCGCTCGACAGAACCATCCGAATGGTGTTTAACTTTGTAGACCCATTTGCAGCCAATCGGTGTCTTGCTTGATGGCAGTGGTGTGAGAGACCAAGTTCCATTAGCTTGAAGAGCATGCAGTTCAGTGCGCATGGCTTCCTGCCACTCAGGATGAACAATAGCCTTTGCATAAGACTTAGGCTCTAGAAGGGTGCTGAGCTGAGCAACATAAGCATGATATGCAAGAGTATAACGATGATATGAGACAAAGTTTGCTATGGGATAGCGCGTACCTTTTGTTGGACCTGGCAGTAAAGTGGCTGATTGGTGGGAGTAAATATTGGAGCAGACAAAATCTTTGAGTTTGGCTGGTGGAGCAGAATGGCAACTGGAGCGACGAAGTTGACTGGGTTCGGGTGGTGGTGGATTTTCAATAGCAACGGGTGGTGGCAATGGAGATGGGGCAGCTGTGGGGATGGGGTCAGAGGGTCTGGGGCGACGTGTATAGGTGCGAAGGATGGGTGGAGGTTGGGTTGATGAGGGACGTGAATGGGGATAGGCAGGTGGTGGAGAACATGAAGGTGCAGGGATTGGAATAGGAGGAAAATTGTGTGGACTAGAATAAAGAGAAGTTGTGGTAGGAGTTAGAAGAGGAATATGACCAAATTCAATGGGTGGAGTTGGAACAAAACCGGGTTTGACCGTGGCATAAGGAAAAATATTTTCATGAAATCGCACATCGCGACTAGTGAATATTTTTTTGGAAGATATATCATATAGTTTATATGCCTTTTGACCAATAGGATAACCAATAAAAATTGAGGGCATTGAGCGAAAATCAAATTTGTGAGAAGGGTGTACATTGGTAGCATAAGCTAAGCAACCGAAAACCCGAATATGAGAAAAAGAAGGCGGTTTGGAATAGAGAAGCTCAAATGGAGTTTTGAAGGAAAGCACTGAGGAAGGAAGTCGATTGATGAGGTAGACAGCAGTAAGAGCACATTCTCCCCAAAATTAGGCTAGGAGTTGAGCTTGAAATTTTAAAGCTCGAGCTACTTGTAAAATATGACGATGTTTGCGTTCCACAACTCCATTTTGTTGAGGTGTGTAAACACAGGAATGCTAAAAAATAACACTGTTATCTTGAAAAAAGGAACGAAGTGATATAAATTCACCACCGTTATCACTTGGAAAAATTTTAATTGAAGATTCAAATTGTGTGAGAACATAACTGAAAAAGCGTTTTATAAGAGATTGAGCTTCATTTTTGTGTCGCATCAAAAATATCCATGTGAAACAGGTATAATCATCAACGATAGTAAGAAAATAATAAGCACCAGAAATGGAAGGGTGTCGATAATGACCCCAAATGTCACAATGAATTATTTCAAAAGGTTTTATAGATGAAATGACACTAGAAGTGAAAGGCAAGCAACTTTGCTTAGCCAAAGGACAAATAGGACAAACATGATTGGATTGAACAGAAAAATTTAAAAATTCTTGGGCAATGAAACTCAAACGATGAGGTGAGATGTGGCCTAAGCGCTTATGCCAGAGATCGGTGGATGAGATGGTTAGGTTGCAGGCTGGTTAATGTAATGGTGAGGTAGGTTGTACCACAGATTTCTTCGTCGCTATTGCCACCAAGTAGTAAAGTCCATCACATTGTTTACCCAAACCAATCATCCTCCTCGTAGCTAGATTCTGTAAAATACACCAATAAAGGAAAAAGGTTACCGAACAATTCAAACCTCTTGGTAAACGACTGACTGACATCAAGTCAACTTTAAATGTTGGTACACACAGCACATCATGCAAATAATAAGTGGAATTCAGAGGCAATGATCCCTTTGTAACAATATTGGTTGTTTCCCCGCTAGGCAGTAAAACAGGAGGCAATGAGCAATTATTATCTTGTTGAAAAAATGACTGAGATGATGAAGAAATATGATATGTTGCCCCGTTGTCAATAATCCAACTACGTGAAGCAATTTTAGGCAAACCTGGTTTTGTCACGGCATGTGCTTGAGAACTGGATTCGGCACCTTTATCATTAAGAAGAGATAAAAGCTGCTTCAATTGGGTCTCCGAAATGCCAACAACAGACTTGCCATTTTCTTTAACAAAACTTTTTGACACATGGTTTGCTGCAGATCTATTGTTGTGGTTGAATCGTCTGGCTGAATTGTTCTTTGCCTTGGGGTGCCCTGCTGGATATCCATGAAGCTCATAATAGGTTTGGACCTAATGTCCCGGTTCTCCACAGTGGGAACATTGAGATCGTCCTCGTCTAGATCCAAACCTGCGTCTGTCCTGTTCAAATCGGCGTCCACTATCTTGCTGTTTAAATCTGCGCCCGCCATTGATATTATCTGTCAATCTGTCTTGCGATCTAAAAGAATGGTAGGAACGCTCACCTTTGTCATTAAATCTACTGTTAATGCTTTGAACCACCATGGCTGCACTGTTAACCGAATCATTGATGGTGTGTGTTAAACTCAGAAGGCGTTGCTTTTCTTCTTGAGAAACAAAGGAATAAGCTTGCCGAACCGAAGGAAGAGGATTCATCAAGAGAACTTGTCCACGAACAGCACTGTAAGACTCATTTAACCCCATCAAAAATTGCATTAATCTTTGTTGATCCTGTTGCGTCCCATGTATTGACTCACTATAGGAGGCCAGCTCATCCCACAGTCCCTTCAATCTTGTGTAATACACTGAAACAGATAATTGTTCGTGCCTAAAACAAGCGATATCTCGCTGGATTTCAAATATATGGGGTGCATTGCTTTGAGAAAATCGGTCATGAAGATCTTCCCAAACTTCATGAGCAGTAGAATAGTATATCACGCTATCTGATATTTCTGGATTGAGAGTGTTAATAATCCATGAATGGACCATATCATTGCATCTAGACCAAGCCGCATAACCTTCAGGATCAGTTTCTTCTGAAGGGGCTTTGATTGAGCCATTAACAAAACTGAGCTTGTTTTTGGAATTCAACGCCAGGGTCATAGCCCTTTTCCAAGTAGAATAGTTTTCTCCATTCAAGGGTTTGGAAATCAAAACCAAACCTGGATGATCTGAATGGTGAGTGAAATAGGGATTTGACAGATTCCCTCTTGAAAAATCTGTATGAGCTTCTAGATTTGATGACATTTCATTGTTGGTCATGGTGACTGAGAAAAAAAAAGCTAGGCTAGAGATTTAATTGCAGTGATGAATCGGGATTTTTAAGCCAGCTCTGATACCATGAAAAAAATGAAGAGAAAGATTGAATTTGCAGAAGAATTTGTTATTGATACTGAATCATATACTTATACAGAAGGAGGCTGCAACTAATGCCTACAAGTCAGGAATCAGTTGCTGCTTTGTAGCCTAAGCTGCGACATGTTAGGAATTACAAATGGAAAGTAAATAAATACATATCTTCTATTTTATACAACTCTGCTATTCTATATACGAGAGCTTCGAATCTTGAGTTTGCTTGGTCACCTAGCCAAGGAGGGTTAGGTTTTACCGCTCGTAACTCGTGTAACACTTTTGTTTGTTAAGTTGTTATACAAGAAATTTAATGGGAGGAAACAAATTAATTATAATTAATAAGCAATAAACTATAAACTATAAACTATATAAAAAAATCAAATAAGACATCATCATGAAAGCAAGGGGATAGAAGAGAAATATGTGCAGTATGTCCACATGATAACCTTGGAAAAGAATAGTGGTTCTGTTGCATCATGTGTAAACTAAGATATAATTTTTTTAAAATTGCTTGGATTAGCAAGGCTTTTTAAGATAGTGTTTAATTATTTATTTTGAAAGGGAGATGAAAATAGTGGAGGTAGAAGAAATATGTTCCTCTGTTTTTTTTTTTTTAAAATAATAAAAATTCAGTCTTAAACTATATAAAAAATTGATTTGTTTTTATATTTCTATCTCAACTTTAAATTCCTTCAACCAAACACTTCTGTGTCCTAATAAGTTTATGTATAATTGCTCTCATGTATGCCATTTACTTTAATTTATTATAGTGGTGAAAACCAAATGAATTTTTTAATATTTTAGGCTTAGAGCAAATTACTTTCACTATTTTTTTTTATCTTATTAAAGAAAATTATTTGGTTTGGCATGAGGTGAAACCAATTGAAATATCTAGTGAAATCAATCATTATTTTTTCTTCTTTTGGCTCAATACTAAGAAAATTAAACGGTCTCTATATAGCCATCTGGCATTGTATTTCACTGTCCCAGAGATGATCATTCTTCTGGTCACACTCTGTCTTTCACTTCGGCTTTTACCTAATAAATTTCCCTTCTGGTTTTGGCAAGCATGGTGAGATCGCATTGGATTCTTAGTGACTTTTCTCAAATTACTATGCTGGCTCGGTTTAGCCATTGCAAAAATGGCCTCCATGTCTCAACCTAAGCTGCATCACATCAATACACAGTCAATAAACTGCCAATAAGTAGCTCCAAACAGCAGCTTTCATCCTCGAAGATGGATTGAGTCCTGATGTTAAGATGTTCAAAATGTGTTGTCTTAGCTCCATGTATCATGGAAGACTAAACCAACTGTCCATGCATCATGGCCTTCACAAGGGGAAAATTAAGGTTGTGTTATTAAGGTTGCTATTGGACAAAATCTAGCATCTTGGTAAAACATAATATACTCTAGCACCAAATCTAGGTGTTTATGTCTTTGCTGAAAATTAAAAACTATTAAGTTGTAGCAAGATTTTGTAATGCAAATTATTGTCATCGATAAGAGCAAGCCATTTAATTAATCCTCCATTTTGGACGTAAGAGGTTCCAATTTTTTTATCGCATGTTCTTATTTATGCACAATGGAAGAAGCATACAGAAACAACAACCTTCAGAAGAAGAAGAAGAAGAATCTAGTAAGCTTAAATTACTAGGGGGGCATTTGCATGAAGCCCTCATCAATGTCCTTTTCATATAGAGATTGAAAGGGATAGAAATGGAGGGAGAGATACAGCTGTTTACTTGACTTGATATTGCTAGAGGGTGCAAAATATTTGAGATATTCAATCCTTCATTAAGTTCTTAGGTACATTTTCTGATATTTTGAAGGGAGTTGTCGATCATTTTAGAGTGATCTGATCATTCTTCAGGAGCCTGTTCATACCTGGATAGAGCTTGTTAAAAGTCGCCAGATGTGTTCTACATTCTCTTTCGGCTAATTAAGCCTTGCGCTGGGGCACATATTGGCAAATTCCTGCATTCAAAATCCTTAGTTACAAGAGCAAAAGCTGAAGTGATCACAGCTCCAAAGAGATCGAGTGGACATGCTTTTCCTCAGCTATTAAAACAAGGAATTCCTCATACTGATCTTCAAGTACATAAAATTGTTGAGAGGCAGTCTCAAGCTAACATCTTGGGCAAGCAAGATACGTGTAGAAAGTCAGAGTTCCATCCCATGTTTCTTGAAGAAGCCTATGGAAGGTGCAGAAACATTCGCCGAATATGGCAAGACATTCTATCTAGGTAACATCCATAAATATTTCTAATTTTTCACTAGTTGTATATATAGTCCTAGAACACATGATTCAAGGATTACTAGATGATAACAGAACTATCACGTCGTTTGAATCCATGCTGGATTGCTTACCAGTCCCTATTAGAATAGGTTTCCAAACTGTTTTATGATTTATCACAAGATTTAATTTGCCTCTATATCTTAACACAAATTGGGTAGCAAAAGATTGATGTCCATTCTCTCTGGATGCAGGAACTCTGCTGATGACAGAGGAGCGACAGAAAGCCATATGGGCAATTTATGGTAAGAGATTAAAGTCCAGAATACATAAATTTGCAAGAAAATTAAGATAATGCAATACACACATAGAATTATGAGTACGAAGAATTCATCAAGTTTCTAATCCTTGAAAAGTCGGATCATATCCTGGTGAATAACTTCGACACATTCCACAAAAAAATATTCCGAAAGAAGCAATTCGATGGATCCTAACGCTTGCACTAGAGATGCATTAAGCAATGAGATTTACCTAAGAAGTAAACTGTTATGACTTCAAATTATTTTTAACTGGAATGTTTTCTGCAGTATGGTGCAGGAGGACAGACGAACTGGTCGATGGCCCTAATGCGGTGCACATGAGCACTGCTGTTCTTGATAGGTGGGAAGAGAGGCTGCAAGACATCTTTGATGGATTCCCCTATGACATGCTCGACGCTGCACTTACCGATACGATTTCCAAGTTTTCTTTAGACATTAAGGTACTTGGAATATTTAGTAGCTGAATTAATTTCTATTTTTGTGTATGTTCTCAATCTGATGATAGAATCTTTTATTATCTCACAGCCTTTTAGGGACATGATTGAAGGTATGAGAATGGATACTAGAAAATTTCGCTATGATAATTTTCAAGAGCTCTATATGTATTGCTACTACGTTGCGGGCACAGTCGGCCATGTGAGTGTTCCAGTGATGGGAATTGCAGCAGAATCTTCGGTTTCTGCTCCAAGTATTTATAATGCAGCGCTGTACTTGGATATTGGAAATCAACTGACAAACATTCTTAGATATGTTGGAGAGGAGTAAGTCTTTTCCAAACACCTTCCATTCAGTTTCCTCATTTGAATCTCTTAACTTAGTTCAGTCCTTTTTTCTTTCAGTGCTTTGAGAGGGAGAGTTTATCTTCCACAAGATGAGCTTGCACAGTTTGGTCTATGCGACAAGGATGTTTTCGCAAGAAAGGTCACTGATGGATGGAGAGAGTTAGTGAAGGAGCAGATAACAAGGGCAAGATTCTATTTCAACCTTGCAGAAGAGGGGGCTTCACAGCTCGAAAAAGCTAGCCGATGGCCGGTGTGTATTGGAAATTATCCTTTCACCTCTTGAAAAACATCCAAATCTAACCTATATTGTACATGATGATTATTCGTATGTTGACAGATTGGTCTGTGATTTGTTGCAGGTATGGTCATCCTTGCTGATATACAGAAAAATCTTGGATGCAATTGAGGATAATGACTATGATAACTTCACAAAACGAGCTTTTGTTGGAAGAACTAAGAAACTTCTCACATTGCCCCTAGCATACTCCAAAGCTCAACCGCTGCCTAGCTTGATCTTTCAGTAAATCAAGATTTTGTGAGCGGCCCTAGTGTGTGGAGGAGTGGAGTAAATAGTGAAACAAGGTTGTGTTTGTGTATCATGGAGGAAGTCTTCGAAGCATGAATGTCTATAAGATTCATTACACATTTCTCAATCAAACATGTTTATCCCGTAAAACTCGTGATCCAAAGCATAAACTCGCGATAACCCATGGAATTCAAAATCAAAACAAAATAGAAAAATCAATTTTAATTAACCAAATATTAAAAGCCTAAAATGATTAGAAAAACACATTTAATTAAAAAAAAATCCAAAAAAATAACTCAAGCAAACCTAAAACAATGGCATGTGTTTATGTTGTGGCCCGGATCAAATTGTTTTTAACATAAAAAAAGATGTTCAACTGATGCTAAAGTTTTTAGAGAAGAAAGCATGGTCCGAGACTCAAGTTATTGACCGGACCGGATGTATTTAACTATAATAATATGATTAAGAAATTAATAAAGAATTGTAAATAAAAAGACATGAGATAACCTAGTTAATTTTAAAATTAATGAAAAATCGTATAGAAACCAAGAAAAAAAAGGAAGCCCAATCTCCAAATAATCAACTATTTAAGGATGAAAAAAACAAATGATCTTAAAAAATAAAAATAAAATAAAAACAAATGATTATTTGCCACACACTAGGCCGCAGATATAATGTTTTTTTCTAACCTAAAAAAATGTTAAAAAATGTAAAGATGGTGACATAATTGACTATATGTTCTTTTAAAAACAAATATTAAGCAATTAATTTAATTTAATTTAAAAAATTATTTTAAAAGAAGCAAAATTCAACAAAGGAAAAAAATAAAAATACTCAAGATAACTCGAGTCATTTTTAAAATCAATTAAAAATTCTATATAAAAATAAATAAAATACAATTACGAAACTTAATGTTCAATTAAATAATGCTAAATGATGAAACTAGAAAACATCAGTTAAAAAAACAAAAAAAAACAAATGAACTCAGATAAATCTCTTAAACCTATGTTAATCTCTCAAATTTACAACCCATTAAATTCTAGATTTGTGGTCAATCAAAAAGCTCAATTTAATGTTGAGAAATGATATAAAAGAAGTTCAAAACTTATCAACGTTAAAAAATAGCAATCAAAATAATAAATATAAAATATGATATGTAAATATAATGAAGGAGGATGAAATTATAAAAAAAAATTATTTTTAAAAGCTATCCTAGATAAAATAAATAGAAATAAAAAAAATAGCAACCAAATCTGAAATAAAAAAAATAATGGAGAATGAAATAAAAAATTCAATTTTATAAATTAATCTAAATAAATAAATAAATAGAAATTAAAAAAACAAGGACCAAATCCGAAAAAAAATAAATAAATTGAAGGGTTCTTGTGAAATGTTGCAAGGCCAGGTATAGAAACCAAGGAAAAGAGAGAAAGGACGGGGAAAAAAGAAAGCCAACCGCTGGGAATTCCACTGCATATGCCTCATAAGAAGATTTTGCTCCATCATTATGAATCAAAAAACATCAAAAAAGCTGGTTTTTCTCCATCACGAGTCACCGTATATGCCACTCAAAGATTATAAGGTAGCTTACTCATTGAGCGTGCTACGCATATGCCATCAGCCTTTTTTATTTTGTATTAAGTAAATCACCAAATCATCTCCAAGACCACATGATTATTGAAAAAAAAAAAAAAGTCAAGCCTAAGTTTTTTTGCTTGCAATGGCAATAGAGTAATTACAATGTTAATGGTAAAAAAAAATCAAAAAGGCTACTAGACCATTTTTTTTTTCTTTTAATGGTAACCAAGTAATTTAACTTTAAAAAATATTATGAGAAAACCAAATTACCCCTAAACAATTATAGAATGACAAGTGGATCCCATGTGAAAAGATTCTTTTACCCTTATTGGTTTTTAAGTGAAGTGCAAAAACATTATCTTGCTATTACAATTCATGTAAAACATGACATGTATATTGTTTTTATTTTTGTAAAATGATGTGGTGTGATATGTATTTTATTTTAGTTATAAATTTAAAAATATTTAATTAATCAACACACACCGGATGAATCACACTGAAAACTCTCTTGAAATCTTAATTAAAAAAGAACTATAGTTATTAGTTTTTTAAATTTTATTTTTCAAATTATAACAGTAAAAACTATTTGAGAACCACGTTACTTAGAGAGAAAAAAGGCCCACCTAAACAAAATGGCGACCCATCGCCTTGCAAGAGACTTGCATCCTTCCATATTTGAAGGGAATCATCTTCTAAATCTCATAAAATGAACACTCGTACCCAAATAGAATTTGGTTCTAAAGAAAAAGGGAAAAGATGACTTGTACGCAAGCGCTGCACCTTTAAGTCTCTTTTAGGGTTTTTGGTCTTTATCAGAGTCACCTTCAAGCCTTTCCATTGTTGGAACTTGGAAGTATCTGAAAACAGATATGCTTTCATGGTTGACGTCCTTGAAAAACATTCCAAGCTCCGTGAGTAAGCGGGCAATTTGAAAATGACATGACCATTGCAGAACGATTCCGGAAGAAGAATCAATAGGTGCTATTTGCCTGAAGGTGATGCCTCAACACTGTCAACCTAACTGTTGTTATCACAAAGGCAGTGACAATCTCTTCCACATACCAATTTCATTTGTTCATCCACACACCATAAATGGCATATATACCGTCCACTCACAAACCAACAATCTCTCATCCATCAACAATCCAAAATATCAAACAGAACAGCAACTTCAGCTCTCCACAAAACCATTCAGGGGTGGGAGCCAGTTGACAGAGACAATTCCAGATCAATGTTTGAACTTCCTGAACTGAAATCTATTGCTTCCTTTCTGTTTTCAATAGAAGACAACAATTTACAAAAACTAGCACCGTTGAGTCGTTGACATTATCAATATTAGAGTGGATAGTAGGAGTTTGTTCAATGCAATTCTGCCAGAAAATTGCAACTGAATCCTGTAATGAACTGTCATGGGGAATGAGGGGTTTAGACCAATTCCAGGCTCGACTATCGGATGCAAAGTGCAACTGAAAATTATCTAGAGATGTTAAGGAGGCACCTACTGGAAAACACTTAATTAGAACTACGTGAATGAAGATAAAATATAAAAAGCACCCATTATAAGTCAACTCATTGTCTCTCTACACATCCCCAACCCTGAAACAACCATATCCTTCTACAAAAGGGAAAAAAAAGGAATAAGAGAACAAAATAAAAATCAAGGAATAAAAAGAAGCCACATTGTTTGCTGGAAATGGTACATTTGCGGCTATTCTGTTGCAGCTCCATTGCTCCTTATGGAAACTCAAGCATAATCAGCAAACCAATTGAATCAAGGAAGCCCCACTTGCCCATTATACATGCTTTCTTGCCACCTGCCAACATAGCGAATTTATACTTGGAAATAGCCCTCAATAAGTAAACCAGCCAGGAAGCGCTCGCTAGGAGGATTCAGCATCTCATAACCAGCTTGAATCATAGGAAGTAATCAGGTGTTCTCCGGGTCACATCTGGCTCACCCCTCCTTGGAGCAGGCTCAAACTGCAAACATGATAGATTTTTGACAATTTTCAGGATATAATTTTGCACCTAGTGTGTGTTATGATTCCTGTAGAGTCCTCTAGCATCATAAACCAACCTGAATGAATGTGTGGCCCTTGCAGTCATCAACTTCCAAGATAGATGCCATGTTTCCACAGCGATAGCAATAATTGGGTGCACTGAAGATTGTGACCACCTTTTGTTCCTGTCACAAGAAAACAAGCACAATCAACCACATGAAATTTGCAAAATGAAGCAAGAGATTTGCCAAGAGGGAAAAAAAAAGAAGCATCAAGGGGAAGTAGTTACGTGGCCCCAGTTATACCCCTCCATGACCAGCTGGTGAGCTCTTGCAATCAGCTTTAAGTTGTTTGTATGATTAAATTGCTCAGATATGTCCTACAGAAACAAAAGAAGCAGGCTAAGAAAAAACCTGTTTGTTCTGCTAAAAATTACAAACGCAAGAGAAAAGGAGGAATATGGGGGCTATATTACTTGACCGAATGTATATCCAGCACCCCTAGGTGAGATACCCCAACCACAACGATCATCAGGGTCAGACCACAACAGATCACACATGGGACCCTCGTGGGGAACTTCTTGAACACGGTCAAAATTACGAATGTTATCGAGGGTTTCAATGGAGGGTGACAATCCACCATGGAGGCAAAATATTTCTGACTCAACCTTCAAAAGAGGAGAAAAACAGCATCTCCATATTAAATGCCCAAACTGATAGGTACTATGGCACATCCACAAAGGTAATGTAAATTTCGTATTCTTTCTTCAATTATATTGGTGGTAAAAAAAATCTGTTAACTCAGTATTTTTTTTCCCCCAGCACTCACCAATGCTGTAAGTGGAAAATAATCAAACAAGTCTGTAAAGATCTTCCAAACATTAGCATTGCCGTACCTGCAAATAAACACCAGGGATACTTATTCTTCCTGTACATACCTGTGTCAAAACAATTCTATACAACTATTTGAATAACAGTGCGCGAGATATAAAGTTAGTTGAAATAAGATGGGATGTACAATTCTTCCTGTAATTGGAAGTCTATTTTATTACTGGTAAAACATCCTACAGCTATTATCAAGTACACTTCCTTTCAATTTCAAAAGTTCTTGGGGTTAAGATAGACATAGCTACTGCACTTTGGTGGGTTCATCCGAGGTAACAGATTTTTTTTCCAGAAATTATATTGTTTAAATTGCACAAAGAACTCTACTTTTCTTCGTAACAACCTATATTCATGCATCTCAGACATGTTACAAATAATGTAGTAGTCGTCCAAGCTAAAAACAAAGAAATCCATCCACAAAAAACCTAACGTGCTAGCATGCAACTTGATTGCTATGCTTTTATCCTCTCTTTTTTCGTTATTTTTTTTTTGTTATAGATTTTCATTTCCACAAGCAGACCCAATTCTCCATCCATGTCACTCATTAAATCACATCCAACTTGAAAGTAATATTTATGTTTATGCATAATATACACGAGAAACATTAAGAGAGAACTACAAATCAAGGGCTGTAGGATTACAAACTAACTTAAAGATGTATTTCCATTAGAATAAGGATTCAGAAGAACTCACTTCCGTAGGCATTCATCATAGAAACCATAAACTTGAGTAATCTGAAATAGGGAATAAACATCCACGATCAGCCCAAATGATTTCATGATGAAAAGATAGCTAAGATAAGGCATTAAAGCATTGAAATCATAACTAGTCAACCTAGGATAAAACAATTTATAGCATCAATTGGCAAAAATACATTTGGAAGCATACCTGACGACTTTCGTGATTTCCCCTTAGAATTGTAATCCGTTGAGGATACCGCACTTTCAAGGCAACCAGGAGCTGGAAAAAAAATTCAGTACGCAGTAAGAAGTTAAGACCCTCAACCAAACTGATGTCGAAATTTATCAAAATTTATGTATAGCTAAGAGAATGTTACTAGTGTTTTGTTTAGCAAAGCTTAATTGAAATTTTTCCCAATTCAAACCAGAAGACCTTGGCATAAATATGGTACAACCTTATATAATGGCACAGTTACATAAAAGGAGAAGAGAGAAGACACTGAAGTTGAAATGCATGGGGAAAAATAAAAGGATGGAAATGCTTACTGTTACAGTTTCCACTGAATAATAGCCACGGTCAACATAATCTCCCATGAACAAATAATTTGTATCTGGACACTATAACAAATAAAAAGGTACAAGTGAATAATAGCATACTAGGCAGGCACAACAGGAGTGGTGGAAGCTTAATACCTAAGATGATGGCATGATAAAGAAACAGAAATTAAAAACAATAAGAAGCAAAAGGAATGGAGGAGAGCTAGAAAAGTAATTGAAATAAGAGCACAATCAGTGATAGAAAGTGAAGTAAAGTGATTCAATTCTATTATCCTTAACAAAAAAACACATTAGAGATCATGACCATTACAACAACTACAAGAAGAAAAAAAGATAGGAGATAACAATTGGAATCCCCATGTCCACGAATGTTACTGCACAAAATTGCTCAATCAGAAACTTACCTTCCCGCCAATGCGAAAAAGCTCAGCTAGATCATGAAATTGACCATGAATATCACCACAGATTGTAACAGGGCTTTTAACAGGCTGCATATTATACAGACAAAGAAAGTTAATTACAAGTCAGTGAATTTAAGATACCTAATAAGCTCAAAGCTTGCATTTAAGAATAGATAGCAAAAGATAGATGCTAAACTGCAACATAAAAATGGCATATAAAAAATTGCAGAACTTATGCTCTTATAACAGAACAAATCAACATAAACGAGTAGAGTACCTGAACGTTACTTTCATCCATCAATATCTCCTTAGCTTTCTCACATAATGCCCTTACCTGAATCATAAAAACATTTTCATTGAAAACAACATCCCCAGGAGTAATTTGCCACTTCAGACAAAGGAAATTGTGCGGCACAATGATGATTTGATGAAAGATTGTTCACTTTATTTCACATGAAAAGAGGGAGGAAAGTGAGGTTATCGGATGGGGTGACATCAGGATAAGGAACCATCATTGAAGATGAAAGTCATGTAAGAAAAGCTACCTCAACCAAGTACAGAAAATAGGCAATGAGAAAAGAGAGAAGACCTTGGGAAACCACCATCATACTCCTTAATAATTAGGAGTCGTCATACCCCCCCTCCATCCTCACAATCAACCCCAATCCCCTTCTACTAACAAAAGGCAAGAGAGAATAGAAAATCACTGTCCCATCTACGATCCTTCAGCTATCAAAAAGGTAACCCAGTCAGCAACACCCTTAGACAGTGATTAGTCTCTTCAGAATTACCAGACTAGTTATCAAGTGAAAGCGTGCCATCATCATTTAGTTGATCACAAGTAGATCTCAAGGTCCTTAACACCAATTCTATCTTAAAAAAAAAGTTATATGAATAGAGCATCAACACACAAGCTAACCCCAGCAAATACAAAGGAACACCCTCCTTCAGCCGATGCTGTTGCTATGACACTAGGTATTCCAAGATTGAAAGCAATCTTCCTAAAACACGCCTTAATATTACACACTTAACTTCCAGACTAGGACATCTTAGCATCACCACAAGAATCCACCTTCATTAGTACATCTAGAAAGCTCAAGCTCAAACTATCCACTCCAAGTTAGAATACACCACAAAGATCCCAATTTACATTATGGCAGCTTAAGCAGCATAATCCAAAAAGCAAAAACCACATGCCCATATTATCTTAACCTTCCAAACTATTTAAAGGTCTTCAAATCTACACCAACCATAAAACAAAAATCCAAACTTTTTCCCCAAGTTGACACCTTAACTTCAATAAATCCTAAGAAAAACATTCTAAAAGCAAAACCCATGGACAGATCCGCTCCAACCAGCCACAAATCTGCCTCAAAATCCCTCATGATCCCATCAAAACACAGATTACACCACACACACGAAACAAACAAAAAATCAACAAATCCCCAATTTTGACACTCACAAATCCAACCAGATCCACACCATTTCTCCAAAAACCACCTCACAACCCCAAAATAACAAAAACTCCTTTAAAATAATCCAAAAAAATCTCAAAAAACAAAAAAGAGAGATTTTTATCATAAATTCCCAATTTCAACCCCGCCAATCCCAACCAGATCCACACCATTTCTCCAAAAAAAAATCAAAACTCTCAAAACCCATCAGAAAAATTTTAAAAAAAAAACCCTCAGAAAAGCACAAAAATAGAAACTTTTGACAGAAAAAAAAAAAAAAAGGTTACCTCTTGTTCTGATAAGGGCTTGCACTGCATAAGCTGACTAATTTGCTCATCAAGGTTTCCATGTGTGTTTGTAGCCACCGAGTCCAAGCTCATTTTTTAATAATCGTTTTTGTGTAATCACTAATTTCTCTCCAATTTGGGATCCAGAGATTAAATCTCCTAAATTAATTACAAAAAATCGAAACCCTAGATTTCAATTTTCTCTTTGAAATTCTTTTTCTAGAGAGAGAAAGAAACAGAGAAAATGACTCATGGGAGAGAGAAGAGAAAGAAGAAGCTATGGTGGAGATACCAATGGCTTTTTTAGAGAGTTCCTCCCTTTTTTTGCTTGATTTGACTGTAATTGGAAAACATACAGACCAGTCCTCCATTTATAAGTATATTGTTTTAATAGTACCTTACTTTAACAATTTATCATTTTTATCCTAAAACTTCTGAGTTATTCATCCCAGAATCTCCCTTATTCAAAAACTACTAAGAAATTATTCATCTTGAAATCTTCGTTCTTAAGTGATTTTCTTAAGTAATATTTTTTATTTTAAATTATGATTTAAATATATTCATTATGGATGTTAAATAAGATTTGTTAGGTCATGATATCTGCAAAACGCTATATAATATTATAAAATAAGATGTACCTAAGAAAATAAAAATCAATACTTTAAGGGCTAAATTATAAAAAATCATTAAAAAAAAACTATTAGTAATTGTTTTCAATTTGATTTAAAATAATATTAATATTAATAACATATTATTTAGAGGACTGATATGTAGTTTGCCTTAACAATAACCACCACTGCTTTCTCGTTGTTTTTGTTTTTCCAGGGAGGGAAATTTAATTTGTTTTTAAATTTCGAAGTAACTGTGAGTTGCTGGATAAGCGCGTAGTTTGACTGGCCAATGAGAGGGGGGTTTGATTAAAGGTGGAGAGGTTTGATTGGAGAGTGGGATGGAAACGACCAAGAGCGCATGAGATGAGAGACTACGTGGTGAGTTGTGATTGGTTTATTCATCGATTGGCTTTAGTTTCTCCCGAAAACTAGTTGAGATCCACGCTTTGATGATATTGCAAATCAAGCAAATATCTTCTTCTTTTTTAATCCTAATAGGCTAATATCATTGATTAATTGAAAATAAATATATATATATTAACATTATTATTGAATATTTAAGGAACTGTGTTTTATTATATATTTTTTTTACTCGTTATTCATCTAATAAAATATTTATATCTAATTGTGTTTTGAATATTCATTATTTAATATAAAATAAAAAGACAATTTATATTTGATATATATAATAAAATTATAAATATTATATGTGTGCACGGTGTTAATATTAGAATATATGCATCTTATAGTAGATTTAAAAAATATAAAAGTTCTTTATACATATCTATATATACCATATCTAGATTAGATTTCGAGCTAGATTTGAATCTAATATATATATATATATATATATATATATATATATATATATATATATATATATATATATTAGATTCAGATCATTCATTCAAGTTATATCTAGGGGTAAATAAAAAAACCGAACAATCGAGAAAACCAAAAAAAAAATAACCAAAAAAACCGAACCGAAAAAAAAAAATCGAATTAACCGATTAAAAATTTGCAAAAAAAATCTGGCTCGGTTCGGTTTCGGTTTGTAAAGTCTAAAACTGATTACACCGAACCGGTTCAACCAAGCCACCACTTCAAAAAAAAACAGGTATAAATAGCATGTTTTCCTAACCCTAAACCTAAATTAGCTTTCCTTTAAAAACAAAATCAACCGCCCCCTCCCTTACTCTCTACATCTCTCCATCTCTCCTTTCCATTTGCTCCCTGTATCTTTAGTTTTTTATTCTCTTTCATCCTCCTTTATTTGTTAAGTTATGCTCCATTCTCTTTTATGCTCATTTATTTGTTATGCTCTGCTCCATGCTTCTCCTATTTGAAAGGCACGCCACCCTCTTCACTTTTGTAATTTTATTTTTAATTGTTTTATTCATTCTATAGGAGACATATCCCTCTTTATTTTGGCTTTTAATTTTTTTATTTTTTTTCTATTATTCACATAATCCTGTAATTATTGTATAATTTTTCATACACATGTAACCAAAGAAAATTATCATGTTAAACCAGTAAAACGCTTTCCTGTGCTCTTCTTCATGTTGGTATTGTGAGAACAAAAATTCAAAATCAAGTTTGGCACTCGATGGATGATGAGCAGATCAGGATTTATGTAAACTATCTTTTGATCTTCCCTTTGTGTTTTTTTTCTAGTCAAATGACTTATGTTCTTTCCTTTTGTTTGCCATACATGCCTAGCCATTTTAAGAAAAAACCATGTTGAGAAAGCCAAGATTTCTCAGAAAATAAGCACAGATTTGTAAAATTAAGAACAAGACGAAGATAGAATTCCTGAAAAAATATGGTTAGTGAAAAAACTCAGAATAAAAACTCAATTGAAATAATTTCGGTTTAAATCGGTTTGGAAGGGAAAAAAACCGAACCGACCCGAATATGGTCGGTTCGAACCGGTTTTTGGTTCGGTTCAGTTCAAAAACTTGAAGAAAAAATTTTTCGATTTGGTTGATTATCTATCAAGAGATCTTAAAATCCAAGAACATTTTTGACAGTCTATGCATGAAGGGTTGGAATTCATCGCTAAATGATATATATACTTCAACTTAGGACTTTAATTTATTGAGATAATTGAAAAATCATATTAAAAATATTAATTTAATATATTTTAATATTAAAAATGTTTTTAAAAAATTATCAACAAAACTATAATAAAATATATTATCTTTGAGCCTATTTAGTATTGTGATAGTGGTTTTTTAAAAAATATATATTAAAATATTTTATTTAAAAAAAATATTTATGATATCAGTATATTAAAATATTTTAAAAACACCTAAAAATAAATTCAAAATAAAAAATAAAATTTTAAAAAATATTTTAAGAACTGAAAAGCAAGCATATATTTAGCAATAAACAACCTCTTTGTTTTTTAATATGCAGGAATTATCAATTATCTAGTAGGTGGCTCAGTGGTAAAAGTTTAAGACCAAGGGGTTTGCTCACCCTGTGATTTCAGTTTCGAACATTGTGGTTGCAAATATGATGACCCCTAGAAGCTTACATGAAATCTTAACTTCATGGCCCGTAAGATTAGACGAGGTGTGCGCAAGCTGATCCAAACACCTACATCAATAAAATATAATATACCGTTATCATGTTTTTAACATAAGAAGCCAACCTTTTAGCTCTAAGTATTTAAGATTAGAGTGGTTGTGGTTGTTTTTCAAATAACTTTCCGTGCTAAAATGCATATTAATGATTTTTTTTATTTTTTAAAAATTATTTTTGATTTAACACATTAAAATAATTTAAAAACACTAAAAATATATTAATTTAAAATTAATAAAAAAAATTAACCATTAAATAATTATTTGTACACAATTTATTGTTCGTACATCAATCATGAGCAACCCAATCAATGTCTTAAGGAAAAAAAAGAAAGAAAGAGAAAATAAAAAGGGAAATGCATGTAGGTTATACGTACCTGGGGAGATGAAAAGATTATGATAAATTGTTCCTGGTGTCATGAGTTTGTGATTCGTATTTTGAGTGGTGGAGGATTGTTTTCAATCAACATCTACGATTGAGCAAAATCATAATCATGCAACCTTGCCCTATTGGTCTATGCTTTTGATGAGTGGAGTCAAGTCAATTAGCTAGACTATAGATTCGTCATCAATGGTGATAGTGAGAACAATGAGAAAACGAAAATACAAAAGAAGATTCTCATTTTTAGTACATGTTTGATATTGCATATTAAAATTTGATTAAAATTTGATATTTTAAAAAATATTTTTTTATATTTTTAAATCATTTTAATATATAATAATATCATGAATAATTTTTTTAAAATAAATATTATTTTAATAAATTTCAAAATAAAAAACATTTTAAAAAACAACCACTACCATAGTCTTAAACACCTCCTTAATATTTTTTTTCTATTTTCTTCCTCTTTCTCTCCTAGAGTGGAACATCAACGCTTTCAAGTAAACTTTAATCCTTCCGAGTTTTTATTTGGCACGTCGAGGTCTCCATGTCAAGCCTTCAAAACATTGTATCTACACCAAGAAATTTTCAAGGATAAATCTTCAGTGCATAAAAGAAAATCAGGTTTAGTCTTCTAAGTTTAGAGACTAAACCATAATTTTTAGAAATTAGGGGCTAAAACATAATTTTACCGGAATTGAATGACAAAACTATAAATATAAAAATACATAATCATATTGGAATCTCACCCATAATCCGCCCTCAATTCTGTCTAAAATCTCAATTTACGTTTTAGGGACCAAATTATATTTCTTTTAAAGTTTAGAGACTAGATTGTAAATCTTTAAAATTGAGGGACTAAACTAAAAATTACACAAATCAAATATCAAGCTGAGATTTATCATCCTTAACCTTGTAAGAAATACATTTTAGGGGTCAGAATATAATTTTTCAAAGATTATGGACTAGACTGTATTTTTCATAAATCAATAACCAAAATAAAATTTCATCATCTTTAATCTCAAGACCACTCTGTCAAGATTTTCAAGCAAAGTTGAAACAAATTTCTTAAACCATAACAAATCAATTCACAAATCCTTATTTTTAACAATTCACCAAAAATCAATCACTTCACTTTAAACCCATGATAATAATCATGAATCAATTTTAATAACATAAACTTCAAATCTTTATAAACCCCGAACTATTATTTAATCATTCTATGAACAAATCATGATTGAAAGTAACATGAGATAAAACCATTTACTTGTACTTCCACCTTTTTTGAACTCAAAAATTTAAGATCAAAAAATTAAAATCATTGATTTAATAAAGGGATGGTCACGGCATCCAAAAGAAGTATAACACTTTTAAATTTGTTGTTTGAATTTTCAATGGAATATTACGATGGATTTTTTTGTCGGGTAATCCATCAGTAAATAATTACATGTCATCTTAACGGCAAAATCTTTCTTTCTTTTTAATTATTTTTATTCTATCGATAAAAAATTCTGTACATTTTTTATAGAAATATTATGTCACAATTATAATTGGAAAGTGTTAGTGGAAAATATTATGTCGGTGATTTTGTTGTTGTTTGATATTTTTTTATGATGGTGATTTATGAAATATATATTGAATTCAAGACAATACCTTTTATCCCAATCAACCTCGCATTATAGAATAAGCAACTAGCTATTTGACTCACACTCCGCTGCGAGTCAATTATTTTTTCCACAAAAAAATTATATATATATATGTTTTTTCGATGATTTTTCTTTACATAAAAAAAATACAAGTGCAAATCTAAAACCTTGTGCATACATGTAATTAAATAGAACAAGAACCATGTGTATTAAAAAATAAATAAAATCATTAATGATAAATAAAGATCAAAATAAAAAAATAAAAAGATATATAAAGATAAAAATATTTGGCTCCACATCATGGGCATTTGACCCGGTTGTATTTAATGATTGTTTTTACCAAAATCAAAATTTATTTAATTAATCAATAATATAAATAAACATATATGAAATTGATTGTATAAAATAAAAGGGAAACAATATTATGTAAATACACATATTAAAAATATTATAAAAAAATAAATATTTTTTTATTTATACAAGACATAAAAATAAAAATTATAGATCAAATTAGAATACTTTTTTGAAAAAGTAAATACATACAAAATAACTAAAACATAATTGTTATTTAAAAGAGGCTAAATAGAGAGGGGGGGCATTAATTTAAATATAAATTAAAAAATATTTTATATATATATATATAATCGTAAATTAAAGAAAAAGGTCAAGAGTTGTTGGGTTTGTCAAACTAGACCAACATGCCTGACCCATTTAATATGGATTCGTGCACTTAGGCCTTTAATTTGAACTATTTAAAAATAATAATTTTTTTTAAAAAAAATTAAGTCAAACAACATGTCGTTCGTCTTATTTTTTTTAAAAAATAGCTCGTTATTTGATTTTGCCCAGATTATAGGCAATGTGTTGGGGGAAAATTAGACTATTTCTCAATCAATTTTTAACCGAGAACACCATAAACTTGTATAGGCAAAACTCATCCAAACCCTAAAAAAACCCCAACCCCCCTGCTTGCTCCAACTACAATAACTGAATTATAAAATTCCATTGCTTAATATCACTCATCGCAGCTCCTACTTTCTTGTATCCTTGAAAAACATAGTATTTGATACTTCATTAATCCTTTACTTTATATATCCACCAACTTATGTTTCCACCTCGGAATAACACCAACCCCTTTCCCATTCATTTTCAACATATTTTAGCTGACCAATGCTTAAAACCCTAAGATAGAACATTTGTATCAATCTAGCATAGTTTGAGCTAAGTTCTGCATCTATTTAAGTAGTTCAAAGTTTTATTTTTTTTGTTTTAAAAAAATGTCATGACAATTAGAACATCATCAAAGAATATTACATCTACGAGCCCGTGACAACGCATGCTGACAATATACCTAGTATATTTAATATTTTATTTGCTATTAGTATAAAAGCAGTACCAACAATATATATTTAACTATATATATATATATATGTATATATATTTTAGTAACATGGGTATCTGAGCCAGCTTGCACGCACTTTAACTAATTCTACTGATCCTGAAGTTAACGACCATGCAAGCCTCCAGTAGCCCCGAGGTTTGTAAGACTCGAACTAGTGACCTCCAAGGAATAAGCCTATAGCTTGACCAGTTGAGTTACATCTCTTATAATTACTTATGTTTTTGTTTCTTCTACATAATGCATTCCTTATCTTATGCGAGTAGGGAGCATCACAAATAAAATGTTCAGGAATTTTTACTCTAAAACATACATAAACATTCAACATTAGGTCAAAAATCAAAATAACATAGTTTGAGTTAAGTTATGCATCTATTTAAATACTTCAAAGGTTTTTTTTTTCTTTTTTTTTTTTAAAAAAAGAAGAGTCTTGACAATCAGAACATCATCAAAGAACATTATATCTACAAGCCCGCGACAACGGGCGCTGGCAATATACCTAGTATATTATATATCTTATTTGCTACTAATATAAAAGTGGTAACAACAACATACATTTAACTATATTTTTTTTTATTAATGTGGGTATCTGGGCTAGTTTGCGTATACTTTGACTAATTCTACGAGTCTTGAAGTTAATAATTATGTAAGTTTTTAGTGGCATTGTGGTTTGCGGCACTCAAACTGGTGATCTTTAGAGAGCAAACCCATAACCTGACCAATTGAGTTATATCCCTCTGGATTAGTTATGTTTTTCTTTCGTTTACATAGTGCATTCCATATTTTATACGAGTAGGGAGCATCACAAATAAAATGTTCAACAATTTTTACTCTAAAACATACATAAAACATTCAACATCTAGTCAAAAATCTTTCTCAAATAATATTTTTTCTTATTCAAAATATACTATATCATTGTGGATATTATGACCAAACCCAAATAATAAAATACTAGTTGTCATATGCAAAGATCATAATAGTCGTATTCGATTAAAACCGATTAAAACCGTGGATTAATATTATATATATAATAAGAAACTCATAATTTTTTAGTTGATAAAAATGTCAATGTTTACAATTTGGTTTTGTCAAAATAAACTTTTGATCTAATTAAGTATTAATTAAAATAATTATGTGAATCAAGTTTTATCTCATCAATTTTTTATTTGGTTCAACTTTAAATCCACCTTAGATCATGTTTTGAGCAATAAATTTTCAAATCAATCAATTGAACTAGATTAGATTAAATAACTATGTTAAAGAATCTTTTTTTGATCAAAACAATCGAGTTTTATTAAATTATTATTTTTTAGTTTAACTTTAAACAAGTTGGATTAAATTTAACAACTCTATGTTAGAGATTCTATTCTACAATAGTAGAAAACCCATTTTTTCTTAATGATCAAGTGCATTGAGAATTGATCAAAACAATCTAGTCAATGGAGTTTTATCATATCAATTTCTTATTTAATTCAACTTTTAATTTAATTTAGGGTGTGTTTATTTATGTGGTACAACCCATTTTTTAAGGATTTTTTAAATTGCTTTTCATCTAAAAAATATATAAAATTGAGATTTTAAAGTATTTTATTATTATTTTGATATGCTAATATAAAAAATAATTTAAATATATTTTTAATTAAAAAATATTTTTATAAAAATATTCTATACCCTATTATTAAATACACACTTAGAAGATCAAAATTTCAGCCACCAATTTTACGAATCAATTTGTTAAATCGAATCAGATTTAAGTATTTAACATATGCGCCGGAGACTCTATTACCCCCCACTTTTTCTTGAGCATCAAAAATACACAAAGAGTGGCATATTATAAAAAAAAAAACACAAACACCCCCTCATAAGTAACTTAACTTGGTGTCCCAACCCTCCAAAATTAAAAAGAAAAAGAAAAAGAAAAAAGAAATTCTCCTTAAAAGAATATATCTATATATATATATAGAGAGAGAGAGAGAGGAGAGAAAACCTCCACAACTAGTATAGCAAGCGTACACACAGCCCCTCCTTCCTTCAAAAGATATTTTTGCGTTTCCGTCTAAAAAAGATTTCCCCTTTCTCCACCTTCTTCTTCAATTTTAGGGTTTCTTCGTCCTCTTAGATCTTCTCCATTCCTAACACACCATCTTTCCTTCCTTTCAAATAACTCTCTCTCGCTCTCCTTTCCGTTTCCTTCTCAGGTTCGCTTTCTCTCTAAAAAACCAGTAGAATTTTCGTTAGGTTTTTGAATTAGAGTTGTTGCATTTCAATTTTGACTGTTGGTGAACCAGATCAGGTTTTTCATTTCAGGTTTCTGTCTCTTCAGGGACAATTTTGTCAATTTTGCTCTAATTTTGCTTTTGTTTCCATTGTTTTCTGTGAAATATAATGATTGAGAATGTTTTTTTATGGAATTCTTTCATGTTTTGCGGTTATTTTATTTTTTTTGTTTGCATTTTTTGTGGGATATAATAGTTGAGATGCCTTTTTTGTCAGTTGTAATTTTTGTGGGTTTTGGATGAGATTTTGTGTTTGATTTTTAGGTTTTATTTTATTCTGATTGGTTTTTCTTACTATATGATATGATAATCAGAGAAATGATTTTGTTTTGTTGTTGGTGTTGTTGGGTTAAATGCGATAATGATTGTATTCCTTGAAGATTGAGGATTCAATGGAATTACAATTGTTACATTGATGTTGTGTGAAAAGAAAAGAGTTTGTTGGAGGAAAGATTTGATTTTGGAGAAAGTTAGAGACGTACTTGTTTCGTTGTGTTTAGAAATTGGAATTTCAAATTGGGGTATTTTGGTTGTCATTGATGTTGTTTTGTTATTGTACTAAATGTAATGATTTTATATTTTGGAAAGATTGTGAATTTGATAAATTTGTGGTCTGGTTTCAGGGTTTTGTTGAAATTGTGACATCAAGAAGAGAGAATTGCGTAAAGTTTGATTTGTGGAAGTTGAAGTTGATTTTGTTCAGAAAAGGGAATTTTGTGTTGGAGATTTTACGTTTTGGTTAAGAATTGTGATGAATACGAGGACTTCATGGGCTGATCTGGCTGCAAATTCTGCAGCTGAGAGCACAATAGCTGGTTCTTCTGCTAACAATGGAAGTGTTGGTACTACTTCGGGAAATGCCCCAACTCGACCCACATACGTCCCTCCTCATCTTCGCAACCGTGTGCCATCTTCAGATCCACCAGCTGCTGCCTATAGTGGGCCTGCATCGAGTAATGATCGTTCTGGGTATGGTGGTGGATCTCGCTGGGGTGTTCCAAGAAATGATTACCGCGGTGGGTATGGTAGTGGTGGTGGGAGAGGTGGCTGGGGAAACAGAGGTGGTTGGGATCGTGGGAGAGAGAGAGAAGTGAATCCTTTTGGAGATGATGACGAAACAGAGCAGCCACCAAGTGAGCAAGAGAATACTGGCATTAATTTTGATGCATATGAAGATATTCCAGTTGAGACAAGTGGGGACAATGTGCCACCACCTGTAAATACCTTTGCGGAGATTGATTTGGGTGATGCATTGAATCAGAATATCCGCAGGTGCAAGTATGTGAAGCCCACACCGGTGCAGCGGCATGCCATTCCAATCTCTCTTTCTGGCAGGGACTTGATGGCCTGTGCCCAGACTGGTTCTGGGAAAACTGCTGCTTTCTGTTTCCCAATTATTAGTGGAATTATGAAAATGCAAGATCAGGGTGCACAAAGGCCACCTCGTGGAGCACGAACTGTGTACCCACTAGCTCTTATTCTCTCTCCAACCAGAGAGCTTTCAATGCAGGTGCATTTTTTTTCACTGGCTGTTTAAACGGTATGCTTCTATCTTTCTTACAATATTGTGAGGAAATCTAACATGCTGCAGTCATGATTGCAGATACATGAGGAAGCTAGGAAATTCTCATATCAAACTGGTGTTAAAGTGGTTGTTGCTTATGGAGGAGCACCGATTCACCAACAGGTTCTGTATTGTCCCCCCTCCCTCCCTCCCTCTCCCCTCAGTTGGTTGTGCGGGTCTTTTTTTGAACTGGTCGTGTTGGCACCTGTTATCATTCTTTGATTGATGATACTTATACTTTCAGATTCTATTTTATATATTCAACTTTGTCACATTTTCCGCTGCATGTTTCTTGATCCTGGTGTTGGAAAATAATGGATTTTGCTCTGCTTTCCATGTAAATACTGGTGGTGCTATCTGGTAAAGCATTCAATACAGTTACCAACAAGCAGCATGCCATTGAATAATCATTGCATGATAATCAGCTAGTTGCATTTCTTCATCTTTGCTGTGCTTGATAAAGAATGTAGTTGGCAGAATTTGATCATATGTTTAGTTGCATCAGAAACCATCTGTTCTTCATGGATCTTCATTCTCTGAAATCGAATGGTCACATCTTGGTTGGATTACAGTCTGCCTTGTGGTTAGAGAAGTCTTCAATGGGTCAAAAGCTTCTATAGAGACAATAGAAGTTATATCTTCAACCAGATTACCTTTTGCAATTCATGTTCCGAGTACTCTTCTTTTAACTAATCCCAGATCTTAATTTCTTGCCCCTTCCCATGTCATTATGAAACATAAAGACCACCATCCTTCCTGGTTTTATCCTGTTCAATTCACCAACCACCATCCTTCCTAGTTTGATCCTGTTCAATTCACCAACCAAATGCTCATTAGAAAAGCTTATCTACTAGCTGCTGGACATTTTGTGTGACCCATCAATTCTTTTGTTTCAAAGAACGAAAATAAATAGAAGTGCCATTGTTCTTTACCTTGTCACCATCAGGATCCTTTGTTTTCCAACCACACCAAAGCCCCAAAGGCTCTGAACTGATTCTTCCAGAATGCTAGATTTCAAGCTGGCATGTTTCAGGCCTTTGCACTCCACCGAATCATACGAAGATAAATTGCTCAATTAATGCTCTCTGGTTTTGGTGCTTGGTCGTTTACAAGAGTTGGAATAATGCTAGCTTACTCTTCTTAAAAGCCCAAGTATTTTCAAGACCTTTTAAGATGTTATTCATAATTTTAGAATGAATTCATGTCAATGTGCAACTTGGTGTTATATTTACTCGTTCTTTGGTGGAGGCAACTTCATCGAACTTCGGGTTGATGTTGATGTTTTATCATCTCTGTACAGGCAGTCATGTTGAATTAATGTTTTAAAATCAAGCATTAAATTCTTCTTGTTATGAATGTGAATCATTTCCTCTGCTATTTGCAGATTCATGCTTCAGCCTTTTGCTGTGGCAAGTGTGTAATGAGAAATTCAATTTTTAGTCTTCTCTATGCAGTGGTGCTATACAGTGATACTATGTTGCAACATTCCACTGTAATTCTATTTTTAATTGTTATATTTATGTGGCCAGCTGCGAGAACTGGAGAGAGGTGTTGATATTCTGGTGGCAACTCCAGGAAGATTGGTAGATCTGTTGGAGAGAGCTAGAGTTTCACTGCAGATGATCAAGTATTTGGCCTTAGATGAGGCAGATCGGATGCTGGATATGGGTTTTGAGCCTCAAATAAGAAAAATTGTGGAACAAATGGACATGCCTCGACCTGGTTTAAGGCAGACAATGCTGTTCAGTGCTACCTTTCCGAAAGAGATACAGGTCTGTTTTCCCTTATTTTT
Source organism: Populus alba x Populus glandulosa (assembly GCA_033617975.1). NCBI lineage: Eukaryota > Viridiplantae > Streptophyta > Magnoliopsida > Malpighiales > Salicaceae > Populus > Populus alba x Populus glandulosa. Next base: position 26,287,670 of record CM066145.1, on the reverse strand, counting down.
TTAGGAGGAGAATGCATCCGAGAGATCCTAAAGCTTTTATGGTGTTTGGATAGAAACATTCTTAGATTTTTCCCCATTTCTTTTGCGAGGCAGTCGATCCATGGAATAATTATAAGTAAATACATTGTGACTTCCTTTGAAATTTGAATACCCCAAGTGTATATAAGGTAGTGCCCATCTGTGGCACCCTGATTCTTAAACTCGGCTTGCTGAGTCGCTGACAAGAAAAGGGTTTCTTTTAGGTTAGATTGCATTTCATGACCAAAATAAAGAAACCTTGATGATGCTAGTTTCAGAAACTTGATTTAAAATCCCTATAATCACATCTGTGAGTGTTGTTTTTGATAGGCTAAATAGGTCTAATGTCTGTAATGGCAAATTGCTTGCAAACCTATACTGCTGCAAAGTTTTTCTTGGTCCTGTATGTGTTGTCGTGTTTTTGACATGCAGTGAGGCAGAATTTGGTTTGAGATACAGATCATGTACAAGAACCTTGGATCCGGTGTCAAAGATTTGCTCATGAAACTTCAAATTTTATCCTACTGATTTCAATCGTTTGTTGTTATGCAGAGACTAGCCTCTGACTTTTTGTCAACTTATATCTTTCTGGCTGTTGGACGAGTGGGCTCAAGTACAGATTTGATTGTCCAAAGAGTTGAGTTTGTCTATGAGCCTGACAAAAGAAGTCACCTCATGGATCTTCTTCATGCACAACGGGCGAATGGTGTTCAGGGCAAGGTAAAACTGGCAAAGACAATCTTTGCTCCCTAACTGCTCCTGCTACTAGAGACTGGGATGGGGGGTTTGCTTTGACTTGTTAGTGGCATCCCTGATATATCCTGGATAAGCCTTTTCCATGGATGAATAATAATTAGAAAATTGTCTAACCTTGTTAGTTTTCTGATTCTTGAATCTTGATTTATCTGTTGTTGACTATTGCATATCTTATATAATATTTCAGCAAGCTTTGACATTAGTTTTTGTGGAGACCAAGAAGGGTGCTGATTCACTTGAGCATTGGCTATGCATTAATGGTTTCCCTGCTACTAACATACATGGTGATAGATCACAGCAGGTAATTTTTTTTCTTCATTGCTGTAGGTATTCTTTCATACATGGTATCCATTTTGATTCAAATATAATATCGCATGATGTTGATTTTAATTGCTGAAATCTTTGATTGAGACCCTTTTATAGCTGTTGATCATGTGAAGGGTAGTAATCAATGCTATTCAATGACATCCATATAGTAACAAAAGATTAAATAGAATATGAAAGATTGCAAAAAGCAGACTTCCTAAATTACTTTCTAGAGAAGTAAAAAACATCATTGGAATGTGGGGTTTGGAAATTTTCATTATTATGGATGATGTAGTATTCATTGCGAGTTGATTTTGCCATTTTTCTGTTCATAATTTTGCCTATCTACTTGTTATTCTTGACAAATTGAGATCATCCATAAGTGCCAAGTTCCTATATAGTTACAACCAAAACTGTAATGGAAGTTTTAGTGAGATGAATTGAATGACTGAAAGAATTGGGTAAAGTTTTGTCTGTGAAAGATTCCTGTTTGTCAATGAACAATGTGAGAAATAATGTTTTCTGGAAAGAAGGTGCCGGACTGGTACACCTCTAAACTAGGTGGTTCAGGACATAATTTTATCTTGTTTTTTGTTTCTTAGGGAAGGGCCTGTTGGCATTGCTAGGGTTTGTGATATGGTGGTTCTAGACTTACTGTAACTGTGGCATATGCGGAAAATGCATCCTCTTCTTTTTCCAAATTTATCTTTTAGCCTCTTGTTTTCTCCTTTCTTTTTGGGGATAAAAGGGCTGCATGGGGGTGATAGCAGTAGCACATCAAACACTTAGATGCCATGCAAGTAACAAGACTACTAATTTTTTCCCAAGAATAATAGGTTTCAGATATTTTGCTTAGGGCTTTTGATTGAGAAAACATCTTACTGCTAGAAACTCTCTATAAAGCATATTACATATGCATGAAACTTTGACATTGGTTTCACCATGTGACTAATTCTGTATGGATTTGTCATTCAGCTGTTTGCACTTGATATATTCAGTTGGACAGGATTCCAATAGGTGCATCTTTTGTATGTTCCCTTCATTGCAACGGTGGTTGTTCTTTTTATGTTCTCCATGTCTCTTTAAAGTTGTGTCCTTCAGAATTTTAATGTATTTAAGTCTAATGAGGATTAACAGAGTGAAATAATGCTGCTGGGTTGTTTGCTAGCTCAATGCATTGTATAATCTTTACATATATGCTGTGTCTTTTCATTTCATCTCACCTTTAAGGGTGAAATAAGTTTGATTCCTAGATAAGCCCAAGTCATCTGTATCAGGGATGCTGATGGTTATATTATCTTGTTTCTGATTTTGTTTGTTCACTATTGAATTATTACATATTCAAAGTTGCTAGCATTTTAATCATTATTGTCATATTTGTAATGCAGTACTCAATGTTAAATATTCCAAAATCATGCAGGAAAGAGAACAGGCATTGCGCTCATTTAAAACTGGCAATACACCAATCTTGGTAGCAACCGACGTTGCAGCACGTGGTCTTGATATCCCTCATGTTGCGCACGTGGTCAACTTTGATCTCCCAAATGACATTGATGATTATGTCCATCGAATAGGGCGTACTGGACGAGCTGGAAATTCTGGTCTGGCGACTGCGTTCTTCAATGAGGGCAATGCATCAATGGCTAGGCCATTATCTGAACTAATGCAAGAAGCAAATCAAGAAGTACCTGATTGGCTCTCTCGATATGCATCTCGTGCTTCTTTTGGTGGAGGGAAGAACCGCCGCTCTGGCGGAGGTCGGTTTGGTGGCCGTGACTTTCGAAGGGATTCATCTTTCAATAGGAGCAATTCAGATTATTATGGTGGAGGAGGAAGCGGCGGCGGATATGGCTCTTCAGCTGGATACGGCTCCTCAGGTGGCTATGGCGGAGGCTATGGTGGAGGCTATGGCCCTGGGGTGACTAGTGCCTGGGATTAAACCCTGGGGTGACCAGTGCCTGGGATTAAACAAACAATTGAACATTTTAAGCATTTACATGACTTGGTGTCAAGTGGTTGTGGACTTCTCCCTTCTTTCACAGGGGACATTTCTCATTTTTGTCGTGTCTTTTAGTTAGGTCTCTAGTCATCTTCGTACTATACTCTTAGAAGTAACTATCATTGAGAGGGGTATTTAAGTTTGGGCTGTGCTGCAGGAGTAGAGGTGTATAATGTTTGGTAGTTTTTGGTGAAAAAAGTTCTAACAGAGTAGGTATTACTTGGTGCCGTTCTTTTCTCCTTTTTTTCTCTTTGCTGTAAACTTTGTCGGGGTGTTGATGGGTTGTAGAATATGTGGTGGGAGAGGCATAGTTTTTCTTTTCAGCCATTTCCGTGTTAATCTCTTAGGCATGTTCTTTTCAACCCAATTCGAGGGCATATTATTGAGGCATCTACTCCTGTTTCTCTTGTTTTATCTTCATCTTCCCCTTTGAAAGGAGCTCTTAAACAGGCTTTTGTAATATTTTGGTGGTCACTGAAATCAACACCAAGCTTTCTTGGAGCATTAATGTTTTGCTATTGTTAAGTTCTCACTCACTGAAATACCTGGAAATCTGTCCATGAATTATCATCCTGTGGCGTTTTTTCCTGCTTTGACCCTTCTATCTTTAGGATATGCCTGTTGGGGAACGTGGCTGTGGTTGCATTGATGCTTTTGGTTTGGAAATGGAGGTGCGATTGTAGTTATGCCCGCGTTCCCAAACAGCCCTGATATTCTTGCACTTACCATATAATATTACGTTGACGACTTGCATGTTATGCTTAACATACTGTGCAATAAAGTAAGAGAGGAGAAGAAAAGAACTCCGCAAACGTTATTGTGTGTTGTCATGCGTGTAAGATGGGTCCAAAACAGAGAAGATGGAGCGGTTGTAGGCTTGAAATTTTGTCACGTAAAAATATAGATGCCATTCGACATGTAGGTGGATTTCTTTTATTTATTATCTTCTTGACATCTAGACAGATGAGCCAAAAGGGCAAGTACACCTGCATATGTACATGATCACATCATTCTTCACTATCCTTCTCACCTTAGGGTAGGGTTGGGGTTTGGTATACTTGAGTGATTAAACAAGATATGAAATTTCCACTTCACTTATGTGAATTTGCATTTGAAATAAGTTGAAAAATGAATAAATATAATGATAATTTGATTTTTATTTGATTGAGTTTCGCTGAATATTATAGAATCATTTAATTATTATCTTGTAAATCATTTTAATTTGGTGGATGAGAATTATTTAATTATTATCTTGTAAATCATTTTAATTTTGTGGATGATATGAAGTATGAAGAACTATTATTCGATTTACTAAAAAATATCAGTTTTTTGAAATTATTGTGCATCCTTTCATAATACACCGTGAATTGGAGTAGTGCTTTTATGTAATTTTTATTTTGATCCTTAAACTTTTATTTTGTTTGATTTAGCCCTTTTGAGCCCAAATCAACATCCAATTGTATATTATTTTTGGAGGGAGGGTTGAATTTTTTTAATTTCTATTTTTTAAAAAAAATAATGCATTATTTGATATGTATTTTTTCAAATTAATTTTGGGTTTATGTTTTAATTATATTGTGATTATTTTTAAATAATATTGGGCGTATTTTTAAAAATGTAGGTATGATTTATCTGTGATTTGTTTTTAATTTTATATAGATTAATTTTTTTAAAAAATATTGATTTTCTAATAAGATTTTTTATATGTGCAACCTTACATTATTGTTTTTAATTATTCAATAAATTTTATGTATGTTTCGGTTTCTATTATAAATTTTATGTGTTTTTTTTATATAAAAATATATTTTGATAGAGAAATTCATTAAACACAACTACATAAATTACCCGTGTTGTGATGTTAGATATCTTGATCTTCATTTGTCACTTAATTGTTTTCATTTTGTTTTTGTTTATTATTGATGAATTGTTTTTTCATTACTTTACACAATAGTTATTGATTTGTTTAATTAGATGTGTGCACAAGTTTTTAGATTTACATATAGGAGTTTTTTTAAGTGTAAAAAAAAACATTGAAGAATTCTGCATATTCCATTTTTTTAATGTTTTGATGTGTTTAGATTGGATGCTTATTCTTATAATTTTTTTATTTTTTTCCTTGAATTTTTTATAATTTTTTTTTTTAATTTCACCATTCAACCCAAGTTTATGGTGTATTTGTTTTTTCATTTTGGTCTTCATTCTTTTTATTTTTGTCCCTTTGTTAATGTTTATATTCTTTTCCATTTAACTCTCAAATTTAAAATTTATTGTTGCCCCTTGATTTATTTTTTATGACAATTTAAACCCTCATTCTTTTTATTGTATTTATTTTTGTGTTGTTTTTTTGTGTAATTTTAACCCTTATAATTTTTTCATTGGGTATTATAAACCAGGTCATGGTTTAAAAAGTTAACAATAATTGATATTTTTTTGTCTTATTTTTTTGAGGTTCATATTTTTTTTTGTTTTTATCATATTCTCATTTAATTTTTACTTTATTAACAAATAAGATCATTGAGATGTTTTAGCAAAATTGTAAAAATATATTTCCATGATAATGGCAAGTTGCATTGAATCGTTGTTGTTTTTCTCACTTGATTTATTGTTGATATTTTATTTTCTAATTATATTATTAAATTAACCAAATTTATAAACTAATTTGAGTCAATTACTAAAACATTAGATCTTTTTAAAAAAAATTATTTGCATTATTTTGATTTTTTTTATGTAGTAAAAAAAAGTTGACCAGTACGTAGTGCACGGCACCTAACTACATACTAATATACATGCTCCCCATCCCATGCTCCACTTTAGGATATGGTCAAAGGGGGCATGAAATTATATGTTAGTTTGATTATGGCACCATTGCAAGTGATGAATGCTGAGCAAATCGAAGCCCGCAATTAGGCAAAGTATGAACCGACCAACTACGAGTGATAAATTGACAAAAACACATTGAAAGCAGCATAATGTCAAATTTCTTTCATATTCAACCTAAAAATAACCTTATAGAAAATATTTGATTAATATCTATGGAATCTAGAAGAGACCAGAAGAAACTCCATGTGGTGTGGCAAGACCATGACCTCTCCTTCAACTAACTTAGATTAAGAAATGATTAATATGAGAGGTTCCATGAGCTAATGACGATGACTACAAAGAACAACATGCCATGTGCTCTCTCTAATGGACATGGCCCTGTGATAAGTTTCAACTGCTCCCCTAAATTCTATTTTTGGATTCATTTGTGCTAAATTTAACCCTTATTCTCTTTACAACACTAAAAAACATGCTATATATATATATAGATAGAAGATGTGATGACAAGTGTTGAAAGATGATTACACATCATCAATGCATTTGCTTATAAGCAATTGATGACAAGGTTGATGAAAGAATTTGGTATACCTTAAAAAGCATAATTTTAAAACTTGATTTGAAAATTTACCAGAATAAAATTTAAGTTATAAATTTAAATAATTAATTTGGATTAATTTTATTTAAAAAATAAATAAATTAAAACAACAATATTTTGATTAATTTTCTTGAAAAGTCGAAGAGTTAATAGATGAGTTTTGATATAATCAAAACATGTCAATTGAATTAAATTGAGTTTTTTTATTGAAACAATCAATTTTTTTTTAACTCAAATCAATTTAAACTCCTGATCAGCTAAGCCTTGAATCAACTCTTCAAGCTTTATGAGGTTTTTTAATAGATGATTTTCTCAAACTATTTTTAGCCACTTGTATGCTGCCAGACATTGATTTTTATAGAAGAAATATTGGGGACTCTCCATACTCGAGGGAAAGATTAAAAACCACACCTCATGGAAATATTCCTTTGGGTTGAACTTTGAAGGGTCTTTTAGGGTTGGTAAGGAAGCACTTTCAATCGTCCTTTTGAAATCTCTCTCCCTCTCATACACATTCCTTACACATTATATAGTTAAATTTTTATCATCATTTCTTGTTGCCTTTTTTGACATAGATCTGCAAATTTATCCTGTATAAGAAGTAGTAAATAGTATTTTTGCCTTTTTATTATACATGTATATTCTGCTGACCTCCTGGTCAAACTTTTTTTACCCTAAACCCAACCTTTTCATAAATTAAAGTGAATAAAGTAAAATTTAAATTTAAATTAAAGTGCAACTTTCTTTTTTACTGTTATTAAAACTAGTTCAACTGGACTAATAAATCTAGCTCAAATTGATCTTTTCAAAATTTATTATTTTAATTTTTTAAAATAATGTTATTTTAAAATAATCTTGAAATGATGTTGTTTTAAATTAACCAGGTTAATTTATTAAATTCATAAACGAGTCTTGGTTTGGGTCATGGTTCGTATCGGGTTTAATAACTTTACTTTGTCTGGTGGATGAAATACACTAACTAATTGTTCAAACAAATATTTGGGGCCTCATAAATAAAAAAGCAATAACAAGGTGCTCTATACCATTAGTATAGACTTTGGGTAGATGGGGTATTAATTTGAAAAAATAAATAAAAAAATCTAAAAAGATATATGATTCCTCCATTAATCCATTGAGAATGATGGATCCCAATTCCCATACCATCAAAGAACTGTGCCCCTTATAATGGGGTTTGACCCATACATGTAGTTAGTGATTGAGTAAGCAATAACAAGGCCCCACTGATAGCCCTTTGTCCTCTCCCTCTCTCTCCCTCTCTCTCTCTCTATCTTTGAGAGCTGAAAAATTCAAGCCTTTGAAATCTAACAACAATAAATAAATAAGCAGCTGAAATTTTTGTCAAACTTGACTATAAATGATAAGTAAATTTGTTTCTCATTTGACCATCTAGACTTTAAATTGAAAATATATATGTAAAAAGGTAATTTTTTTTTAGTGAAATAAAGCTAAACATGAAATAAATTATGGGTAAATATAACTTTTGGATGGATGAAACTTACCATGAACTAATAACTCATAATTTTCTTCAATTTTTTCTAAATATTTTTTTAGCATTTTCGTTTCTATAAATATATTTAGAGTTCATTGGAAAGTTATTTAATTTAGAATATGAAAACTTTCCTAAAATATGTAAAATTTAAAAGAAAGATTAAAAAATAAAGAAAAAGAATTATTTTCATTAAATAAAAATGGAAAAAAAACTCTTTGTTAAGACAATATTCTAAAAACCCATGTACATTAAAGAAGTTGTTGAACCCGATGGGACCAGCTGCTAATGTAAGTAAGAGAAACAACTCTAACTGAGGTCTGAGAGAGAGAGAGAAGGAGAGAGAGAGAGGTAGAGTTTTTGAGAGAGAGAGAGAGGGAGAGGGAGAGAGAGTTGCTCTGATGTTTTGTTGGGTACAACAAAGTTTGTAGCCTGTTTTTTGTTTGCATTTGTAAGAGGGTAAAAAAAGACAACAATATCAGCAACAAAACACAAAGCTCCTTGTTTTCTTTGTTTGGTGTCAGATTTGACTCTTGAATCTCTCAATTTTGGTTATCTTGATCTGTTTGGTCTCATAAAGGAGCTCTCTTTTCTTTAAAGCTCTAATCTTTCTATGAATCTCTGATGCAAAAGATGGAACATCATGCGTCATCAAATGGTCCAAGAGGGTTTAGAGTTCAAGCACCACTAGTAAGCTCACTTGATCTTCTTAATGTCTTTTTTATTGGTTTGTTTTTGTTGTTTTGAGAAATTAATGAGATTTTTAAGATGCCCAGTTGGTGATAAATGTGGAGACTTTGAGGGGATTATGTGGATTTTGATGTTTCATAATTGGTTACTTCTGTCTGTGTTTGCATTTTGGTTGCTGGGTTTTTGTTTTTATGGTGTTTTGAAGATACCCGTATAGAATGGCTTGTTAATTTTGTGATCTGGAGCTAATTTTTTGGGGTTCTTGGTGGGCATGCGTGGTTTAGAATCTGGTTGCTTGCTTGCAGTTTTTGGTCAATGGGTTTTTGTCTATTTGAAGAATGTTGAATTTTACAAGCGTTATAGTTGGGAATGCTCTCCCACTTCTGACTTTTGTGACTTGGTTTCCCTAATCAATTTTGGGTGTCTATGCCATCCCTCTTTTATTAACTCAGGCATTTTGTATTAAGATTGCTGTGCAAAATGATTAATTCTGTATTGAGCGTTGAAATGTTGCTTTTAAGTTTTGAATGACGGTTTTGAAAGATGTGTCAGGTAGAAAGTACAATTTGTTGGTGTTTGGATTGGTTTCGAGCGAAGATTTTGAGAAAATGGTGCCTTGTCTGAGCTATTTCCAATGTTTGAATAATTTGTGGACTAGCTATGGGTCTAGCTTCACGTACTTGCTAAATTGTTCCATGCTTGAAGATGTGAACGAGACACTGTCTTGAACTCAGGTCATGCTTCAAGGACAATAATGTTTATCAGAAAGCCAACATAACGTGTCTTTGATTGTTGATGACCAAATTTAGAATTTTAATCTTTGATGCAATTTTATCTCTATCCAGATCAATTAATTTATTTTTAGAATGGGAAAGAATGAACAAGAGCCACATCCTTTTCTAGGCCTGAATAATGTCTCACTTGAAAGGGCTCCATACAAGATCTAGCCGTACAAAAATCTCAATGCTTGAACTTCTCAGATGAAAAGTTGATAAACTTTAAGCAAGTGGTGCTCTAATAAGAAATTTGTAGTTTTGCGCTGAATCTCTGACTCAAATACATGAAATGATTGTTAAGCTGGAGATGGCGAGGATTGCAATGGGAAAAGATTGATTTAGTATCCCATCAATCCACATAACAATTGGCTGTATAAAGGACATAACAATTGAAGAATAGGATTGAGATTACACTTAAGCCTATCTGGTCTGGGATTAAGATTTACTGGAGATGGATTGAATTATATCTTTCAAAGACAAATGTCTGTGGTGATCTACAACCTTGTATCCTGGATCGGGAAGGAGAACTGAAGATAAAGAAAAAATTCTTTTTCCTCATGTTAACCACCTTTTGTTTCCTCACGTGCTTTAATATTATAATTCTTTCACTGAGACTTTTCTTATCCTGATGCGATTAAAAGATGTTTGTAATGTGATCTTTGGTACGACCTTTTGTTGTTAAGTAAATTACACACTTTTCCAATTTGCCGAATGATTGCTTCCATTATTTTTATTGTGTTAGCAAGTCTAATCATGTAAGCAGAAATAATGACATATCTCTGCAGAATGTGATCATATGAAAAACTTTCTTGCATTCTTACATGGACTGCTTTGCAGGTTGATTCTGTATCATGTTATTGCAAAGTAGATTCTGGTTTAAAAACAGTTGCCGAGGCAAGGAAGTTTGTCCCAGGATCAAAACTATGTATCCAGCCTGATATCAATCCTAATGCACACAAGAGCAAAACCTCACGCAGAGAGAGGACCCGTGTCCAGGCACCACTTCTGCCTGGTCTTCCTGATGATCTGGCCATTGCATGTTTGATTCGAGTTCCCCGAGCTGAACATCGAAAGCTCCGTCTAGTTTGTAAGAGATGGTGCCGGCTCCTTGCTGGTAATTTCTTTTATTCTCTTAGGAAAAGTCTTGGAATGGCAGAGGAATGGGTTTATGTCATCAAGAGAGACCGTGATGGAAAGATCTCATGGAATGCTTTTGATCCAGTCCATCAGATCTGGCAACCACTTCCACCAGTTCCTCGTGAGTACTCTGGGGCCCTTGGTTTTGGTTGTGCTGTCCTAAGTGGTTGCCACCTATACTTGTTTGGAGGAAAGGATCCGCTCAGGGGGTCCATGAGACGAGTCATTTTCTACAGTGCCCGGACAAATAAATGGCACAGGGCACCGGATATGCTTCGTAAGCGTCATTTCTTTGGTTCTTGCGTCATAAATAACTGCCTATATGTGGCTGGTGGAGAGTGTGAAGGAATCCAAAGGACTCTTCGCTCAGCTGAGGTTTATGACCCTAACAAGAACCGGTGGAGCTTTATTTCCGATATGAGCACGGCTATGGTGCCTTTCATAGGGGTGGTTTATGATGGAAAGTGGTTTCTAAAAGGCCTTGGGTCCCACCGTGAGGTGATGAGTGAAGCCTATGATCCAGAAACTAGTACCTGGACCCCAATCAACGATGGAATGGTTGCTGGCTGGCGCAATCCTAGTATCAGTTTAGATGGACGTCTCTATGCATTGGATTGCCGGGATGGCTGCAAGCTTAGGGTTTATGATGAAGCCTCAGATACATGGAACAAATTTATAGATAGTAAGCTCCATCTTGGGAGTTCTCATGCTTTGGAGGCTGCTGCTCTTGTACCTCTCAATGGGAAGCTTTGCATTGTGCGGAACAACCTGAGTGTTAGCCTGGTTGATGTTTCAAGTCCTGACAAACATGTAGAGAGTAACCCTCACCTTTGGGAGAATATAGCTGGTAGAGGTCATCTCAGGACCCTTGTTACAAATTTATGGTCAAGCATAGCTGGTCGAGGTGGTTTGAAAAGTCACATTGTGCACTGTCAGGTGCTTCAAGCATGAGAACCAGATGCATTTTTGCTTTAGCTCGCTGTAGACGCTCAGCATTTCCTTCAATTTATAATGATAGATCATCACAAACGGGGTTCACCGATCATTAGTGTCTGCCCTTTCTAAACCAGAAAGCTGCCTATGTTCTGCTATTTATACTCCTGCCAAGGTTGAATCAACAGTAATCTGTCTTGGGTATGGTTCTGATGTTCTCACAACATACGGTGAGATTTGGAAGTGACTGGACGAGCTTCAACTATCCAATGACATGGATGAACGGAATCATCATTCACATCTAAGATTGATACAGGAATTGGTGGTGCCTTTTGTGGTGTGCAATGTGGACAACTACGAAGAAAGAACAGTTCACTGTTGGTTTCAGTGATGGATGCGTTCATTTCCTTACATTTATGAAGGGAGAGCAGATACTTGTAAATCTAAGTCATTTTCCAGGGCCAAGTCCCTTGTCGTGGGATCTTTCCTTGTAGTATGTAATCTTTGGTATGCTTTGTGAGTGTACATGGGGTTATTTCGAACTAGTCAATGTATACTTTGATTACATCTCAATCGCCGTGGATCAACTATGCTACCCATTTGTTTTGTTACTTTAAAGATGGATCTGATGCACACCATCTACATCTGCACTGCATGTTGTTAGCCTTCTAGAAATTAACTGATCATGAAACTGGTCAGTTTATCCTTGCAGTCTCGCCATTACCTTTCTATGATGTGCTGGTTTAGATCAAAGATGTGAAGTCTACCAAATACCACTCGTCATTATAACAGTGTGAAGTCTATTACATTTAGAGCTGGGGATTATTTCATCTCCATAGCTTATTATCATCTACTAATACTGATACATTGCAAGTTGCAACAACATTTCATATACTTCAACAGCAAGCATGGTAACCCCCCCGTGCCGCAATCTTCTTATAGTGCTTCATTGAATCGTCTCGCTGAACTTTCAGCCTATCATGGAAGTTCTTGATGAAATTTTCTGCCAGGCCATTGATATCTCCTCCCTCATCCTCTGTCATCCCTTGCCTCCCTGCACTCCCTTTCCGCTTTGCATCACTCCCCTTGTTGATTTCATTGCTGCTGTGAGTTGGAATCTCTTTATTATGCTCCATTATAGCTCAAGCTTATAGAGAGTTTGAAAAATTAGGAGAGCAAAGAGGCTGATGGGGACTGTTCTGTGCTAAAAGAGCTTCTGTCTTGTGACAATAACGAAGAAGTAACAACCTTTTTATAGGTAAAATCTAACTCAGAAACATGAGTTTTGATGTATAAAAGCAAAAGACAACGGTAGAGAAGCCTCGCTGTTCTATATGCTTATTCTTCGGCTAAAATAATCCGGAAGAAAAGTCTACATTGTCGCCATAACTTTAGATTTTGTGTAATCACGTTTTATAAAGAAGATTGGATCAGAATTTCTTAGCAAAATTCAGACTCTCGAGCGTGTATTATGACAGATCAAGAACCTAATTAGGGCCAAAATCAATCGTTAAATTTGTTCTCTAACAATTAAAGTGATTTGACTTGATTTTTCATTTGTGGGGTATAAAGAAAAATTGGCTCAGCAGAACATTGTGGTTCCAACCTTTCCCTTTCGTATTGGCATGAAAACACCTCAGGTCAAAAAGGAAATATGATGCTGGTAGAAATTGAAGGTTCTAAGTAACCACGTGAAAATCTGTCATAGTTAGATGATAATTTATTATAAATAAATTATAAAAATGACATAATAAATATTTTTATGAACCATTAAAATAAAAATAGGTTCAAGAAAAAATTGGTTGTATCATACCATCATAATAACTCAAAAATATCATTAATTTCGATTTAATAATTGGATCAAACTTAAAATTTTTAAGAAGATTTTTAAGGCCTACTTCTATGAGTAAATCGTTTTACCAATCCATCCGCTATACAAAAGATTTTGTTGGAGTGAATCTTGTTATTTTTCCTTGATTTTTCAATAATTTATGTTATTTTCAGATTTTTAGCTATCTTTCCTTTTTATTTTAGAATTATGATTATTCCTTCTTTATTAAGGCCGGTTTCAGGCTTATATAAGGAGTATGCAGAGCTTATCAGATTATTAATTAAAAAATAAAATAAAATTTAGATTTTTTAAGTTTTAATCCTATTTCAACTAGTTCTTTGTCTTTCTGTGCTTGCTGCAATACTTGTTGTGCTTCCGCCTGCATCAAAAGGACAGTCCATGCATGTTCCCATGATTCTCTCATGTGTTCATATTTAGTTGAGAAAATGCTTTCTCACAAATGAGACTTCAAAGGTCAGAACAGATCAATCAAATCATCTCTTTTCCAACAAATTAAGGTTGATGTTGCCGAGAAGCTTGAAAATGGAACTGAAAAGTTAGAGCACATTAGAACAAGAGAAAGAACAAACAAAAAGCCTAAAGACGGAGACAGCACATAACCAGGAAAAGCCAAAACAATCCTGCAGAATATTAAGAAAGGAAGAGAGAATCTTCAAGAAAATTTGTTCACACTTCACTAATTAGACAAGGATAGGATGGAGAGAAAGCATTATGCAGTATCGAATATGGAATAAGGCATCTGAGTAAGTAGGCACTTTCAATAGCTTCTCGTGACTTTGTGTTTTTAGCTGTAAACCATCTCCATGTATGCTTAGAGACATGAACACCTGACACATATCATAAAATGTTGTAGCATTGCCATTTTTAGCCATTTGAAAACCTTTTAGATTTCTGAACCCACAATTTTAAAAAATGGAAACATGATGGTAGCAAGAATCAAATTAGTGCAGTAATATAGAGCAACATCTGCTATTAGAGGATACAACCTAGTGGGTTTCTGATGCCCTCCTCTTCCTCTTCCTCTTCCTCTTCCTCACCTTGTATTTCTAAAGCATGATTGTATCAGTCATGACCATATCATTAGCAACAGCAGCAGCAACAACCGCAGCTATATGAAAGAATCCATGACGCAGGTCAGCCTACGTACAGCAACCTCCCTCCTTTAGCTGGGCTTGGGATCGGCTGATCAGCTATTCCAAGTTCTAATTAACCTATGTTAGCACGGTTAATTAAAAAACCATTTCAATTCAAAAACTTAAATTGTGAGGTGAGGACTCATGAATAGTTTTATATTGTTTTATATTATACTTCATTTATGAAATTATGATCATTAGCACTGGTCGAAAAATTTGAAGTGAGAACTGGTCAGTCATGACAAAGACTTGGCAAAGAAGCATCAAACAAACTGTAAAATATGTCTTTCAGAAAACGTTATTGATCAACACCATTACATGTACATTTCATCTTACAATGGAAATTTTTCTAATAAATCCCGACATGCTGAAATCTCTTAAACCCTCCAGGAGATCATCTAGTGGCATGGAAGCGTTTAAGCGAATCTTCGCGCTGAATCTTAAGTTGATCGCGGAAGTTCTTAATGAAGGCTTCTGCCTTTTCATTTATATCTTCCTTGTAGTCTTCCATAATCAACCGATTTTGCAGCCTTGTTTCCCTCCTTTCCTCAGTTTTCTTGTCATCAATATTGTCAGGACTATCATGCTTAGCAACTTCTTTATGATCTTCCATTTAGTCTGCTTGGTTGGCCAAGGTTTCTAGCTGAAGAGAAACGGAGGTAGAGAGAAATGGATTGAGAAATTCCTTGTGTGATGGTTGGAGAAAGAGAGCATAATCTTGTATTTATATGGATAGGAATGTAACCTTTGAAGCATGTTTTAGACATGGGTCTAAGCCAAGAAAGATTAATTCAAAATAATATCATTTTAAATTTTTTTTTTTTACAAAAATTTAAAAGATATATTTTAATTTTAATTTTAAATCAATCAAATTTTGATCGGTTTAACCAATCACAGGTTGACCTGTCAAATTAATCAAGTTTGATCATGTTTCAAGTTAGTGGGTTATTGAGTTAACTTGTTAGACCGGGTTTAATTTGTTTTGGATTTATTTATGAACACGACAACCCCAAGTGGAAGAAAAAAAAACAGTGAAAGGGCTGGTTAGATTCCATTATTGACGAAGTTGCTTTTAGGCTTTCTATGATGTTTCACGGAGCATTATTCGAAGTTTTTAAAAGGGTAATGTTAAGGAATAAAGAATTACCTTGTGAAGAAGAAGAGGAAAGAGCAAAACCTTTGTGTTTTAAAGGAGGATCTTATGGTAGCAGCATAAATTACACAAGCTAAAAAGTGAAGATAAAAGAGACAAGAATCAGAATTAAGTGTCTACATGTACAAGTTGCTGGCCATGAAAAGCAACCTTCTGCTTGTGAGAAACACCTTAATCTACCGTTGCCTGCTTTTTTGGTCAAAAAATAAGTGATTAATGATATCTTTATGACATTCTTTTTACGATTTTTATTTCTTGAATTTAGTATATGACCTTTTACATGATTTTGCTATCACAAGTTCATTTCTGCAAATCTTTGATCCTTGACTTGGGTGTTCTAAACTTTTGTTTTGATTAGAGTTTGTGAATGATATACACACACACACACACACACTAGAACATTGCTTGCAGGGTTGAAAGAATTGTTTTGATGGTTTTTTTTTTTGAAGAAATTTGATAGACAAAAGATAAAATTTAAGATAAAAAGATCTTATATTTAATCGAAGAAATAAAAACCCATACTAAAAAAGATAATAAATAAATAAATTAGGTTTTGAGTATGAGTTTTTCTTGCCAAGTATATCTTGTGGGTAAGGTAATTAGAGTGATATAAAATAAATTTTTCATTGAAACAAGATATTTTTAAAAAAATCTTTTTAAAACAAAAAAGAGGCTGAATCAATTTCAGGTCCTGTTGTCTAATGGCAAACACTGCAGATATCCACAGCGGACCCAACAGATCATTCTACCCTTCCTAG
The DNA here is from genome assembly GCA_033617975.1 of Populus alba x Populus glandulosa. NCBI lineage: Eukaryota > Viridiplantae > Streptophyta > Magnoliopsida > Malpighiales > Salicaceae > Populus > Populus alba x Populus glandulosa. The sequence continues at coordinate 26,271,237 of CM066145.1, read as the reverse complement.
AAATCAAAGACGCACGAATGCTTGCTCAAAGAAAGAAAGACAAGTAGCAAGTTACTGGATTCACTTCTACTAGCTCATATCATAAAAACTGCAACTCTTTTGCTGCAGAATTTCCTGTAACCTACCATTTTGTGTATGAGAAATCACACAAGAGCTCTATCTTCAAGATTTCACAAACTAATGCCTCGGGCTGTATCACTTACCAGCTAGTCCATAAATGTCAACTAAAATATGGCCATGGACCTGTACTTAAGACATGCCCTAATGGCTCAATCCCTATGGTTTGATCTGCTATTTCATCTACAATAGTTTCTGCAATTATGCCTATCCATATAATTTCTTAGCAGAAGATGAGCTCCCGACGCGAAAATAGAAAAGTAATAGAAAGCATCACATTCACATCATAAATGTTGAGAGTATCTATCCATGTTGCATTAATTTTTGCTTCAAATTTCTCAGAGGTTATGCTCCAGAACCTCAAAGTAAGCAGGCAAAACATGAGAAGATTTGGTCTGCTTCCACCTGCAACAAGAACATGAAACCATCTTGAGTTGTTGAAAAACTTCATAGGATATGTAACTTACAAAATTATAACTTTTCCCTATAAAAATCTACCGGATGGCAAAACTTCTAATGAAACCAAATTACATCTCTCATTGTTGATTGTATAATAATATGAGTGAGTTCTTGGCCTCAGATTACTACATGAATGACATGTTAAACTGAAAGACAATTGAAGCTAAATAATTCATAATGGAATTTGGAAAAACTGGCATCAATTGAGGTGATATAGGAACAATCTTAGAAGGATGAGATCAGATGTTATGTAGATCATCATGCATCATGCTAACACAAACTAAGAATCCGTTGTCAACTTTCTTTGCTCGAAAACAATTATGATTCACCTCTAGGGTGCTCAAGTGTCCGGAAAACACAATGGTTGAGATGTTTTGGAAAGAGGGAACAACACCCTTGCTCCTTCCCGCCCGGGCTTTGACTTGATAAGAAGTCAGGTAACTGAGTAGTCAAGTCAACTTGCGAGTCACTTGGGCAATCAAAATTCCTCAAACTTTAGCCAACAACTCCCCAATTTTGAATGCTAATTCATTCTGAAACAACAATTTCACATGAAAATTCAGAATCCCCTAAGCATCGACTCTGTTCAACGAAATTCAGTAGAAACAAACCACAAAAGGTAACAAGATAACACCCACTAATGAAAGTCGGTCAAATCATGACAAAACACAGCAACCCATCAATCCAAACACTTTGAAAGATGAGAAGAAATTTGAAGCTTTAGACATTAAAACAAAGTGCTTCTTACATTTTGTTCTATAAAGTTCGCCTCAAGGCATATCACGTTAATGACAATGAGCCTCCCATCCTTAGACACCTTATCTGATCCTAACACACTGACAAAAATGGAATGCCTTTTCCTCCCTGACTATAACATGCATTGAATAATCTCTTTTGTTTCCTGGAGTATCGCACAAATTTCCATTCACGGATCGAAATGAAGTTGGTGAGAATTGTGCATTACTGAGAAAAAGAGAAGGGATTTATCATTCCATAAATTTCCTATCAATCTCACTGAGGGTTCTTGACTATTAGAAGGCATAATTGCAAGGTACATTTGCAAATGCTCATTACTCTTCAGGACACCAGAATAAGAAGCTCATATTAGATCCTATCTATTAGTCCCAAAATCAAATCACGCCAACTACAAGAAAGCCTCCAAATCTCCTCTCAGAATAAGTGATCATCACATGTTTGCTGACACCTAAAAGGAACCCAAGATTCGAAATGGATCTCATTAATCATCCCTAAAGTATCCAGAAACCCCATACGCACCAAAATTTCTCGGCTTCAAATTAAAATTCGCATCAATTTTCTTTGCTAATTCACTGACAAAGCATACTGGGAAGGATAACTCATTGCATCGAAGTCTAAGTAGTAGTAGTATCAAACAACAAAATAAACTCAATCAACTCATAAGAAAACAAATAAAACCAAGAAATTCAAACAACTCGAAACCACATAGATCGCATCTTTTTACCTTCCACATGGACTCCAACTCTGCCCGTAGCCCACCAACCTTCCTCTTACAAGCAGGAACAACCTCAAACTGCTTAGCAGGCAACTCCTCAGAAATAGAACCTACAAAGAACTTAATCATACCACTATCAACCTTACTAACTTCAATCCCAGTAACAGACAACCAAACAAAAAGCTTCTTTGCCTGAATCCCTGACACATCATGCACTGAACCATAACTCAACTTCCCTTTGATATCTTTACCATAGTACACAACCTCATCGAAATGAGCATAACATGAGTTCTTAAGTTTGACTTCAAAGGTCCCATCAGATGGTGATAGCGTGTAGGATTCTACATTGTCTGGGAGTAAGCCACGTGGCAGGCCATACTGAGGGAGAAGTTCATGGATGTCTGTGGTGGTTAGGGGGAGAGAAAGATGGGTTCTTCATAAGAGGAGGAGAGAGAGAAGGTATAGTGCGAGGATGTTAAGGGAAGCCATTGTTGATGCAGAGAGAGAAGGGAAGGTGGTAATTTAAGAAGGTTGTGAAGGGTAGAATGGGAAGATAAATTTGTGTTCCGCGGCTTCGAGGAATCATGCGTTGGATTTTGGATGATGACAAAGATGGACAAGAATTCTGTACACAGTTAAAAATAAGTCCCTCCATTTTTAATTAGTTAGCTAGTTAGTCCTTATACTTTTCAAAATGATAACTTGATCCTTTTACCAAAAAAAATAAAATAGAGAGAGTAAATTATTTAGTTCTTAAGAACATAGGGATTGTATAAGACTTATATATATATATATATATATATATATATATATATAATCATCTTAATGAATGATAAATGTAGGGAGAAACTTTTTTACTATACAAGACAATCCTAAAAAAATATAACAATAAAAAAGCATAAATAAATAAAGGGTATATAGCTTTTTTTCCGACCATAAACAATATTTTCTAGTGAATTTGCATGTAAATTGAGTCTTTTTTTAAAAAAAAATATATATATCTTATGAATGTATCTTTCTTATTGATTTGATGTATCAAAACAAATTTGATAAATTATATTGGATGTTAATTCTAAGATTTGAACCTAATAAATTAAGAAATTGAACATCGTTCTTTATCATATCAATTCTTGATCCAATACAGTAAATCAATTTTAAAAATATAAAGATTCTCTTATATAACAATTAGTTTTCATTTATAAAAATTACATAATTAATTCACAAAGGGATGAAACGAGACTCCACTTACCATGTAGGTTCAATGATGGATCACTCTAGTAAAGAAGAATCATATTCTTTATTTGAAAAGATTAGATATACTTGAATTGCTAATTCTTTTTTTTTTTAAGTATTTTTTCAAGTATTTTTTTTAATAATTTTGATATATTAATATTAAAAATAAAAAATACATATAAAATATTAATTTAATATATTTTTAATTGGAAAATACTCTACACGCAGAATGAGGATATTTTTGGTTACCTTGTTATTATCAATAGTTTACCAAATTAATTAGCTTAAGAGACAGAGATGAGCTACCCAGAATATTTAGAACAGTTTCACAAGAAAAGACAGCTCCCAAAAGATTTCAATTTGGTTAGATTTTTTGGATAGATAGACATACAAAATACATAACTATTAAGTTATGCTTTTTTCCGTCGTATTAGTATAATTATAAAACTTAAACCTAGATTAGTTTGATATTTAGCACTCTTGCCCTGCCCGGAAACGCCATGTCCAGCGGATTTACTGTCGCCCCACACCAACAGAACCCTAAACCTGTAGACAACGGTCCCCTGCCTCTAGCAGTCCCTTCCTTGCCAAGTTCGTCCAAAACAGCAATAAATACTTTAGTAATTGTATTAGTTTTGCACCAGGACATAAAAATTGAGCTCAAACTATTCCATCCAATATTCATAAAATCACGTTCTAAAGTAGTTCCTTCTTATAGCTTTCCAGACACAGAGTTGAGACACATAATACTACATTTGCTACTTGTCCACGCGCTGATATATATATATTACAACATTCCCCAGCTTATTGATGTTCATAAAGCTCAATAAGAAGAGGTATACTCCACAACTAGTTGACATAATACTCTGCCAGACTCTTACGTTGTGAGTCTTGAGAAAAGACACTAAAACTAGAATGCTAATTACTTGGATATCAAGCTCCCTCAGCTACATTCCCATACAGCAAAAGCACTTGGTTGTGTATCTATTCGGTGAGCAGCATTTGAACATCATTGTTCGGAGCTGGGAGCTGCAAATTGTTGAGAAAAGAAAGCAAACAGCTTAGGATAAGTTCTAAGAAGGGAAACAGAAATCGCCAACAAATAATTCCTAATATACCAAGAAGAAAGTATATGCATTAATGCCAAATTTATACACCAATAGTGATAACATTGGAAGAAGTTAGCTTGCGAACCACAAAGGAAGCTTAACTTATCAACTACTAAAAGAGCGGAATTCAAACAACCATCAATTCTACCAGAAAATGAATCCCTCACTCTCGAATAAACCCTAATAGCACAACGTCATGATCTATTAACAGTAATGTTTTTGCATAATGGGACGTCCTCGATGATCACTAAACTCTCTAGTACATGATGATTGATATACTAAACAGACATAGAATTCCAAAACATATTAATAAAAAGAGGTTGACTTTCATTCACATAAGGTTCCATGGATGGACGGCTCAGTATCAGTCTTTCGATCTTGCAGTATATTCTATGAATTCAATCCCAACCAAACCAAGACAAACTTCATAAGCATCAAATAGAGGAACTACAAAATTACAACACAAATCCAATTAACAAAATTAAGAACAGGACACAGACAACAAAAACGACAATAATCAACCTCAGATTCCAAAACAGCTTTTTTATCAAACAAATATTGATCTAATTGAGCAAGTTGGTACCTCAAGAAACTGCTTCCACAATCCACCACAAGACCCAGAGGAGACTCCAGCACGGCAAGAATGAACGGTCTTAAACTGGTCAACATCAAGCTTCTTATTAATCCACCCCACTTGAAAATAAATCGAGTCAGACGGTGGTAAATCAACCCTGATGTTATCAACACCAAGCCAAAGGAAGAACCTTTGAACCTGAATCCCCTTCAAATCCGAGATAGATCCATAGCTCAACTTCCCAGTTATTTTCTTCTCGTAGTAGACCAGGTAATCAAACTCAACATAACATTCCTTCTCTAAATAGACAGTAAAGCTACCATCATCAGAAAGACTGTAACTTTTGACTGTTTTAGGTAATAGCCCACTAGGAAGACCAAATTTTGGCAAGATTTCAAAGACTGTAGGAGAAGGGTCTTGTGAGAGAGTGGGTTTTGTGAGAGAAAAGAAGAGAACTAGAGAGAAAAGAGCTAGACCTAGATGAGAATTTGCCATCAATTTGAGTTTTCCTTGATGGGGTTTCGATTTGAGAGAGCGAGAGATCCTTCGGAGAAAAAGAAGTGTTGTGTTCCAAGTTTCAAAGGATTTTGGCAGTTGTGTCGTGTTTGGATCTCGTTTTTAAGGAGTTTTTTTCAAACCCCAGTGGTAGTCAAGATTTTGAATAAATTATTTAATCTATATTGATATATAAACTCTGACTTTATTATAACAAAAATTAATTTGAGTAGAGTGTTTCATCTTTGTTTTGATTTCATGATAATAAATTTTTTATTTTATACATTAATTGAGATTAAATCTTTTTATGCGGTAATCGTATAAAAAAATATAAACTTTATTTTTATCAACAATTAGTTATGAAAACCAACTATAAAATTATGAGTAATCTTGAGAAACATGTCAGGTATTGGAGCTTTTTAAGAACGTAATTTAATGCATTCATAATAATATTTTTTTTCTGAAAATATTCATGATTATTGAATAATAAATATTTGTTTTTGGGTTTTGTTTTGATCTAGTTTTGAAAGATGATTTAGACCTCATTTGTTTATGAGGTCCCTTAAGAGAGATAAAATAAATAAATAAATGTATTTAAGTCTTTCTTCAAAGTAAATCTATATTTTAATTAATCATTAATCTTATCTACTATTTGCTGGTATTTTAAGTTACCATCATAGTAATTTCAAAAAATCAAAGTTATCTTGATTCACTTCTTTGAAATAAATTCATACTTTCGTCTCTCTTAAGAATCAAAAGTGGTGAGGGGGCACATGGAAATACATAAATTACTGATTTAATTTAGATTATTGATTAGTTTTAGAGTGTGTTGATAAACCGAGAAATAATTGATTTTATAATAATCTTGTAAGTATAATAATTCATGTTGATAGATGCTAAGATCCCTATAATAAGCTTAGCGAGTTTAAAAATTATTCCACTTAAAAATTGCAGTTTATTAGCAAAATAATTATTTTCAAAACAATTTACTAACATTAAAATTCAGAATTTTCAATAAAACGTCTTAATTTGAGATCTTGAAAGAGTCGAGTTATTAATATAATAATATTATTAAACTTAGTTCAAGTTTAACAAGCCAAATCAAAACAGTTTCGTTTTGATATTATTTTGAAAAGATAATTAAAATATTAAATTGAGTTTTAAATTTTAACTACAAAAGTTTGATTAAGTTAATTTTTATTTAATTTAATATGAAATTTGATGTAGATCAATTTCTGAGCTAACATATTATCAGAGTAAATTGTCAAGCCAAACTTGATTTAATAACACTATAATATTAAATTTTAAGAGAATTATCCCATATTATAGTTGAGATTAAATCCATTAAATGGAGAAACTACTAAAAACTTTCATAATCTTAATCGTAAAAAAAAGGTAAAAAACACATAAACAATCGACACAGATCTTGTAATCATCACACTCTTAGCACAAACAATGTATGCCTCTGACCTAATTGGAGCAGTTTGGTATGAACTTTGAACCTTGAATTGCAAAATTGCCATTAGTCAAGTTGAGATAGGTAGGAGGATGGGACTGCCCGACCCCATGGCCGAGATCGAAGGAAAATCAAGAACAAGGAAACAAAACCATTAACGAAAGCTTATGCGTACACTCTACTTCACAAAGTCGCAGACATTTTCTTTTCTTTCCTGTCCTTTTCATTTGTTGAGCCCTTCGTGCTCCCTGGGGCTCTAGGCATCTTGCAAGTACAAAAACATTAATTAAAATTGAAGCCTAAAAATGGAGAAGAAATGCATTACTCAAAGGCATCACAATCATGTTTTATATAACAACTAAAAAATTTATTTTGATCTTCGTCTACATAACTTGTTATAAGTCAAAGTGGTTTATAACTAGTAACTGAATTTTTATTTTTTTTATAAAGGTTAGGATTATTTAATATTTAAATAAGTATTTTTTTTTAAATATAATAATATTCTATAGAAAAATGCTTTTCAATATAGATACAGTGAAGAATGAATATTGTGAACCTTTGTTTTGAAGGTTTTATGGTGTATTTACAACCTATAAATTTTGTTATTTTGTGAGGAAAATGACGAAGTGTAACTTTATTTTTATGATATTTTGAGTTGTATTGTGAACTATATTCCACTTATTTTATTCAGTTAAAAAATAGTGTTATGGCTGGCCATAAAAGACTAAAACATCTAATGGTTTTGGTGAAGTATAGACTTGTTTAATTAAATTTATTTGTTAAGAAATAATTTATCTATAATTTTATATAAAAATCTATAGAAATAAAGGTGCTAGACCCGATTATTTTTTGGGTTTGACCAGTGCCAAACCTAGTGTGTTCGGGGCTTGACACGCCGCCGAACTCAGCATATCTTCACCAGAACATGCTTGTTTTCTAAAAAAATTATACTTGTAAATCTTTTTTAATTTAATGTTTTTTTAGTAAAGATATAATGAAAAAACATGGTTTATCAATGTTTTTTAATCATTTTAATTAGTTTTATTTTAAAAAAAAAACAAAAACAAAAAGTCATCGTTCACCCAGTTTACCCAACTCAAAATAAAAATCGAGACACGAAAACATATCGGTCATTTTTACGTAAATTGAAATTGGAGACGAAGTAGATACAAAGAGCGAGAGAAACAGAGCAAGTCTTTTCTTTTCTCGCACTCTGTTTTCCCACAATACCTTTTTTTTCCCGCAACCTCCACACCAATAACAAATGACGAGTGCTACAAGCTAATACATGAGGCTATTGGAGGAGCAAATATATTATGGGTAAGAATCATACATGCTAGCTCAAGATTCCTAACAAAGAGCATGAAACGGAGGCGTTTTACATCCTCTCATGTAGAGAAGGAACGAGTCCCTTGGAAAGGGTGACTGAATGAAGGAAGGTATTATTTTTTTTATTAATATAAATATTTGAATTAACTGGTACACACACCTCAATTAATTATAAAATTAACCATGAAGGCGGTCCTTTTTATATCCTAGATGATGGCAATTGATAATGGAGAAATCAATGGTAGCGGGGGCTTTTCCAATCTCCCTGGGCAGACCGAGGAGATGGTCAGGGCCCATTTCTCCACAAGTTCTTTTGGTCTGGTCCAAGCCCAGCACCGAGCTCCTGGCCAAGCCTTTTATCTGTGCCCTAGGCCTACTACTTTTTGAGAGCTTCTCATAGCCAACTGTGCAAGGCCATGCACATGTTTGTACTTTACACCAATCATCTGGGAATAATAATATAAAAAAAAACAAAAAAAAACTCATGATTAGATTGCGTAGCATGGCATGCCCTCTGACTAAGCTTAAGCATGTATAAGGCTCTTTTTATTTGTGTATTTTTAAAAATATTTAATTTTTTTAAAATTAATATTTTTTTAGTGTTTTCAAATTATTTTGATATATTTATATATAAAAAATACTTTAAAAAACAACCGCAAATATATATACTACTAAATATAATCTAAATAATTAAAAGTTCAATACCATTAGGGTTCCATAGCCCCACCCTGCTTCCAGATCCTGACTACCTAGCGATCTGCTTTAGTTGTTGTTTTGTGATGAGGGATAAAAATAGCATTTGATAATTGAATGCTGTGTTTTAACAAGATTGTATTTTTATTTGATAAAACAATGGACTAGGAAATAATGTATTTTACTTTTAGTTAAGATAATGAAATTAATATCTGCTTTATGTTAAAAATAAAACATATTTATTTTAAATTTTATGTGATTTGATTTTTATTTTTTAAAAAACCAAACACTACTTTTATATCCGAAAACAAATAAAATCAGTAATTTAAAAACATAACAACATGGATTAGACACTCGAAATCTAGGCCTCTTATAATTACGAATCAAACTATTCTAAGCAAGTATTATTATATTATTCCAAAGTTTTATCTTGCTAGCATGAATCAATATTGTATGATACTAACAGGTAACCAATTGATTGTAATAGCTATAAATATGATGTGAAATTGATTGAGGAGGTCGACCACAAGATAATTAATATATATCTTATTTATTTAGAAGCTAATTTATCCACATTAATTTCAACAAAATATTATATCATCATGCACGCATTATATAATAAAGCATAATATAAGAGACGGATCGCTGCATATATATTTAAATCCATGACATATATAATGTGCTGCTAAATTTCTCTTACTAGCAAAAGATTAATTACCCATAATCAAATAAATCAAACAATTTTTAACGATGATTTTTGGAGAAAAAGCTGGAAAACCCTAATTGTAAAACATGTAAACTTATAACTTAAAACTTAACTCGATCTAGCAAGAGGGTCTTGTAATAACAAATATACTAAAACATATAAAAATTTTATTGTGGTCGCTCAATTTATTATTTATTTATTTTGTTATTATTAATTTGTATGAGGGTAATTTTATTTATGCAGTATTTTTATAAACAATATAATAATGATAATAATAATTGTGATGATATTAGTAGTTGTGGTGATGGTGATGGTGATGGTGATGATGATGATTTTTTTAAAATTATTAATTTTGTATTTTTTTTTATCATTTTGATATATTAATGTTAAAAATAATTTTTTAAAAAAGAATAAAATATTATTTTGATGTATTTCTAAGTAAAAAATATTTTAAAAAACAACAACTACCACACTTCTAAACACTTCAAATTTTATCATTAACATCCCTTTCTATATATGTGTTCATTATTAGTTGTAACTAATAAATTTGTATATGATTTTTATAAACTCATTAATTTTATCATTAAAAGATAAATAATTTGTATATGATTGGAAAACTTTAGGTGTACATTGCTTTAAAGTTGCTTTAAATTTATTAGAGTTTAGATTATTAGACCATAAGTTAACCATGAATTACCGAGTTAATCCTAATCAATCAACATGGACTTTCATTTATTTTTTTAAATTTTTTAGAGTTAATTAACTCTCATCACTCATGGTTTAGCAAAGTTAAAAATTATTATGAGTAAATTTGTCAAATCCATCCAAATTTAATCATATTAATATTCAAAACGGTTAAAGATAAAAGCTAGTAATTAGACTTGCATCATCGAGTTGCTGGATCTGAAAAGCTGTTTCATAACCATGGTATGCACGGATAGACTGTTTCAAATAACCTTTTCACTAAAACTAAAAAATCGATGCAATCATCACTCAGCACCTACAGTTAGCATGGACTTCTCTCGATCTGGAAGCATCACACAATATGTCTGCAATACTTTGGATGACCTTTACCTCAGGGAGCTGTTTTTTGGGCAGTACTATGAACACCTAGTAGATAAAGATACTGATTAAATACAAGAATTGATGGGTCAAATTCAATTTATTGAAGAAATGGAAATGACTCAAACGAAGAGTTGAAACTTGACTGATGAAAATCTGCTCATCAAAACATGAACATTTAATCCATGTAGGACCCCTTCAACAACTATTACTGTTGGGGATATAAACTGGAGAATTAAGCAATTAATTTCTTCCAAAAATAAAGGAACGTCAGAAGAGATCACAGGAGAGAGGTTCAAAGTAATAGAAAACAGCCCGTGAATTAAGATACATATTCGATGAACATGTTTAGGGATAAAGATTTATCATAGGCATGCATGGAGAACCTTTCAGAAACCAAGAGATGTGAAAGCCAGTAGCAATGATCCACACACGATCTCTGCTACAAGCCATCTATTTGCTGGCCTCTCATCACTACTCTTCACTGCAGCTGAACTTGGGTTACTGCCATTCGAACTCCCTTTTAAAGAAAACAAACAAGGAATCAAGAGAGCTAAACAGTAACATCAAATATTGCAGAAATGAAGCAGATAAATCATAGTTACTGAGCTGTAAATATGGATGTGGAGGTCAAGGACTTGAGTTTTCTACCACTACCAACCGGGGTCTCGATACTTCCAGATTGTGTGATGTTGGCAAATCCCTCGAAGAACTTCGCGTCTGGCGAGTTAGCAGGCAAGTGCAGAAGATCTGAAAGCAAAAAGTTAACCCAAAAGGCTATCAAATTCATCAACCGAAAGGGTTTGTATCAATGGACGACAACTTCCTTGTGTTCTAGTGGACTTACCGATGCATTCTGTTACATTAACAGGTGAATGACACAAGCTAGGAAGTTTACCAACAAGAGTAACATTGAACTTGATACCAAGATTGGGATTATCACGATCTTTAAGTAGGACACAGAGGCATTTCTTACTCTTATCCAACACCTGTTTAAGCCCGCTGCAACAATCTAGGGTAGGAGCTTTAGAATCACCACTGACATATGGAAGACATGTCGACAAACCCACTAGTTGGTCTGCACATTCTGCTCTGTCTTGCTGAAAGTCTGATTTTGCAGAACCAACTAGCATCAACAGCACCAAAATATATGAAATTGCTGAGGCAGTCACTGAGCCCATCTCTGGCTGAGATAGAGAAAAGGGAGTATATGGACTTCAAAGAAATGAAAGGACACCTCAAAAGATAAAATTCTCACGTTCCACCTCTCTCAATATAAGGGGCGTGAAAAGAAATTGGTACTGGTGTGGGGACATGAAATAATAATGACTACCTATTTCAACTGCTGCGTGGCGGCTTGATTTTTTTTTTTATTTTAAAAAATAAATATGTAATTTAAAAAAAATCATAAAAAAAAACTTATGTATACATTTAATAAAATAAATTGAGAATTATTTATATTAATAAATAAATCATTAACAATAAATAAAGATATAAAAATGAGAGTCGGATATAAATCAAGATATGTGGACTCGTAACTCCGGTCTTTAACACAATTGTATTTAATGATTTTATTAAAAAAATTAATTTTTATTTAATTAAATACATATCTTAAAAAGTCGAAAGACAAATAAAGATTAGCATATTTGATTTTATAACATGGATCATTAATTTGATTGTGTTTAATGACCATGTTTATTAAAATTAATTTTTTATTTAATAAAATGATAGTGAAAATAAACATATAAAATTGATAGAATAAAATCAAATGGAAAAAAATATCTTGAAATGTTGCACTTATTAGAAATACTATAAAAAAAATAAATAATTTTTATTTCTAAAAATAAAGTTCAATTATATATAACATAAAAACAATTATAGATGAATTCAAATAACCTCTTCAAAAATTAAATAAATACAAAATAAAAAAACATTATTTAAAAAAAGACTAACTACAAAGAATTAAAAAAAAAATAAGAGAGAAGGGATGTTAATTGAAATATAATTTAAAAAATTATTAAAAAAAAACACATAAAAAAACATGATTTTTCTAGACTTGGGTTAATCGGATACTAGATCAACTTGCTAGACCAATCTAGATTTTAAAACAATACATTTTAATTGGAACATGTTCACTCCATTTCTCTAAATTAAAACATTATTTAGTTCCCATATTTTTAGCAAAATAATTAGGTAGTCATCCTGCTTTAAAAACTTTTAATATTAATATATTGATGTAAATAATAATTTAATAAAATCTTAAAAAAATAATTATTTCAATATATTTTTAAGTAAAAATACTTTAAAAAAACATATTACATCGTAATACCAAACATGCATTCAACCTCAAACAATTCTAATCACTCACTCTACTGATTTGGATTGAGAGATGCGATATTAACGTAACACTAACCTCTCCTTCCTATATGAACAAAAACCTTCAAAGTCTTCTTTTCATGATTAATTGCCATTACTATAAACATAAATAAGTATAGATTATGGCTGTGATTAGTTAAAATCTAGTTGTTATGATCATATGGTTCATATTGCTTTAGGTCTCCCGAATTTGAATGATTGCAATATAAGGAGTGATATCACCAAACACGTTTACACAAATGTATGAAATAATTGCATGCTGTGTTCATTTTAAGGTAAGAAGTATTTAAAGCTATGTGTTAGAGAGTTCCCCTCTCTATAGACCTAAATGTTGCCTGAAAGATCAAGCCATCCATATCTTATCCCCATTGCTATATAATTAAATTATGATTTGATTTTTATAATTTAAATATCAGTCGTCTTGGTCACAAAAATTTTCCCTGAAGTATTATAATTGCAAAATCAAAGACAACCTTGAAGGCAACAACTAAACCAGGATAGAAGTTATAGTTTCTTACTTGAGTTTTGAGTTCTGATTTATTACAACTATATTAGAATTATCTTTTTTAGTTATTTTTCAGCAATTAAATCTTTTATTAAACTCTGGTAAGAAGCTATAAATAAATAATCAAGATGTAATAAAATTTCAGCAAGAAACAAGAAAATAATCAAACACTTTCAGGAACTTTTCTGAACATATATATATATATATATACACTAAAACTGCTCAGTGTTTTACTGTGCAGTCCACAGTGAAAGTATTTTTTTTTTACGCCTTTAAGGTTTTTTTTCTTTTAATGATTTTTTTTAATTTAGTTTGTTAATGTTAAATTTTTTTTATTTAGTTATCAGACTTTCATAATACGGATTCCGGGTTTGACGGGTTAACTTGATTTGACGAGTGAACCAGGAATTTTATTTTTGCTTTTTTCTTTTAAATTAATTTCTTTCGTTTATTTTAGTTTGTTAATGTTAAATTTTTTTTCTATTTAATTATTAGAATTTCATAACACGTACCCTCGCTTGACGGGTTAACCCAATTAATTTTGAATTATCATATTTTTATGACACGACTTTGCAACCAAACCCACATCTGAGGCTCTTAGGTCCAGTGTTACAGTCAAACTCACTTAAACTTGAGTGATGTAAGTTTAATATTATTATTAATATTATAAATATTACTTTTGGGTCAATCGTTGCAGTTAGGCTCAAGGCTCTTGGGTATATCTTTGCATAAAGACCTAACACTCTTAAATCTTAGCTTTTTTTGATATTTTTTATGAAAGAAAAAAAATTAACCCGTGACATATGCTTTTCCTTTTCTTTTTCTTTTTAAGCTTTTTACTATGGACTGCACAGTGCAATCCATAATGAAAAAGCTGATGCATTTAGTTTTTTTTTTGTTTGTCTTCTTTCATTGTTTTTTTATTTTTTTAATTATTTTTTTATTGTAATTTGTTGGTATTAACTTTCTTTCTATTTAGTTATCAGACTTTCATGACACGGATCCCAGGTTTGACGGGTTAACCCAGTTGATTCAAATTTTTTTCTTTTTCTTCATTAATTTTTTCTTCTTGTGGGTTTTTTTCTCTTTGCTTTTTCCTTTTTAATTAATCTTTTTTTTTAATTTAGTTCATTAATATTAAATCTTTTTTCTATATAGTTATCACACTTTCATGATATGAATCCCAAGTTTGACGAGTTAACCCAGTTGATTCAGATTTTTTTTCTTTTTCATTATTAGTTTTTTTTCTTCTAATTTCATCTTTTAATATTGTATGCAGTCTATAATAAAAAGGCCGATGCCTTTAGTTTTTTTTTTTGCTTCTTTTTTTCTTTTTATGCCTTTCACAATGGATTGCACAGTGCAGTCCATGGTGAAAAGGCTGATGTCTTTTTTTTAATTAATTTTTTATTTAATTTGTTGATTTTTTTTTCTATTTAGTTATCAGACTTTCATGACACGGATCTCAGGTTTGACGGGTTAACCCAGTTAATTCAGATTCTTTTTCTTTTTCTTCATTAGTTTTTTTCTTCTTAGAAGTTTTTTTTCTTTTTAATTAATATTTTTTTTATTTAATTTCGTTCATCAATATAAATTTTTTTATTTAATTATTGGCTGACGCCTTTAATTTTTTTTCTTTTTGCTTTTTTGCCGTTTTTATATAAACTGATGCCTTTTTTTGTTTTTTTTTCTTTTTAATTAAATTTTTTCATTTAATTTAGTTTGCTAATGTTCAATTTTTTTTCTATTTACTTATCAAACTTTCATGACATGGATCCCAGGTTTGACAGGTTAACATGGTATGACGGGTTATCCCAGTTAATTCTGGGTAACCCGTCAAATTTTATTTTCTATTTAGTTATCAAACTTTCACGACACGAATTCAAGGTTGACGGATTAACCTGATTTGAAGGGTTAACCCAGTCAATTTAGATTTTTTTTTCTTTTCTTCACTAGTTTTTTTTCTTTCCTATCACACTTTTATGACATGACCTTATATTCAGACCTACATTTAAAACTATTGGATCTGATACTGCAGCCAGACCTATTTAAACTTGGATCATATAAGTTTAATGTTATTATTAATATTATAAATATTACTTTTAAATAAAACGTTGTAGTTAAATCCAATATTCTTGGATATAGATTCAAAAAAAAATTAACACTTTTAAATTTTAATTATTTTTTATATAAAAAAAATAAACCGTGAGCATCGTGTATATTAGTTTTTATCAGGGTCATGGGACCTTCTAAAACCTTCATCTCTTGAAGTTGTCTCATCTTAGAATTTGTCGTTGTAATATTTATGATAGCAACTCCACTCGGGGAATTCTCATCTCCTTTGCAGGGCTATTATTAAGCATGCATCTCCCTACCAGTCTCATAAGAAAGCTATTAATTCCTTCATCTGCGCGCGTCAAGGCTTGAGGAATTCATGTCCTTGACAAAACAGTGAGGCCCACGCTCTTTAAGACCGTTACTTTGAAATGAGGTAATTGCACGTGCTTGTCTACTTCGATCAGTTCAAGCCTTTACTTTAAATTTTAACCCAAAGCAAGCAAAATCACACCTTGAAATCTACAGGGGTGAAATATAGTTTACCCAATTGGAAAAAACCGTTTTCTTCAAATTTTGCCCCAGAACAAGAAAAATCAAACCTTGAAATATCCTTCGTTCTCTCTCTCAATCTACAATTACAAACCCTAAATCCCCAAATGTCAAAAACCCTAGAATCTCCACGAAATCACCAAACCCTAAAAATCATCAAATCAGCAATCACTTCAAGACTTCTCCTTTTATCACTAATCCTCCTCTGGCGCACCCTCATTGATCCATACGACACGTCGTCCCCTCTGGACCCCGATTGCCTCTCCACAGACCATCAACAACAAGAACGACATGTCATTCAATTTCCTCGAATTAGGTCTGCAATAGAGGACAGTATTGTATGGGATAGTGTCTATTTTGTCAGAATAGCTCAATGTGGATATGAATATGAGCAAACTTATGCGTTTTTGCCTTTGCTTCCTGCTTGCGTTGTCCTTTTGTCACGTACAGGTGCGTGAAGTTTGATGCTTTTTACATTGTTTGTAAGATTTTTGAGGTTTCTGGATCCTAATATGAATTGGGTTCTTCTTGTTTGGCTATTTTGCCTTATTAGTATGATTTTGAGCTTTTTTAAATCATAAGTGGAAATGGTTTTTTTCTTTGGTTATTTTGCCATATGAGTAAGATTTTCGAGCTTTTTGGATCATAAGTTGTAATGAGATTTTTTTTTTTGTGGTTAGTTTGCCTTATTAGAATGATTTTGAGGTTTTTGGATGATAAATTGAAATGAGTGTTTTTGTTTGTGGTTGTATTTAGCTTATTAGTGAGAATTTTGAGCCATTTGGATTATTTATCTGATTGCCTATTTTTTGTTTTTGGTGAATTTTACTGTTTTCAGTTTTAGTGCCGCTGGTTTCAGTTATTGGGCACAGGGCTGTGCTTGCATTGGCTGGTTATTTGGTTAATAATGTTGCATTTGTGCTCGCGGCGGTTTATTTTTACAGGTGAGTTGTTGGTTTATGTTGCGAGTGTAATTAGAGTTGATGTGGCTGTTTGTAGCTCGTCAAAGTCCAAAAAATTGCTGGTAATGAATGTCATTTGATTGGCATGCTATATTGAGAATGAGACTCGAGTTTGTAGAGTCAGAGGTCCTAAATGATTTATTGAAGTAAAATTTTTAGTTGGTTGAATTTGGCGAGCCTTTTGTTTGATATAATATACTCCCAAACAATTTTTTATTGTGCTATAAAGAAGGCTGATTTTGCTTGTTCTGCTATTATCTGTGTTTAATGTTGAGATTATCTTCTGAATTTTTTTAGACTATTGACTTTAGCTTCATTTATTTGGAGGTTTTGCAATGGCATCTGGGAATGGATTTTATCGCTTGAATACTCTGTGTTTGATAATCAACATGTATGGTTCTCCTATTATACAATATCTGATTGTTGCCCTTCTATTTGGTTGTCCTAACAGGGTTTCAGTTATTATTTTGAAGGACCCTGAAGCAGCATTTCAAGCTTCAATTTTGTTTTGCTTCAATCCAGCTTCCATATTTTATTCATCAATGTAACTTCTCATTCTCTTTTATCTTGAATTGAAGTTAAAAAAATTCAATTAGACCGAGCAATTTTTTTTTTCATGTGTTTGTTTGTTGCAGATACACTGAGAGTTTGTATGCCTTATTATCTCTGGGAGGGTTGTACCACTTAATATCTGGTGCAAGTAATGTAGCTGTTCTTTGGTTTGCTCTCTCTGGCTGTGCAAGGTCAAATGGAGTGCTTAATGCTGGCTATCTCTGTTTTCAGACCATGCATCAAGCTTATGATGCTGTATTCCTACAAAAACGTGCTCATGTAAGTATCTTTTATTCTTTACAGGCATGTTCTTTTTGGTTCAGGTGTTTCTGCTTGTTTATACAAAAATGTGTCTGTTGGCTAACTCTTCATTTTCAGCATAAAGCTCACAATTTGGTTGTTGTTGCTGTTTGTTTATATGGAATCTTGTTGATTGATTAACTTGTCATTTTCAGCATAGAATACATATCCACACAGGACGTTACATGTGCATTCCAGTTCTTTATTTTCATTGCTATGGTGCATGTTTTGTGAAGTTTCAATTACTTGTGACGAGGTGGCATCTTTAATATTCTTTATTTCTGTGCTAGTTGGCAGTGAAGGTTCTCATTGTTGGAGCACTGCGTTGCATATGTATTTTCATTCCCTTTATTGCGTTTCAAGCATATGGCTACTACAATATCTGTCATGGGCATTCCTTGGATGAAATGAGGCCTTGGTGCAGAGCCAAAATACCTTTTCTGTACAGTTATATCCAAAGTCACTATTGGTATGTTCATCTTGGACTATGGATATTATGGTCTCTTGCCCCAATAACTCATATTTTCAATGCAGTATTGACACCTAGAGTTTGATCAATTGCTTTCCTTATTAGACCTTGGTACTAACTAGAATAATTTTTTTTTATAATTTGTATGTACTGTGACTAGCAATTAGCTCCACAAATGTGAAATTCTTGATCTGTTATTCTTATATTGGTGGCCACTTTTAATGCTAGGGGAGCAGGTTTCTTGAGATATTTTCAGTTGAAGCAGTTGCCAAACTTTCTACTTGCATCTCCAATATTATCTCTGGCAGTTTGCTCCGTTCTCCATTACGTGAGGTCACAACCTGAGATACTTTTCTCACTGGGTTTTCGAGCTTCTAATGGAGAGAAAAGGCCTACAGCTCCACCGTTGTCTCTAGATAGAGTTCCAGAATCAAACAGCTCTCATTTGAAGGAGAAATCCTCTGCTAAAATGCAAGGTACAGCTTTCAAACAGAACCGTATAAATTATCTGTTCATGTGTATCTTTTTGGCTGTGATGGTAATATTAGTACCCTTAATCAAAAACAATATCTTCATTGAATGATGGGTTGTTGATGCTTTTGGTTGACAGCCGGTAGTTAATTGATATCATGTGTGCACTATTTATGTATGTCTGATATTTCCTTTATAATTACAAATGTGCATCTATGCTGTTGATATAGAATTTAACTCTCTGCTTTAATATACACATTATCATTTCTATTCTGTCCTTTACCTTATTGTCATTGTTAGAATGCCATCTCTTTTGAATATGTTGCCATGAATGAACAACTTGAAAGATCATGCTTGTAACAGATAAATACACTGTTAGGCAGAGGAAGCAGAGGATCAAAGGGGATAATTATGTACTCCTGGATGAATATGATTCATTAGAGAAGCCCAGATACTTGTCTACCTTTATTGTCCCATGCACTCTGCACCTGTTGTTCATGGCAGCCACAGCATTTTTTGTCATGCATGTACAGGTTAGTCTGATCCTTACTCACTATGTTTAGCATAATTTGTGGCTTCCAAATAATGGATCAGGTTTTTCACTGTAACTGTGAATCTTTTTCTATGTTGCTCGATAATCAACAGGTTTCCACTCGTTTCTTGTCAGCCTGTCCTCTTCTCTATTGGTTTGCATCACACTTACTGATATCTCCTGGTCCTGGTAAGAGATGGGGATACATGATCTGGACATACTCTACAGCCTACATCCTTCTTGGCAGTTTGCTCTTTTCAAACTTCTACCCTTTCACTTGAAACTTGAAGGGACTCTTCCTGTTTAGCAAGATGCAAGCTTCTCCTACTTTCCGATTGTTTCCATTTTACTTGGCCACTTGATTGTCTGGATGCAAAACAACGGTGGAATGGAAGTGCTCGTAATCATCAATAATGTTTTTGAAAATGCCAGTTTCAAAGCTCCTGGGGTTCTTTCTCCGCTTTTCTTGTAAAACCATGTAGTGAGATGCATGATTCACGAATGGTTTTGAACAGAACTCTGGCATGAGTTTTTAACATATTTTGTGGGTGAGAGCAACCCTTTGCACTGTAGCGTGATTCGAAGAGTTGCTTATAGAAAAGTTTTGATCAGAAATTTCACGAGTTCTGGTTTAGTTGATGAACTGTAAATCATTGTATTTCTATGCCACTGTCATGGAATCCTGATTTTTTGCATTACAGGAAATCATGAATAATAGATGAAAGTGTTCTCTCCTTTTCTTCATAACTATGCTGTAATCAACATCGAAATACAAGATAACCTTGATAAATTAATACTCTATAAATTAGTAATGTTAGATTACATAATGTATTTGTTTGGTCCGGACTCAAAATTGAAGTTTAAATGATCTCTTGATTAATTAATAATTTTTCATGGTCTCAAGAGTATTTAACTGTGTATGAATAAATGAGCTACACTTGTGTCTTTTTTTCCTTAATGATTATATGATAAGAGATATATTTAGATTAATTTACTGGTCATCTAAGATATTAAGTTCTTTCTTAAGTAATTATAAACGCATATCTTTTATATTAGTGTAGTACATTTAAAGAATTTAATGGTTTTGATTCATCAAAAAATGATGTTGGTAAAGATTTTCATTAGAACTAGCCATTTTTGTTTAGTTATACCTTGGTTTTAGTTGTGAAAAGCACTAAGGCGGTATTTTAGAGTTGTAGTGGTTGTTTTTTAAAATGTTTTTTTTTTTAAAAAAAAAAATTATTTTTGATATTAGTATATCAAAATAATATGAAAATAAAAAAAAATAATTTTAAATAAAATTTTATTTTATACAAATTTTATTTAGAATACATTATCAAAGGGAGCTAAATCTCATTGAAATGGAATGCTAAACAGGCGCTAATTCTCATTAGAAACGGTTGGTGCAACCTTTTAAACAAATGAATTCTAAATAAATTTGAAAATTTTTAATAATTTAGAAAAAATTTTAATTTGAAATTTAATATGATTGAATTTTAAATTAAAAACATATATTTTCTTACTAAAACTTGGATAATATAATTAAATTTGGTTCAAACTGGATGGAATTAACACTAATATTCCTTCTTAAATAAAAATAAAATGTTATTTTAATAAAATTAATTGATTTTGTTTGGTCAACGAATTGATTTAATGATACAAGTTTACAATGGTTGCCAAAATTCTAAGAAAAAAAGTTATTATGGGGTCCGTATTTTGGCCCATTCAAGAATGGTTTGGAAAGCTCTAGACCAAGCCCAAGCCCAAGACCAAGCCCAAAGTATCCAATGAAAAACAAAGCAGCTTGAGCTAGACACAGAAGAACAACCTTACGCGTCTGCTGAGCTCTGCTTAGAACTCTGTAAGAGAGACTGTTACTGTATTATCTCTCTCGAGCAATCACTCTTTGGAATCACGTCTTCCACTTTAAGGTACCCTTTTCCTCTTTCTAAATATTATTCAGTGGTAGATATTTTTTTTAGAACAATAAGTTATTTTTTTTCCTTTTTAATTTCACTGTTATTTCTTTTTAATTTCTCCTGAATCAGTAATCAAACAGTTAACTAAAAATTTTTTTCTCTAAATTTTCAAAGAAAAGATCTGATGTTGTTCTTAGGTAAATAGTCTAACAAAATTGCTGCTTTTTGCCCCCCTTCTTTGTGTTAAAAAAAGGTTACATTTTATCTATTATGAGATGCTTATTTCATTTTTATTTTTTTTATGTTTTCAGGTCTTTTTCTTTCTTTCTTTTATTTTCAATCCTTTTTTTGTATTAAGAAAGCAAACCCAGATTATGAAAGTTTTGAGTTTTTTTTTGGAAACATGGATATTTCTTGATCTTGCATTGTATAATAATAATAATAATCCAAGAAATTTATTGGGATTTTTCTGGTAATCATTTTTTCTTGTAGTTGCATTGATCGAAGCAAGTGTAATTTTCTCCAATTTAACAATTTGGGGTTGAGTATTGTATGTATAGTTGTTAACATTGTGAACAACTATACATACAATAAAGAAATGAATTGACCTGCTTGTGAATTTGATGTTTTAGCTTTTGGACTGTTTACTTTAGAATTGATAGAAAACGTCTTGCTTATGTCTCTGAGTGTGAATCATTTGAGTATAATTAGTTTGTGTATTTGTGGTAGCCATGTTTAGTTTGCGGTGCAAAGGTGTTCTGAGAATGGGATGAGTGTAATGGGATGGGTGTGAAGGTAAATGAGACATTTTCAGTTTAACTTCAAAGTATGAAGATGAGTGCAACAAGTGCTTCATCCAGTGCATCGTCATCTAGCGGTCCAAAGGTGTCTTTATTTGCTGCCAAGTCAGGGTTTGTTATCCCAAAAAACAAACTTTCAGGTTCATTGGTTCCTATCTTCAAAGGAGGTAAAAAACCAGGTAGTAATGATGCTGTGAATGGAGAAAGTACCAATCATGTCCAGAGGAAAACGAAATGGGGTCCTGATTTAACACAAGATGCTGATGTTAGAAGGGGGAGAGCCTTGGCTTACCAGGTAAAATTGGGAATTCATTGCATGCAATAAGCCATTTCATTTTTTTTTTTCAATTTTTTTTCCTGTAGGAGCATAACCCTCTCATGCGTGCTTTTAATTTCTAAATTTAATTAGTTGCTAGGTTTTCTTTTTTATCAAGATTTAGTTTTTTTGAATTTAAAATGGGTTGGAGGCATCTATAGCCTCAGTTTGTGGGAGGAATATGTTGCTCAGTTGGAGGCAATTGAAAATTTCCCCTTTCCCACTGGGTGCTAAAATGTCTTCTCTGTGTGAATGGATGACATGGAAGCTTCCCATTCCAGGTGCCACTAAGTGATATAGAAATTTTGGGCAGACTCGGGTGGATCAAATTGTGCAACAGCTGAAATCAGAAATTTCAGAACCTGGGGGAGATAGAGATTCACATGAACCCAATGAGCTTGAAGATCTCAAATCTTTAAGTCCACTAATCCACAATAAGGTAGAGTGGCTGTTGATTTTTCATTGATTTTCATATTCTATAGACATCATTAGTACTTTAAATCACTTCCTTTTGACATTGAGAACTTATTATTATTGGACATGCTGTGTCTAGAACTCTGAACTTTTGGAACTTGAAAAACAGGAAGCTATAGGTATGTTTTATGCATCTCACTGAATCATGTTACCTTTTCCATTTTGTTATGTGTGGGTTGATGGTATCTTTCTTAATTTTCCAGGTGAGATACTTAAGTTGAATCCAACCTACAAGGTACCACCTGACTATAAGCCTTTGCTAAAAGAGACCACAGTTCCTATCCCTGTAAGTCATGTTTGGATGGCTTGGTTTCACGTGTCTGCTTTTCCTGAGTCTTAATTCCTTGCTGAATTAAAAGATTCTTGTTGGTTTACTAAAGGCATTTTTATGACAATTATTTGTTGTAAATTGTCCAGAAATGACTACAAACATTTGCTTTTTCCTAGAGATTTTATCATTGAATGAAGATAAGGTCGAGGATTTTTTATTAACAGGACTTTATTAGCTATTGCTTAGTAGTAGTTCATTGTTATTTTTTTATTCTTTATTATTATTGTCTGCTGTGTTTGCGTTACTATATAAAGCTAGTTGCTACTTTGGCTATAAACTCATGAATACTAGGAGCAAATTTCTTAGATTTTGAATGGTTACACCTGAAGCCAGATGGGGATTTAATCCGTGCTGTCATTAGAAATTAAGTATGCACTAGATATGCTGGACACAATTAGCTCAATTGGGTGTGTGTGGGTTTTTTTTTTTTATTAAATCCTCAGTATGTGTGCTAAGTGAATGCCACCCATAAATGTGATATATTAAGTGTGCACTTATTTTGATATTGCTTGCATCATCATGACAAGTAGTTGCTGTGGTATATTGCTTCTGCAGGTCAAGGAATATCCTGGATATAATTTTATTGGTCTAATATTTGGGCATGGAAGCGAGACTCAGAAGCGATTAGAAAAGGTGATCTAGTATCCTTTGGCTGATGCACCCATCTGCTTCGGAGAAAACCTTTGCTCTCTCTCTCTCTCTCTCTCCCTCTCTCTTTTTTTATGGGGGTGGCTTCTTTGATATAACTTGTGCATTTTGGCTATCCTCATTCTATTTCCTATCTTGTGAATAGGAAACTGGAGCCAAAATAATAGTACATGGTACCACAGCACATACAGGAGAGAAGGTAACCTATCCTCTAAGTATAAAGTTATTCTCCTAAGATAATTGGTCATAAACTTGCTCTTCTTGCTCCTCTTCTAATTGTTCTATTCATATTACTATCTCCTTGTTGTGTGTGTGTGTGTGTATTTTCTAACTTTTGTCCAACCGAAGAAACATTAATATTGAAATATCTTCTTCAAGAAACATGTTGTGCATTCAAATCCCTGTTCTTGAACTCTTTTTTCCAGGTTGAAATTTCTTCATCTGATGGCACTGAAACCCAGGTTGTGTATGAAGAGTTGAGTGTTCTTGTAACAGCGGACACATTTGAGAAAGTTGACGCAGCTGTTGTCCTGATTGAATTGCTACTCACCTCAGTATCAGTGAGTTCCACTAAACTGAACAGAAAATTTCCTGTTTGTTTATTTATTATTGTCCATTTGCATCTTAGGTCTGAATCAGGGTGTAGGTGTTTTTTTTTATAAAAAATTTCTACATGCTGGGAGAACATGTTGCTGATTTTTCCAAGCTCTACACCTGAGCTTTATGATTTGGTCTTGGACTAACTATCATCTCCTTTGTAGGGAAATTTAGCAGATAATGCAAATGTTAGCCAAAACCAGGAGGCCTCTACTCCTTTCATGGTCTCTACCCTTGTAAACCAGGGAGTTTTTCCACCTGTAACTCCTCAACAAGGTCAGTTCCAATATCAAAATTCATGGTTCCCTGCTGCCACACCTCAACCTCTTGTACACCAGCCTTCAGGCTTAATTACCCCTCAGACTTCTTCAGCACCAATTTTAAACAATCCTGTACATGTACAGTCATCATCTTTCAATTCTCCAACCATGCCTTCTTTATTTGGGCCTCGGCCAGTGCAGGCCTTTTCAAATCCATATCAACCTAGAAACTTTCCCATGCCAGCTCCACATCCTCAATTTACTGGTAGCCTGCCCCAACCAATAGGGCCGTCTGTTGCAAGGCCATTATTACTTCAACCCCTGTCAAGCGGTCCAACAGGACCACCACCTGACCGGCCATTAGGTCCTTCGGGGTTCTCTTCTGGGTGGCCTGGAGCTCCTTCAAGTGTTCCAGCATCTTTAGGTTTAGGCAACATGGGACAACCAACTCCTCCTATGGTTCCTCCACCTGGTCCTAGGCATGCTGTACCACAGCTAGGTTTTCCATCCCCTGCAGCACCTCCAAATGCAGCTTCTATGAACCGTCCTGCTACAGCCCCAACTTTTACTTCTGTTCCACGACCTCAAGTGGGACCTTCCTCTGCTCCTACCACAATCCAATCTTCACTTGGTACGCCATTGCCTAATTCATCAATAAGTCCGGTATTTGGTTCTGCACCAATTTCATCACCAATGATGCCTGCATCACAGGCAACTCTGCAGACAGGAGTTGTAGGAGCTTTTCCTGTAACTACCTCAAATTTTGCTCCCATAAGATCACCCACAATAACAAATGCAAAGGTGCAGCATTCAGGTACTGGTGATTTTACTTTTCGACCTCATCACCAGCAGAATCCAGCTCCTCAAATTGTTCCCAGCTTTAGCAGTCATCACGCTACTCAGAATGCCCCCCTTCCTAGACCCATGATGCAAACAATAACACCTCAAGCACCACCTTTCCACATGGATGTCCCTAACTCAACCACTCAACCTGGCAGGCATCTGTTTCCTAGGCCACAGGTTGGCAGCCAATTGGGTCAAGTTCCCTTTGTTGGAAATCCTACCGGTCACTCACATCACCCCAGACTTCCAGCATTTTCAAATGCAAGTCCAGTGGGACCACCGGTCATGCAGATGGGATCCCGGAACTTTAGTTCAACTCCCCACCAACCCAATTTAACAGGTCCTTTACCTCCCAGACCAGGAAACCCCATGCAACTTCAGCAAAATTATCCAACTCCAATAGCTCCTCGAGGACACTCAATTGCTCTGAATCAGCAGCCTTTCATCTCCTTGGCATCTGCTAGACCACCTTCATTCCAGGGAGGGCAGCAGGTTTATGATCCATTTTCTCCCACTTCTGTTTCAGCTGCATCCCAACAGCAAGTAGGTAATCTAGGAAAGGGGAGAAAGCCAGAGAACGATCCCGAGTATGAAGATTTGATGGCCTCGGTTGGAGTAAAATAAGATTTTCTCCTCGAATCGGTTTGTAGGAGCTGGATTAACACACAATTGTAATGGTTTCTTAGAAATTACTGTGACTTGCTTCTCTTCAAAATTTATCGTCGGATATGAGTCATATGATGTTACAGAATTTTACCTGAGATTACTGATTGTAATCTATTCCCCTATTTTGAAATATGAATATATGACACAAAGTTGGTGGCCTGTGCTTAAGTAGCTTTTGAATGCTGTCATGTTTATCTGGTTAACACATCATTTGCATATGCTGTGTTTAATTAGAGAAGAATGATTAGCCTTCAACTAATGAGTTGGTGGCCTCTACGCGTCTGTGCTGTGTTCGTTGTTCCAAAATATAAGATTGTTTCAGTCTGATGATATACCATATCTGCAAGGTTGACCATTCATGGAAATCCAGAGGAAGATTTGTTGCTTCACCTATCCAATTAGTGAGATCAACAGGTGCCGGGTTAGCGTGTCCACACGCATGTTAATAAAATTTTAACATCTCATAGCTTTAACCCTCTATCATCCTTGAGTTGTTCCATAATTCTGAGGCATATAGCAATAGTAATTGCCATGCCTAAATATCTAGTTGCAGCCCTAATCCCTTCACAGAATGATTTTAGCTGAATCTTCATGAGGGAAATGAATTCTGGGTTCTTCCAAATGAAGCAGCTGAAAGTCTAGAAATTAAGCATGCAATTCATAGCGAGTTTCACACTGGCTATATGCTTCAAGCCTCGAGCAACTTCTTGAGGAAGCAAAATATGCAGCCGGATCTGACTAGGTAAATACTGCCCCCCTCCAAAAATAATCTAAGTTTTGTTAACCAAAAGAAGAGATTTTTCTTTCATGATTCTCTTATTTACAAGTCAGAGTTTGGATACATACAAAAGACGAGCAGAATATTTTAAAAGCACTTCAAATGGAAGGACCAGATCTGAGAACCCTCTCTAATTTCTCGGCCTTGACGTAATCCTTCTCTGTAAGAGGCCCAGCAGGAAAAGGTGTAATTTCCACAAGCAAATGTGGGGTTGGGAGTTCATCAAAGAGAGCCCTAACATTGTTGCAGCACACACTCTCACCATGAGCACTCTCCCTCCTAATTTGACAGCCCTAGGAACAGTGTTTAGAGAAATTTTAATAACATATCACATCATACGTTGTTTCATATTGTTGTGTTACTGATTATGCTTAGAAGAGGAAGGAATTGGAACTCCATAGATTGTTTCATAGGTTGAATTACCTTGTGAGAAGTTGCATCTACAAAGTAATCATCTTCGGATAGCAAAGCTGCAATTGCTTTAAGGCGCCGCTGCCCTTCGGATTTGGAAGGCACCCTATAGTTCCTTCTGAGTGTACCCTTAGTTGTGGGATGCCATTTGCTTACCAATTTCCTTTTGTCAGCTGCTTCTTTATCTGCTTAAACATTACAATAATGAAATTGTCTTCCTAAAGAAAACGAACGATCCAAATCAAAATTTTGGAGGCAATACAAATAAACAAATAAAAGGGAACTTTAGATCAGCATAGCCTTTGATCAATTCCAATAAATACATACACAACTGTTGAACACATGAGCAGAAACCACCACACGATTCCTCAGTCGGCAAACTCTTCTAAACAGAACATTTTTTGCACAAATACATCCTCCAGGATCCAGAGGGCATGGCTCTAGAAATAAAGCACATGATCCCAAGAGTTGAGAGTTTTCAAGGACGTTTGTTAGTTCAAGTTTCTAGAGACCAAAAGTTTTAGAGGCTAGCACCCCGTCCAGATTATTCATCGAAGAATCCAGCATAGGTCAAAGTGAGCAGTTATGGTCATATTCGCTCTCTCTTCTACAAGATCAAAAAAGAAAAGCAGCAGAGGACAAGCTAAGTAGCCTGAATGACAAATTTACACGGTTGAACTTAGTGTTTTAACTTTTACCATGTTTAGATGGAAAATTTTACGGGGGAGATGAAATGTGTTCTTGTCCACGTCAGATAACTAGCATGAAGACTCTCTTATTGAAACAGATCCCAGCAGTCAGAATGACCAGAAGTTGCTTCCAGACTTTAGATAAATGCTCAACATTGACCTTGTAGTACTGAGCTGAGCGCTCGCCCTAATGAAACCCAGGAAGTCAAGTAATGGATCATACCTCCTTAACCACCAAGCCAACCTCTTGGGGTTATTATATTTCCTTGTTGATTTCCAGTCATTGCCATTTCTCATTACTATAACATTAACACTAGAGCATTTTAATTGCACGAACCAATGTAAAACCACTAAAGGCCTCCTAATCCTTATCCATCAACTTCACAATATCCAATTAATGAAACTCTCCAGATTTAGCCATAAATGTACAACCTGATTTCAAAAAACTTTAGCAAAAGTTAAATCTTGAATGAAACTGAAATAAAATCCCAAACTTTTAAATTGGCACATCTAAAATCTAGTAACATTTAGAAATGGCAGAAGAAGAAAAATCCAACAAAACATAAATGTACAATATACAACTAAGGAACCCACAAACCTGGTTTGCCTTGTATGGCCTCAATCCACTTAGAAAACCCCAGGTCACCAGATTCAGCACCACCACCACCATCCAAACCTAAACAAATGTAGACCTCAATCCATAAGAACCCATTAAAATACATGCAAAAAAGAAGCAAGAAATTTAAAAATCCAAACAAAAAAAGAAGTACCAGAAACAAGTGGGTTAGCCTCTGATCCAGCTAAACCAGCCTTTAACAGTGCATAAAAGATACAAAGCCTACCAACCCATAAAACTGGAGCCTCAATCAAAGAAGCATGGACAGTAAAGCTAGCACCAGCTGTCAACTTTCTAGTTCTTGTATTGCCATAAAAAAACAGTCTTGAGAGGGTTTTTGATGGGCAGTCAAAGGTGGGAAAGAGTGATTTTGGCAAAAAAGTTGTGGATTTTATGATACTGTTGAATTGGGTTTGTGTTTTGGATTGAAAAGGTGATGTGTAAATGGTTTGGACAAGTGAGAGTAGCATTCTTTTGTTGGACAATGTTTCACTGATAAAATGGAATGGTAGCCTAAGCAAGAAAGAAGATGAACATGATGATGTTGTGTTATAAGGGCAAATATAATGAAGAGTTAAAAATAAAAAATTAATATTTTGATTTTTTTTTACTTGTTTTACGCACTTTATTTTAAGGTAAAAATCAAACAAAATGTTAAAATGATTTTTTTTTCCACAAATATTATTTCTACATATCTCTCAAAAGAGTCAAAATTAATCAAGTAGAGCCAACAAAAAAATAAACTAATTAAATATAGTCATATGGAAAAAAAATAACATCAAAATCATTAAAAAAAAATAAAACACTTTTTTATTCTACTCTAATAGAATTGGCTTTTCAAATGGTTTTTTTCTATTAGAATATACATGGTAAAAAAAGCCATATTTATACTATTCAAAATGTTATTTTATCAACCTTAAAATAGCATTTATCTTTGGAGATGCTCTAATAATAATGGGGTGGTTGACGTCATGGTGCTTTAGGTACCTCTATTCTTAACTTTGTGTCATTTTAGTCCTTTTATATTTTTTTTAACTTAATATCATCCTACAATCTTTATTTTGTATAATTTACAATCTTTTTATCAAATGTTAATTAAATGTGATAGATCATATTTTTATTTGCTAAAGGAAACCAACTTTTTTTTTCTTCTTATAATCACCCTTTTATTTTCTTTAGAGAGACTATTGGTGTGAGGAATTTTTTTTTCTTAATACACTAAATTCATGAGAAACACGTTCTTAAAATTGTTTACAAAAATGATTTAATTTCGATTTCAAGCATTAATTAGTTTGAAGATATCCCTGATAGTTGAATAAAGAAATATAAAATACTTTTATTGCATTGCTCTCTTATACACATAAGAATAAAGATTCATATATAATTATAATGATGGATTATATATATAGTTATTATGACTCACATATATATAATCTTTCCATCTAATTCAATTATTTAATCACGGTTCTCGGGCGATAGAAAAATGGAAGGACCAAATAATCATAGAGAAAAGGAGCTAAGGGATGATATTAGGAAAAAAAACATCAATAGGTGACCAAACTATAGCCAAATTGGGAGTTGAGATACAAATATGCCACTTATCCCTAGGAAGGGAGATTTGTTGATTGGCTTGATCCCAATTTCCAAGCACAAAAACAACTTTTAGGTATTACAGTGGGCTAATGAAGATCTAGGCTTATACTAGATTTTAATTTGGATGAATGTGCGGGTCCCATTGTAGATATTAAAGGTGAATGAGCAGGTGACTCATTTCTATCCATCAGACTATTTGTGTGGGCCAGATACTGAAATTTGCTGGTGAGAGCTCAACCTGTTGGATCCTATCCAACCCTAGTTGATACCTCAAGGATTCAAGGTGGGCTCAAAGGTCCCCCTGTTTTGTTATCTATCAGCTCATGGCTATAGCATAAGTATATTTCAACAGTCGAAGGATATGCATCTCTACAAGGAGCCAAAAGAGTGCAAATCAATCTTTGGCTCCAATTCTATGCTTCCCAACGTGTCCTATTGCCAGTTATAAGCTATAACTCCTTCCAAAACCATGACATCAACAGCAATAATTGAGATGGGTGATGCATGGGATTTACAGATGAACTATGGAACAATACCACCTAGGGCTGGGTGATGCTTGGGATCTGGGATTTACAGATGAACTAAGGAACAATACCACCTAGGGCTTTTCGTTTTCGTGTTCTATATTTACAGATGCATGATTGGTAAATGATTACATGGGAAGAAAAAAATCATCTTCAATCCTGTTACATGGGATCATGAGTTCCCCCATCAGGGAATCAACTCTGGGTATCAGGCTTCTATGATAACTAATACAAGTGAAACCCACGTCTGACTACAAAATATGAGGCTTGTTCATATCTTAACAAACCGAACATCATTCTGACCAAATGCAGTTCCACATCCAGGGCATCTCCGATGGAGAATCTCTAAATTCCTTTGGATTCATGGATTGCAGAATAGATGATAGCATTTCAAAATCACAACCTGCCAAATATAAAGCAAAGAGTCTAAAATAATCGACCTTTTAAAGTTAAACTGCAAGAAGAATGACGGGTAATCATGGGGATACAAACCAGCAGAAAGTTCACTCACCTCCTTAGGCCGGCCGAACACACACTACACTTGAGCATACTTTTGCAATCTTTTATCTCATCTTGGAGTCGCTGTATTGCAGCCTCACCAGTTTCAGAAGTCAACTCAGCAACTCTATTGTTCAACTCCATGAGCTCTTCCTTGAGCATTTTCTTTCACTCCTGGCTTACGGAAAGTCCCTCACCAGATAAATATAAGGTTTGCAGAAAGTTGTTTTTCTACAAGATACAAAAGGAAGAAGGCACAGAAAAAGCCAAAATGATTAATGCACATTTATTCTCCTCACACAATTAACAGAACCTACCACACCTTCACCGAGCATTAAACTTCATTTGTAAACTATAACATAATTTGTGAAGTGTATGAGCAACACAAGAATTACAAAAAGGCCCAATACAGCATCAACTAGACCAAAAAAAATAAAAATTCAGCTTAACCAACACTATAATGCATATGCAATGCGAGCTTTGTCAACTCAGCTTATGTTGGAAGTATAACTACCAACATAAGCATAAGGTGAAGTTGTTCAAATAAAAGAAATGGAAATCTAGAGCAAAAACTTTGTGGAATGCTAGATATATTCATCTCATGTCCTCTATCAAACGTATAAAACACAACCCGACTCTGCAATGCATAGAAGTTTCATATTTAACTGCCACAAAGAAAAGGCCTCACCTTTCACTGACCAGTTCTGTTTGGATTTCATCTATCTTCTTCTGGATCTGGTCATTCTCCTTCTGAGAAGAAGAAACAGCATATTTAAGCCACTTCAACTCCTTCTCAGCATCCATTAATTCCAACAGTGCACTTTCAAGATTGATTGCAAGATGTCTGTCTTCTTTAGTGGATCTAACAACCTCAATCACATAATGTTTCATCTGCAAGATTCAACAGCTGGTTGATAGAGAAATCACCAAAAAGACAAGTCCTGCAGAATGTTTTCAAACAAAAGTTACCTGCTCTTCACTGTGAGCAATCCTCGATTTTAATGATTCCACTGATGCATTAACTTGTTGAAGGTGCTTTGCCAGTGCCTGCTTCTCGGATAGCAGAAAGCTTTGCTTGCTTTGTCTTCACTCTCAGATACCAGCTGCCTTCTAAAACCTCAGTCAAATTAAGGACAACCAGTCAACTTTTTGACTACTTCATATTTTGGCCACAGCTAGCAGTTAGCATTCACAGTTAGTAGTAGTTAACAGGGTAGGCATTTGAGGGGGGGGGGGGGTTATATTGCCACGACAGGGACCAAAACCTGACAGCCATGGAAAAGTTGAGGGGCTAACTTGGCCACCTCTGGCATGGGACAAAGAAAAGCTGAGTCCCTCTCGGGGGATTAAAACACATGAAGTGTTGCTTCTGGCAACAACTTCTCTACCACTGGCCTAGAAGGTCATCAATTTTCACCCCGACTAATTTACAAAGTAATAAAAAATGTTTTAACAATTATTAATACAGAAGATAACTATAAGACAAACCTTGATATTGTAGTCATCCCTCTCACCGACTTGCTGCAATAAGTGTTGGTTTTGTGTCTGCATATCTTCGTATGCTTGGCCAATGCTCTAGATGAGTAAGAAAATAAATATGAGGGTGAGATATGTGAGAAAGGAGATTTGAAGAGGAAATGGTGGCAGCAAGTACTAAGGAACCAGAATTGCTGCAAGTTGCAAGAATTTATGGCTTCATGGCAAACAGACATGACATGAGCAACATGCCTTGATTTCAGAAATATATACCTCAGCCTCCTTATCTTTACTTTTGATGGCTTCTTGAAGCTCAAAAACAGCTATGCATGTAATTAGTTAGCAGAGCATTGTAAAAAAGAATAGGAACTGAGAAAATATTTGTAAAGTATACATGAGTTTGACAATAACTAAATAAAAAATAGATCTTCCTGTCAATCAAAATATTAATGATGAAATAGCAAAACCAACCGTTCAGAAGCATCCAGTTTAGCTCTTAATTCAGCTATTTCAGCTTCAGCAGCAGAAAGCCTTTGATGGCAAGCAGCCTCAGCCTCAATAGCAGCTTTGACTCTCAACTCTAGACTGTGTTCATCCAATGAACTTTTCAGAACTTCAGCTTGGGAATGAGCCCTACATTCAGATTCTTTTATTTCAAGAACATTTCTACAAACAACACAGTTCAAAAAATGACATCATCAGATTTGAAGGACAAACAAGATCAGGCATGTGTAAAAAGAAACAGGAAAAAAAAAATCCTAAATTAAGCAAATTAAGATTTGAGCTATCATCATATTCTTAAAAATAACAAGGAAGAAAAGGAAAACCAAGGTAAATAACCTGCAAAGAATCTGTCAGCGTTTTGTATCTTTCCACTTCATCATTCCCATGCTAGAGCTGATCCTTTACTAAACTGTAGAGATGAGATGAATGTATATGTTTGTCATCCTTGAGTTCATCCTCTGCAAAAACAAAATCACTAGTTAGGTCCACAAAAAAATAATAGCTACTTGACAAATCAAGCACACCACCTATCCTATCAAATCATACAAACAGACCTCAAGATCTTCCAATTCTTTTGATAAGGTCTGATTTTCAAGCTCAGAAAGACAGTCAGCTACCAGAATCTGCAATATTTGCTCAATAGGATATCTGATCAGTTAGTGTCGGTGTGCAGTGTGTATAAGAGATGGATGGCCAGGTGGTTTAACTAGTACCTTCACTTGGAGCTGGAGTATGTATCCCAACTGCAGCATCCCTTTTCATTTTCACATTGACTAGTTTTCTTCTACTTTCTTCAAGTTCAACCATGATCTCTTCCAAATCACCTTAAAGCATAAGAAAAACATACACATTCAACAGAACTTCAAGAAGTCCAGTTATATAGAATATGGAGAAATGTTCTAATGACTAACTATATGGTAGTTTGCATCCCAGAGCTGTATTTGTGTTTAATTGTATACATTTGATTCTTAAAAAAATATACAAATGTTCTGAATTTCCCCAACGAACCAATCATGCAATGATCAATCACCATCATTACCCTGCATATCTCTACAATCAGTCCTCAACAAACTGCTACAGACAACAACAACAAGAAAGCCTCAATCCCAAACTAGTCAGGGTCAGCTATACGTATCTATTTGCGCCATTCATCGAGAAAATAATGGGTTTCATTCACAAGCTACTAATCATTAAAAAAATCATGGGTTTTAGTCATAACCATGCCCTGACACCACCAAACCCAGTCACTTCAAAATTATAATATTCACAAGAAAAGCATTAACCAAAGCAAAATTAGCAGGCAACCATAAAAAGAAGGAGAGAAGGAGGGAGGGAAAGAGGGTTTTACAGATTTGTTATCGGGAGGAGAAGTGGAGGAGTTACGAGTCATGGTAAGCGACGGAGGAGAATTCAAGTGAGGTCTTTTCTTCTCTGGCTCTTCTGATTCCGAGTTTTCCATTTAAGGGTTTCTTTATTTACTGAATTAGTGCATGGATATTTGTCAGCCTGCGAAGTACTGTGTGGTTCCATTGTTTTTTCTTTCACGTAGAAGCAAACTGCAAGAACCCCAGGTAGAGGAGCTCGGAAATTCAAGGGGTCTTTTTTCTTCTTCTTCATTTTTTTTTTAATTAAAATCCCGGTTTTAAGAGAGATTAAATGAAACTGGAGGAGGTTATTTGGCTCATCCGGTGGTCCGTTGGTTCAACCGGTTTGGAAGAAACCCGAATTGCATCGATTCAACTAGGATGGTGATGGGGTATTGTTATAAATCTCGATTCAACTTCATTCTTCAATTCGAAGTTTTAATTAAAGCTTATTAAATGATATTAAAAGTTACTATATTAAGAACTTGTATGTATGTTTTTGAGGTCCAACTATATTTTGAAAAATATTTTTTTTTGTTTTAGATTATTTTTTTGTTTTTTTTTATTTTAATACGCTGATATCAAAAATAAATTTTTAAAAATAAAAAATATTATTTTAATATATTTCTAAACAAAAAAATACTTAGAAAAACAACCGCTATTATAATATTAAACACTACCTAAAAGGAAAAGTGATTTTCTTGTAGCCATAGACACACTCCTTTATTCAATACAATAGTGGAGTGATGTTGTGACCTTGGCTAAAAAAAATTAAAAAGATATTTTGATATTTTTACACGGTACATTAATCATTATTGATTTATTTGAAAGTATTTTTATCTAGTCAATATTTTAATTAACAGTAAAATAATTAAAATACCCTTAATAGTAAAAAAAACCAATTAATTTAGGAGGCGTATTTAGGTATTTTTATTTTTAATACACAATAAAGTTACATATATCCAAGAAATTTAATTCATTAGGGTCAATGTTTGTCTTGGTTTTTTGTTAATTGTTTGTTTGGTGGCACATGAGAGCCTTCATGTACTTTGGGCAACTCGTGTGTGGCTCTTAGTGGTAAAAAAAATGAGCTTTCATGGTATTATTTTATTCCTTAACATCTCTTTTTCCATAATAGGTGGCACATGTAGTCCAAATGTTGTTGGTTTATCCAAAGTGACCTCCCCCCCCCCTCATTTCTTTCTTCAACCCCTAGAAAAAAGCATTATGGTCCTCATTTTTTTTGTATTTAAATTTCGGTCCTTTTACTTTTAATTTTTATATTTTTGTTGTTTTATTTGTTTTTAATTTAACCCCTGGTTTCTAATTTGTATATATAATATATTTCGATTTGGTTATTTTGGTTTTAATTTCTTATTTTTTTCCTTTGTTATTTTGTCAAAGTTTTTATTGCTTTCAATTTTACTCTTCAAATCAAATTTATGATTTTTTATTTTTTAAATGAGAATAATAATGATTTCAATTTGGTTCCACTTCTTTTCATTTCTTATTGTTTTTCTTTGCTCTTTTGTTAAAGTTTTTGTAGTTTTCAATTCTATCCTTCAAATCAAGTTCAAGGTTTTTATTTTTCAATAATAATAATGATGTTTTATAATAATAATAATAATAATAATGATGATGATGATGATGATGATGATGGCAATGATGATAATAATAATGATGATAAGAGTAGTGGTGATGATGGTGGTGGTAATATTGATAACAACAACAATAACAATATAATAGTAATAGTGATAATAATACTTTAGAATGATGGTGATAATGATGATAATAATTGTATTTTTGATAATAATAATAATAATGATGGTGATAATTGTGATAGTAATGATAATAATAATAAAAGTAATATTAGTAATAATAGTAATGGTGGTGGTGGTGGTGACGGTAATGACCATAATAATAATAATATGTTATAATGATAATAATAATTGTGACAATAATAATTGTAATGATAATGCTAGAAATAATATATATATATATATGATATTAGTGATAATGATATTCTTATTATTAATAATATTTTTTTGATTAATATGGTGTCCGGACCAACTTACGCGCACCTCGATTAATCTCATGGGTCATGAAGTTAATGACCATATAAGCCTCTAGTGACCTTGAGGTTTGTGAGACTCAAATTGGTGACTTCTAGGGAGCAAACCTAGAACCCGACCAGTTGAGTTACACTCTTTAGGGTTATTATTTATAATAATATCAATAATGGTAGTGGTGGTAAGAATGATGATAATAATAATGATAACAATGATATTAGTAAAAGTAATAAGTAGTAGTAGTGGTAGTAGAATAATAATAATAACAATGATAGTGACAATAATAGCAACAACAACAATAATAATAGTGATAATAATAACAACTTGTTAATAATAATGATAATAGTGATTTTGATCTTTATTATTTGAATTGCTATATTTTTTAATTTTATTATTTAATATTTAATTTATTGAGAATTGAACTTCGTGGTTTTTCTAGATTAAATACTTTAGGTCTAATAACCCAGGTAACAAGTTTAAAAAGTCAGCATAATTTTTTTTTTTTAAAAAAATTTATGATTCTCTTTATTTTTTATTGGGTTTCTCTAGTCATATAATTTGAATCTCGGGTTTGGTAGGATATCTCGTGTTAGTTTAGCTCTAATTAACATTGTCACACATTTATCATGAATATCTTTTTATATTATTGTTTAATCCTATTTGAATACATAAATATTAATTTTTAATAAAAAAAAATAGTTTGGCCTCACAAGAAAGCATGAGCACCAAGCTAGTAATCAACTATAAAAAAAATTGAGATAAAAGGAAACTAAAGACATAAATTATTTTATTGTGGGAAGCATTATACATCTTCAACATGCATTTAAATATATTTTTCTTCACACACACATATATATTCAATTCATGATAA
Organism: Populus alba x Populus glandulosa; assembly: GCA_033617975.1. NCBI lineage: Eukaryota > Viridiplantae > Streptophyta > Magnoliopsida > Malpighiales > Salicaceae > Populus > Populus alba x Populus glandulosa. Next base: position 26,233,512 of record CM066145.1, on the reverse strand, counting down.
TTATACAACAAACAAATGACCTTGAAAATGATTTTTGAAGAGCATTCTTGTAGCCATCAGTTTACTTTTTTATAGTTCATTTCTTCAAGCAATCGAACTCCTATGTGACTTAACTAGTAATATTTAATTTGTTCTACAATAAATGAGATTTCGTTTTGTATCTCTTAAGTTCTATTTAATGAGATTTGATGTGCTCCACAGCCATTGATTGCTTGTCATTTTCAGGGTATTGATTGCTTCATATTGCAAGAAAGTTATCAAAACTTGGATTCTTATACTCTATGGTTATGATTTTAAATGGTAGAAAATTAGATAAAGAAAGCTATGTTATTTTCTATTAAAAACTCTAATTCAAACTGTTTATATTGAGATAGAAACCGACATGACCAAAATAATCCAAAGCTAGGTAGAAAAATAATTTAAATAACAAAAATAATATTTTTAAAACCTAACTGAGTTCAACAATCAATTTTAAATGATGGCTATTTTTGTTAAATTATGAGTTTGACATGGTCAAACTTCTTTACAAGCTTTATTTTATATATCTAGTTTATAAACGAATTCAAAACATATTTCACAATGTAAATTAATTAAATGTTTGAGTCCACGGCAAGGCAATAGAAACTACAACCTTTTTAAGGAGGAAAGATGTGTTTTTACTTCTAAAATTTCAAGAAAGTCAGCGAAAGCTACTGCTTTGTACTTTTTTTTTTTTTAAATGATAATGAGATGAATAATATTCTTGTTCAAAATTTAGGTCTATACTAGCTATCAAATCTGTGTTTTACTGGGAGTTATAATTTTTTTTTTCTATAAAAATATTGGATATATAGTTACTTTGATATATTTTTTATATAAAACATTAAAAAAAATTAAAAAATTTATTCAAGCATCTAATTAATTAAATAAATATATATAAATAAACAAAAAAATCATTAACAATAACCAAAAGAGAAATAAAAAAAATTAAGAGATAAATTTAGATCAAGATATTCAATCACACAAAATGAAACATTCATTCGACTATTCACTTAACTTGTTTATTTAAATTAATAAAAGATAAATCTACACCATAAAACCTAGAAGATAAAAAAAAAATGAAATTTACTCTACACCCTAAAAAAATTTACACAAGGCCGAATGCATCATAAATATTATTTAAAAAAGAAGATTTTTTTATTTTGAAAAAAAAAATTCATTTGTATAAAAAAAATATATAGATTACAAATCAAACACAAACAAAATAATTAAAAAATATATATTCTAAAAAGACATACAAAATTCGTGATATAAGTCATGAGACCAAGATAAATCTATAGAAAATAAATTGAAAAAAATCACAAAACTAATATATATTTTTTAAAAAAACTAAGATTGCATGAAGTTGAATCCCTAGTAAATTAAATGTTGAAAGATAAAATCAGGAAAAAAAATTAATTACACAAATGGATCTAGAAAAATGGGGGTGAAAATAAAAAATAATAATCAGAAGACAAACAAAAAATTTCAATTGGGGATTTAAATTGAATTGAAAAATAGCTTTAACAAAAGGAAAAACAATCAAGAGAATAAGGGTCAAATTGAAAAAAAAAAAACTTTAATTCAATGATGAAATTGAAAGTCAAAACAACTTTAACAAATAGGCCAAGGAAAAAAAAATTGAAAATTAAAAGAATAAAAACCAAAATGAAAATCAAAAGAATAAGAAATTGTAGTTGAATGACTAAATTGAAAATAAAAACATTTCTATAAAAGGAATATGAATGAAATAAAAAATTAAAAGAATAAGGATTAAAATTGAAAAGAAAAGAGAACAGTCATGGACTTTATCTGCCAGGAGAGAGAAAAAGAGAAAAAAAAAATCAAGTAATGTCACATGCGCCGCTTGAATGGCGCGAATGCCACCCACTTGCTGACCTATTCTTAACATGCCCTAATGATTTTTTTTATTAAAAAAATCAAAAAACCAATATGAAAAATATCAAAACACCTCCATAACCCTAGTAATTACCCAAAAACCCCATGTAAAAGTACAAAAATACATACAAAATACAAAATCTTATTTTTTTTGTCTTTTTAAGGCCAAAAACATACTTTAACTGTGCATCAATAATGGAAAAACAAAAAAAACCATTGTCCAACAGTCCAACAATTTATTAATCTTAAGGTAAAAAAATATTTTTGTTGTTTAAAAATTTATGAAAAGTAAAAAAAATCCTTGGTCAACAATTCTAAATTTTATTGACTTCAAAGATAAAATGGTATTTTAACCGTGCAAAAAATAAAAAAAATTCTAGATACCTCTATATAATTTTTTAATGATTAATATGTCAATAAAAAAGACAAAAACACCTTCACCCTCAAGGTTTTTTTTTCCACTCAAAAGCAAAGAAGTGATTTCACTGTAGTAGTAATGTACAATAAACTATGTCTACCCAAACTTAATAATGTTTTGGTTAATGTGAGAAAGTTAGCCTTATTTAATTATTAATTATGATATATAAAATCAAGTCGAAAATAATTCAGAAGAAACATAAAATTAGGATTTTTTTTTTCTCAAAACTTAATCTTCCCGGATGCACCGCTTCCCATGGTAATTAACGAAGCTAAGTGTTAGATGAAACTTCTCATAATGTTTTTGAATGTAATCACTGATCAACTCAAGTGCTGCAAGTTAGAAATAATAACGTGGACGTTGCACTCATGCTAAGTTAATTAATCAATTAAATAAACTTATAGACCATTTTGAGAACGCAATCTTCCTAAAAAAAATTTAGTAGCGGCAAGATTTTTAGATATTATTTGTTTTAGTATTTTAAAAATATTTTTAATTTTTTTCTTCAAATTAATATTTTTTTTGTTATTTTTAAATTATTTTAATATATTGATATCAAAAATAATTTTTAAAATAAAAAAAATATTATTTTGATATATTTCTGAGTGAAAAACACTTTGAAAAACAACAATAACCACACTCTCAAACACATGTTTTTTATTTTTGAAGACACGGGCTATACCACATTATCAAACAAATTTTTATTATGCAAGTACCAAGAATATATATTTTTTTTAAAATGATTATTCAAAATGTAATCAAATTAATAAGAATTGATAAAAAAAATAAAGATTAATTCGCAGAACCAAATAAATAAAATAACATAAAATGAAGATTCCATACATGCTTTTGGATTGAAGATACAATAAATAAAAGAACATCAAATTTCTTTCCGCACTCTTTTTTTTTTTCACTATAAACAATTAACCACAAATCACCGGCCACCCCTAAGTTCTATAAGCTATAAAACCCATGAACATATCCAGGGAAAATAATTTCACACCAATTTCCCCTCAACAACACACTACACTTTTTTACCCATTTCATTGTTTTTCATTAAGCAAACACTATTGAGGGCTTAAATTGAACAAAGTGGGATACCACCAGCCTCAATTATCAATATGTACAGATACCTAATCACATTTACCCCATCAACTATCTTGTCCTCACCTTTCCATGTCTATTGGTACAAAGCCTCTTCCAATTTCCATAAAGCTCTTCTTTTCACCAACTTTGCTACCCTTTTGTGATTCAACATCGTCCGAGTCTTCCTCATACAGCAAGTTTTCCTTTGTCAATGATGAGTACTCAGCCTTGTCACCATATAACTTGACCAAGAACAAATAAAAGGACATCACAAAAATAATGATAGCAATCAACAACCAGCTAAATTGAATGTTAACGAGTGATTTAGCACGATGCAAAGCCTCTTCACCATGGCATCTAACCACTTGATGTCCTTCTTCCAAGTTAAGGAAGCAACCTTTAGGAATCAATGAAGGGGTCCATAATGCATAGCCCATGACTATGAACCACACTCCTTGGAACGTAATACTAGCTGACCTAACAAAGCTAACCATGAAACTTTTCGGGAGACCGATCCCCATGAGAGAGGTGGCTAGAGAAACAACTATGACAATTTGTAGAAGCAAGTGGTACTGGCCTTCAACTCCCATGTGATCAGCTGAGTGAAGGTGGAAGAGGAAAAGTTGCTGACCAAAGGCTGATGCACCAAGAAATTGTGTTAGACCATATTGTGCTTTAGGCCCAATTCTATCAAGAAGAATAGCGAAGGCCGCGTAAACGAAGAAAGTAATTGATATCGAGGAGTGCTCAAAGTTGTGAAGGTGGTTTGATGGTATGGTTCCATCGGTGTCAAATGGTTGGTGACTTCTAGGACCAATAAAGAGCTCCATGGATACAGAAATAGAGCTGCATAACATGATGAGAAAGAGCTCCAAGTACCTTAATCTTGAAGTAGGGAACCATGGAGAAGATGTGTAGGAGTTTGGTTGCTGAGCATGGAGTTTGATATGGCTAAAGAGGTGCCATAAACCAAGAGCAAGGAAGGCAACGCCCGGCGCCACATGACCCACTAAAGTACCCATCGACACGAGCACTGTTCTTTCCTTCTAGGTATGTTTTGTCCGAAGGGAAAAGAAATATAAAAAAAGCGGTCTTGTTGTTGATGGTTTTGGCCAGAAAGCAAGGAAGAGGAGAACGAGGAGCGACCTGCTAGGATTGGAGGAGAGGGACGCTATTTAAGAGGGAGTTATGGCTGAAATCTTAAAGAGGTCTAGACTCTAGAGGGTTCTGTAAGGACTAAACTTTGAATATTTGTGAAGGCCATGGTTGACCTTGTGGCTTTGGCACACAAGCTATGATCTAAGACGAGCTAGCTAGCTAGCAGCCGGTCTTCTAGAATCGAATGGCGTGTGCGATTGATAAATTTGCCCTTTTATCAAGTCTAAATGTCACATGAAGTTTCCAATTTGATTACTAGTTTTGCATTTCATCAAACTAGCAGCCGGTCTTTTTGATACATTAAAATGGAAGGAATATATTATGGTGGGGTTCATATGTTTGCAACTTAGAACATTTTTGAAATTTATTGATTTGGATTTTTGGTGATTTGATTGTTGTTCATCAAACCCTTCCGGGGATTTTGTTTTTTAATTTTTTTTTATAAAAGAAATAATATCTTTCTTAAAGAACTTTTAAATTGGTTGGAAATATCTTTATTACATAACGAATATTGCAATTTTTAATAAAGACAAGCATCGAATATACTTCCAAATTGAAATAATAATTAACAAATTTATTTTAATTAAGACAATCATCAAATGTGTTATCTTAATTTTCATCGAGTTAACATCCCAGCTGAACTGTCAATGATTGTGTTTTTTTCTTCATGTTGTCTCTACGTGCAAAATAAATGGATATATTATTCCCTCCCTTCAAAGAAGTTTCTAATTTGAAGAAGAAAGATTCCCCTTCAAAGAAATTTCTAATATTGAAACAATTTTATATTTATGGTTTAATTTTAAACTCTAGTTAAATTAAAGGTGTTTTTTTTAAGTTAATTTATTTTTTAAAAAAATTATCTATATTTTCTTTAAAAAAATGATGGCATCTTCAAAAAAAAAAAACACCCTTTATGTTACAGTGTTATTAATTGATTGGATGATAAAAATAATTACACCTTCAAAAGTGTTAATCTTTAACGTTATCCTCTCAAGGCAATCCATGACGAGAAAGTCACGTTGAAAGCTGAGGTTGACCCATCCATCTCCATACATATCCATGATCCAATTAATAACAAATAAATAAATTATTTTATATTAGTCCCAAGGGTATTCTCGTCCATTAAACAATCAACGGTCAAATTGTTGATCAATTTCTGGTTCTTGAAATAATTAATCTCACGTGTACAACATTCAAAAACCAATTTGTTTTTGCATTTTCTTCTTGGATTAGCACACAATCTAGCTATACCTAACACTGTACAGGAACTCAAACATAAAATAATAGCATACAAAAGTCAACCATATGGAAGTTGTGCTTGCCAAAAGCCTCAAGTAAAGAGAAAGACACAAAGGAATAAAAAAAATTGTGTACGCAAATGAAAGAACTATGAATTTTCCGATTTGTTGATTAAAATCTTAATTAAAGATTCTATTTTATGTCCAAAACTTGATCAACAAGAAACCATGTTTTATATATATATATTTTTTTATTTTATCTTCCTTTACTTTTTTTTCTTTCAAATTCACTTTTCATTCTTTTAATTAGTATTTGTTTTATTTAAGATAAATTTTTAAAATTATTTTTATTTATTTGTTTTTTAGGATTTTTCACTTATTTTAAAAATAATTCGGGTTTTATTTTTTAATTGTTGTTCTTTGTTGGATTTAATCTGGCTAATCAATATTAAATTGATTAGAAATTTAGTTTATTGATTATGTTTGAGTCTATAATTTAATGGTTGTATGTTTGAGATCTTTATGTAGGTTTAAAAGGTTCGACCCAAGTTTTCTTTTTTCTCTCTCTTCTTTAAAGTTGTTTTTTTTTTTTTTCTAGTTTTATCAGTCAACATTTATATAATTAGTGATTAGATTTTTTTTCATTAATTGCCTTTTATATGATTTTTTTTAACTGTGTATTTTTCATCATTTCCTATATTTTGTTTTGGTTTGTTTATGTATCAACCTTTTTTTCTTGGTCGCGTCTATGCCCTGGATAACTTTTTTTTAGAAAAAAAAATCAAAACACTCTTGCATCATAAATTTACAAATGTTTTTTTAATTTCATTATCTTACATTTTTTATGTTTTAAATTTGATCTTTGTTTTTTTTATTATTATTTGTTTTGTTTGGCATCAATTTTTAGATTTTCCTTTTACATTCTCATCCTCCATGATTTTTGTTTTCCTATCAATTTTAATCTTTATTTTTTATTGATATTTTTTTTTTCATGATTTCATCATTCCAATTAAATTGGTTGGATATTAAGCTTCTTGATTCAACCCGAATCCAAGATTTTATGGGTTTTAGAGATTATACCAGGTTTAAAAGGTTTACTAGAGTTTACTTTGTTTTTTTTTCTCCTCTTTTTCTACGTTAATTTTTTTTTTATTTACATTTTTCTTTTTAGTTTTGATTTGTTATTTTTTTTTGTTGGACTTCTACAAGGTTTGTTTCAAATAGTCACAAGTGCAAAGGTCCATGTAGGTTGATTTTTTTTTTTGTTATTTTTAAATTTATTTATTTTAATTTTATCATTCAATACTTGATACATCGAAAAATGATCTTCAGGCTTTTTTCTTTCCTTTTCTTTCAAGTGCTCATTTTTTCATGTTTTTTTTTTCCTACAAGGTTATCTTAATTTAATATCAATTATTACTGTTTGTGACTTAACCCAATTTAACTAGTTTTTTTTTGTGGTTTTTCCCTTCAACATTGAGTTTTTTTTTATACTTTGGATGAGCTCATGTCAGATTTTTTTATACTTTTTTTCATTATCATTTTAAATTATTTTATATATTATTTTTACTCATATTATTTAAATTACTAATTGATTCGATGATTCGAGTGTCAAATTTTCTTCCTTAGCATTTTGTTTTAACATCAATTTTGTTTTAAACGGCCTGCGGTGAAACGCATGCCATGTATAAAGTCAAAACCTATTTTGATATATTAATAATAAATTATTTTTTTGTTTAGTGTTTCTTATTACAAAAACACAAGGAATATACTACTTAGGAGATATTTAAGAGTGTGGTAGTGGTTATTTTTTAAAATATTTTTTACTCGAAAATGTATCAAAATAATATTTTTTAGTTTTAAAAAATTAATTTTGATATCAATACATCAAAATGATCTAAAAACATAAAAAAATTAATTTAAAATAAAGAAAAAATAAAAAAAAATGCAATTTTTTTAAAAACGCTTTTATAAATAAGTCATCTAACAAGATTCTTGAAGACATAGGACATATAAAACCATGTTTTTAAATACTGTGGATCATTTCTTATTAGGTAAAACTGTGGACTTGATGATGTTTTGTGGTTGTAATTAATCAACGAATGATGATGTTCAAAACTGGGGATTTTTCAACAGCGAAAAGAGAAAAAAACACCTGAAGAGTCAAATTTCAATCCATCTGGGCACTTGATCCTTGAGTCAGTTCCATCATTTATTTATTTATTGCGTTAAATTGACATTCATTTGATCTACACTATATGTGCTAGTTCAAAATCTTTTTTTTTTTTTTGTAAGTAATAAATTAAATCTAGAAGAGCTGTGCTTTAAAATTTCAAATCCCCATATATATAAAGAAAACTATGAACCCAAAAATTGTTAAAATCAATCAATTATCTTATTCTATTTTCTTTGGTGTAATTATGCATGCCAACAAAAGTGCAGTTTGCTCTATATAAAAAACGGTCTATTCTTATAAATAATTTTAAAAAAAAATTGTCAGTTTTGATATATACTTTTTGAATTTTTTTTATTTCAATAATTAAACTATTATTTATTTAAATTTACACCTTATCTGTTATATTTCGTAATAAATACATTAAAAACAAGTAAAAATAAAGTGTATAATAAAAAAAATAAAAAATCAAGCCAGTTCGTATAAATTTGATCAACCTGTTGGACATCGAACATTTCTCAAAACAATTTCCGTAACAAAATCCAGAAGAGCTGCGTTACAATTTCAAATCCCAAAACTGCTTTTTATTAAAAAAAAAAAAAAAAGAGAAAAGAAACCCACATAATTGTAGCCTTGTAGGAAAAACAAGGGAATTCGTAAAATAGAAGAAGAGGAGGGATATTCTAGACTGTACAAACTAAAAAATCAGACTTCTAGAAAAACTATGGACATCACTGAACCCAAAAATGGTTACGTGGCATCATATAATACAAGTATTTTTTCAAGCTTTAACTCAGTGAATATGTCTTTTTGGATTGAACATGTTTTTTAAACTAATTTTTATTTAAAAAAATATTAAATTAATATTTTTTAAGTATTTATTAAAAATTTTAATATGCTGATATTAAAAGTATATTTAAACATAAAAATTATTATTATAACATATTTTTTATTGAAAAATATTTTAAAAAATACATTAAATTGCATTATCAATCAAATCTAATACAAAAAGCAATTTGGCAAGCCTATCATTCCAATTGTTGCTGATTAGTCGCGAATTAAATAATAGCCATGACAATGGCCTTAGGGTTTTAAGAACTTATCCCTATATATAAAAGCTTACCATACATGCAAAGTCAGTTAAAAACATATCCTACGTTTGATGTTGTCAGTTAAAAACATAAAAACATATCCTGCGTTCGATATTTTCAGTTAAAAATATATTCTGAGGTAGTTTTTAAAAGTGTTAAAATTTATCAAGGTATTTTTTTTAGATTTTTAATACCATTATATTAAAATTATTGAAAAACACTAAAATAAATTAATTCTGAGTCAGTGAAATTGCAGCTTCGCATATCAGAAGAAGGGGAGCGTGTCAGGAAGACCAGAAATCAGAAACAAAAGAAACCGCAACCAAGAATCGGCAGCAGCAGGAATTCCAGCAGCTAGGTCGGTGCAAGGAGTCGAGGAGGATTTTCAGTGCTTGTTAAAACGTGTTTGGAAGTGTGGTTGTATTTGTTTTTTTAAATTTTTTTATTTAAAAAAGTATATGAATAATATTTTTTAATTTTTAAAAATTATTTTTGATATTAACACATCAAAAATATATTAATTTAAAATAAAAATAATAATTTTTTTAAAAATATTTTTAAAATACAATACTAAACGCCTTCTAGATCAGCAACCTGAGGTAGTATCCAAGGAGAAATTAGAGAGGATGAAGGAGGAAGTATCCTACAAGAAAAAGGAGGAGAAAATCAAGGTTTGAGAGGCTTTATATGTGGCAGAAACAGTCTTGAACTCAGCAACTCAACCCGGCAGAATTAGATCTATGAATTGAGGACAATTCTGACTCCAGTTTGTTACAATAATTTTAGATTAGATTAGTATTATCTTCATCAATTATTTTCATAATCCTAGGATAAGATTATCGAACATTCAATCAAGAATTAAGCAACAAGAAAATATCAAAAATAATGTTTCTTGTATTCTTACTTGAGTTTTCATCAAATATTCTCAACTTAAAAATTTAAAATATTAATATAATATACTTTTTAAAATTTAAATTTTTTAAACTTGAAACTTGTACGTAATTATACTATTTTTTAAATTTGAAATTTGTACGTAATCATACTATCATGTAATATTAATTAATTTAATTAGAAATTTATACAAACTCATACTACCCAATGCTATTAATTAATTCTAATTAAAACGAAAACGATGGCAGGATTCAAATTTATAATTATTTTTTTGATAGCAATGAGATGTATTATTAAAACAGTTCCATTAAAAAGATGATAGTTCAGAAAAGCTTACAATTCTTGCGAGAGAGTGTTAATTGAATTCAGCATATAACCCTGGTAACCAAGCCATCTCATGAAATGGGTCCGAAACCTCCAGGTTTCATAACAATGAAGGAATAAATTCATTAACAAAACTCTAATACTATTTAATTTACTATTTTAAGTTAGTTATCAATTAAAATTTCAATATATAATTAATATTATTTTATAAAATATCCAGGGTTAAGCCAAGATATACTAAAATTATTAGATCTGAAATTTGTTGCATCTCCTGCAAAGAAATGTTTTTTTTTTCATGACTTACAATTTAACATGACTTCAATAAAATCATTTCTTGTAAATAAATTACATGAAAAAAAATTATGTGAGAACAAAAAATCATCAATTATTTGAAATTAAGGTTACATTAATCACCAAACGTAAAAGAAAAATAATAATGAATTATGAATGATCGACTAAAGGATTACAGAAAACGAACACAAAGACTCATTAAAATGAAATAACATGAACATTTTTCAACGAAATGGAAATATAACATCTGGGTTGAGCTTTTGTACATACAAACACAACGATGAACCCAGCCCCAAAGAATATATATATATATACTCCATTAGTGCAAACCATACAATTTCGACCCTACCAGCACACTTTTTCAATACCCAAATATATATATACCACAAAGATACAGTCGATTTTAATTAAGGCGTAAGGAAAAGATTACGACTTCAATTTAATTTCTTACATCTTCTACCTTTCCATGTCAAAAGGGGCGAACCCTCTTTCCACGAGCAAACTCTTCGAGTCCTCAAATTTGTTTTTCTTCAGAGATTCAACGTCGCTGGTCTCTTCATGTATCTCTTCAAATTCCTCTGCCAATGATGAGTACTTGACGTTCTTGCTATATGTTTCAACCATGGCCAAATACAAGGTCATAGCGAAAACGGTGATTCCGATGACAAACCAACCAAATTGAATATTCACCAATGATTTGGCACGATGCAAGGCCTCTTCGCTAGTGCATCTCACTATTTTGTGACCATCATCATTGTAAAGTGAGCAGCCTTTAGGAATCAACCCTGGGGTCCATAACATAAACCCCATGACTACGAACCATACACCTTGGAACAATATACAAAGAGACCTAACAAAGCTAACCAAGAAACTCTTAGGGAGGCCAATTCCCATAAGAGCGGTGGTCAAGGAAATGACTATAATATTTTGTAGAAGTAGATGGTATTGGCCTTCAAGACCCTTGTGGTCAGTTGAGTGGAGGTGGAACATGAGGAGCTGTTGGCCAAAGGCTAATGCTCCTAAAATGTGTGTTAGACCACGTTGAGCTTCAGAACTAATTTTATCAAGAAGTATAGCAAACGTTGCATAGACGAAGAAAGACATTGATATTAAGGAGTGTTCAAAGTTTCGGAGATGGTTTGATGGTATCGTACCATCAACATCAAATGGATGATGTTTTTGTGGCCCGATGAAGAGCTCCATTGATATGGAAATGGAGCTCCCTAACATGATCAGATAGAGCTCCAAATACCTTAGTTTTGTGGTGGGGAACCATGGAGAGGAGACGTAAGAGTTTGGTCGTAGAGAATAAAGTTTGATGTGGTTAAAGAGATGCCATAAACCTAGTATAAAGAAAGCCATGCCTGGTAAGACATGCCCTATAAAACTGCCCATCTTTGTGTGTGTGATGTGAGTGTAAGAGAGAGTGCAGGAAGTTCTATTTTTTTTTGAATGGGGAGGTAGAGGAGTATACAAGTTCTTTTATAGTACTTTGCTTTGGGAGTATATGACGATTTAGATTTTAATCTTTTTTATTTATTTTAGAATTATAGGTTTTCTTGTCAAATTAATAAGTCTTTGTTATGATAATTTTAGATTAGATTCCAAAAATCTATCAAACAAATTCTAATAGTTTTCATAAAAACAACTAAACTATCAACATATATATATATTATCTTAACAAAAGATAATATGATTTATTATTTAAAAAAAAACAATACTCTTTACACTATAAAGTAGGATATTTACGAAAAAATAATTTTCAATTACTTAAATTGGATGGTGCTGAAACCAAGTCAGCCATGTACGTAGTGGCAAGAGGTATATGCTCTCTTTGAGGTATGTTTAGAGCTTAGTGAGTATAAGACGGGGGTAATTTTTTTATTTTTTTTGTTTAAATCATTACCTATATTTGTATCTTATTATAGAGAAATTTATATATTCTGTAAAAATAGATATTAAATCATGTGAAATCATATAGATTTTATCGAATATATATTTTCTCAATTCCTATTTGATTTACATGTTCATATAAATATTCTATGCACACAATATCTTGAATTTTCTCCACATATTCATGGCAAATTACAGAAGAAATTAACCAGGATTGAAAATAAAAAATAAAAAATAAACTATCCACGGAACACATTTTCCCTAGCTAATCCAAATATTTGTTTAAAAATAGAATATTTCATTGGATGTCAAATATCATAATATAAAATAATATTTATCCCGTCGTCTTAAACTAATTTATCCCGATATAAAAGAGCAAATTTATGCAAAAGGTATTGACTCTTGAATTCTCCCACCAAAACCTTACTTCAGTGCTAATCATTTCTTTTTATCCTCCTTTACTTGTAATTTAAAGAACAAACTGTTAACAAGTTCACAAGTACTTGTTCCTTATTAAGTTAACTAATAAGCTGCAGCTTCCTTGCAGTTTCCTAAAGCATAATTTCCTCCCTCTTGCTTGCACAAAAATCTTCATCATTAGCTGATGTCAAGCTTCATTGTACAACAATTTGTTGTGATTGACATCAATATTAATGCTTTTATAATCACAGAACACGAGACTTAGCTGCTGCTGCTTTTTTTTTTTTTTTTTTTTTGAGAATGACAGGCCTAGCTAGTTACATCAAGTTAAGTGCAAAATAAATTCCATGGACGAATGTGTATATTTTTAAATTTGTGAGTTAGAACAAAACACATACGATCTACGGTACACCACAAAATCAAATGAAATACATAAGGGCACAGGGAACAAGGACATTTGTGAGTGCTACAAACGAAGTTGCTGGTACATGGTAAATAATCAATCTAAGAATCAACCTGCTATAAGATAGCAAGAAGACTTGTTTGTGAAGTGAAAAGTTTGCTTTTGTGCTATAATTTGTCAGCTATCGGATTGGACAAAACTTCACTCGATGATAGACTAGTTTTGATGTTCATATTATTGATATTTTGGTTGGTTTATTTTTAGGGTTGTAGTTTAAGAAACGTGTGAAACTTATTTTGATGTCATTATGTAATTTTTTATAGTGACATTGTGACCATCTTGGTGAGCTCTTAATTTCTAATAACGGGCTAATGTCTATGAAGAAGCAACGATGAGTCTCTGACGAGTTTTTTCTTTTTCTTTTATTGAGTATGATATTAATGACTTATTTTTTATAGTATATTATTATTGATAAATTTTGTGTTTAATTGTCAATTTTTTATAATACTATTAAACTAATTAGGTTTATCAGACACAATCAAGTCAATAACTCAAGTTTCAAATCTTTCTCGCTTCATTTAAAACCTTACCATCTTCTATGTATTGTTTTTTCTATTTTTAAAACAATTTGGTTTGGCCTGTGGAGTAGCATAGACCACCAATTTAAGTGTACTCGAGTCAATTTTGTTTCATATTTTTTTAATTGAATATTTTTTACCTTAAATATTTGGTTGATGAGAATTCGACTCCCTATTTTTTTTGTTTTTTTGATTTGAATTTCATGGGGTTGTCATGGTCTCATACTCTGGATCGTGAAATTTGCAGGTTAACTCACATAAAAAAAATGATTTTCATTGACTGAATATTCCATTAGTGATTAAGTTGCATTTTCATCGGTATATAAATCACCAACAGACTCTTTGATGGAAACCTTTCATCCACGAGTTTCTCGTCGGGGATATCAGGTTCATTGGTAATTTAGTTGGTGAAGCAGTTATTTACAAAACGAAACACCGATAAAATATTTGTCACAAAAAAATATTTGGTGATCATTTTTATGTCGATCAATTAATTGATAAATATCACTAATGGATCAACGATGGAATACCCATCGGTAATAGATCATGTACCATCAACAATCTCATTGATATAAAAATTCTATCGATGAATCCGTTGACTTGTAACAAAACAATTCACAACTATATGTAATTATCTAAGAAAAATTTATTTACATTACAGATAGAATCACTGACATGATTTTTATGTTCGTCAGTAATTCAGTAATTTGTTTTTTTTTTTTAATACTTGCTTATTTGGATCAAACAATTTGACATTAAATAACGTTAAATAACTAAATTAAATTGAATAACATATTTCATATTATTAATTTAACTGTAAAATCAATTATAAATATCTTTATACATTAGAAATAAGCTAGAGTTGCAGGTAGATGTGGGGAGGGAGGGAGAGGAAAATCTCTTTGAGTTCCAAGAAGAAGGATTATGAGTAGACATATATGCCATTATCTACTTCTATTGCTTCCTTCTTCGTCTTTCGTACTACACCTCCAGCTCAGCTCTCAGATTGGTCATCGCAACAATAATTTATTCCTGAACCAACTCTTGAATGACTGTTAATGGCTAACTTAGGCCGGATTGTGGGGGTGTCTATGGTTTATATTATAGTTCGTCCTCATATCTCAAGTTGTAATCATGAAGATATCGTAAACCTGATTCCATTCTATTCAATCCACTAATTACTTTAGCCTCCAATCATAATGCTATATTGATGTGTCGAATGAATTATTGGATCTCTCTCTCTGTATTTGTCACGCATGCTATAAGAATATAGAATATAGTAATCAATCTAAGAATCAACCTGCTATAAGATAGTAAAGACTTGCTGGTGAAGTAAAAAGTTTGCTTTTGTATTATAGGTTTTTCCTCTCTCATATGTCTCCTATCGAACTGGACAAAATTTCACTCAATAATAGACTGATTTTGATGCGCAAGTAATTGAATATTGATTGTGAAATTTACAAGTGCATATTCACATTTTCAAACTGGTGTTCATATTAGAAGATTTAGCAAATCAACGTGAAAGAGTTATTGTTGAAGTAAAAGTCAATCAAAGGACAGACACTATATATATATTCCTCAGATACTGTCCTAAGGTTTAAATAAAAAAAACAAAAAATAAAAAAGAGATTCTTTCTTAGCTACGAGGCCAATCTTTTAGGGTTTACAAGGCCATTGTAACGTCCAAGATGTGTGTGTGAAGCCCTAATAACAAGCCTATTGGTCAGGATGTGGCCTAATGCTGGGTCTTGAGAGAAGAGATGACCCTAAAGCAAAGGCTTAAAAGGTGGAGATAATGGGCTTTCTGGCTTTTAAGCCCATTCCTACTTGAAAATCCAAGTTCTTTGTGATGGAGGAATTGCAAGAATTTAAATTTTTTTTTTTCGAACTTGAAGCTTGAGAAAAATCAAATGAAACTAAAAGTTTAATATTCTGGAGGCCATATTGGCATAATGAAAGGCTAATACCATTGATTTGTCGTATTTTGTCTGGATTTTTGTATTTGTAACTATTAATTATAAAACAAGTCAATGCAGACTTAATAATAAAAAAGAAAAAGAAAAAAGGAGTTACTAATTTAATTATGCTTCTTATCATAATCATCATGGCCTTGGAAAAAAGTAATATTTTCTTAATAATAAAAAATTAAAGATGACCTAATCTCAACACAGAGATGCTAGCTCCTGTTTAAATGTTGTCCCTCAACAATTTCCATGGCTAGAATTTGTCCCCGTCATTCTCAGCACTCACCCTCCTCTCTTCCTTGGCCATTATTCATGCTACAAAAGAAAAGCCAAGAAACCTAGACGGCAAAGCTATATGCGTTCAACAAGAAAAGCCATTTTTTTCGTGTCTACTAGTCATGTGATCCGTGTTTTGCCACGGTTATTTAAAAAATTATGTATACTAAAAGAAAAAAAAAATTATGTACATATGTAATTAAATAAATTTAAAAATTATCATTAACCTAACTAAAAATAAAACCAGAAAAATAAATAAAAAGTTTAAATCAAGATATTTAATCTTGGAATACAAGATATTTACTAGGTTGTATTTGCTAAATCTTTTTAATTAAAATAAATTTTTTATTTTATCAAATAGATATACACATTAAATTATTTGAACAAAATAAAAAAAAAATCATGTAAAACTACACATGTTAAAAAAATTATCTAATATTTTTTTTTAAAAAATAAAATTTATTTATATAAAAAATTAAAAAAATTATATACAAATGGAGGTGCTGCATGGAGAAGAAGAGAGGCAATTACCTCAATTATTTTTTATAAAAAAGTTTAATTTGGCTCCCACCTAGTTTAGTATTAGTGGTTCAAATTTGTTCTATTTCTTTTCAGACATTTGCCTCCAACTTTAATATCCCAAGAAATTAATCCCATGTAGTTTTCTAAATGCGCTTTTGAAACTTTGGCTTGTGGGGCAGACCGAACTCTTCTTTCAAGTCGACAAAGAATGGAGTATTGTATTTAAAATAATTTTTTAATGAAAAGGCCCTAAATTGACGTGTGTGAAATTAAATTTATTATATATATATATATATAATTTTAAATTAAAAACATAAAATTTATTGAAAAATATTTTTAAAAATTATTAATTTGACAGTGGGACCTATTAAATTAATTTTTACATATTTCATCTTATTAGAGCTTTACAAATTGAAAGTGCTTTGATTTTTAATGATTAGTTATTTAACGGCTACTTGCTGTTTTTTTATTTCTTATTTTTTCCAACTTTTACTCTATATTTTACAATCTCTAGATTTTCTAACAAATAACTTCTTGTTCTTATACTTCTGGCTCTTCTCTAAATGACTATTTTGACACATTCTTTTGTTATTATAAAAAATATTAATTTAATCCTATTATTATCAAATTAACAAATATTAAATTTATAGTGCCTCATTGTCTTTTTGTAGCGTGGAGGATCAAAAGCCGAAGGGCCTACCAGAAAAGAAGAAAGTGCATATAATGATGTCAATAATGGAGGACAGGTGGTAATTGGTTTCTGTAAATTAAGGTCCACCAACCCTACGTAGGACCTTTTAGTCGTGGATCCCCTCTGGCGGGCTTGACTGAAAATTAATGTTTATTATTGTTTTTTAAAGTATTTTTTATATTAAAATAATATTTTTTTTATTTTTAAAAAATTATTTTTAAAATCAGCACATTAAAATGATCTAAAATATATTAAAAAAATAATTTTTTTAAAAACACGATTTGCACTGCATCCCATCCCAACCAGTACCTTAAAAGTAAAGAATACCTTATTAGTATATACGCTCAAGGTAACATGGATTATATATATGTGTGGGTGAGAGAGATTTTGACGATATATCTCTATATTTTATATTTTTATATTGGTAGGATATATTCAAATACAATAAATTGTTCACTATGCTAGCTTTAAAATAAAAAAATAAAAAAACTCAATTGAGTGATCAAAAATTTACTACTACACCTACCCCTTGTGTTGGTCTACTATATATAGTATCCAAACTTACATACATTTACCATGCTATGTACACTATTGATCATAGCCACACAATAATGTCAACTAAGGCTAGAGTTTTCTCCACTATAGCTTTGCAATCCATCCTCCTCACCCTCCTCTCTTCCTTTGTCACCGGAGAAAACCAAGATTTTGTAAGAACCCTAGACCGCAACCTACATGGGTTCAAGAAAGAAAAGCTAACACATTTTCGTGTGTATTGGCATGACATTTATAGTGCCCCCAACCCTACAGCCATGCCCATAGTGAGATCACCTTCCAACACATCAGCAACTCTTTTCGGTTCTATAAGCATGATCGATGATCCGTTGACAGAAAAGCCAGAACTAAGCTCGAAGTTGATAGGAAGAGCTCAAGGGTTTTATGGATCAGCAGGACAAGAAGACACTGCCCTATTGATGGCCATGAACTTTGTTTTCCTTCAAGGCAAGTACAATGGGAGCACCATCAGCATACTAGGGAGGAACCATGTTTTTTCCAAGGTGAGAGAGATGCCGGTGATCGGAGGTAGTGGGCTTTTCCGGTTTGCCAGAGGATATGCTCAGGCCAGTACTCACAGTTTTGATCTAAAATCTGGTGATGCTGTCGTTGAGTATAATGTCTATGTATTGCACTATTGATGCCATGCCCCCCCTTGTCTGAAAAGTTGTTTTCTTTTGGCTTTGCGGTGTCTTTCAATAAGTTGATGTGTGCAGGGTAGGTTGTCATTTGTAATCTGAGTTGTGCGCATGCGTGTCAAAGTTAATGGAAAGAAAAAACAAATTAAGTGGAATTTTCTTACCTAAATCACAACTAGAAAATTGATTTATGATTTACGAGGACGGAATATTTTCATTAGAATAAAGATCACCGGCCCGGAACATGTGCAGTTCAGCCAAAATGCGGCTCTGTTTAGCTCCTTCCGGCACCAATTTGAATTCTGCTGCCACCCGATGGCGACTATCATCCTCCCAATCCGTTCCTAAGCCTGATAAACTCTCCCTTACTCACCCCACATGCATGTTCAACCCGCGATTCAATTCA
Organism: Populus alba x Populus glandulosa; assembly: GCA_033617975.1. NCBI lineage: Eukaryota > Viridiplantae > Streptophyta > Magnoliopsida > Malpighiales > Salicaceae > Populus > Populus alba x Populus glandulosa. The sequence continues at coordinate 26,214,582 of CM066145.1, read as the reverse complement.
GTACCCGACTCACTTTAGGACGTAATCTAGTTGTTTGTCTGACACAGAGAGTTGCTGCAAGAACCATTCTTTGCATTTTAACAAAGTCAAGTATCTCGTCGGGGATCTTATATTAGTTCGTAATTCCTTGAGTGATTTAACTGCTTATGAAACACCGACAAAATATTCATGGCGGTGATAGGTGCAAATTATTTTTTTATCGGCCGGATTATCCATCAGTAAATATGATATTAATGGATTAACCATAGGTAATAACATTGATGGATTAACTAATATAATCATTAACATAGAAGTTTTGTTAGTGAATTCTTTGATATATATCAAGAGTTCACAACTCTTTATAATTTTTTAAGTAAAATAAACATATTTTATTGATAAAATTAGGGGTGATGAGTAAAAAAATAAAAACAAGCCTGATCATGCTGTCCTTATTTTTATATATAATTTAATGATATTTCACCCCAATTTAATTTTTTTTATTTTAAAAATGATGTATCATTTGAAAAATCAGAAGTTGTTTTTACCTTCAAAAAATTTATTTCAACTCAAAACATTTAGAAAACACTATAATAAATTTGTTAAACCAATTTATAAACTTCAAAAAACATAAAAAACTACTTTAAAATCTAAAATTAACAAAATATCTAAAAAAATTTCGAGTTCAAATATATTTTTTTTATGGATTTTTATGCAAAATAAAAACACTTAATTAGAGATAGGAAGAGAACAAACTCTCCAGCCCCACTCTCACCGAGACTTAAACCGAAATTAAGGAAGGAGAGCTGTCCCAACAACCATTGAGCCACAATTCATATTGAACAATCTGAAGAAACAAATATATTGTTTTTGTAGTTGGAATCGTAGCAACGAGAACTTTATCTTTCTAGGCTGAATTCAGTGATTCTCTCCCAATCCTCTCACACATAAAAGGACTAGAAATGCTATTTCCGGGGCCCGTTACATCACGAGAGTGGATAAGAGGTTTGCAAACCTGTCACCGAGGTGAAGGTTGTGCATCCACTTGTATGTAGTTCGTGCTTGCATTCGTTAAGAAATCATGGCAACCAGTTAGCTAGCTATGTCATTTGCGTGTTTAGCACAAGACTTCCAAATGATAAATTTAATACCATATTAAAATTGGACCAATTGATCGATGAGATTAGATCACAAAGACCTTTAAATTACATCTTATAACGGCATGAGCATTAAACCGAGCCAGACATCATGTTGAGATAAAAGTGTTGTGTTGTTTTAAAAATTATTTTTAATATTAGTATATTAAAATAATTTAAAAATATTAAAAACATATTAATTTAAAAAAATAAAAAAAATAAAAGTTTTTTAAATAAAAAATACTTTTAAACACAAACAAAAACATTCTATTAGTATCGTTCTTATTATACATTCTTGAAAGCTGCAAGAAATGGATTAGTTACAAGCTATATATATATGCATGCTATTGATTTAATGGTCTTGGTGACCTAATCTCATCGATCAATGGGACCGATTTTAATATGGTATTTAATCTATCATATTGCAGCCTTGTGTTATACAAGCAAATGACATAGCTAGCTAACTGGCTGCCATGATTTCTCTAGCGATGAATCCATTGGAAGATAACTGGCTGGTATTAAATTTATCGTTTATCTTGTAATCATGCGCACATGCCATTTTCTGCAACATTTAAAAAAAAATTGTATAAAAAGAACGGCACTAAACAAGACAATACTTTGTCTCAAAGCGATGTTATCTCCGGCTGTTAAAAACCCAATATGTTGGGATTTCTATACAAAGAATCCAGTCAAAATTGAACAAATATTAACATAAAATTTGAGTGATTGGACCCATTGAATTAAGCATTGATTTTTTTTATTTTTTTTAAAGAACCACAAAAGAAAGAAAAAAGCTCGATCTTGGAAGACTCAAACTTGGTGAATATCCTCCAGAACATGATCCCGCCACTTTATCATTTTATATAGCAAAACATATTTATATCATAATACAATTTATTATGCGATCTAGCTAATCAATGATTTTGTAATTAAACAAATAACCCATTAAGCTTCTGGTTGATTTTAATATATTGGTGCTGAGAGTGTTATTTAAAAGGTTTTTGTACCACAACCCTACATGGTTTTGCAATATTAAACCTTTTTACTAAGTGTTTGCGTTACAATATATTTTTAAATTATTTTTACTTAAAAAAAATATTAAATAAAATTTTATATATATATTTTTAAATTATTTTGGTTTACAAATATAAAAAATAAAATAAAAATATCTAAAAAAAATTATTTAAAAAAATATAATACATTACAATATCGAACTTACTCTTCGTGTTTATTAAGTGATGAAGTTTATCTTATCGTATCAAATTATTTTATTTTTTTTAATTATTTGATTTTTAACAAATAATAAATAAAAAAATTTTGTTTTCCATTAAAGTAGAATCCTTTAACTTTGCTTTGTTCTTTAAGTTATGTCCTGGAACAATTATTTATTAAAGAAATAGCACTTACATGATGGGCATATCGCAGGTCCAATTTAAATACTACTGAGAGGATCTCCAATGCAAAAGGCCAAATTGAGAAGCTAAATTGATAAAATAGTTTTTTGAATAGTATAAATATAGTTTTTTTAATTATGTTCATTTCAATGGTAAAAAGCTATTTAGAAAAGTCTTTTATATTTTAATATATTTTATGTTAAATTCATTTTTATATAATTATGTAACTAATTTAGATATTTTATATATAATATAATTATGATGTTATTAATTATATAATTAATATGAGTAATTTATAAAAATAATATAAAATTTAATGAAATAATATGAAGGTTAAAAGATATAATTTAAAATTAAACTTAAAATTTATTTATATGAATATTTTTAATTTTTAGTTTTATATTTTACTGTTAAAAATTTAATTTTTTAAAAGTAAATTCAAATTCAAACTTTAAAAAAAGCATCAATATTTTAAATTTTGATTTTCAATTTTTTTTAAAAAAAATTCATGCTTTGAAAAAATTTAAAACAAAAACAAGTTTCTTTCCTTACTTTTAAAGAAAAAAAAAATATATTTTTTTTTTGGCTATTTCTACATGAACATGTAAAAATAACTCCTCTTAATTTAAATAGTTATTTTAGCTTTTTTGTTGATTGTTGCGTTAGAATGTTTAATTAGAAAAATAAAAATTAAAAAAATATTTTTTTAATTTTACCTCCTCATTTGTCTCTATGGTTGGTTGGAGATGCTCTGAAGGTGCCAACCGTAGAAAAAATTGGAGTTACTAATTTCTTACAAAAAAAAAGATATATTACTTTTACTAATCTTGTTTCTTGAAATAATCACCGCAGTCTTGGAAATAATAATTTCTTAATAAAATAAAATAATACATACCTAATACCAGCACGATGCTAGCTTTGATGCCCTATATAAATGCTGTACTTCAACAGAGAACATGGCAACAATTTCCATGGCTAGAATTGTCCCCATTATAGTTTCCAAACTCATCATTCTCATCACCATCCTCTCTCCGTTAGCCATTATTCATGCTTCAAAAGAAAATCAAGGCTTTGTAAGAACCCTAGACCGCAAGCTACATGGGTTCAAGAAAGAAAAGCTAACCCATTTTCGGGTTTATTGGCATGACATTTATAGTGCCCCGAACCCTACAGCCATGGCCATAGTGAGACCACCTTCCAACACATCAGCAACTCTTTTCGGTTCTATAAGCATGATCGATGATCCGTTGACAGAAAAGCAAGAACTAAGCTCGAAATTGATAGGAAGAGCTCAGGGGTTTTATGGATCAGCAGGACAGGAAGAAACTGCCCTATTGATGGCGATGAACTTTGTGTTCCTTGAAGGCAAGTACAATGGTAGCACCATTAGCATACTAGGGAGGAACAGTGTTTTTTCCAAGGTGAGAGAGATGCCGGTGATCGGAGGTAGTGGGCTTTTCCGGTTTGCCAGAGGATATGCTCAAGCCAATACTTGTAGTTTCAATGCAAAGACAGGAGATGCTGTTGTTGAGTACAATGTGTATGTGTTACATTATTGATCGCGTTGCCCTTGTTTTTCGTGTTGAGTGATTTATTTTGGCATTTTGCTTCAATTACTATTTATTGTCTGTCTATCGTTCTGCTATATGGTAGCTTTGAATAATATTGGCTTCATCTGATTTATTCTGTGTCGATTTGTGAGGTATTCCGGCCTTTTAGTTTTTATTTTCTTCTCTTTTAATTAGGCATGTTAATTTTTCATGGGTCCTCCCTCTTCCACAAGAGGAGGACATCAACATTGAACCTTTACCACTAGCCATTCATAAAGAGGTAGCTAGCTAATGCTGTTTGATTCCATGGGAAAATACTGGCACAAATTTGCAAGTGTTGTCAAGATGGTAGATGGCAGGCTGCCTAAACTCTAAAATTCGCAACAAAATTGCTCAGCTCTTGGAAATTACACAAGAAATCATGGCAAGATAATTGTTTCGCTATTAATTAATACAACTTGGACAAATCGGAGAGTAGATGTGTGAGTGGGTAAGCGAGTCTTGACCAAGGGGTACCAAATCCAAAGTCATTTCTTTTGTAAATTGCCTTGCTATTAGCACAACTTTTCCCAAAACCAGGTTTCTTTGCTGATGCAAGAAACAGTGAAAACTCTAACATCTGGAGTGGACATAGGCACTTCATTAGTCGTACTTCATTTATTTTTTCTCTTAAAACATATTGGAAGGAGATCCAATGGTAATGATGGCATTTCCCAGTTGATAATGGTATATACTATATATTGAAATGCTGCCATAGAACCATTATCAATGAGTCTGCTCATAGCCAAAACTTTTAGCTACTCCGTAAGTTTTCAGTTTTTGGACTTGGATTGCTTGTACTTCATCTCATACTTGAGTTATGGTTGAATGTAATCGACCGGCTAATATTAATCCAAGTAATTTTATTAAGCATTTTAAACCAGAGAACTAGAGAATTATTATTATTATTTTTTTGAAAAAGAGAAAAGATCAATATTAGGTTGGCGGCGATCTCACACAACTCGGAGGGGAACATTGACTGCATATCACGCCATTTTTTATTTGAAAGGATCACCTCCACTGCACTTATATTAAGATTAAGATTTAAGAACTTTAGGATAACACCTAATTAAGATCATATATAATTATGACATTATTTATAAAGTGTAACAAATAGGATTTGAACTCTCAACCTTAATTACGAGTTACCACTCTATAAAACACTTATATTAAGATTAAGACTTGAGAACTTTAGGAGAGCAGCTAAGATCATATGTAGTTATGATATAATTCATAGTGTAACAGATAGGATTCGAGCTCTCAATCTTACGAGTGGCTGCTCTATAAAAATCTCATTTAATTACCATAGCTAGAGAAGTTCTTCGTTGTTGAAAAGAATAATTGTAATTTGCATTAATAGAAGAAAGTTGAATGTTTGTTTAAAATGGGTAGGCATAAAATTCTCACGCTATCACGAGAACATTGAGAGTTGATATCCGTTAAAGAATAATATAAATCATATCTTAGGCCTCACCTAACAGCTTAATTAAGCTATTAGGTTGAGATGATTCTTTGACATGGTATCAGAGCTTTAATGATCAAGCGGTCACGAGTTCGAATCTCACCATCTTTATTTATTTGATAAAATTAAGCACAAGGTACTGTGGGCCTGTTCAAGTTTCAAGCCCAAAGGGTTTTCACTTGAGGGTGTATGTTAGAGAATAATATAAATCATATCTTAGATCTAACCTAACAGCTTAAGATATTGGATCAAGATGATTCTTTGACAATATCAGACAGTTTTTATTTTATTTTGATTAAATGCATGTCCAAGCTCGATTCATCTTCAAGGGGGTGAGTGGGGAAACAAGAGGTTCTCTTCATTCTTTTGTTTCTTAATTTCTTCAACACTTAAAATTACATTAATTTGATGGACTGGTGCGTGCCACGATCCATTAAAAAAAATCCCAAGAGTGAGTTGAAAGTTGTATAACTCATAACGTTTAGTCCACCGACAATATATTATATACATAATAAAAAATCTAGATGTGAAATGGTTGAAATTTCTGTACAAGTTCTTGAAACCCGACGTGGAAAAAACGCGAGTCAAACCCTCAGAAAAAAAAAAACGAGTACAACATGTATATATATCAGTAGCTGTTGAAAATTCAAGTAAAGTTCCTATTTATTAATTAGAAGAAAACAGGAATCAAACATCATAACAAAAGAAAGGAAAAGTGTTAGTAAATTGATTGTAGGGTTTCTGCAATGACTTTTGCAAGCATGCTTAGGCTTTGGTTCAAAGTCTTCCCACCAAGTACAGCAGGGCGACTAGTATAATTATTTCCTCTCGAAGCTTTAGGACATGCGTGTCACAACTTGACATCTTAGTTTACACGGCATGCTAGTTTGGCACTGTGACAGCGATAATGGCAAGAAGCAAACACTGAATTAAAGTGTTTGATTAATACAAACTGTATTTTTTTAATTTTTTACATGGATCCCACTTAAAAATTGAGGTTGAATCTCAGCAGATGAGAAGTAATTTTTATCTGTTTTTCCTGCCTTTTCATGTGGAGAGTTCCTTCATTGTTTACTTAAACAATGAAGAATGTTTTTACTGTTTATGTCAACAATAGAGACAGAACCCAGTCTAAAACTATAAAAATACATCGAATCGAGTTCAATCTAGTAAAAAAAATTATTTTTTATTTTTAATTGTATTTGATTCAAAAAATTAGTGTTTCACATTATCAAATAATACTATATAAATTAGAAGGAGATCGATTGATGACGTAATATTTGTAGAATTTGATTGCAATTTCAATTTTATTTTTGATAATATTTTACCTAATATTATTACGCGCTCACGAAACTAATAAAATTATAATCCTTGTCGAATATATTTTATACGTGATGGAATTGTAGATAGTTTTAATGGAACAATAAAAAAAAAATTATATTAAGTATTATTCATTTCATGATGTAATAGTAGTAGTTAAATCTACAATATATAAATTAAAAACCATTAATATTAATATATATTTTTTAAAAATTATTTTATAATTTGAAAATCATTATTAACCAAACACATTAAACTATTTTTTATTAAACCTCAATTTTAACCACAGTTTTAACCAAACATATATTTTTCTAAATCAACTTCAATTAAAAATATTTTTTATAAAATAAATTTTTTCAAACTATAACCACAATAGCTATCACAATACCAAACACACCTACCTTTTATGTTATCGTTTGAGATTTAAATTTGAGATAAAACAATATCTCAGAAAGGTAAAGAAATTTATTTTACCAGCTTTGCTAATCCAAAATATGAATAAATTATTTAAGATCTGATCAAGAAAAAGAATTAGGTTCCATTTGGTAATCTAATTATAGACAATTGAAGGCAGTTTTGAGAATGTGTTGAGATCATAAAATTATTATTAATATTTTTTTTAGTTATTTTGATACATAAATATTAAAACTATTAAAAAAATCTAAAAATTATTAAATTGATTTTTTAATTAAAAAATATTTTTATATAGAGTTAACGCGCACATCATAAGTATTATAAGAAAAACCATTGTTCTGCTTTGCAAGAGAAAAGATCTGCAGAGTAAAAGAAGCACCGACATCAGCCTATGTGTGGCTGACCTGTGGAGCTGCAACACCTGTCTGGTGTGGGGGAAGAATCAGCAGCCATAGAGTCCATTAGGGGGAGGGAAAAAAAAAATTAATGTGTTACGATTTTGATACAAGTTGAAGAGAAATAAGAAATTTGACTTATTAGTTAGTTAATTTTTCTTATTTATATATGTAGATAAATATACAATAGTTAATATAGAGATTACAACATTAAATTAATTCTATTAATATTTTCTAGATATATATATCCTATAATAAACACTTCCATTGCATTATATTACTACACAAGCATATAGTCTTAGTCTTGTGGCAATAAATCTAATTCAAAGTACTTTTTATTTTTGTAAAATTAATTTGTTCATCAAGTCAACTAAAGTATATTTTTTTACCAATAATCTTAAAATAATGCACATTTATTACGGAATACTATTATGGTTAAAAAAGAAGGCAATAAACATGTCAAAAGTGATAATATTATTAGGATGGATAATAGCAAGGAAGTGTCTCTCGGAAAGCCTGTGTTTGGACTCCCCTGCAGTGTCCTCCCTCGGTTGGCTCCGGGTCTTTTTGCTCTTCTTACGTAATCTTCACACCGAATTTCCGATAACAAATAATGCATGCTCAAGTAGGGTCGGGCAGCAGAACCATTTTTGCCTGCTGGGAACTTCCCTATATTGCTGCCACACAACTTCCTCATAATACAGGTCGTACTTGTTTTTTTTTTTTTTTTGTATTTTTTATATAAGGTATTTGGACTAATTTGCATGTATCTTGGTTAATTCTCATTAACCTTGAAGTTAAAAACTATGTGAATCTCTAGTAACTATTAATATTGATAATAAGAAAGCTTAAATATGATACATAAGAAAAATCAAACTTTTTAGTTGTAATTTCTTACCGATAATCACCTACTATATACAAGATCGGTCCTACTTGTTTATTGTATTTGGCTGAGGAAGCATCGGATAGGTTGGAGCTCTTACTTTCTTGGGACTAGATGAACCAACACCTGCTTTTATTATGTGGGCAATATCGATCTACTTTAGCCCACATTCTAGTAAGTTTCTTGAGCTTTAATGCACAGTGTCCTTGGACCTGTCAAAAAACTAGAAAAGTCTCGGTCTTTGGTCTTCCCAAAGGTATCATAATTCACAGGATGCTACCTACAATGACGAATTGATTGATTCAAGCTGTAAACTCTTGAACAAATTCACCACTTGAAATGCATCAAGTCATCAAGTTCCTTAACTTATGGTTTATCTTGAGCATTTATAAGAGTTTGGTTAAAACCATGAGTTAACTTGTATATTTAATGTGAAAATAAATTTTAAAAACTTGAATACTGATAAAATCAAGTAAAATCAGTAAAATTAAGTAAACTTGTGATTTTATTTTTATTTTGATATTTTCATGTAAAATATAAATATTACCTTTTTTATATATATAAAAAAAACCCCTATCTCTTCGAAACTTCCAGCAGCCGCCCCTCATCTATCTCTTCCCCACCATCCATACCCACCAGGTCGAGATCAACACAGCAGCCCCTTTGTTTTCTTCAGCCTCCACGAGTCTCTTCCTGCTTCTCCTTTATTTATTTATTTATTTTATTTTTTTCTCTTTGGACTCTTCCTTCCCCACTTCTTCATGTCCTAAGGTATAACTCCCTCAAAGGAAGCTCTTCAATCATATATATCTAGGATTAGTGCCCTCTATAAAAGTATTTATTTTTCTGATGTCCAAATCTGAGTACAACTGACTTAATATTTCCTTCCACGATCTAGAGTCGATTTAAAGATGAGTAGGTGTCTTGGATAAAATTATAAATAAAATTTTTAAAAATATTTAAAAAATATATTTAAAAATGGAGAAGAGGACAGTGATTTGGGACATCCAGTAGGATCTCGTGATATGAACGCCATAGCTGACTAAACTATATGCCCCAGCTAGTCAGGGATTCATACATGAACTTATGCCCGCGGCAACCAGGTGCCTTCTGGCATTTCCAGGAAAAAAAAACATCATGTTATAGATTATATTGATTGTATCTGTGCTCTATTGAACCAAGTTTTTTTTATTATTATTATTATTGACCCGTCTTGCTCCCCTCTAGCATAGATACATCAAGATCATGCTGAAAGGTATTATTAAATAAGAAAGAAATTAGTTAAATTGATTGAAGTGTAGTTTTCTCCACTCACCAAAGATGCAACGTCTTACTTCTGAATAGTATGCCTGTGGTTTCTATTTACATGTATCATTGTCGAATCTGTTAGTGCAAGCCTTTATTATTATTTTTTTTTGTTAAATAATGGGGTATGTCGCACCCCAAAAAAAATCAAAAATTTATATTGTGGGTTCGACTGGCGAATTTTTTTTTTTTTGTTTTTGGTTCTTTGGAGTCGCCACCTAGTATTTTGGTCACTAGGAACCTAACTGGTCTTAAAGATCGGGTACGGAGACTGGTTGCGTAAAGGGAAGGTATTAGCACCCCAAATATACCCTACCTAAGGTAAGCTGCATTGTTTTATTGTCTGATAAATAAAAAAAACTAAAGTGTTATTGTGTTTTCCTAGTTGTTGGTCTGTCTATGGTTCAAGAAAAATCCCCCTCAGTAAGGAGGTCTTTATCTTATCGGGTAAAAATCCTAACCGTTCTAACGTCCATACCAAAATTTTATTAATAATATTTAGGAATACGTTTTACGTATAAATTCGTAATCCCAAATACTAAAAGAAAACAAAAAGATTTTTTTTAGAATTTTTGAAATATTGGCCTAGTTCTCATGGCTTGAATAAACTGGTTATTAAAGCCAAAATGCATGTTAATACATATATTATTTTGAAAATTTTCTTTGTTGTGTGAAAATATGATGTTATAATATTTATGTATATATATTGGAGAGACTAGGCCGTATTTTAAAACAAAAAAAAACAATTTTTAGAAAATATTATTTTTTTTTATGCTTTGACGAAAATCGGGTATTTTAATATTGAACTTGTATCCTTACGGTATAAAAATACAACCCAATATTAATCCGCTTTAAAAAATATATGCAGAAAAATCAATAACATTTTTAGGGAATTTTTAGAAATTTTTTGAAAGCAAAAAAAAAATTTGTATTCTGAAAATCTTTGATGTTTTGACGAAAACCGGGTATTTATAACACTGGTTTTGTATCTTTACAGTATAAAAATGCAAAACCAAATGTATAAAACAAACAATATATTTATATGAAAAGAAAATAACAACCAGATTTTTAAAAAAATTTTTCAAAGAAAAAAACGTATATATGTATATACACATATAATAATAATAATATAATATAATTATAATATATTTATATATTAAAAGGGGCTGGGCCGGCCCAAACCAAACTGGGCCGGACCCAGCCCTAACAGTCGTTGGGCCGAACTCGGCCCAACAGGTACTGGGCCGAACTCGGCCCAGAAACTAATTAACCTCGGTCTGGGCCTGATCCGGCCCAGACCGCCGGACTGGGCCAGATCCCTCTGGCCCGTCCCATATAACTCTGGGCTAGACACAATCTGGCCCAGAGAAAAAATAAAAAGAAAACACGGGGGGGGGGGGGATTAATTTCCCCCCCCCGCCTCCTGCATGCAGAATGATTCTGCATGCAGGAGGCAAAACACATATATATTAACAGAAAAAATGCAGGGGGAGGAGAGGAGGCGTACCTGGTGCGGTGGAGGAGGTGGTTTGCTGGCGGAGCTGCGGTGGTGGTGGCAGTGTCCTCGCTTCACGGACGGCGGCTTCTCTCTCCTCTGTTACAGGGTTTCTCTCTCTTCCTCTCTCTCTTTGTTTTTTTTTGTTTCGGGGTTCCTCTCTTTCTCTCCTTTTCTTCCTCTCGTGTTCTCCCTTTCAGTCCTCTATTTATAGCACCATGGGCGGGGCTTTTCCTCGTGGACCCAGGAGCGGGTTGAGGAGCGGCTGTCGGGGAGCGGCGGGCCTCCCTCGGCTTCGGCCACGAGGCGGGTTGTCGGCCATTGTTTCTGTCGGTGGCCCACCGGCGTAGGGTCTCTGTCGGTTGGTAAGGGGGACCTGCAAAAAAGAATAAAAAATACAAAGTTTTTTTTTTTTTTTTCTTCCCCGCTGTAACGTTCGGGGGGAAGAAGACAGTGAACAGTGTCGTTCAAAACGGCACCGTTCGGTTTCCCCCTTTTTTTTTTTTTTTTTTTTAATAATAATTATGCATGAAACGGCGTCGTTTTGGACAAAACGCGCCGTTTCATTAAAAAAAACGCCAGAAACTTTGTTTTTAAATCAGTCCCTAATTTGTCATTTGTTCTATTAAGTCCTTCAATCAAGAATAAAATTCAATTGCGTCCCTGCCAAATTCGGTCCCTACCCCTATAGTTGGCCGCGTTTTTCACTTTGGTCCTTGGCCTCTGATTTTCACAATTAAGCCCTTAATTGATCAAAAAACTTCCAATTTCTTCAATTAAGCCCCTGAAACAATTCCAAACAGCCCCCTCTATCTTTGCGCCTTCTCCAAATTGGTCCCTGGTTTCGGATTTTCACAATTAAGTCCCTAATTGGCCATTAAACTTCAATATTTATGCAATTAAGCCCCTGATTTGACCCAATAAAATTCTAAAAAATATATTTTGGCCCCAGAACTTAAATTTCTTTAAATTAAAGCCCAAATTGACTTAAAAATCAATTTTTCTTGCCATCAAATCTTCTATAAATTCAAATAAAAATCCAATTAAATCCCTAAAAATCCAATTAAGTCCATAAAAATCCAATTAAGTCCATAAACATCCAAATTTGGGCTTTTCTCCTCAAAATTCAAATTTTCCTTCTCAATAGGGCTTTCATCCTTCAAGAATATACTGTCAAAAATTCAATCCTTGTATTTTTAAATTCCTTGACCAATTTTCTGACTATTTTCTGAGCGCTTCTGCCTCCTGTTATTTTTCTAACCTTTTTTGGCTATTTATTTTATTTTTTCATGGGGACCCAAAAATGGGTTACAACAGATGCCCCCTCTTTATAATACTTACGAAGCCTGGATTTTGCGCAGTAAGTGTTATAAAGATAAACCCAAAACGGCAATCCCGAAACTGATCTGGTCGAAGCTTAAATGATCTGCAACTTTGTTTTTTACAACAATCCTCCTTAGCCCAAAAACTATAATCAAAACTTAGTCATCTCGAGATCCTTATCCAGCAATCCTTTGAATTCTTACTTTAGTTCGATCAATATGGCAATCCATCCGAGATCCCATCTGGCGATCTCCTTTAACCTGGAATCCCATCTGGCGATTCCTTTACCCATAACCAATACAAAAAATGCGTGTGTGGTCTCCTTATGATGGGTGACCTGCCCGAGTGGAAAAGGGAAAGAGTAGTCTCATTCTTTGGGTGACCTACCCAGGGGGAAGAATGGCCTTATTATTATGGGTGACCTACCCAGGTAAAAAAAAATGAAGAATGGTCTCATTGTATGGGTGACCTACCCAGAAAAATAATGGTCTCATTGTATGGGTGACCTACCTAGAAAAAGGAAGAGTGGTCTCATTCTTTGGGTGACCTACCCAGGGGAAGGAATGGCCTCATTCTTATGGGTGACCTACCCAGATAAAAAAAATGGAGAATGGTCTCATTCTTATGGGTGACCTACCCAGAAAAAAGGAAGAATGGTCTCATTCTTTGGGTGACCTACCCAGGGGAAGGAATGGCCTCATTCTTATGGGTGACCTACCCAGATAAAAAAATGGAGAATGGTCTCATTCTTATGGGTGACCTACCCAGAAAAAAGGGAGAATGGTCTCATTCTTTGGGTGACCTACCCAGGGGAAGGAATGGCCTCATTCTTATGGGTGACCTACCCAGATAAAAAAATGGAGAATGGTCTCATTCTTATGGGTGACCTACCCAGAAAAAAGGAAGAATGGTCTCATTCTTTGGGTGACCTACCCAGGGGAAGGAATATGAAGTGCGGTCTCATTGTAATGGGTGACCTACCTAAAATAAAAAAATATGGAGAAAATGGTCGCGTTGTAATGGGTGACCTACCCAGAAAAATGTTGGTGAGGGCTCAAAGGCGCACTCGAAAAGAGGTAGGGTTTAGAAAACGCACTACCCGAGAAGTGAGGGCTCAAACAGCGCACTCGAAAAGAGGTAGGGTTAGAAAATGCACTACCCAAAAAGTGAGGGCTCAAACAGCGCACTCGAAAAGAGGTAGGGTTGGAAGACGCACTACCTGAGAAATGGTGATGAAATCCCGATCTGACAAATGTTGAAAGCAATATATTATGGTTAATATGCATGTATGTTTTTGTTACCTATCTTGGAAACATAGGTCCCCCTTTCGTCGTAAACCTCTTTGCTCTTGTTTCAAGCTTTTCTCATGAACCGAAATATCCTTCATGTCCTTTTAGTGAAGAGATCTTTGGTTCCTTATGGGGCCCTTTCTTGCTCCATTGAGTTTTGCGCCAAAGGAAAAATTGGTTTTGTTCATGAAAACTGAAACTTTTAATGCAATTAGCAAATTTTATAAAAGATGCTTTTTTAGAAGTTATTATGATATCCCTTTTGGGCTTGGGTTTACTATGAACCCCTATGTGCATTTTGTGCACCTTTTGCCCCCTAGTGTGATGTGCAACTATATGTCAAGTAGCTTTGATTTAGTCATGCCAAAAAAGATTCAAAATGCTATGAGATCATATGTTAAATACATATATGAAAGGAATCTTTACAAAGAGAATTCATGGCCGAAACTTATTTTTTTTATTGACTGGGAAATTATGAAATACATCAAGCGTAGTATTTCTTTACAGAGTCGGAATTCACAGGCCTAGCTAGATCTTCTCCATCCATTCTAGACAGTAACAAAGCTCCTCCTGAGAATGCTTTCCTCACCACGTAAGGTCCCTCGTAGTTAGGTGCCCATTTACTCTGATCTTCTCCAGGTAAAGGTAATATTTTCTTTAGTACAAGATCTCCTTCGTGGAATCCTCGAGGTCGAACCTTCTTGTCATATGATTTAGCCATCCTTCTTTGGTAGAGTTGATGATGACAGATCGCGGCTATCCTCTTTTCACTGATCAGATTCAACTGTTCATATCTAACATTTGCCCATTCTACCTCTTCCAACTCAGAGTCTAACAACACTCTCAATGATGGGATTTCCACTTCTAAAGGCATCACCGCCTCCATTCCATATACCAACATATACGGGGTAGCTCCTGTTGAGGTTCGAACTGCGGTGCGATATGCATGAAGGGCAAATGGCAACATCTCATGCCAATCCTTATAGGTGACTACCATCTTCTGAATAATCTTTTTGACATTCTTGTTAGCAGCTTCTACCGCACCATTCATCTTTGGTCTATATGGCGAAGAATTGGAATGCTTGATTTTCCATTTAGTGCAGAGCTCTATTATCATCTTGCCGTTGAAATTCTGGGCGTTATCAGTTATAATCTTTTCTGGTGGACCATACCGACATATCAAATCTCTCTCAATAAATTTCTTCACCACTTTTTGCGTCACATGAGCAAATGACCCAGCTTCTACCCATTTTGTGAAGTAGTCGATAGCCACTAGAATAAACCTATGACCATTGCTGGCTTTTGGATTTACCGGTCCAATCACATCAATTCCCCACATCGCGAAGGGCCATGGAGATGTTAAATTAAACAGAGGAGCCGGAGGAGCATTGATTTTGTCACTGTATACTTGGCACTTATGATATTTCCGGACATAATCGATACAATCCTTCTCTAACGTCATCCAGAAATACCCGGCTCTTTGTATCTTCCTGGCCATCACATGTCCACTAGCATGAGTTGAACAAATCCCTTCATGGACTTCCCGTACCGTGCTTTTTGCCTCAAATTCATCTAAACATCTCAACAAAGTCCCATCAAATGATTTCTTATACAAAATCTCCCCATCAAGATAAAAATCCATTGCCAACCTTCTCAAGGTCTTCTTGTCGATTTTGGATGCCCCCATGGGATATGCCTGGTTTTGGATGAGATTCTTGATATCATAGTACCATGGGTTTCCATCCACTTCTCTTTCGACTGAGTAACAATGAGCGGGGTTATTTCTGATATTGATGTGTACTGGCTGTACCTTGTGCCCAAAGTCTATCTTGGCCATAGATGCTAGTATGGCCAAAGCATCTGCAAACTGGTTCCCTTCCCTTCCCAGATGGGTGAACTCTATTTCCTCAAATTCTTTAGCCAGCTTAGACAGGTATTCTTGGTAAGGCCTTAACTTCTCTTCTTTGGTTTGCCATTCTCCTTTTACTTGGCAAATGATCAGCATTGAATCTCCATACACATCTATCTTTCTTATGTTCATCTCTAAAGCAGCCTCTAAACCAAGAATGCAAGCTTCATACTCAGTCGTGTTGTTGGTGCACCCAAACTGCAGCTTAACTGAAACCAGATACTGCTTCTTATCAGGAGAGATTATCACTGCCCCCGCTCCGTTACCACATACATTTACAGCACCATCAAAGTACATAACCCACCAATCTGACTTCTCTTCTTCGATTGCAAACACATCTTCATTGGGAAAGTCAAAGTTTAAGGGCTCATAATCTTCCATAGCATGGTCAGCCAGGTGATCGGCAATAACACTCCCTTTCACGGCTTTCCTTGTCATATACACTATGTCATACTCAGCCAAAAGAACTTGCCATCTTGCAATTCGGCTAGATAGATAAGGCTTCTCACAAATGTACCTTAATGGGTCTAATTTGGAAATTAACCATGTAGTGTGATATAACATATACTGACGTAATCTCTTTGTAGCCCATGCTAGAGCGCAACACAGCTTCTCAATCACAGTATATCTAGACTCATATTCCGTGAACTTCTTGCTTAGGTAATAAATTGCCCTTTCCTTCCTTCCGGTTTCATCATGTTGCCCAAGCACACATCCCATTGCTGTTTCGGTTACTGTTAGGTATAAAATCAATGGCCTTTCTGGTACGGGAGGAACAAGCAGAGGTGGATTTAGCAAGTACTGCTTGATTTTCTCAAAAGCTTTATCACACTCTTCATTCCATATTCCAGGGTTCTTCTTCCTCAACAAACGAAAGATCGGGTCACAAGTCGCGGTTAAATGAGATATAAACCGAGCGATGTAATTCAACCTTCCTAAGAACCCTCTCACCTCCTTCTCAGTCTTGGGGGGTGGCATAGATTGAATAGCTTTTACTTTTTCAGGATCCACTTCTATCCCTTTGTCACTCACCACAAATCCCAACAGCTTACCGGATTTCACCCCGAATGAACACTTTGCTGGGTTAAGCCTCAACTTATATTTCCTTAATCTTTCAAATAATTTCTTCAATACTTGGACATGATTCTCTCCCTCTTTAGATTTAGCAACCATGTCATCCACGTATACTTCAATCTCTTTGTGCATCATGTCGTGAAACAAAGTCACCATAGCCCTTTGGTACGTGGCCCCAGCATTCTTTAAACCAAATGGCATGACTTTGTAGCAAAAGGTTCCCCATGGTGTTATAAAGGTTGTCTTCTCCCTATCCTCTGGCGCCATTCTTATCTGATTGTAGCCTGAAAACCCATCCATGAATGAATATGTGGAGCTGCGTGCTGCATTATCTACCAACATATCTATGTGTGGTAAAGGGAAATTATCTTTAGGGCTAGCCCGGTTTAAGTCCCTAAAGTCCACGCAAACTCTGATTTTACCTTCCTTTTTGGGTACCACCACTATGTTTGACACCCATTGCGGATACTTCACTACTTCCAAAAAACCAGCGTCCCATTGTTTTTCAATTTCCGCTTTTACTTTGATTAAGACCTCCGGATGAGTTCTCCTTAACTTCTGCTTAATCGGCTTGCATCCTTCCATCAGTGGTATTCTATGCACTACAATGTCCGTATCCAGACCAGGCATATCCTCGTAGGACCAGGCAAAGACATCCACATAATCCTTGAGCAGTGCAATCAACTCTTCCTTTGCTGCAGGGGTGATCAAAGTCCCTATCTTCAGCTCTCGCTTGATTTCTTCATTGCCTACATTTATGGTTTCAAGTTCCTCTTTAGCGGGCCTCCAAGCCTGTTCGTGTTGTTCTATTAATTTTGTGAATTCCCATATGTTTTCCTCCTCCCATTCCTCATCTTCTACAGCCACTATGTATTCTTTAAATTTTGGCCATTCATTCTCAATGTGAAATGCAGGTGTTGTTGTGGAGGATCCGCTTTCAGAGTTTCTGAAAGCGGAAAGTGATGTGTAAATGCATAGTAAGACATCAAGATGAATTTTGAAAATGCATGATCTCATTAAAAATAAAAGATTGGCTCACAATAAAATAAAATCCCATTGACATCTTGAGCCTCGATTGTCAATAAAAACAAAACAGAAAAAAAAGGCAAACAACATAGATAAAAAATATAATCCAACCATCATTGTTGATTACATTTTAAAAACCAATGGAGCTTCTTGGGTCTCCCAATTCTGGAACTTCTCCCCTTCAGCTAGCTTCCGGACAAAAGTCTTGACGGTGACTTCTTCCAAAGTGTGGATGGTTAATTGTGGCAGCTCTTTAATCCTCCTTTCGGATTCGATTTTCTCAGCAATGTCTTTGACTGGATTTTCCTCCAGAGTGTTTATGTTCATTGAAGAAAGCTTCTGAAAGAGGTCTCCATGTCCCCCATCAGGTTGTATCACATACGCGGCCTTTGGGAATGAAATCCTGATTGGAGGGATGGCTAAGTTTTCTTCTACAGGCTTCCTTCCTTCAATCCTAGCCATTCTCTTCTCCCTTCTTGCACCAGCAGCTCGTTTGTAATCCTCTTTCTTGGGCTTATATCCAAGCCCAAACCTCTGTTCTGCAGCTTTCAATTTGATTATACCCCTCCATTCAGGCCTTCTTTGCTCCATATCGTATGGGAAAGGAATCTTATTTTTCAAAAAGATTTTAGCGGCCATTTTAGTGGCTTCAGAGATTTCTGGCTTCCTCAACACAGTGTTCTCGGGCACCCACTCGGTATTCACAATCTCAAATGCATGAAGGTTTCCGTCCCTACAATCTTCTGCTTCAATGAATGGAACCGCCACATTTCTTACCATCGATATAGTCTCCTCAGCCTTAACAGTAACCAGGACACCATTGGCAATGTACTTTAAACATTGATGTAGCGAAGAGGTGACAGCTCCCGCAGAATGTATCAATGGCCTTCCTAACAGCATGCTATAAGAAGGGTGGATATCCATCACTTGAAGGGTTACTAGAAAGACTTGTGGACCCACAGCTAGTTCAACATCAATTGACCCTATAACTGGCCTTGATGAGCCATCATACGCTCTCGCCGTTATCACACTGGGTTGCATATGTGAGGGATCTATCGGCATTTCATCTAGCACATGCCTTGGTAACACATTCAGGGCCGAGCCGTTATCAATGAGAACTTTGCCGAAGAGACAATCCTTGCATCGGATCGTGACATACAAGGGCTTGTTATGTCCAGTTCCTTCAGCGTCAAGTTCATCTTCCGTGAAATACAAGTAATTGGCAGCATGAATCCTCCCTACTAGATGTTCCATAGTCTTTTGCTCGATATCTTGGGGCACATAGGCCTCATTCAATACTTTTTGCAAAGCATTACGATGTGGCTCCGAGTTGAGTATTAAAGACATGATGGAGATCTTAGCAGGGGTTTTCTTCAACTGATCCACTATACTGTACTCACTATGCTTCATCAGTTTCAAGAACTCATTGGTTTCTTCCTCAGTCACAGGTTTATTCACCTCAAACTCTTTATCGAGGTCCAGCACCTCCTTGCCTTTAGCCTTTCTTTGTCTTTCTAGTTCTTCAGGTGTGTAACAACGACCACTCCGAGTTAGCCCACTTATCTCCGTTGGAGCTTCAATATTCGAGGTATAACCATAATCTCCAGGCATCGCTCCATAGTTTACTTCGCTTGCATAGGAGGGCCTAGTTAATACCAGTTTTGAGCGACCATTAGCTGTTGATTGGATTCTACATTTCTCTATCATCCCTACCTCTCCATTGTCACTTACGTCTTCAATCCTCAACTCTCCTAGAGCCAGCATTCTTGCAACTTTTTGATGAAATTCACTGCATTCATCAATGTGATGCCCTTCCTTTTTATGGAAAGGGCAAAAGTTACTTTCCCCTGTGCAGTACTCAGTCGTTTCTTCCAAATGTCCAGACTGTACCAACATCAAGTATAGTTTGGCCATGGTCACCTTCAACACCCTCTTTTTGCTACCAATCTCCATGGTATTCACTCCTCCCCTACCATCCACATGTTTAGGTAAAGGGTTTGAATTCTGATTGGGCGAATCCTCAAAAGTGACCCATCCCACTTTGATTAGTTGCAACACCTTTCTTTTAAAAGCGAAGCAAGACTCAATGCTATGGCCTGCGCGACCAGCATGGTATTCACAAGTCACCTCGGGGTTGTACCAGGCAGGGAAAGGTGGCTGCATAGGTGGTATGGGTAGGGGAGCTATCTGCCCAATACTTAACAGCTTGGCATACAACTCTTTTAAGGTTATTGGTAGAGGAGGTAGTTGTTCTTCTGACGGTTGCTTATCCCTTCTTTGGTAATTGTTGTGGTTATTTGCTGGGAATTTCATTTGATTGGGCTGGTTTGGAGTGGGGGGTTTGGAAAAGTTAATACTAGTGACTCGGGGGGTAGGTATTTGGTAGTTTTTGCTTCTTCTTTCTAGGTTGTTCACCTCAATTTCTTTCTTCCTTCCAATGAAACCTCTCTTCTCTAGAGGTTCTGCAATTCTCCCGCTTCGGATCCCTTGTTCAATCCTCTCGGCGATCCGCACGACATCATAGAAATGTTATGCTGAACTACCCATAAGGTGTTCATAGTATGGAGCCTTGAAAGTATTGGCAAACAAAGTCACCATTTCTGTCTCTATCAGCGGAGGTTGCACATTGATAGCTTGGTCTCGCCACCTTTGAGCATAAGCCCTCACGGACTCTTGACTTCCTTTCTCCATGATGATCAGACTGGTCCTATCAGGAGCAATCTCTAGATTAAACTTGTATTGCTTCAAGAAAGCGTCCGCCAAGTCTGTCCACTTCCTGATCCTAATATTGTCCAACCTCATATACCAACTAAGGGCCGATCCGGTCAAGCTATCCTGGAAGAAGTAAATTAACATTTTGTCGTCGTGGATAACCTCTGCCATTTTGTTATAGTAGGAGCGGAGATGGGTCTTCGGGCATTCCATCCCAGTATACTTAACAAACTCCGGCACTCTAAACTTCTTTGGAATGACAATATTAGGTACTAAACATACCTCAGCGGCCCTAATTGGGTCAAACAAATCATTTCCTTCAATTGCCCTTAGCCTCACTTCTAGAGCAGTCCACTTATCATCTCCTTCATGATTAGAGAATTTAAAGTCATGTGGATCTTCGTTTGTTAAATCCATTGTAATAGGGATTTGGATGGGCCGAGCAGGACTCTGCTTAGTTGGTGTATTTGCCCCTATATTTATAGGTGCGACAGGAATTTGAGATGCTGCTGGTGCTTCATTAGGTTGAGTAGATGTTCCCGCTCCATCTCTGGCTCTTAATAATTGCTCTAACATACTGGTTAGGTGCGCCACATCATTCCGAACTCCTTCTAGTTCTCTTTGGTACTGAGATTCCGGTTGTGACCTTCCTTCGTTTTCCATTCTTGCTCTTTGCCGAGTGTAGTGGACTTTGGAAGGGGGACCTATGTTTCACGATCTGGTATGCATATGATAAATTAAAAACAAAAATACGTGATGAGAATGTGATGCATATGAAATATGCATATTTTACGAGCTGATTCATGACTTTCGTAACCTTTAAGCAAGATTTCTGAGTTGACCCGATTACCATAAAGGAGGGTTTGCCAAGTTCTTATCATAGTGGCTTACCAAACTCATCAAGAAAGGAAATACGTCATGGACTTCTTATAAATAACACAAATTGCTCATACAAAACAAATAATGGGAAAGAGAGTCCTATACATTGCTACCTCTAAAAAGCATTTCCTCTATTAGCTAAATCCCCAATAAAACCGGCCATGGCCCCCATGTATTCTCGATACTTTGAAGCATCATTTCCAACTTGGGTGGCTTGTTGTTGCAACCTTTCTGCGTAACGGGCTACTTGCTCAACCTGTTTTTCCATGTGTCTTATTCTGGCATGGAATACGATGTTATCTTTGATTATTGCTTCGTTGCTGGCTCCTAAGGCTTCGTTGCTTCTTTCCAATACTCGCACCATACCCTCTGATTGTGCCAACTTATCTCTTGTCCTTTGTAGCTCTTCCTTGGCGATATCCAGCTCCGCTATTTTGGAATTGATCTGAACTGCAAAGCTGTCCATGTAGTCTTGGCATTCTTGACACTCTTGCTTAGCCTTACTCATCTCTTCTTCCATCTCGCAGTAGTGGCTTCTCAACTCCCTTAACTCTTCTTCTCGTACCTCGCTCTCCGCTTGTAAAGCCCTCATCCTTCCTTTTGAAGACTCAGCTCTCTTCTGGTAATCTCTCATGTCAGACTCAGCGGCCATTCTCGCATTTCTTTCTTCCTCTAGCTGCACCATGTATTGAGCTCTAACCTTCCTTTCTTCTTCTATGTCGAGGTTGGCTAGACGATTCTTCTCCTTCTCAACTTCTATTTTCTTTAAAAGAAGTTTCCTTCCCTTCTTCAAAGAATCCATCGTCTCCTTATCATCATTCACGCCTTGTGTTGCCCTCTTAACCTTAGCCAATTCTTTTTCTGCTATCCCATTCTTCTTGACCAACTCATCATAATCGGCTATTCGATTCCTTAACTCAGCCTGCACCCCCGTTGTTATGTCTTCAGCTACCTCAGCCCTTTTCTGCCATTCCTTTAGAGACATTAGCTGCTTCTCTTATTTTTCTAACCGCTGATTCAAGAAAACCCTCATCGTATTTTCCTCCTCTAGCTGGTTCTCTAACAATTGTTGCCGCCCCTTACTTTTGCTGAGTTCTATTACACACTGATCTAGCTACTTTCTTAGATCTTCTTCGTCATCCTTTCTTTTCCTTTTCTGTGTTTCTATCGCTGCATCTGACTGTTCTTGTGTAGAGAGACCCTTTACTTCAGAAAAATCCTCATTCCTCCAAACTGTATAATTATGGCTGAATGAGGTTTCAAAACTGCTTCCTTCTTCTCTTTTCACCTTCACGGGCCTTTCCCAGTCCTGTCGGATAAGCTCCATTTCTTTGATGAACGGTTGGTGCTTGAATAACCCAATGAAATCAGCTAAACCCAAGGTTCTTGGCGTATATTGCATTCCGCCTAACTGCCTTGTTACGAGGGCGGGCGCATAACTGATGTAACCAGTTACACCAATTAAAGGAACCCATATCTTGCTTCCGCAGCTCATTGTGCAAATAGCGTTGTTCATCCACGGTGCTTTCCATTTGAAGTTGCTACTTGGCAATGCTGCATACTTATCCCTCCATGCCTTCTCATCCCAATTCTTCCAAGTCTCATCTATGGTAATCTTTAACGGTCGCAAGTCAAACCACCAAAAGTTGTTGAAGATGTCTCTTGGTGCTTCGATATGACTGATTATCCATAGGTACAACATAGGGACGCAGCACCTCATAGCTCCTTTTCCATGTGTTCGGCAGTGATTGAGAGATAACATGGTTTCCCCCAAGATGGCTGAGGAAGGATTGATCCGGTCATGCTCATATTCGATGAAGACACTCGCTGCTTCTAAACTGATGACCCCAGTTTCAGAAGGGAACAACACTAGCCCAAAAATGGCGAAGGCCACCAACCTATATCGTTCGTCTCCCAACTTGCCTTCTTCGGCATTTTTCTTCATTCGAGCTTCAATGACCTTCCACTTAAAACCCCCTTCAGCACTTCTACACTGGCTGATCTTTCCTAAGCCTAATAAACTGACTACTTCCGTAGCTGTGTCTTCAAATCTGCGTCGGCGGTAGATTCGGCAGCTGTCATTTGGAAAATCCAGGATTCTCTCATATTCTTCCAAGGTGGGTGTCATATCGATGTTTCCAAAGGTAAAGCACCGATAATTGGGATCCCAAAAATTCAGAAGGGCTTTGATCGCCGCTGCTTGTACAGGCAATTTCATTATTTGTGCAATCCTCCCATATCGCCTTTCAAACAGGGTCTCGTCAACATATTCCATGATAGGCAATAACTTTCCTAAATCGTTTACCATGTGATTTACCTTGGTAATGCATGGTAACCCACTAGCATCGATTCTTGGGCATTTTCCTTCGGCAATCTGAGCCAACTCAGACTCTTGTCCATATTCTTGGAAAGAGAGGTACTTAGTCATGATTTCAGCTCAAAACCTGAGTTAATGAATTTAACAAATTAATCGTGATGCAATATGAAAATAAGATTCATAACCTAAAGACAAGCTCTATTTATTAAGTGAGAGAGGGTAGTTTTTTCTATCTGGTCTCGAAGGGTCTCATATCTGCCCAGTGACATTCTTCGTAAAGAAGTATGGGGGCGTTGCAAGGAACAGTTAAGACACGTATGCCCACCATTACCAAGCAGGCACTCAGATATGAGTTGGGTGTTTCACGCATTTAAACCCTGACCAATAGTCTTAGGGTAAATCGCTAATTCCCCACTTAACTTAAAGCTTGTGTGTGCTTTTCAAATTTAAGGCAAGTGATGCATGAAACAATTATATACAATGCATGAATAATATGCAAAAAATAAAAATAAATATGCAAATAAACGGAAAGACATATTAACAATAAACACACGAAAACACAAACAAATCAGACAAAAACAAAGCTTAGTCTACAAGTCCCTAGTGGAGTCGCCATTCTGTCGCACCCCAAAAAAAATCAAAAATTTATATTGTGGGTTCGACTGGCGAATTTTTTTTTTTTGTTTTTGGTTCTTTGGAGTCGCCACCTAGTATTTTGGTCACTAGGAACCTAACTGGTCTTAAAGATCGGGTACGGAGACTGGTTGCGTAAAGGGAAGGTATTAGCACCCCAAATACACCCTACCTAAGGTAAGCTGCATTGTTTTATTGTCTGATAAATAAAAAAAACTAAAGTGTTATTGTGTTTTCCTAGTTGTTGGTCTGTCTATGGTTCAAGAAAAATCCCCCTCAGTAAGGAGGTCTTTATCTTATCGGGTAAAAATCCTAACCGTTCTAACGTCCATACCAAAAGTTTATTAATAATATTTAGGAATACGTTTTACGTATAAATTCGTAATCCCAAATACTAAAAGAAAACAAAAAGATTTTTTTTAGAATTTTTGAAATATTGGCCTAGTTCTCATGGCTTGAATAAACTGGTTATTAAAGCCAAAATGCATGTTAATACATATATTATTTTGAAAATTTTCTTTGTTGTGTGAAAATATGATGTTATAATATTTATGTATATATATTGGAGAGACTAGGCCGTATTTTAAAACAAAAAAAAACAATTTTTAGAAAATATTATTTTTTTTTATGCTTTGACGAAAATCGGGTATTTTAATACTGAACTTGTATCCTTACGGTATAAAAATACAACCCAATATTAATCCGCTTTAAAAAATATATGCAGAAAAATCAATAACATTTTTAGGGAAGTTTTAGAAATTTTTTGAAAGCAAAAAAAAAAATTTTATTCTGAAAATCTTTGATGTTTTGACGAAAACCGGGTATTTATAACACTGGTTTTGTATCTTTACAGTATAAAAATGCAAAACCAAATGTATAAAACAAACAATATATTTATATGAAAAGAAAATAACAACCAGATTTTTAAAATTTTTTTTCAAAGAAAAAAGCGTATATATGTATATACACATATAATAATAATAATATAATATAATTATAATATATTTATATATTAAAAGGGGTTGGGCCGGCCCAAACCAAACTGGGCCGGACCCAGCCCTAACAGTCGTTGGGCCGCACTCGGCCCAACAGGTACTGGGCCGAATTCGGCCCAACAGGTACTGGGTCGAACTCGGCCCAGAAACTAATTAACCTCGGTCTGGGCCTGATCCGGCCCAGACCGCCGGACTGGGCCAGATCCCTCTGGCCCGTCCCATATAACTCTGGGCCAGACACAATCTGGCCCAGAGAAAAAATAAAAAGAAAACACGGGGGGGGGGGGGAATTAATTTCCCCCCCCCCCGCCTCCTGCATGCAGAATGATTCTGCATGCAGGAGGCAAAACACATATATATTAACAGAAAAAATGCAGGGGGAGGAGAGGAGGCGTACCTGGTGCGGTGGAGGAGGTGGTTTGCTGGCGGAGCTGCGGTGGTGGTGGCAGTGTCCTCGCTTCACGGACGGCGGCTTCTCTCTCCTCTGTTATAGGGTTTCTCTCTCTTCCTCTCTCTCTTCGTTTTTTTTTTTGTTTCGGGGTTCCTCTCTTTCTCTCCTTTTCTTCCTCTCGTGTTCTCCCTTTCAGTCCTCTATTTATAGCACCATGGGCGGGGCTTTTCCTCGTGGACCCAGGAGCGGGTTGAGGAGCGGCTGTCGGGGAGCGGCGGGCCTCCCTCGGCTTCGGCCACGAGGCGGGTTGTCGGCCATTGTTTCTGTCGGTGGCCCACCGGCGTAGGGTCTCTGTCGGTTGGTAAGGGGGACCTGCAAAAAAGAATAAAAAATACAAAGTTTTTTCTTCTTTTTTTTTTTTTTTTTTTTTTCTTCCCCGCTGTAACGTTCGGGGGGAAGAAGACAGTGAACAGTGTCGTTCAAAACGGCACCGTTCGGTTTCCCCCTTTTTTTTATATATATATATAATAATTATGCATGAAACGGCGTCGTTTTGGACAAAACGCGCCGTTTCATTAAAAAAAAACGCCAGAAACTTTGTTTTTAAATCAGTCCCTAATTTGTCATTTGTTCTATTAAGTCCTTCAATCGAGTCCTTCAATCAAGAATAAAATTCAATTGCGTCCCTGCCAAATTCGGTCCCTACCCCTATAGTTGGCCGCGTTTTTTACTTTGGTCCTTGGCCTCTGATTTTCACAATTAAGCCCTTAATTGATCAAAAAACTTCCAATTTCTTCAATTAAGCCCCTGAAACAATTCCAAACAGCCCCCTCTATCTTTGCGCCTTCTCCAAATTGGTCCCTGGTTTCGGATTTTCACAATTAAGTCCCTAATTGGCCATTAAACTTCAATATTTATGCAATTAAGCCCCTGATTTGACCCAATAAAATTCTAAAAAATATATTTTGGCCCCAGAACTTAAATTTCTTTAAATTAAAGCCCAAATTGACTTAAAAATCAATTTTTCTTGCCATCAAATCTTCTATAAATTCAAATAAAAATCCAATTAAATCCCTAAAAATCCAATTAAGTCCATAAAAATCCAATTAAGTCCATAAACATCCAAATTTGGGCTTTTCTCCTCAAAATTCAAATTTTCCTTCTCAATAGGGCTTTCATCCTTCAAGAATATACTGTCAAAAATTCAATCCTTGTATTTTTAAATTCCTTGACCAATTTTCTGACTATTTTCTGAGCGCTTCTGCCTCCTGTTATTTTTCTAACCTTTTTTGGCTATTTATTTTATTTTTTCATGGGGACCCAAAAATGGGTTACAACAGGGTAGATGACCAACTGAATTTCCAAAAAAAAAAAAAAATGTGTCATACTTAGATTCTGGTCACTATAATGGCTGGAAAATCAGGGTAGCTTGTTTTTTTTTTTTTTTCTAGAAACTCATTCTTAACCCAAAATATTTGAAATCACCCTAATAACCTTTTTAAAATTAATTCTTAACCTTCAAAAGTGCAAAATACTGGTAAAAAACTCAAAATCAACTCGGAAACCAATTTATTCCCGATCTCATATCTATATCTTTAGGCACTTTCAAGGTAAAAATAATAATAATAAACACACCCAAGTCAAACTTTTCTCATCATATGAAACCATTTAGAATAAAAATATAATGTTTTGGTAGCCAGAATCGAAGAAATGATATTTTTCTCTCTCTAAATCGGATTCCAGCCATTTCCTCTCTCTCCTCTCACCTACTAAGAACTGAAAATAATAAAAATAAAGTTTAGTATCGAATTGTAATTGTTAAAAATTGAAAGGATCTGTCATCTTATAGCAAAACAATATAGAGGGTAAAAATATATTTCATAAATAAATTTGAATGTGCCACCCATATTACCATTATTTTGTATTTCAATCTCATGTCTTTTAATTTAACCCTTACTCACAAAAAAAATTAATTAGGCTTTAATTTAGGCCGATTGAGCTAAAACAAAATTTGAGGACCAAATGAAAATTTTAAAAAACTCTCACCATTACCATCCACTGTGAAACGTGTGAGAAAGGAAACAGTAAAGATGTGTAGAGTAAAACAGCCAAGGCAATTTGGCTGAGGAAGCATCGGATAGGTTGGATTTTTTTAACTTTCTTCAGACTTGATGAACCAAGATCTGCTTTTATTGCAATGTCGATCTATTTTACTATAACCCCACATTCTAGCAAGTTTCTTGAGCTTTAATGCACAAGGTCCTTGGACCTGTCAAAAAACTAGAAAAGTCTTGGTCTTCCCAAAGGCATCAATATTCACAGAATGCTACCTGCCATGACAAATAGCGTTAACCCCACATTCAAGCTGTAAACTATTGAAGAAATTGACCAATCGAAATGCATCAAGTCATCAAATTCAACAATGAAAGCTCCCAATAAAGACTAGAAAGTTCTGAAGATACCCTAGCGTCGGTTGCTAGACTTGTATAGGAACAGACGAAGATTACATAGTCAATGCTTGTCTGGCGTGAAAAAGTTGGCCTGTGGGGCCACACTGGTTGGAACATCTTGCCCCCCGACAATGGAATCGACCATTGTGAATTTAGTTAGTGTTACCATGGAAATGATAGGTGGAAACG
The DNA here is from genome assembly GCA_033617975.1 of Populus alba x Populus glandulosa. NCBI lineage: Eukaryota > Viridiplantae > Streptophyta > Magnoliopsida > Malpighiales > Salicaceae > Populus > Populus alba x Populus glandulosa. Next base: position 26,186,026 of record CM066145.1, on the reverse strand, counting down.
AGCCATGTACATCTCTGCAACCCACCCATCTGCCAATTTAGCCCCTACGGCTGTCTCAGTTCAGAATATATAATCCCTTGTCAAATTTATCCTGTCTTCGTTGCCTTTTTATCATCTAAATCCAAGTGGGTTGTATCGCGAACAAACTGTGATGAATTTTTCTTACCTTATGGAGAGAAGTCATTGTATTGTTTGCAATCCAGTGGATTGAAAGAACTTGATCAATCTAAGCATTATGGATCTGAGATTGGAAGTTTTTACCAAACCAAGAAGCCATTGGCACTAGCTATTGTCTTCACGGATCTCAATAACACTCCGTTAAATTGGAGTGCATACTTGACGAATCCTATAAAATGGACAAAAACCAACTAATCCACTTTTTTCTTTTTCTTTTTCTTTTTTGACATCATCAAGACATCAACATTAATTGAAGTGAAAATCACTGCGAGTTTGTGGTTGGTAGAGTAAAATATAAGGCACAATACGTTGAAAGAGCATGATAGTCAATCACTAATTCTAGATGATTTATTGCAAAATTCACTATATATAGAAGAAGTTTTTGGCATACACAAGTTAAAGCCCTCTCCATCATCACCCCACAAATATTTTCCCATCCCAAAAATTTTCAATTCCCATATCTCACTCCATGGCTAGAGTTCCCATCTTTTCTCCCAAATTCATCATTCTCTCACTCGTCTTTTCCTTTGCCACAATTTTGGTCAATGGAGATCAAGATCACGAATTTGTGAGGAGCATGGACAGGAAGCTATTAGGGCTCAAGAAAGAAAAGCTCAGCCATTTCAAATTATATTGGCATGACATCCTTATAGGCCCTAACCCTAGTTCCATCCAAGTTGTGCCACCATTGAACACTTCAATAACAGCTTTTGGGTTAGTGAGAATGATCGATAACCCTTTAACCTTAGGGCCTGAAATGAGCTCAAGGATGGTAGGAAAGGCGCAAGGGTTTTACGCACAGGCATCACAACAAGATCTGGGCTTGTTAATGGCCATGAACTTTGCTTTTATTGAAGGAAAGTATAATGGTAGCACTATCACTGTTCTAGGGAGGAACGAAGTGTTCTCGACGGTGAGAGAGATGCCAGTGATCGGAGGTAGTGGACTTTTCCGGTTTGCTAGAGGTTATGTTCAGGCAAGAACTCACATGGTTGATCTCAAGACAGGAGATGCTACAGTTGAGTATAATGTCTACGTTTTTCATTATTGATGACTGGGTCCTCTTCTTGCCTCTTTTGCTTGGTTTTTATTCCATTATATATATTTGCTTTAATTTACAAGGTTCGACAATCTATTTTCAATAATGTTGACCTCTTTCGATGCTTACTTCCATGCTGTTGGTGTAATTGCCTTCGTTTCGGGCAATTTATTTAGAAATCAATATTTCTCAGTCCCAATTATGTATTTACCCTTTAATTTTCCTTGAGAGTTATAAAAAATTCAAATCTCCTATTACATATGTCTTTGCTTTCTAGTACAAAAATCATGCAGTTAAAAAGTCTCTGTGTCTAGATATGATGCTGATCATGTCTTCATAAGATTCGTCAATACATGTGGATCACTAACCATCCAGATAAAACAAGTCATAGTAGGTATACTTCAAAACTTTTTAAGTAAAGCGTATATTCTTCTTTATTAAGAGATTTTTTGTCTTCAAAGGATTTTAATAATTGCACATGATGCCTAATCTCAATCTTACTCCGGGAGAATAATAAAAAAAATATATATAATTTTAAAATTTTTCTTATACAAATATATTTTATTTAACAATTTCAAATCCAATCTAAGCACTTAAAGCAAATATATAAGCATGTCTTATCTTAACTTTCAAGTTTTCATAATTGCGGTTTGTTTGAGAATATAGTTATGATTATTTTTTAAAATATTTTTCATATCAAAATATATGAAAATTATATTTATTTTATTTTTTAAAAAATAATTTTTGAGATCAGCGTATCAACATGATTCAAAACATATAAAAAAATTAATTTTTTTAAAAATACGAGTATAACCGCGTTTCCAAACACTCTATTAGTCTTGAGATTAAAGTATAATTATACAATCCTGATTCATAACTCGATTAAAAACTTGGATCATAAGTTGGGTATTAAATTAACTCGATTTGGTTCGGGTCAATAAAAATTAATGTTATTTGAAGATTTAAAAAAAAAAATTAAAACAATATTATTTTAATATAAAAATTCAAATTTATTCTTATTTTATTTCGATAAAGTTTAATAAAACTCATCCCAAATTTATATTTTAAATTGATAAGTCATGAAATTGATTAGTTGAATAGCAATTATTAAAATAATAGATGCCCTCTTAAGGAAAGCTCACCATTTTGTTTTTGTCGGGCATGATCATGAACGAGTGGAGTGGAAAACACCTGGAAAAAAGAAATTATTGGGGGCATTTTTTTATATTAGTCACGGGCTTTACTTAAGCTCAAGTCTCAATCACAAAAGGGGTTTATAAATTACACCTTGGATTCGCTCAATTGACATTGCATTTAACATCATACATGAACATTATGGGCCTCGACTATGGGCCTCAATTAGGCCTATTAATTAGGTTCAAGCTGGATCCCATCTTGCTGGATCGAAGACTTGGCAGCCCAAATTAACTTGTTTCGATCTCACTTTAAGCCCTGTTGAATTGGATTCTTCAAGGTCTACTCAGAATCAAAGATCACACAGCTTGGAAAACATAATCTTTAAGCTTCAAGCTCCTGCAAATCCAGCACACAGCAGCCTATAATAAATCTCATATAAAGACCAGCATAAAGTATCATGAATTTTTAGCAGAGAATCCATCTTCAAGAAAGTTGAATTATTAGATCACATATAATTATCATGTAATAATAGAGATTGAGATGCAAATAATTGCCTAAGACCAAGGGGGACGAAGAACTTCAAGAATATTTATGAAATATTTAGAACAATCCTTTTTCTTTTTTCTTTATGGAGATAAAGATAGAATAAATTCATAGCATGGTGATTGTTGTTACTTATTTTTTGAGCTATACGTGCTAATGAAGATGGTATATATCCCATTTAAATTGAAGGCAGGAGTTTAGTTTAAGGTTGTTGGGAGATTGACAAAAGCAAAGGAGAAGAAAATGTTTTTTGGACCATGTTTCAGTTGGCATCTGCTCTCTTTATCCTTCCTTTTTGCTGCCAAAATTGTCAAGATTTTTAGGCTAATTAGGAGTCTTTAAAATGCTAATTTCATTCCTTTGTTATCTGGTCTCTAAGGTTGGATAAATCACTCTGAAGTTTAACTACAAAACTGATTCTACTGTTGTCGCAATTTTTTGTTCCAACTTAGGCTTTGATTCTGATTTGGTTTCGTGCAATATCCGACCATCCCAGCTATATTCTGTTACTCATGACATGTTGAAGAATTAACCTACACCTTTATTGGGTCCTAGGGCTCGCTATTTTTATGGTAAACTCTCAGTCAAAGTAGGAGGCTTGGCATCGTCAATTTACTGATTTAGATAAGGAGATCATTTTTTACCAACCAGGTTGCAGCCAGTTTCTATACTTCAAAATGAATTTATCTCATCTTAATCCTTCATGAAAGTTGTAGTCCTATACGTGTAGATGAATTTTGGTTTTTGAATCGCTTGATTTCGATATCAAAAGCTCAAGATATCCTCGTTTGAATATCTCAAAATGAAAGTAGAGAAGTCTGTTGCGAGTAGGATTCTGACCCGAATTTTGCACTAAAGGCTCTGCTTTCCATCATGATTTTGCTGGTCGTTATTCATAAGTTATACTCTTAGTCATATCAGGATGCTCATCATTTGTCAGTTTTTGAATCAGATCATGAGACCCTTTTTTACTAATCAGATTGCTGTCAGATTCTGTTCTTTAAAAATAATTTTATCTCACCTTCAATCCTTCATGAAAGTTGTAATCCTACATGTGTAGATGAATTTGAATTTTTGAGTCGCTTGATTTTAATATCAGAAGCTCAAAATTTTCACGTTTTAATATCTAATGAGAAAACCAAAATTTTACCGCAAAATTTCTGCCACAAAAATCTACCACCCTGAATTACATGGATGCTGTTGTGTTTACCTTTGCCTTATTTTTTTCAGCAACAAACGACACCATCATACATTACTTCGCAATGACTTTTGCAAGCATGATTCGGCTTTTGGTTCAAAGTCTTCCCACCAAGTACAGCAGGGCGACTAGTATTATTACCCTCAAAGCTTTAGGACGTGTGTGTCACAATTTGACATCTTAGTTTACACAGTAACTATATTTATGTTATCGTTTGAGATTTAAATTCAAGATAAAACAATATTTCAGAAAAGAAAAGAAATTTATTTTGCCAGCTTTGCAAATCCAAAATATGAATAAATTGTTTAAGATCCTATCAAGAAGAAAAAGATTTAGGTTTCATTTGGTAATTTAATTGTAAACAGTTAAAAATAGTTTTGAGAATGCGTTGAAATCATAAAATTATCTTTTAATTATTTTAAAATGATTTTGATGTATGAATATCAAAATTATTAAAAAAAATCTTAAAATTATTCAATTAATTTTTTTATTAAAAATATTTTTACAAAAAAACCTCCATCATATTACTGAACAAGCATGCATATAGTCTTGTGGCAATAAATCTAATTCAAAATACTTCTATTTTCTTTAAATTAATTTGTTAGTCAAGTCAACTAAAGTTTTTTTTTCCCAATAATCTATGAACATTTATTACGGAATACTATAATGGTTAAAAAAGAAGGCAATAAACATGTCCAAAGTAGTATTATTATGATGGATAATTGCTAGGAAGTCTCTCCGGAAGGCCTGTCTTTCGACTCCCTTACGGTGTCCTCCCTCAGTTTGCTCCGGGCCTTTTTGCTCTTCTAACGTAATCTCCATGGCTTCACACCGAATTTCCGATAACAAATTATGCATGCTCAAGTAGGGTAAGGCAGCAGAACCATTGTTGCCTGATGGGAACTTCCATGCAGGTCCTACTTATTTATTGTAGTTGGCTGAGGAAGCATATCGGAGAGGTTGGAGCTCTTACTTTCTTGGGACTAGATGAACCAACACCTGCTTTTATTATGTGGGCAATATCGATCGATCAACTTTGGCCCACATTCTAGTAAGTTTCTTGAGCTTTAATGCACAATTTCCTTGGACATTTCAAAAAACTAGAAAAGTCTTGGTCTTTGGTCTTCCCAAAGGTATCAGAATTCACAGGATGCTACCTACAATGACAGATTGATTGATTCAAGCTGTAAACTCTTGAAGAAACTCACCACTTGAAATGCATCAAGTCATCAAGTTCCTTCACTCATTGTATATCTTGAGCATTTACAAAAGTTTTGTTAAAATTATGAGTTAACTTGTATATTTAATGTGAAAAACAACTTTAAAAATTTAAAAACCAATAAAATTAAATTAAAATCAAGGAAAATCAGTAAAATCAAGTAAGCTTGTGATTTTAACTTTTTATTTTTATATTTTCATGTAAAATATAAATATTACCTTTTTTTAAAAAAAAAAAAACCCTATCTCTTCAAAACTTCCAGCAGCCGCCCCTCATCTATCTCTTCCCCACCATCCATACCCACCAGGTCGAGATCAACACAGCAGCCTCTTTGTTTTCTTCAGCCTCCACGAGTCTCTTCCCGCTTCTCCTTTATTATTTATTTATTTATTTAATTTTCTCTTTGGACTCTTCCTCGCCCACTTCTTCATGTCCTAAGCATTGTTATTAAACCCGGCCCGGGGTTGACCCAGTCAAGGGGCCGGGTCTCAGGTTTTATGGATCGACTCGAGTCAACTCGGGTCAACCCAGAAAAATAAAAAAAAATTAAGTTATAATATTTTATATGAAAAAATTAAGAAAAAAAAAAATTCATGTAGATATAGGCTATACATATTGTAAATAATAAAGTTTCAAAAAAAATTAATTTTTTTTATCCTATATTAAAAAGATATTATATTAAGCTTTTAAGTTGAAGTATTTAAACCAAAAAAGTTTCTTATCTCATATTGAATATAGAGTATATATACTAATAGATTTCAAATCCCACATTGTAAAAAGATAATTTTTTTCTTGGAAACATAGAGTATATATATTAATGTGTTTCAAATTCTATATTGAAAAAACATAGTTTTTTTCTTATGAATATTGAGTATATATACTACTGGGTTTCAAATCCCACATTAAAAATATACTATGTTATCATTTTAAGTTGAAGTATTTAAACCAAAAGGTTTTTTTATCCCATATTGAAAAAACATAATTTTTTTCCTGGAAACATAGAGCATATATATGAATGAGTTTCAAATTCCATATTAAAAAAAAAAAAAAAAACCGGGTCTCGCCCGGGTCACGGGTTGATCCGTCGGATTAACCGAGTTTTACTGGGTCGTTGCATTGACCGGTCTTTTGACAAACCCGGACCGGTCCAGCCCCGGATCAACCGGGTCCCAAGTTAACCCGTCGTGCTAATCCGGGTTTAATAACACTGGTCCTAAGGTATAACTCCGTCAAAGTAAACTCTTCAATCATATTTAGGATTATTCTCTCTATAAAAGTACTAATTTTTCTAATATGTCCAAATCTGAGTCCAAATTACTTAATATTTCCTTTCATGATCTAGAGTTGATTTAATATGAATAGAGTTTTGGATAGATTTATAAATGAAAATTTTTAAAATATTTAAAAAAGGAAAAATAAATAAATAAATATATATATATATATATATATATATATAACAAGTGAGGTCTAGAGTAATTTTTATTTTGTATTTAGAGCCTTTTATTAAACGGGAGCAATTCTCATTTTATAAAACATAATTAATAAATATATTTTACTTATTTTTGGACCTTTTTATTAAGCAGGGGCCTTAGATCACTGATCAAGCTGTCCATATCAGCTCCACGAACTCATCTAATCCTAGTAATTATCAATCTGATGACTCGCGCAAGGTAGTAAAAATGGAATTAATGGGATGTTGAATAGTAGGTTGAGGACAAGAAATAGAGAAGAGGACATCCAGTAGGATCTCGTGATATGAACGCCATAGCTGACTAAACTATATGCCCCAACTAGCCAGGGAATTCATACATGAACTTATGCCCGCGGCAACCAGGTGCCCTCTGGCATTTCCAGGAAGAAAACATCATGTTATAGTTTATGTCTTGCTCCTCTCGCATACAAACATCAAGATCGTACTGAAAGGAGCTATTAAATAAGAAAGAAACTAGTGAAATTGATTGAAAGGTAGTTTTCTCCACTCACCAAAGATGTAACATCTTATCTCTGAATAGTATGCCAGTGGCTCCTACTACAATGTATCATTGTCGAATCTGTTAGTGGAGCTGAATTTTTAATGGAAGCGTAATCCGGCAACAAAAAGTAGAACATACATAAGTAATTCTTATTTTGTTGGTCTCTGTAATATAATCACTAATGAATTTATAGATAGAATAAGCATGCCAAATAAAAAATAATTTATCAGTACAAATATGTTTGTATTTTTATCGGTGACAATATACATCGATAATATATTGTTATAGACCAATTGATTTTATTTATAACAAGTCCTTACTATTAAATTTACCCAGTTCCCTTTACTTTCTAAATTTCTAACACATTACTAAAACTAGTAAACCTTAAGAAACTTACCTTACCACATACCAAATCAAATTTAAACCTCTCCACCATCATTAGAATACCAAAATCAATTCCATTCAAATCAAGTTTAGAAATTTATTTTTCCACATACAAGTCTTCAATTTCTCAATTTTAACCCATACTTATGTCATACACATCATAATTTACAAACAATTAATATAATTTATCATTTCTCTTTAATATTCACTTAAGTTAGGAGGATTGTTGTGTTGACCCTCTTTTGAGGTCCTTAGTTTTAAAAATTCAAAGGATCAGTCACTTTATAGCAAAACAATATGGGAGACAAAAATATACTTCACAAATAAATTTGAATGCGCCACCTGTCACACCCTTACACGGAGTACAGCGTCGTGGTAACCCTCCCTGGGAGCGGGGATTCCATGTCGGGGTTTTTTTATTTTGTTTTTGTGAATAAGGAAGTCGCCACCTAGTATTATGAACACTAGGAAACCTAATTGGTCTTTCAGATATTCTAAGGCAAGGGACTGGTTGCGTAAATGGAAGGTTTTAGCACCCCTAGTACGCCCTACCTAAGGTAAACAACTTGGTGTTTGATTTGCCTTATAATTGCTATGGTGTTGGTGTTTTCTAATCCCATTAGTTTTTCTATGATAAGTTTACTATGATGAACAAACTTGAACTCAAAGTCTAAAAAGAAAGAATCCTTGGTCAATGTGGATCACATCCTTAGATATGTCTACAAAGTACCCAGGAGAACCAATGCAGATCTCTTGAAATCTATGTTTGATTCAAACTAAATTTATAACCTATGATTTTTTAAATAGGTAAGATAGAAATCTAAGGAGATTCAATGTGCCTAAGAGCTTATTTTTCCCTTAGTATTTCAAGTGTTTGTGACTCGTAAATCGCAAGGAAATGGAACAAAGATTTAGAAATATAAGGAAATTCAAAGCGCTTTAAAAGCCTCTCTTTTTGCCTTAGTGTTTTATACTTTCACAGTTCGTAAACTGTGGAGTCAAAAATTGAAATGTCCTCAATTATAATTTAGGCTTCTTTCAAGGATATGTGATGGCTTATTATTCTTAGAAAAATATTTTGGATATTAACCACTTGGGGTTTCTTTATCCAAACATTAATAGCTAATAATAACAAGTTATTCCCAATAATATTTTGAATATTCATCCCTTTAAGATTTTTTTTATTCAAACATTAACGGTGAATAATAGATGAATTCTCTAAAAAAAAAATAAGATTTTTGTATTTTTTGGAATATTGACTAATACCCTTTAGAGTTTTACAAACATGTTATAAAATCCATAATGCAAGAAAAAAAAATTATATATATTGTGTTTAAGAAATCCATGCTAAAACACATTTTCTTTTAAACTTTAAATATTTGTTCTTTTTTAATAGGAAATTCAAAATATGTTAAGGTATTTTCCGTATGCATGAAAATATATGTATGTATGTATGTATGTATATTTACCACATTGCATCGAAAATCGGGTATTCTAGATACGAGATTTGTATTGTTATCATATAAAAAATACCTAAAAAAACCACAAAATAAATACACGAAAAAAGACCAACGATATCACTCATTTTTTTAGGGGTTGGGTCCAACGCGACCCATGTGGCTGGACTGAACCCATCAGGCCTAGCTGGGTCACTGGCCCAAACCAGTGACCCGGCTGGGCACAAAGGCATGCATAAGTTCTTCACACGTGACTTGGCTGGTCACTATTCAAGTGAATTAAATTTCACTTGAATAGTAACAAATGCATTAAGGATTCATACAGACGCTGAGAATGACAAACTTGGAGGCGAAAACAAAGAAGCTGCAGCGACGTTGAAGGTGTGATGGCTGATATGTCCGTGTTTGTCTATTTCATCCCTTTTCCTTATGTTCTGTATTTGGGTCCGTCTCTCTCTTCTTTTTTTTTTCTCTTCGTCTTCGTCCCTCTCTCTTTACTGGTTTCTACACTCTCTTCTCCCCTGTTCTACAGATTTTATTTGCAGAAAAAGGAGTAAAAATCGAAAGGCAGTCCCTACTTCTCTCTTGTTTCTCTTCTCTATTTTTTTATTCTTCTTTTTTTCTCTTCTTTCTCTTTTACTGCCTACCTTTCCGATCTCACAGTAACATAAGGATGAAGAAAAAAAACTCCATCTATTCTCTGCTTTTTTTTTTCCACTGCTTGCCTCTCTCTTGTTTTTCTTGTCTTTGTTTCCTCTTTTTTTCCTCCTCCTTTTCTTCTCCACTAGGTCAATAGAGGGGGCTTCTATATAGCTTAATATATCTTTATTTAGAAAAGATTCAATGCATTAATCTAGGATGCAAATCCCAACTAATTAGCAACCAGATAATACAAATGAGGAAACTACAATATTATCATTGATTATGTGCTGATTCTAGTGACTTCTTCCCAACATTAACACATCATCCCAACCATTAGATGATGGTGAGGTTCTTTTCTTCATGGCATTTCGCAGCTGTTAAAAGTTGTTGTCTCTTATGAATTAAAACTGCACAAACATGATCTGCAGCTCCGAAATGACAACTAGCAGTAAGTTGCAGAGAAAAGAAAAGAAATCAGACGGGGAGGGTTATGCGGAGAAAAAAGAAAGAAATCAGACGGGATAATTGTGTTCAAAATGACCATGAGCAGTATCCTGCTAATTAAATCCCATTGGGCTGTTTTACGCTGTCAAGTAACGGACATTATTGATGTTTCCTAACCCAGTCTCTATTTTTTTTATTCCTCGAACGAAACCAATTTACTTTCCAAGGTTTTGAAACTTGTTTTTAATTAATCTGATAAATCCTTAAAACATTAAATCGAGCCCCTCGAATTAAGACCTGAAAAAAACACTCGGGTTGGAATCTTTCTTGCAGTAGGATTCTTTGCTTTTCCACCTAATGTTCAAATAGGAATATCTTGAGCTTATGATATCAAAATCAAGCGATTCAAAATCCCAATTCATCTATAAATACAAGAATACAACTTTCATGAAGGATCTAAAGTGAGATAAAATCATTTTGAAGAACACAATTGCAAACAAACTCGTTCTGGAACTTTTCTCACGACATGATTCTCTACTTTCACACTAGATATTCAAACAGGAATATCTTGAGCTTCTGATATTTAAATCAAGTGATTCAAAAACCCAAATTTATCTACGCGTCCAGGACTACAACTTTGATGAAGGATTCAAAGTGAGATAAAATCGTTTTAAAAAACAGGATCTGATCGCAATCTGGTTGGTCAAAAAAGGTCTCTTGATCTAATTCAGAAACTGACAATGCCGAGTATCCCGATATGACTGAAAGTATGACCTAAGAATAGCGAACAACAAAATTGTGTTGGAAGCAGAGTTTTTTAATGTAAAACTCGAGTCAGAATCCTTCTCGCGACAGAATTCTCTACTTTCTCATTAGATATTCACATGGAAATATCTTGAGCTTTTGATATCAAAATTAGGGGATTCAAAAATCCAAATTCATCTACACGTATAAGACTATAACTCTTATGAAGGGTTTGAAGTGAGATAAATTCATTTTGAAGAACAGAATCTCGCCGCAACGTGGTTGGTCAAAAGGATTTCATGATCTGATTCAAAAAACTGACAATGACAAGCATCCCAACCTGACTAGGAGTTTGCCATAAAAACAGTGAGCCCTAGGACCCAATAAAGGTGTAGGTCAATTTTTCAACATATTATGAGTGACAGAATATAGCTGGGATGGTCAAATATTGTACAAAACCAAGTTAAAATCAGAGTCTAAGTTGGAACAAAAAAATTACGACAGCAGCAGAATCAGTTTTTTTAGTGCAAATTCTGAGGGATTTATCCAACCTTGAAGACTAGATAAAGAAGAAACAAATTTAGCATTATGAAGACTCCTAATCAGCCCAAGAAACCTAACGATTTTGGCAGCAAAGAAGGAGGATAAAGAAAGCAGAAAACAGCTGAAACAGGGTTCGAAAAACATTTCTTTCTTCTCTACTTTTATCAATCTTCTATTGAACATGAGCTAAACTCCTGCACTTGATTAAAAAAGGATACACACAATCTTTAGCACACTGAGCTAAAAAATAAGTAACAACACTACCCACGTTACCATTATTTTGTATTTCAATTCCATGTCTTTCAATTCAACTCTCACCCATTAAAAAAAAATAGGCTTTAATTTGGGATTAATTGAGCTAAAACAAAATTCAAGTATCAAATAATTTTTTTTCAAAAACCTCACTATTACAATACATAGTGAAAGAAAGGAAACAAGAAAGATGTGTAAAGTAAAACAGCACAGGCAATTTGGTTGAGGAAGCATCGAATAGGTTGGATTCTTTTACTTTCAAGATTGAAAGAACTTGATCAATCTAAGCATTAGGGATATGAGATTGAAAGTTTTTACCAAACCAAGAAGCCATTGGCACTAGCTATTGTCTTCACGGATCTCAATAACACTCCATTAAATTGGAGTGCATACTTGACAAATCCTATAAAATGGACAAAAACCAACTAGTCCACCTTTTTCTTTTTCTTTTTCTTTTTCTTTTTTGACATCGTCAAGACATCAACATTAATTTGATCGTCAAGACATCAACATTAATTGAAGTGAAAATCACTGGGAGTTTGTGGTTGGTAACTATATATGATGACAGAGTAAAATATAATAGGCACAATAGGTTAACTAATTCTAGATGATTTAATGCAAAATCCACTATATATAGAAGAAGTTTTTGGCATACACAAGTTAAAGTCCTCTCCATCATCAGCCCACTAAAATATTTTCCCAAAAATTTTCAATTCCCATATCTCACTCCATGGCTAGAGTTCCCATCTTTGCTCCCAAATTCATCATTCTCTCACTCATCTTTTCCTTTGCCACAATTTTGGTCAATGGAGATCAAGATCACGAATTTGTGAGGAGCATGGACAGGAAGCTATTAGGGCTCAAGAAAGAAAAGCTCAGCCATTTCAAATTATATTGGCATGACATCCTTACAGGCCCTAACCCTAGTTCCATCCAAGTTGTGCCACCATTGAACACTTCAATAACAGCTTTTGGGTTTGTGAGAATGATCGATAACCCTTTAACCTTAGGGCCTGAAATGAGCTCAAGGTTGGTAGGAAAGGCTCAAGGGTTTTATGCACAGGCATCACAACAGGATATCGGCTTGTTAATGGCCATGAACTTTGCTTTTATTGAAGGAAAGTATAATGGTAGCACTATCACTGTTCTAGGGAGGAACGAAGTGTTCTCGACGGTGAGAGAGATGCCAGTGATCGGAGGAAGTGGACTTTTCCGGTTTGCTAGAGGTTATGTTCAGGCAAGAACTCACATGGTTGATCTCAAGACAAAAGATGCTACGGTTGAGTATAATGTCTACGTTTTTCATTATTGATGACTGGGTCCTTTTCTTACCTCTTTTGCTTGGTTTTTATTCGATTATATATATTTGCTTTAATTTACGAGGTTCTACAATCTATTTTCAATAATGTTGACCTCTTTCGATGCTTACTTCCATGCTGCTGGTGTAATTGCCTTCGTTTCGGGCAATTTATTTAGAAATTAATATTTCACAGTCCTAATTATGTATTTACCCTTTAATTTTCCTTGAGAATTATCAAAAATTCAAATCTCCAATTACATGTCTTTGCTTTCCAGTACAAAAATCATGCAGTTAAAAAGTCTCTGTGTCTAGATATGTCTTGATAAGATTCGTCAACGCGTGGATCACTAACCATCCAGATAAAAGTATAAAACAAGTCATAGTAGGCATACTTCAAAACTTTTCAAGTAAAGAGATTATTCTTCTTTATTAACCACTTACTCACCCTCAATCACAAAAGGGGTTTATAAATTACACCTTGTATTCGCTTAATTGACATTGCATTTAACATCATGCATGAACATTATGGGCCTCGATCAGGCCTATTAATAAGGTTCAAGCTGGATCCCATCTTGCTGGATCGAAGACTTGGCAGCCCAAATTAACTTGTTTCGATCTCACTTTAAGCCCTGTTGAATTGGATTCTTCAAGGTCTACTCAGAATCAAAGATCACACAGCTTGGAAAACATAATTTTTTAGGTTCAAGCTCCTGCAAATCCAGCACACAGCAGCCTATAATAAATCCCATATAAAGACCAACATAAAGTATCATGATTTTTTAGCAGAGAATCCATCTTCAAGAAAGTTGAATTATTAGATCATATATAATTATCATGTGATAATAGAGATTGAGATGCAAATCATTGCCTAAGACCCAAGGGGGACGAAGCACTTCAAGAAGATTTAAGAAATATTTGGAACAATCCATTTTCTTTTTTCTTTATGGAGATAAAGATAGAATAAATTGGTCATCTTGAAAGTTCTAGTTACAAATTGAACTTCATTATTGACCTTTAGTGGAGTCTGGCTCAAGAGCCGCTTGGGATATTTTGGGAAAAAGAAATCTCATGTGGGCCTTCAAAAATAATATTTGTTACGTGCTTGCAAATGGGAGGACACCAAATGGGAATGCCATGTAAAATGTACATAAAGATTCATCTGACCATCACTTCATTAATCATGTTGATGATGATGCTGAAAGGATCTAGAGTCATGGGTTCATTTCAATATTAAATTATCTTTTTTTAATTGCCAAGGGATCATTAAATTAATGTCACAAAAATGTAAATTATTAGGGTATAAAACATTATTATAATTTATTCATGTATTGATATCATGATTCATCTTCAATGAATGATATATAAGAATCAAACTAGAATGTTAAATGAATGTTTAGTAATTCATATTAGAAAAAATAATGTTTTTATATGAAAATATATCAAGTTAATGTTTTGATGCATTTTTGATCTTATAAAAACATTTTTAAAACACATGGAAATATCAAAAAAAAATATTAATAAGATAAAAATATTTTAAAAAACACTTAAAACCTAACGCAAAAACCCATAAAAAGGAGGAGATATCCTACTTCATCTAGCTAGCATATTAAAGAATACAAGCTCATAAACTAGGAATATCCACATCCCTTTCCTTACTACTAAGAATTTAAAGAGGATAGATAAAGCTATCAAAGCTGATTTGGACCACCATGGCTACACGCAACTTTCCCAATAATATGTTCCTTTTTCGTTTCTGCTTCTCTAAATTATATGCTTTTGCTTCATTGTTTTTCTGATCAACCCACGTTATGGTCCATGGTCGGTAGTAGGTGGCACTTTCCAATTGGTTCAGACCTTCAAGACTGAGAATCTCTGCCATGAAAAAATACAAACCGTCCTTGGTATTATCTCGATGGGTAGGCAAAAAGAGAGAATCCCTATGATTCAAGTAGAGCTACGTACACATGCACATATTTTTTTTCAATTTTTTTATGGTTTTTGATGACCCTTTTATTACCTGTAAATGAAGTTGCTTATCGATCTTTTATATATAATAAGTTCCCAAGGGCGGTGTTAGGCACTCTCCTGTTTTAATTATCCACATAATTTTCTAGCAGATTATTAATTTGGTACTACTTTGAGCATTAAAGAATTTGTTATATTGATTGATAGGTATTAAACATTACCCGGTCGTGCGGTATATTAAAAAATTTAAAAGCTTGATTTAATTAAATTTGATTAATAATAAAGAAAAAACAGAGAGAGAGAGAGCAAAACAAGTGCTTTGGAATGTTGCTAATGCTTTATAGTTTCGGATGTGAATTGACAACACTTTTTTCCTAATGGACCTTCTACAGATTTTACACTCGTTTATTCAAGCAAAAGAGAAAAAGAGAAAAGAATTCCATTTCTTAATGTGAAAGGTCAGAGAGTTTTCCCACTCTCTTTGCAAGGATATCTCCAAAATATTAAAAATCATAAAAAAGAATCCCTCATCTCCTCGCTATAAAAACCGAGGTCACTGCCCACCTTCCTTCTTGAAGCAAAATCCAGTCCACTCTAGAAAATACACTAAAAAATTATCCTTCTCTCTTAAGTCACACCTTTCCCACATAATAAATCCCCACATTTCCTCCATTATCTCTTTCAAGAGATTTTTGTGATATTCTTCTCTAAGCATGGCTAGGTACTACAACCACCACTCCTACTTAGACTATATTTCCTACTTCTCCATGCCTCTTCACTTGTTCTTTTTTATCTCCATACTCTTCTCCATACTATGTTTCTCATGGTACATAAACTATGAGAACAAGCTTGAGGAGTTGATAAACCAAGTAAAATTGCTCCTCATGCTTTCTCCTCTAGTTTTACTCCTTGTTGTCCACTGCTTATCAAGTAATTTCCCGATTCTCATGCCATTTCCTGAGAGAGATTCGCTTCATAGAGCAGGAGGGTCTCCATGGGGAGTTGCTCTTTTGCTTGTGTTCCTCCTTTTCATGATCTCTTACCAGTCTTCTTTTCATGAACGGTGGTTCCCTTTATATACAAAGTGATGTTATATGATCAAGAGGGGGTGTCGTGTAATAGCGAGAGCTGGCTTGCCTTGTTCATTTTGTTGTGCAAGACTTGCTCCTGCTTCTGTATTCTTGTTTTTCAAGTGCTAGCTTTTGTAATATTATTGGAAGAAACTATTATTATTCTCGAGTCTTCCTGATTTTGTGGTGTTGATATGTTACTGTATTACTAATTCGTAATGAAATGATTCACTTTATGAGTTCATACCTTCAGTTTCATCTTAATTGTGGTGTTTATATATATAATATATGAGTTTGTATCTTAACTAATATTTATATCCTGGCTTTTATTTTAGAATAGGAAGAGATGAAAACATTATAGACAAAAAAATTGTTTGTTTAAAAAGATGAAAATAAAGATGCAAGCTAAATTTATCTATTTTTATGATAGTTTTCAAGTGAATTTTTATGTTTTTAAAACACGAAATATATATAGAGGAACATATTTTATTTATTTATTTTGATTGTATCTTTTTTTATCTTGAAATAGTAATTAAATGTTACAAACTTGTACGACCTTTTTCTTTGAGGTTAATTCATTTAGTAATTTGATAGTGGTTTTCAAGATCTTGATGTGTATATTAAATGATATTATTCGAATCATGCATTAATTTTATATAATATAAATAGTGCTTTAACTTAGGAGAACATTCCAAAGCATATCTTACTCTCTCCTAAATTGCTGAATATCTCTATATTTTAGATGCCTAGTGATCCAATCTTACCTTCCAATTTGTCATATCTTACGACAGTACTTGAAACAAATTAAAAAAAAAAAAACTATAGTTTTATAGCTAAAGAAATCCATAACTCAATTGATATTCATATATATATATATATATATATGTGTGTGTGTGTGTGAGAGATCTCAAAAAAGAAAAGAGAAGGAACAATATTGTGTGACTGTCACTGATAATTTTTAATTTTATTTTTTATTTTAAGGAGCATATCATTTTCTCAGTTTTTGATAAACCATTCACATACATTTTTTTTTCTTTTTTAGAATTACATCCATCCATGATTGTTCACTAAAAGTTTTGATTTACATCCCATCTATAATCATTAATGCTAATTTACATGCAAAAGATTAGAGAGGAAAGTAAGATATTATTTATGACACTCAACTAATAATCATCTATATACTTTAAGTATAAATGCAATGAATAATAATAACCCCAAATATTTATCGTTAAAAAAATAATGGAACTTTAAAATACATTAGAGTTACAACACCAAAACTCAAAACACAAGATTTTTTTACTAAGTGGATAAAGTGATTATTGTCATAGTCTTAAAATTACATCACAGATAAAAAAAAAAACTTCAACAAATAAATTTTTTAAAAAATCAATAAGTTGGTAATTGTTTTTTAATCGAGTTAATCCAAATTTTTTATTAAGTCAATTAATTGTTTTTTGTTTTTTTATTTAATTTAGATCGAATCCAAATCCTAAATAGACCAGCTTCTAGATTAATGTAATAATCCTATTCAAGTTTTAAAACAATGGTTACCAATGAATAAACAATGTGATAGATAATTCAAACACTCAGCAGTAATCACATTTTTAAACTGAATAAACATCTAATTTTTACAGGTGCTTGAGATCTTAATTCTTGTATTATTTGGATTGATTGAGGGTGAGGCACGTGTGAATTTGATTGTACGACAGGGAGGTCCTCTCCTCCATTACCCATTATTGGCACTCTTTTTTTTTTTTTTTTAATGAATTATTGGTACCTCTGTGAGCCATATAAAGGCTGGTCACACTAAAAAAGATGAAGTACTTCCTTAACTTATTCACACAATCAAATCTATAGTCTACTTCAAATAATATGAGATAGAGAAACTAGGCAGAGTTAATTTTGCCACATCGAGTCCCATATCATATCGTAGGCTTAGCATTTCTATTTTAAAATGATATAAATTTATTTAAAATTGTTATAAAAATAAATTTATTATATGTTTTTATCCCTTCAAACAAACAAACACGTTTTTATTTTTATTTTTTATATATATACTAACAAAACACAATCTAAAAAAACAACTAATAAGGCAAGAGGAAAGACTTACAGAGGGAGAGACAGAGACAGAGACCTGTCATGCCCGAGGAGGTCAAAAAAATTTT
The DNA here is from genome assembly GCA_033617975.1 of Populus alba x Populus glandulosa. Classification (NCBI taxonomy): domain Eukaryota; kingdom Viridiplantae; phylum Streptophyta; class Magnoliopsida; order Malpighiales; family Salicaceae; genus Populus; species Populus alba x Populus glandulosa. The sequence goes on along the minus strand of CM066145.1, from coordinate 26,167,774 downwards.
CCATTCTTGTGGTTCAAAGGACATGTACACTTCTCATTCATTTTATCCTCTACTATTAAAGCATTAAAATCTGGTGGTTTTGCAAGTTTGACATGGAGTTGGAAGGATTTTTTTTATATAAAGTTATTTCAATCTTATCTAAATTCTGTGTTTGGTGGAATGATTTACATTAATTTAAATATTTTTTAATTGATTTTTTAATCAATTTATTTTCTATGAGATTATCTCGATTTTATAACTCGGGTTACGAGTTTAACCGATTAACTTGAGTTATTTTTTTTAATTAATTTTTTTTTTCAATTTCATCCTTCTACATCGGTTTGATTAAGAATTATGCTTCATAATTTATTTTAATTTGCTTTCTATGGGGTTATTATAGACTTATAAGCTAGGTTGTGGACTTGACATGTTAATCCAAATTGACCGAAATTAATTCAATATATTGTTATTTTAATATTAAAAAAAAATGTTATTTTGAAATTTTTTTTTTGGGTAAACTACATTCTTACTACAAGTTGTATGGATTTTTTTTTTACTCGTAGACTTAATTAGTTTATATCGGGTCACGATTTATGTTTTTTCATAAGCAACATCAAGAAAAATTGGACTCGATCGACAGCGTAACAGGGATCAATGATCTAATTGTGTTTTAAACGTCAGATTTTTAATGGAAAACCCCTTCAGTATTAGTTTCTTCACAAATGCTAAAAAGAATTCCAGGTAGCAGACTCACATGAAATTGGCAGCTAAAGAAGGAAAGCTCATTATATTCCTGCTGTGGTAGTGTGAAAATAATTAACAAGAGAGCATTTTTACTTCATTAAACCACAGATTAATACCAACTAGATAAGATTACACCAATATTTAGTCGAAGCTAACTTACATGAACAGTGCACCCAGCTCAAAGCATTCTTAACTATGCTTGGACATGAGTGTAAAACTAGAAGACAAGGCCGAGCAAGGAAGGTTGGTAAGATATGAGAAAGAAAAGAAGCAGCAACACAAAAGCTACACCCCAAGGTGAGCCTCCAGCTCGATGGATGGCACCAGGCTCGGACCCTGGAATAGGAATGCTAAACTGGCTGCCTGAAGAGAGCCAATGTACTGAAATGATCAGAATCAAAGGAGAGATGACCAGTAACCTTTGTAGCATCTCAGATGCTGTGGCCATTACTGCATCATAAACTACATAACCCAAGAATCCACAGACGAATATTGTGGCTGCCATTAGGACCCATTGCTCTGAGAGGGTGAAACTTGGAGGTCTTGGCCTTGGAGCTGAAGCCATGAGTAGAAGAACAACTCTTTAATGAATGATCCTTGATTGAAGTACGTCCTAGCCAAAACAGTGGGGAGTTTTGAGGAGTGAATGGTGTGTGGCAGAATATAATGCATAGATTCTCTCGTCCTTTTATGTTTGTTGTGGGGGGCTCACTATCCACTACTGAGTTGATTTTTAGTGGTGAAAACTATTTGCATTTCTGACTCTTGTCGTATATACACTCTAATTTCTTACAGGGATAAGTAAAATTTCACAAGATCTTCGTAATAAGAAAATCCTCATTTTATAACGAAGTTCATAAATCGAGAAAGAAACATGAAAGAGAGAATAAGAGATGAGGCAAAAATTTCCTAAATTGTTTATAGACTCAGGTATGTCACTTGAATTTCAAGGATGAAATTTCTTTGAGGAAAGAATGTAAACTCTGGTTGAAAATTAGACAGAAAAGCACCCTTATGAAGGCATGTATCAATTTAACTAAACTCAGTTGTTAGTACCGGGTAAATAAGTTAATAGGAAAATTTTAACTAAACCATGTTGATTTTTGATCTAATTGAATTAATCTGTAACTTGATTGATCTTGTTAAACTCGGTTCAAATTTGATTGGGTCAACTCTAAGAATTTATTTAGAAAAAATAAATCAATTTCATTTTAATAAAAATAATTTAGTCGAATTGTCTTGGTGACATTGTTTTTTAGATTAGGTTCCGAAATGGGTCTAACAACTATAGTTACATATACAATATATGCTCACAAGTCACAACCATTGAAAGCATGAAAAGCATGGAAGCAATGTCAAAGGTTTAGACACCGTTTGGGAATGGAGGTTGACAGAATCAAAAGCAGTAAAAGCATGTTTTTGCTACTTCTGAGTGTCAAAATGATAACAGGAAAACACATGCATTTAATTTCCTGAATTCTACATCACTGAAGCTGAAAAGAATTTCAAAAGATGTGGGACAACAACAAACATATACACCATTAAACACAAGATAATGTCTCAGTGTAGTTGAAAGCATAGCAGGTAGCATGCTTAAGAGGAAAACTCATAATCTTCTTCAATATGTTGTTCTTGAAGCTGCAAGATATGATCTCACCAGAGATTCTCATCACCAGCAATGCCTCTTCTTCATCGTTCCGCTCAATAAACGACAGTAAATCAAACCATTTCCCGGCCGAAAATGGTGAGGCTGTAGGATCTTTATCTCCTGTTATCTCAGGGTATGCCATTACAATGGCATTCATATGGAGACAGTACTTAGCAAACCATTTTGAGCAGCATCTCTCCATGGAATAAACTACTATGGATTGATCAGTACTTTGGTCATAAGACATATTAGGGGAGACAATACCCATGTTCAAATCTTCAGGATTTTGGTTTCCTGCTAGGATCCCAATAAAATGCAATTGCCCGCCAGACTCCCCAAAGTACCTGAAATTCTTATCCTGCCAATTCTCAGGAAGTGGAGGCCTTGAAATTGTCTGAAGCCATTCCATATCAAGCAAGAAACTTAAACCATTCCCCACAGGACTCATCCAATGAACAGCACCATTCCAAGAGACACCATCAGTAAAGTTGACAGATAAAAGATCAAAATTTCTAGCTTCACAGAAAGCTTCCAATCCTTGGTACACATAAATTTTAAGCTCTGAATTAAAGAACTGAATGCAAACAACCCGATAACGAGGCAATTCCAAAGGATCAAACACCAACTGAATCCGAGTAAAATATTTTCCATCGTTAGGTGGTAGTGGCAGCAATGCGAATTGCCCTGTGGTAGGATTGAATATATAATCTGTTGGTTTAGACCTCTCTGTTGAACACCATCTCCATTTAGGACACAGAAGCAGGCCATTACAGGACTGAGAAACATATGTACTAAAACACCATAGGTTTTTGGGGTCAAAATCAAGAAAATCATAGGACAGTAGACTAATGATTTCCCATCAAGAGAAACATATTTGTGCTTAAATGGTTCCTTGAAAAATGAGGAAAAATTGAGAAGAAGAGCAGAGACGGTATGAGGATCGTGGCGGGTATGGAGGATAGCAAAACTCGTGGGGGAGATGATAGAAAGCCATTTCTTGGAAACTAACTTGAGTTTCAGGACTGCTTTTGCAGGCACACGCAGTCGAATCTCAGTGGTTGAAAAAAAAATTAACAAAAAAAACTAAAACAATATTGTTTTTTTTAAATAAATCCAAAGTTGAGCCAATTAAATGTCACTTTCAAACATATCAAGTTGTGAGTTTACTTGTTAATTCACTTCAATTTTACCAAGTTAACTTTTCTAAACAAGTAACAGTGGCTTAGGCCCTGGCCGGGCCTAATTTGATAATGCAAAATGCAAAACTTCTACTGCTTTAATTCCAATTTCGACACCAGACAGATACTGGTTCAGTATGGATTGTGCACTAGATTTTTATGGCAAGAGATGAGAGGGAGTCCCAGAGTTGTTTGTTCTAGGAGATATGAAGATTGAGGAGGGCAAAAGCAGAAGACCCTCATCATGGTTCATTTTGATTTCAAAATAAGCAAGTGAACAATCTGAGCCTTTTAATTGAATAACAATGGTATATGGGTAATCAGAGATACTTTGTTTGATACAAATAAATTGGAAGTGAAAGAAGTGATAAATAGCTATTCTGAGTGTTTACAACCTGGTTATGAACCCAGGCGAACCCACTAGGTCGATCCTAGACTTGACCAATCTCAGCCTAGACTGATTTCCGTTAAAGAAAAAAAGGAGTAAGGCATTGACCTGGTCAAAAACTGTAGTAATAAAAATTGAAATAATAAAAAGCCACTCACTCAATCTCTTCAATCGAATCATATGCTGAAATTCTGTCGTGGGAGTTCCACCGTATGGCATTTCGTACCGCATTTCACTGTTGGTTACCTAAATATGTTGAGATGAATTAAGCAGTGAAATGCATGAATTTAAGCAAATATAATATAAGAACATAAACAACTACTATAACTAATCGCAGGTAGATCTGATGTTGCATCCTTCAAAAATAATTTATTTTCCAATTGTGCCCGAACACCCTCCTCATAAGCCACGGTATTACCCTAAACACGAAAAAGAAAATCATTTAGGTGAAGTTAAAACTGTTTAAAATATATATCAAAACTCAAGAAACCAAGAGAGGAGAATACTCACTTGGACATGAGCATCATAATAGAGATCATAGATAATCCCATCAACCTCTGCCCGTGTGTAGTGACATCTAGCTTTTACAATCTCTTCGGAATCATCCGAGCTACAACAATTTCAATAAAATGAGAAGATATAAACTAGAACTCACCAATGCATAGAAGGAAAAGGGAAGTGAAGAGAGAACGGTTAAGCTGTATAGTTTGTACTTTTCGAACTTGATGCTTTGTTCTGCATCTGGGAGAACAAAAAGGGTAGGTAAACACAAAAGTTCAGGTAATTTCAACCATAACTTCTTTTTTGTTGGATATCCAACCCTTTTTAAAAAATAAGATTAGTTTCATTCAAGATTTGTGATTATTATTTTAATAAATATATTTTCTAAAAATTAAACTTGTATTTTTATCTTTTCAGAAATATAATAATATTTTAATCACCACACCAACCCTTCATTGTAATTTAACGATAACTTCTAAGAAACTAACATTCAGTTTTCAGTAAAAAATTAAAATACACACATATATTTAATAAATTGTTGTCAAATAAAGCTATCATTTATTAAAACCATCACATCACATTACACTGCATTGGTTTATAATAAAGGCATAGAATCCCCTCCCGGAAAACCCAATTAATCAACATTAATTGTTTTCCCAAATTAATTACTCAATAAAGGGCCAAAATATCTCCAATTTCTATAAACATTCAAAACTATTGAAGATACCCAGAATCAATAAATTAACTTGGTTATTCTCATAAACCCAAGTCCAATTTACACTAGACACGCCCTTATATTAAGTCTTTTAAATCAAATCCTCTGTTCTTGTGCTGCACGCTCTACTTAGTCAACGACTTAAACAACAACAGACTCAAAAACACCATTATCATGAAACTAAAATCAACATCAAGCCAAATTGTCCTTCTAAACTCCATTCCAAAACCACATAGAATATTGCTAATTTCTCTTTTCATGCAAAATCCACTTAAAACATTATAAACAAGCAGAATTAACCAAAAAAACTACATAATTACTCTAAAACACAGTCCTCGAGCCGATTTCTTTCATATGTTAATACACAAAAAGAAAAGAAAAGGAGCCGTTTTTATGAATAAAAAAACATATATTTTACACTTACTTCAACAAAAGTATAAAAAAGCATATGTTTTTCATAAAATTGTCTCATTTTCACACAAAAAAAATAAAAAACAAAGATAGCTACTGATAAAAAAGGAGCAGAAAGTTACCTTATTAGCATATCGATGAGGCCACTTCTTTCTGGCTTCAGCACCAGGAATCTGATCTCCGACAAACCTCGCCGGCGTTTCATCCTCCTTAACCTTCACAGGCGTCGATATCTTCTTCTCAGCTTTACCAGATCCACGCTTCTCCTTCGTGTCTGGTCTAGAATCGGCATTACCAGTCCCCATCCTATCTCCGACTTCATCCACCGAGTTCGTGTCATCCTCATCTCCTTCCAAAACAAACACCTCCTCTTCCTCTTCCTTCTCTACTTTTCTCAACCAAGTACCTTTCGGCGTCGCCGCCGTCTTCTTTTGGTTAATTGAAGAAGAAGTAGACGCTGCCGTTTCTGATTTGTCGTCGTGCTGCGCTGTCGTTTTCGCGGCATGGTGGTGGAGGAGAAGGAGAGGGGAAGGGGGCGCGGTTTGAAGTTTGAATGGAGATGGGGGGCGGGGGGATTCCCAAGAGTTAGGGAGGGATTTGAGGACTATGGATGTTTTTGAACGTTGGTGGAATTATTGATATAAATATTTATTTTCCATAATGAAATAATAAATTTAAATTTATAAAGAAATTAAAACTATTAAGTAATTTAAGTTAAGTAATAAATTTGTCAACAAATTACATAGTATAATAATAAAACCACTAAAATACATATTATTTTTTCAAATATAAGTCTATTAACAATAATATTATTCAAATTTAGAATATCAAGAAAATAATTATTTTTATCAACTTATTTTAAATTTGTCTAATTTTAAGTTAAGTAATAAATTCAAATATAAATTTGTCTACTTTCAAGAGTGTATAGTATTGGTCAACTTATTTTTAAATTATTTTTTTAAAAAATATATATTAAATTAATATTTTTAAATATTTTTTATGTAAAGATATCATAAATAAATAAAAATATTTTAATATATTTTAAATTAAAAAAAATATTATACACTGCATTATAAAAACATACTAAAATGAATATAAATAATTACTAAACACATACTAAAAATTTTATTTTTTATTTTAATAAGTAATGTTTTCTTTTATCATATTTATATTTCATTGAATATCATTAAATATTGTAAGCAAAACAATCGTAATTGCCAGTAAACTTTATGAATAAGATTAATTAAATACAAATATATCATCTCATAAACCTCATCGCTTGCCACCAAGCCTCATGAACGACAATAATTAAAAATAGATATGCCATCTCATAAAAGATTTCGTTTGCCATCTGAGATCCGAACCTACCCTTGGAGGCTCACACTAACTAACCGAACCGTGGCTCCACGGCTCAAAAGCTTACACGGTCGCGTCCATACCAAACAAGCGAACCACCACCGACCCAAAATTTCCTTCCCATTCGTTTCCACCATTTCTTTTTCTCTGGCAGCACCCCCCCACCCCACCCCTCTCTCTTTCCGCTTTTCTCCCAACCAAACCATAACCCTAAAAAAATCCCCAATTTCAAAACTCTAATTTTTCTCATTTTTTTCATCAAATTGACCCTCAATTTCGCAATCTAAACCCCATAAAACCCTATTCAGTCCTTTTTTTGAAGCAACCCATGGATTCTAGCTCGATTTCACTATAATGATAATCAAAATAGTGGTGCTAGGGTTTTTAAGGGACGGATTGCATGGGCTTAATCAGCAATGCCTGAGCTTAGAAGAAATCGCGCAAGGTTAGCGCGAAATCAACAACAACAGAAACAAACAGACCCTCCAGTTGCGAGAAAATACGTGAAGACCCGTGCTGCTGTAGCTAGAGAAGCGAAGAAGAGACCGAGAACAAGATTGGAAGCGAAAAGGTTGAAAGAGAAGGAAGAAGAAGGTGATAATAGTAATAGGAATAGGAATAGTAATAGAAGAGTTGAGGAGGAGGAGGAGGGTAAAAGGGTAATTTTGATATCAGAGAGCGATAAGAAAGGAAAGAATTTGCTGGTTGATCTTGAAGAAGAGAAAGTTGAAAGATTGAAAGGTCCAATGGCTGATGATAGTGGAGGTTTAAGTGCTAATAAAGCTGGTGGCCAAGAAGAGGAGGGGAACAATGCTCCTTTCCCTGATAAGGTATGCTTGTTTTGTTTTTGTTTTTTTAATCATTTTCTGGCAAATTTGATGCTTTGTCATCTGGGTTTACTTTATTTTGTTGTGATTTTGCTAATATATGGAGTTTGGGTCAAATTTTGGTCATTTCGGTTTAAAATGGGATGTTTTTGTGTGAAAATGTGGTTTTTATGGCGGGTTTCTGTTGTTGCAGTTGTAAGTTGTTGAAGTAATGGCGATGTAGTGGTATGTCAGCTGAATGAATGGTTTTTTTTTTTTTAGGGGATTTTGATTTTGTGTTGGTTGGATGCTATCTCAATTTGGGTGGTGGTATTTGCTGAAATATGGTTTCAAATGTTGGTTTTGATTAATTGCTGTTGGTGATTTATGCTTGTAGCTACAAAAGATGGTTTCATGGGGGTTTAATATCCATTTTATTTAGTGTTTCTGAAATCTTGAGTGAAGATTTTCAATTTTTTACTTTTTGGGAATGTTACACTGTTTTTGGAAATGTTTTGAGTTTTTTTTATTGGTTGAGGACAGTTGCTGATTGTTCAGTACATGCATTTATTAGTTCAAGATTTTTAAGTATAGAAGCCTGTGCTGAAATTTGATGCTTTGTTTTCATGGCTTTGTTTTGTTGTTGCATGCATGGTATTATAAATCATGAAAAAAACACTTTGTTTACTTTGAAGTTGACTTTAATTGATTCTCCAACATGTTCAACTTCTAATATTGCCTTTTATTTTTGTGGTAATTATAGAGTGTTTATTATTTTCTTATCCAAGGTTCAAGTGGGAGGGTCACCTTTATATAGGATAGAAAGGAAGTTGGGGAAAGGTGGTTTTGGTCAGGTGTTTGTTGGTCGTCGTGCTAATGGTGGAAATGAACGTGCGACGGGTTCTGGTGCCATGGAGGTAAAATTAATCTAGCTATTATTTCGTGTTATTTCATACAAAAAATTAATCTTGCTTTAATTTTCTTTTTCCTTATGTGTGTTTCCTCTAGGTGGCCCTGAAATTTGAGCACAGAAACAGCAAAGGCTGTAATTATGGCCCTCCGTATGAATGGCAAGTTTACAAGTACGTAAATTTTCCCTCTAATTTAGGTTGTTGTTGTGGTGCTTTCAGATTTATCATAAATATTTAAGTGATTCTGCATTGTGTTTTTGTTTGACAGCACACTTGGTGGTAGTCATGGTGTGCCAAGAGTACACTATAAAGGAAGGCAAGGAGACTATTATGTAATGGTATGATCTGCAAGCTCACTCTTTCTAATCTGTTCATTATATTTCCTGGTTTAACTTCAGCATATGAGTTTTTCAGGTTATGGACATGTTGGGCCCTAGCCTCTGGGATGTATGGAATTCTTCTGGGCAGACGTGAGTATTTCATGCATATATATATCCCCCCCCCCTCCTCTCTCAGTATTTTTGGTGTGTATGGACAGTGTTGATTTAGATGTTCTTTTCCTTGGAATTGGTTTGAGTGGTAAATCTCTTGGAGTTATTTTTATGCTTACCACAAATCATGTTATGCCAACTGATATTGTATCTATTGTTTCTCCCTGTATGCATTATTTTATCCAATTGGTTTGTTCTTTATGCTTTTATTCCTTGCCAAGAGACTGAGGAAGAGTAGGGTGTTTCTTTTATTGCTAAGCTGACATTTTTTTCCCGCAAGACACATGTCTTGATTTGCTTTCCTTGTTCTATGTGTTGATTGGTTGTCATTCCTTTTTGATGTAGGATGTCCTCAGAAATGGTAGCTTGTATTGCAGCTGAGTCTCTCTCAATTTTGGAGAAGATGCACTCAAGAGGGTATGCTATTTAGTTGTGTATCAAATTGTTTTCTTGGTAAAACTTATGATGTCATAAGGATATTCATTTGGTAGCTTTATTAATTCTTCGTTCCACTTTTCTCTGTGAAAAACTTATGAATTATGCAACCTTGTTCGATTTTAGCTATGTGCATGGAGATGTAAAGCCTGAAAACTTTTTACTTGGTCAGCCATCTACACATCAAGAGAAGAAGTTATTTCTTGTTGACCTTGGATTAGGTGAGTCAAAGTCATTAATCATTGAAGTACTCTTATTGCTATTTTAAAAAAAAATCCTTATGTCTTATCATTTTCCAAAATTGCAGCAACAAAGTGGAAAGACAGCAGTACTGGACAACATGTTGAATATGATCAGCGCCCTGATATGTTTAGGTGGGACTTAATCATATTTCTTCTTGAGTCTTGTGGACAAAATATGACCCTGACCATTATTCATGATACCTTTCTGCTTGATTCTTTAGGGGAACTGTTCGATATGCTAGTGTTCATGCTCATTTGGGAAGAACTGCCAGTAGGAGAGATGATCTTGAATCTCTTGCTTATACACTCATCTTCCTTCACAAAGGCAGATTGCCATGGCAGGGCTACCAGGTACTACAAGGATATACACACAAGCACATGTACCATGAACATGAGTATATAAAATACATGCAAAACACACATGCTTGCAAAGAGTAGTATGCCATCCTCATGCCTTTCTTTGTTAGAATGATATGTTAACTCTATTACTTTTTCTTGTTAAACAAACCTTAGGGTGACAATAAGTCCTTCTTGGTTTGCAAAAAGAAGATGGCAACATCTCCAGAGATGCTGTGCTGCTTCTGTCCTCCTGCTTTCAGACAGTTTTTTGAAATCGTGGTGAATATGAAATTTGACGAGGAGCCCAACTATTCAAAGTTAATATCTTTGTTTGAGAGCTTGATAGGACCAAATCCAGCTATAAGACCAATAAACACAGAAGGTGCTCAAAAGGTAGGGGTAGAGCTCAAATCCACGAGGAAGTAATACTTTTATCTTCTCTTACTATGTGAATAATTATATATCCTTTTGCAGATCATTTGTCAAGTTGGTCAAAAACGTGGTAGGCTGAATATCGAGGAGGAAGAAGATGATGGGCAACCTAAGAAGAAAGTCCGTCTTGGAGTTCCTGCTACGCAATGGATTTCTATTTACAACGCTAAGCCACCAATGAAACAGAGGTACGATGTTTTGATTCATTATTTCTCTTTCTTTTCCCTCTAAAAAATTGCAATGTTTTTTTTTATGCTAATTTACCCTTCATTAATTTGAGGCAACGAGAAATCATGCAACTCTGGGTATTTAAATAAAGAGTTTTGGTTTTGTAACAGTGAAGTGGCTTCCTAAAAGGACTGCTACAAGCCTAACCAAGCAAAGTTATGAAGAAAATGATTGATATTTCATTTGTCTGTTTAAACAATCCTTTCATAACTCCATTGAGTCTCACACTTTGTATGGTCCTCTATACAGCCACCTGGTCTCAGATCTGGTGTTCTCTTGTTTGGCTATTGGTGCAAAGGGCGAAGCACTCCTGTGGCTTCTGCCCCCTCTCCCTCTCTCCCCTGTGTTCTTAAAAAACTTGACACTGAGAATACTGGGCCCCATCCTTTCTTCACTGCACAGATCTTCTGAGGAGATACCCTGTCTTTTGAATGTGGTTTCCTGACCTTGACATGGCCTGATGACATGTCTGTTCTTTACATAGGTACCATTATAATGTTGCTGATGGAAGGCTGGGTCAACATGTGGAGAGAGGAATTGCTGATGGTCTGCTTATAAGCTGTGTTTCATCTTCTTCCAATCTTTGGGCATTAATAATGGATGCTGGAACTAATTTTACAAGCCAAGTTTATGAACTATCACCTTTTTTCTTACACAAGGTAAACTACATAAACTTAAAACACTACATGGAAATATGTTATATATGCATGTGTTACTGTACTCAGGTTTTCTTTTCCTAATCATTTAAGTAATTTTTTATAGAAACAATAATCAAAATTGTTCCCAAATAATAGGAATGGATAATGGAACAATGGGAGAAGAACTATTACATCAGTTCCATTGCTGGTTCTAACAATGGAAGCTCTCTCGTGGTGATGTCCAAAGGTTGGTTTGCTTTATCTCATAAGTTCTGTGTATTACTGCATAACCTTTGTTAGTTTTTGGGCCACAATTTAACAGTTCGCAATGACTTAGCTATGGTTGTTGCCTTTGAAACTGAGCCTTGCTATGGTCTGGGTGTTGCTGGGGTGCAACTTTTAGCAAAATTTCCTTCTGGCAACTAAAACAAAGTGATGTTTTAATTTATGCAGGCACTCAATACACTCAACAGTCTTACAAAGTAAGCGATTCTTTTCCCTTTAAGTGGATAAACAAGAAGTGGAGAGAAGGGTTTTATGTGACTTCAATGGCTACTGCTGGAACCCGCTGGGGTGTTGTCATGTCACGCAATGCAGGCTTCAGTGATCAGGTCAGATTTTTCTTGTGATCTTGACAATTAAAATCTACTCATAGGATATGTCCATTGCAAATATATAAAAAGCAGCAGCCACTGCTATTCCCGCAAATTTGCATGTTTGTGTGCCCATGAGTTTTTAGAGTTCAACAAAACTTTCCATGGTTTGAATGAGATCTATTCACCTTGGACATTTTAGTTTTTGGTTTTCCTTTTTTATTTTTTTTTTAAATTGTTGCTATTCAAATGAAAGCTTGATTTAAAAATAAATATACAATCTGTTTAAACTTGAACTGTTGATTCTAAGTTAAATACCTCATAGCCTGAAAGTCCATTTTGCCATGCCCTCTGGATTTCACTTTCTATTTTTGATATTGCGGATTTAGTTGGAAATTAACATTGATTAAGAAATTGTGTTTCTTCGATAGATGCTATTTAGATGGTTATGGATGCCAACAGACATTGATTTAGAACCAAAGTACTAAAATAGATTGACCTTTGACCATTTCTTTAAACCCAAGTATTTTGATGCAAAATTGTGGTTCTCTGTAGATTGTTCTAGTTTAAACCTTATTTCTGTATGTGTCATCATTTTATAAAAAGTTTATGTTTTCTTGGGCAACAGTTGAATGGTTCTTGCATGTAACTTTGCTTCTGACTCGAGTGGGTTCTGTGTCTCACTTGCCACTGGCTTCAATAGGTTGTGGAGCTTGATTTTCTGTATCCAAGTGAGGGCATTCACAGAAGATGGGATACTGGCTTTAGAATTACATCAACTGCTGCAACCTTTGATCAAGCTGCTCTCATCTTGAGTGTCCCTAAGCGCAAACCTGGAGATGAAACCCAGGAAACTTTACGCACATCTCTATTTCCAAGCACTCATGTTAAGGTAATACATTCTGTTTGATTGTGGAGCTGTTGACCATGTTCTCCAATCCTCTGAATATGGGTGTGTACTTTATATCTATCATGGAAGACATACGTGGAATCCTCCTCTGTTGCAGAAGCAGACTGCAGCTTCCTTCCTGGTTGCTAGAATCATTATGCAGTAACAAACAAGTCTAAACTGATTTCCTCATCACTAATGCTGTAAAATTGTGATGTTCCTCCACTGCATGATCATTGTGTCTTGGCTATTATAAAAAAATTTGCATCATGATTCTTCTTTTTTTTGTGGCATGCAATTTTGTATTGTGACAAATTCTAGAAATGAAAGTTTGCATAACAATTTCTTGCTTGTGTGTGCATCTCTCATGTTTTGATATCTGACCGGTGTTAGTTTTGGTCACTGCTGCCTCCGCTGACGTGAGCAGTATGAAATTTATATACACTGTTTGCATAACAAATTTGTATCATTGATTTTTGTTATGGTAAATGAATTACTAGACAGTATCTCACCCGAGTTTTTCTTTTAATGTACAGGAAAAGTGGGCCAAGAACCTCTATCTTGCGTGTTTGTGCTATGGGAGGACTGTTTCTTAAAATATCAAATTGCAGGGAGCAAGAAAACAAACAAAAAGGATCTTGTTGATTCTCGCCCCCCCGACCTATTCAGTTTCTCATGTTAATTGTACAAATTGGAGTAAGAGAGCTTTAGCTGCAGCAACAGAGAATTGCAGTTTTGTGTATGATTAATATTAATGATGTTGATGCTGTAAATTTAGCTCTTATGCAGAAGGTCTTAGTTTGCACTTCTTTAGTGCCTTTGATTTTTAAACTTAGGTTAGGGGTGAGTATTTTTGGTTTGGTTTGGTTATGGGTTAAAAAAGCTATCCAAATTGAAATTTATATCTTTGAAAAATTATGAACCGAATTGAACTGATCTTTCAAATAGATCAATTCGGTTTGATTTGGATTTTTCTTTCAAAACTTAATCACAAAGTTTAAGGACTTTGTTGAAATTTTTGAAAAATAAAGACTGGACTAAACTTTAACCAGCTTCTTTAGCCACAGTATGGTTAATAAAGTCAAGCATTTCTACACTGCCAGGATTTAGCATGACATGGATAAACTAGAGATTGGTTTAGAAGATCCATGTTAACCCCATAATCCATCATCTTTACACCAAACATGAAGAGGCAGAAGGGCTGCACTTTTTTACAACATCAACAAGAAGTCCAAAGATTTTACTTGGGCTTCATCCATGGTAAAATTACATTGTCAGCAAACTTCCTCTTTGACCTTGCAATTCTCCTTCATGATATTAAAAATAAATAAAAGAACAAAAATATAAAAGCATTAAATAAAGTCATTTTCAAGTACTTTCACCTTTTCATTTCTACGAAAATCATCCTTCTTCTCAAGAACCAAACAGAAATGGAGAGAGCTTGGAGGAGGTGGGGCTGGGTTTTATTTAGCCTCTAGGGTTAGAAGAAAAGTTTATATTTATACTCTTTTTTTTGCGCTGGATGAATTGGTTTGCTCTAGTTTAATCGGTTTTAGATTTTTAAAATCAAAACTGAACTAAACCGATTTTTTTTAGATTTTTTAATTGGTTAATTTGATTTTTTTTTCTCGGCTCGAATCTTTCAGTTATTTTTTTTTTATTTTCTTGATTTTAATCAGTTTTTGAAGTTTATGTAACTTAGGGTTATATTTTCATGGCCAAATCATGCTATGTAATGATTACATTTGCAATTTATTGCTCATGAACGTTCCCCAGGAGATTAAGAAGAGTTCACTGGTCACTCTTTCGTAGAGATGTTTAAGAATTAAGCTTGGATTTGGATGGCCAAGAACCAGAAAGCTTGTCTATTTGTTAACTAAAACTTCAAAAATTGAAGTTTTCAAAATTTTAAGTACTATATATATATAAATAGATATTTAGTGGTGTATAATATTTGGACACAAAAAACCACAGTATGACAATATTTGTTTTGAAGAAATTAAATTTGTTGATATGTAATGATTGAAAAAAGGAAAAAATTAATATCCTAGTTAATATCTAAGAAATGAGAGAAATTGGAGATGATTAAAAAAAAAGGTTTAATTTCTATCTTTGCTTAATATTTAGTAATAAAGTAGAAGTTAATTTAAGACAACGATTATAGACAAAAAAAAAAAAAATCCCATCCCATCTAACTCGGTGAAGTTAGTATATATTATGGTGTTATGAACAACTGGTTGCAGAGAGGCGAAGTGACCGTCCTTCTTTCCCAGATTACAGCAGTATATACATGTTTTGCAGGAGATCAATATCACTATAATGGCAGCTAGCTCTAGCAAAGATTGAATCCCAAGATTCCAGTCTTCTTTCTTAGTATGAATTATTCCCCAGAAATTTTAGTAAGTCTGTGTTAATGCTTGCCATGGCATTGATGGCTTATGGAGTGATCCTGACACCTTGGAAGATGTATTTTTATTTCAAAATCCATGGAGTATGGATGATCTTCACACCGCAGAGGATACATTTTATCCATGTAAAAGACACAAAGCAATATAATGTGACACCCTTCTTGCATCATCGTCACCTGGGCAGAGAAGGGCTTGGTGGCCTGGAAATGGCATGCACTGCTGCAGGTATATGCAAGTGCCAGGTTGCTCTGTATTAAGATCAGAATTACGATTTCTGGGTTTTATATTTTCCTGACAAGACCTTGGGATGTAAGAACAAGAGGGTGACACTGACAAAAGAGCACCACATCTCAGGAATCAGACTATCCCAGCACCCAGCCAATGATGGGTGCGTTTGTTTTTTAAAAATGGTTCTGGAAAAACATTTTGGAAACTTTATTGTATTTATTTGTTATTAAAAAAGTTAGTTAACAGAAAATATTTTCCGATTAATTTTTATTTTGGACGGAAAACACTTTTTAAAAGTTGTGAAAAAATTAAAAATATCATATTATTTACTGATTATGTCAAATTTAATTCTCAAACCTTTTAATTATTATATATTTTATTTGAATTTTTTTTCAAATTCACCTCTTAAAATTTAATTTAATTTAATTTTTATATTAATTTTAATCCTTATTTTTATGATTGTTATTTACTTTTTCCTTATCATTTTTTAAATTAAAATTTTTTATTTATCAAATTTAGTTTTCATTCTTTTTATTGTTATTTATTTTATTTAAAATAATTTAAAAAATTATTATTATTATTATTATTATTATTATTTTATTTTCATCATCTTTTAAATTTTTTATCTATTAGATTTGATCTCCATTATTTTGATTATTATTTATTTTATTTGAAATAATTTATGAAATTAAATTTTTTTTTCAATTTCATTTTCATTTAACTTTTTAATTTATAAAATTTGTTTTTTTTATTTTAATAAATTTGAAAAAAAATTAATAAACTATTTTATAACTTATTTTTAATAATATAATCAAAAAGTATTTTCCAATTTACTTTTCATAATCATATTATATATTAAAAAATAATTTATTTTTAAAAAATTAATTTTGCAAGAAACTATTTTTTAAAAAAAAATATTTTTCTAAAAACAAACATGATTAAATTCAGTCTAGATTTCTCCAATTTTCAAATCTCAATCAACTCTGCAAATCATGAAGATAACAGTGAAAAGATTTGATGAACACATTTGAATCTGAAAGGGGACAGTGGAGAATCATAACCAAAGTCAAAAGTGAACGATTGACAGTGACATAGACTAACCAATGGAACCTCCAACATACCACTGTCCAATAACAAGTCGCAAATCGGACAAAAAAAGAAAAAAACTTTCGAGTTTTCAAATCAACCATTGAGATGAACGAAAGAGCATATTTGGTGACTAATTACATTAACTAATCCATGATGACAGACAGTGGGCTATGAACTTGGCATTTTAAAAAATATATAATATAGTCTACTAAAATTTTTGGGACAATAATACAAGTTCAAGAATTATTTCAAAAATAACTAGTTTGAACACAATTGTATTTTAAAATATTGTTTTTTTACACAAAAACTATTTAGAATTACAATTGCATTTTAGAATATTTTTTTGTACACGACAGCAAATAGTGGTTGTTCACTAAATGTGTTTTTTAAAATTAACTTAAATAAAATAAATTCAAAATTTTATAAAAATTCAATATTCAAAAGATAAGATTCAAAATTTAGTAGTTTAAAAAAATATCAAGTGATATGCAACAGAGAGAAATGAAAATGAACAAAAAAATGCTCTATTTTTTACATATATAATACCATTAAAAAAATCTTCACGAGTTGATTATAACTGCACATTGAAAAAATATTAAAAAAAACTATAATTAACCCTAATCAAAATATCTAATAAATTATTATTATGTTTGATGGTCTTTTAAAATAAGGTTAGAATCATCTTGTTGAATTTTTTTTAATGATTTTAAGTATGTTGAAAACAAAACTCTAGTATGTTTTCAATGAATCATTTTTTATTTTTTTGTCATTGAATTTTTATAAAATTTTAGGTTAATATATGTTAATTAAATACAAAGAGACATAATTTTTTAAATAACCATGGAATAGTTCGTGAAATAAATAGGCCCCTTGCTCTGATCACCGGGGCTAGGTCGAGCGATGCTACAAGTAATGGTTGATCGCCACCACTGCTTGAGGAATATAATCACGCAAAACATCCTCCGTGCAGGGTAGCATTTGAAGCATACCAAAAGCGAAACAATTGGTGATGTTCACGAGATCAAATCCCTGCACACACAATCCAATCTCAAATTTTTTAATTTCAAATATCTTGGACACTGTCGACGGATTGTCCGTTTCTTTTGTACTTCTGCTTCGACTAAGTTGAAAATCACATGAATAAACAAAACTTACATCACTTTCGTTGATCTGTGTGGTATAAAAAGCATGTTCTTCATAGGTAATGTCATGACTACCATAGATTTCTTCATCACATCTTCTGCAGAGACAGAAGACCCACAAGCTGCTTTAATTTCAAAAAATAACTGTCATAAATACTTTTGATGTTTTAAGAGAAAGTCTTGCCTTGGGGCTGCACAGCAGCAGGTGGGTGACAGGGACAAGACATCTATTGAGTCCTCGCTATAGTGTTTTGTCTCTCTTGTTGTCTTGGTCAAGATAATAACCTGCTTTCTTGTTTGTTTTTCTCTGGTTTTGTCGGAAAGCTAATCGTTCCTACTTCCTCCTGCCGTCCTTAGGATTTCTTCTGGCTTTGCATGTAAATACCATTACCGAGACAAGA
The DNA here is from genome assembly GCA_033617975.1 of Populus alba x Populus glandulosa. NCBI lineage: Eukaryota > Viridiplantae > Streptophyta > Magnoliopsida > Malpighiales > Salicaceae > Populus > Populus alba x Populus glandulosa. The sequence continues at coordinate 26,149,582 of CM066145.1, read as the reverse complement.
TTTTTTATGCTTATTTCAAGCTGGGCTCGGGATGCTATAGCTAACTGCGCTCAATGATTTCTGTTTTTAATTTATACAAAAAATTTAATACTTGTTACATAATTTGTTTTATTTAATTTCCTGATATTTAATAAGTAGTCGTTTGTCTTTGGGCGGGTTGGATTCATCATGAATTTTATGGAAAATCTTATTGGATTTGTTTTAGCTATTTTTATTTTTGTGGACTTATTTTAATTTGTTTTATATTTGGTAATGTAAATTTGTTTGATTACTTTGCTGATATTCAATGTTCATCTCCTTTAGATACTTAATTAAATGATAAAAAGACAAAAAAAAAAATGCACCTTTTCATGCTAAAAAACGAAACTTTTTTAGATATTCAAATAAAATTAATTTAGCTAAATATATGTATTTTGATATTCACTAATAAACTTTTTATCAATGTAGATGAATAATTCTTCTATTATATTAGCATAAGCTCGGATCGTGTTGATATGCTTGACTTCAGGGTGCCTGGCAACAAGATATGCCAATTTTCTGCAAGAATTTATACATTCTCCAACAAGTGAAGCTGCTCCAAGCGGTGAGGACAGCATTGTCAGAAACCAAGCTGTGTTCAAGAAGTATATATGGGTGAAGAAGGCGCCTCCATTTTCCATACAAGTTCCAGACCAATTTATAGCCGTGTAAACTGCGAGGATGGCACCTGCAGGGTCAATCCAATAGTAGGATTTATCGCCAAGAACGGCTGCAATCAATCGTACTACGTTCGAAATAGTGATCCTGGGCATTGACATTTGGTTTAGCTAGAATTGATAACCAGAAGTCTAGAACTAAACGACACGAAGCTTGTCTGTGACAAGTACAGGAACAAAACCCTTGCATAAGCAAGAACAGTCTCATTTCCTGAACTTCTGCAGTAAAACGGCAAGCTTTACTGCTATTGCAGTTTGCATAATTGCATGTAACCACAATAACTGATTTGAAGAAATCTTTTCAGCAAGTTAGGTTCATCGTTAATCAGTCCCCAGTGAGCTCACTGAATTCCTTCTACTCTGTCTCCTGCTTCTCTTTCCTTCACTCACCAACAATGGTGTTTTCGGACCAGAACCTGAATTCCCCTCCATTTAGATCTACACAACTGGTTCCAGTTCCAGCTGAAACATCTATAATTAGAGGTCCGTCTTTTGCTTGGTAAATTATTTATGCTAGAACTCTTGGCTCTTGTTCATGTTAAGAGGTCATGGACCCATAGTCCAACATCAAATTTTTTATCACTTGGAAAAAAAAAATCTAGACTATCAAGCCTTTGAAAACTGGTCCCTGTCCATGTGCTTTTCGTTGTTTTGACACAAAAAGATCTAAATTTTGACAAGTGCTCATCAATGACTAGCTAAGATGTTTAGCAAGAGAGACAGTTTGGTAATGACAAAAGCAAACAAAAGTATCTATAAGAAAGTAGGCTTTTTAGTTTCATAACAAAGTTTGTACTTGTATTGTTTGAAGAAAGTAAAAAACAGAGAGCATTAAAGGGCACAATGAAAGTGCCACAACCATCAGCCAAAAAAGTACAACAACATAACTTTCATGTATCAACCTAGCTGCCTTGCAAGAAAACAAACGGTTGCTCTGTTTAATGCACCACAAGTACCAACTTATACAAAACCAGGGCTCTCAGACTAAACAGATTCACAGTGAAAATTACACACTGGATCCCAAATATGTAACAGTAAATGAAACAAATGAAATCAACAGCAGTGCGCAATTTACACATGATGTTATTTATATATATTTATATATAGATCAAGGCTAACTGTTGGGTAACCTGCTGAGAACAGAGTGCTCTGGTTTGTGTTCGCATTCGAAATCAAGATGAACAAATGCCCGCTCAACTTCCGGGAGTTTTTCAATCTTGTCCTGCAATGTCTCTCCAATAGCATGTGCTTCCTTTAGAGGCAGTTCCTCAGGAAGTTCAATGTCAACCTGTTTCAAGTGGGGGAAATAGAAGAGAAAAATCTTATTGGCCCATTCTTAAACAGCAGGACAACATGTTAAATCATCATGTAAAATAGACCGTTCAAATGTTTGATGATTTAATAAAAATGACCAGAAAGCAGTGCTAGTTCTAAAGCCACGCATGTAATACTGCAGGTTTCCCAAGATTTGAATAAGGAAAATTGAGACGTGACAAACAAAAAATTTCAGTGTTCATAGTTCAAATCAGAATAGTGGAAGAAGATTCATTGACTATCGAATTTTATTGGGCTAACTAGTGCTTGTACAAGCAGTGCAGACTTATTTATTTTTATTTTTATTTTCAAGTCCTTGTTGCAAGATAATTCGCTCAACAAGCACTAGTTAATCACAAACTAAGCAGGCATGCTTACCTCTACAAAATAAAGAACACCAAAGGTATAAGCACGGACTGTGTCTACACGCTTGACTTGAGGGTGCCTTGTGACAAGATATGTCAATTTCTGCAAGACTTCAGGTGGAGCTGTTTGCCCAACAAGAGAAACTGCAACAAGAAGCCCATCTTAAAATGTTGGCAGATATAACCTTATCTGTGTATCACTTAATCCGCTCCTTCCAAAATAACCAGGAATGAAGAGTGATACCTGCATTTTCAATGACAGTTCCAGACCAGTTTGTAATTGTGTAAACAGCAAGAAGAATAGCACCAGCAGGGTCGATCCACCAGTAGTATTTATCCCCAAGAACAGCGGCAGCTAATCCTACCACATTCGTCACCACATCAAAATAGTGATCCTGAACATGAAAATTGGTTTAAGTTACGACAGTGATAATTAACAGCTCAATAATAGAAAGCAAAATATTTAGAAAGTAGAGCTAAAAACCTTTGCATAGGCACGAACTATACTATTTCCTGAGCTTCTACAGTAAATCCAAAGTGCCAGTTTCACCACAGTAGCACTTATCATGATTATGTAAAGCCATAACAGTTGATTTGAAGACATCTTCTTACGTGTTTCATCTTCAATTAATTCTTCAGCAGCTTGGACCAATATCTGAAAACCTGTGAAGAAAGATTGTTACGATTCCACACCACAACACACTCAAAGAAGCAAAATTGTTGAAAACCTTTTGTTTCCCTAAGGTGTTAAACTGTAAAGCAACTAAATTACTCCATGACTATGGGAGTGAACCGTTACCAAAATTCTTATTCCACCTAGACTTTATGCGCATTAAGAAAAGTTAACAAACAATTGATTTTGGATTTGTGATAGATGGAAGAGGAAAATTATCAATATAATCTATGGTTTAGATTTCCCTTTTCTACTTGGCATAAATCATTGCTTTTACAATCATTAGACAAAAACAAAATTCAATGGAACACAAGAGTATGTTACGAGGCACGACAAAATTACCAAGTGTGGCCATGACAGCAGCAAAGATGATTATTCCCACTGGCTGCATCCTTAATTTTCCAATAGGGTACTTGTAGATATTTATGTTTTTCATCGATATGTGAGTGAACCAGAGTATCCCACCAGCCATGAGATCAAGCAAAGAATCTAATGTGGAGGCAGCAATTGCTATGGATCCTGTCCTTATTGTAGCATAAACCTGGACATTACACAAATTATCAATCTCAGCAGCTTAAAAACTAAAATTTTAAATATAACAAACATTAGAACATGCAATTGAAGTAGGCAAAAAAAAAAAAAAGACTTCTTTCAAGTTCGATTTATCTCATAAACAAGCATTGGTGAGTTCACCTTAAACACCAAAAGCACAATGTTGGCATAATTAGAGATCTTCATAGCTTTTTCAGCTTGCATTTGTTCTTCATCATCTTCTTCATCGATCGTATCAGTTGTCATCAAAGTATCAACATCCTGGAAGGATTTTAACGTCGCAAATTGTTTTTCATAGTACTCCTTTTCATCTACAAACGCCAAAACAACAAACAAGAACTAAATCACTGCCAAACATAACCTGTCCCTATTTGGTTTCCAATAATTAAACAGCATTTTAAGAGCAAAAATCAAAACCAAACAAAACTTGATCAAAATTCCTCTTTACCCTTTCATTTTCTCTTTAGTTTCCAAACAGCCAAACAAGTCCTCAACATTTTACCTTTATTATGCATAAAAACACATCTACTCAATAACCCTCGTACTTTTTAGCTATCTCTTTCTCAGGAGTCACCTCAACAACAAAAGAGACAGCGAATTCCATTCTTTTTTTCACTTTCCTTCACTTTCTCAGTAACCAAACAAATCTTAAGCTTTTACCTTTTTATCCACAAAAATAACACAAACACAACAAGCCTTTAACGTTTAAGTAATCTTATGTGTAAAAAAACAACACAGATTCCATCTCTTTTTACACTTTCTCAGACTTGCTCAGCAACCAAACAAAACTTTTACGGAAAGCAAGAAAAAGGGAGTGCAAGACTACGTACCTTTGCTAAGCCCTTTAGTTTTAGAGGCATTAAAGTGAAAAGAAGATTCGACATCAAGAACAGTCCGAACCTTATCGGGCAATCTTGATAAAAATCCAGTCTTTAGTGAGTAGTACGAGTTTCCTTCACTCAATCCACAACGCTCATTAACATTCAACAATGGCTCTTTAGGACTCAAATAACCAGAATTCATATCCTCCATTATTGGATAAAATTATTGATCCGGTTCTTGTGTTCCACTCTCTTTCTTGCAAAATAGAAGCTCGCAGTATTTATATGTAAGAGAGAGAATTATTAGAATTGACCTATTATTATTGACTGAATTGTTTTATTAATTAATAATTAAAAAAAAAAACATGTTCATTATTTTTTTTCTAAGTCAATCAACTTTTTTTAAAAAAATCTATAAGTTTTTATCTAAGTCAATCAAATTATAAATCAATTTAATTTTTTTATTAAGTCAAATCAAGTTAATTTATTTTCCTATATTTTTTCAACTCATTATGATAATTCCAGTTTTATAATTAGACTTTACTTTGCACATTCTCTAGGAAAATTATTTATAAATGATAAAGATAGACATGTTAATCGTTTTCTACTAAATTTTAGTATAAATAATTTGTAAATTTACATATAGTACAGTTTGAGTTCTATGAATTTTAGATGACTGACTTTTTATGAAAAAAAGTAATGGCTACCTATCTTTGTATGATAATTATTTATGAAAAATTGTTTGAATAACATTATTCATTATAGTATTATATGTTAAACCCTAGATCCAAATCGTTTTGATTTTTTATTTAACTCTTAATTTAGCGTTGGCATGGCTAGTAAGTGATCTTCAATATTTTTTGCTGACTAAATTGAGAGTTAATAGAGAAATCAAATGGATTTGTTCCAATCAAGTTGTGAAAATTTAATGAGTTAATTGCACAAATTGATAATATGTGACTTAATATATCAAAAGACCAAAAAAAAGATAATGGTATATTCCAATTCCTTATTAGTTCCTGTTTGGTATTGTATGTCAAATAAAAGTTGGGTAGAATTTGATTTATTTTTACTTTTTGAATTGTTTTATTATGTTGATATCAAAAATAATTTTTAAAAATAAAAAATATATATTATTTTGATGTATTTTCGAGTGAAAGCACTTTGAAAAACAACCGTTACCGCACTCCTAAATATATGACTTGATACATTATGAATTTCATATTATTTATATTCAATATGAATTTAATGATTTAAATTTAAGAAAAACAATAACATTTCAATCCATTAAAACAAAATCAATTGATTTTTTAAAAAAAGTTTTGAATTTTAAAATAAATTTGTTTTTTATATAGAAAAAAATGTGTTTTCATTCTTGATTTTTTTAGTTTGAATTTTAAGATCAATAGCCAACAAATTCTCCAAGTTGATACATAAAGATTTTAAATCAAATAAAAAGTATCCGATCTCCATTTATATATAAATTAATTTAAAATTTAACAAAAATATAAAACGTGTTCTTGTTTTACTGTGTTTTTAACTATGGACATATATACATTATATTATGGATTGTGAAATTGTGATGTCGATTTTTTTCTTTGAAGAGAATTTGGATGTCATAATTTTGTTTTTTCCATAAACATCAATTGGTCATGAAAGGATTGGGGTATTATTATCTTTTTTAAAAAAAAAAAAAAATAGTGTAATTATTTATTTGATCTCTTGCATAATCAGAGGATGTTTATATCTTTATATAAATATGTTGTTTCTTCGTGTCATTGGAAACATTACCTCATCCTTTTACTCATTATAAAGTGTATGGTAATGCTTAGTTGATCGTTTTTTGCCAGTGATTTTTTTTTCTACTTTTCTCTTTCTCCAAACAAAATTGCGTATCAATCATCTTTTCTTTTTGTTTCGCAATTTTAGTTCTTAGGTTATATATTACTTATATTAGTTGTTGGTCCTTTTAAGAAAGTTTTTGATGTTTTCATTTCTATCATTGAATTGTAATTTGTCATGTATTATTGTTTGAGGTTCAATCTTTATTTTTTTTATTTTTATTTTTATTTTTGATTTTTTTTTGTTAAAGTTTTGTTTTATATATACAAAAAGTTACCGCTCGCCGCATAACTGAAATATATATATATAGCATACTGAAAATCACTAAGAAAATAATCACTCTTACCCATACCGACAACAACATTATTGAAGTCTGATGCATTGTTTATTCAAGACACGAATCCGAATCCAACAAGATAATAAAATAGTACGCAATCTGATGTCTTGTTTTGCCATTATTGTCTAGTACGCCGATAAAAGACAAAACAGTGAGACATTGTGAGTGGTGATTATTTCGATGTTTTATTTTTTAATTATATTATTATATTAATTCAGTTTATTAAATTTAATTAAGTCAAAGGCTGTTTGACTCCGCCGTTTTTTTAAAACATTTTAATATAAAAATAAATTTTAAAAAATAAAAAAATAAATTATTTAATATACTTTTAGATAAAAAATACTTTATCAACTTGGATAATTAATTAAAATTGTGTAACTTCTTGGGATCACCAAGCTGCCTCGAATTGCATTTTTATTTTATAAAAAGCCAAAGGTTGGCTTTTCCATTGCCCTTTTATATTAAACAAAGTTCATCTTAAATAGTCTAATTATAATGCAATTAAGCTGGTATGGTGAGTGGTCACCTACTCCCTTTGTTTTTTTATTTTTTATTTTTATTTTTATTTTTATTTTTTTATTTTTGTGCCATGAATCATGATTGTATGGAGGAGGGTAGGAAGCCTTAGCTGTGCCTTTATATACTAAAAAAATATAATTGTTGAGATAACATGGCATGAAATGGGGCAGTGCCCACCATCTCATTGACCTTTATAATTATCTAAGCCTTTAAATTAAATACAAAATGTACATTAAATCGTGGCCTTAATTATCTATGTATATTTTTCTTGTGTTGGAAAAAAAAAAAATGTATATTAGCTTTTTGTGAAGCTCATCAAGAGCGAGGCTGAATTTTTATTTTTGGGCCACTAGGTAACGATAGCATGCACTCGGTTGGAGATAAATGACAGAGATAAGTGGGTCCCGCTCTCCCTTGTTTGTTTTTAAGGAATATTTTTAGGTTGATCTTACAACGCATTGTCACCATGACATGCCAACCAGCATAAATATTAACATGAAAAGTGTAATTTAACTGTTATATATTTTATTTTATTTTTAAATTAACTATTAATAATAAAAACAAACCAGTTAAATATTAAACCGTTATTAGTTATTTGGTTCTCTTCTTTTCAATTTGGCTCGGAGATTTATTCAAAGCATGGACAGCCTGCCTTTGAGACAGTTTTTGACACTGTAAATCCTGCGGTCTGTTAGCAAAGCAAAGCATCACGAAGACAACACCAACTCCCTCGCATGTCCGAACACCCAAGATTGCTTCTCCTTTCACGAGTCCAATACCAAGACTGGCAGCATCCACATAACTTGAGTCAATTCGTGGCCTTCGGAGCTCCTTAACTCACTGTCAGACAACTCTGCCTTCCACCCTCACAATCGCCAAAGTCTACCAGTCAAAGGAGCCTCCATCAAACAACTAACCTTCCTCTCATTTCAACCAACACACTTCGCCATTGCATTCGACAATCTACTCTTCCCTGCATTCTGCGCCCGTACAGCCCAAACATGATCTCTAGCCCCTGCCAATCCATCACATACTCAACCAAATTCTTCATCCAATCCTCACCGAGCACACAGCATTTTCTTCATAGCACCACCTTGCCTCGCTCCTCACCTAACCCGTTGTTTAAACCCTCTCGGTAACAGTGAACTAGGCAACAAATCAATTATAATAACCGTTAGAGAATAATATAAATTATATTTTAAAATTTTATTTAATAGCTTAAACTATTGGTTGAGATGATTTTTTGACATGATATCAAAGCCTTGATAACTAAATAGTCACTAGTTCGAATCTCACTATTCCCATTTATTTGATAAAAAAAAATCAAACATAATTTAATATGGCATATACAAGTTTCAAGTTCAAAAATTTTTTAATTATGTTAAAGAATAATATAATTTATATTTTAAAACTTCATATAATATCTTAAATTATTGATTAAAATGATTCTTTAATAATAACTACAAGTACAATCCTACCCACATTCACTGACTTCCCTTCTTTCCATGCAGTGAAATGTTCCTCGGATGATACGTTACATCAATGTTGAATATATTTCATAGATGATCTAAAGAGTACAACCTCACATCAATTCAATGTTTATAAAAATAAATAAATCTTCCCTGATGCTAACTTTAAGATTTGAAGTAAAAAAATCTCCTTAATCACAGCCTAACCATTAGATTGTTTTGACAAATTAAAATGATTAGAGTAATTTCGAGAAGATTCTTTTTACTCTATTTTTTAGGGGGGAATTAATGTCTGTTCATGTTTTCTAGATTGGTAAAATAGGTACAGATTGTAACAAGATCGAGTCTGGTCTTAATCCCTTGTCTTGTAGAGGCTAGAGGATTCAAGACTTCTTCAAGTTGCTTTCGATCCCAGGTTTATATTTTATCAAACTTATTGAATCCAGTGGCCCGTCAACCCAAGTTCTGGCGGGGCTGGGTTTTGAGAGTTGTTCTAGCGGAACAGGTCATCTATTCCCAATTGAATGTCGAATCCGAGCCTCAAATGCCGAGGAAGTCCATAACCAAGATACCATGTCAATTTGTGGGTTTGATGTTGCAGAGTATAAAATTATAAATTTTGGTTGTATTCCCTTTATCCTTCATTTTTATCGAACGTTAATTAGTATCGAATTCAAATGATCATTTATAGTTATTTTGCTTTATTATATGCTATAAAATAATCATGACTTAAAAAGATTGCAGGACACCATGAATTTATACAGGAGAAGATAGGAAGGTTTTCATCGGAAAAAAAGACTTCTGAAAACTATTGTATTGTTTTCATTTCCATTAGTTGCAGTCATTTGAAATCTTGGCAGTGAAATTTATGATATGATAACCCAGAAGATGTTGTTTAAGAGGAACTCTTGATGGGACAACTCATAAATATCTTGTATTATAGAAACCTATAATGAGAAGGGCGCATAAATATATTGTGGTAGAGATTTATGATAGGATGTTTTACTCAAAGATACTGTATTATAGATTTATAATAGGATGGCCGCATAAAAATATTAGAAATTTATGATGAGGTGACTCGTGTGTGTGTGTGTCTATATATATATATATATAAAATATTCTTAATAATGAATAGTTTTTATTGAAGATTGAAATCAAGGAAGAATCTTTTAGTTTTAGAAGATTGATGCAAGATTTGTTTTTTAAAAAATAATATTTTTTTTAGTTAATTTTAAAATTTTTATTTTTCTATTATTTATTATGATGCTTTAAAAAAAAATTATATTTGAAGGGAGTATTTTTTTTATTTAGTAATATTAGTGTTTTCTAGTTTTTTCTATATAAAGGGTAGAGATAGAAATGAATAAAAATTAAATATTTTGGTTGTCTCTTCATACTTATGGTGTTTTTTTGTTCGCTGAGGGTTTTGACATATAACAAATCTTTTTATTTTTTGCTCATATTTGTGTTTATTGCTATCAAACCCCAACAATCTTTGATGGTTATTTTGCTTTGCCATGTGCCACAGAACAACCATGATTAAAAAAGCTGCATAACATAACTTGCTTATGTAAGAGGGGATGTAAAGATTCTCTCCCAAGAAAAAAAAATGCTCGAGAACTAATATTTTGTTTTTGGTTGTATTAGTTGTTGTCATTTGAAATCTTAGACACAAAGGTGTTATGTTAGGAATTTACTATAAATCGACCCATAAAAAAAAAAAATTTGTGTTAGAAATCCATGATAAGATGACATGCACAAAGATATCAGAAACTCAGGATGAGATGACTTACATGTAAAAAGATATTCCCGATGAAAAACAATTTTTAACTAAAAATTGAACTCGAATATAAATTCATCCCCACTCCAGAAAACTAATGCATGAGGTATTTTTTAGAAATATATATATTTTTATTTATTTTTAAGATATTTTTTTAAATCCAAAAAAAGTATTCTTCGTAGTTTATTTTTTTATTCGATATTATTAGAATTTTTAGTTTTTACTGTAATCGCCAATCCTCAAACAATTTCCACACCGCCCCAAAGTAGAAAAGCTAACGTAAAATCAATCTAAAAAGATTGCTGCCCACTTGAACCTGTCATATAGACGAATTTAATTCTCTTAAAATTCTAAGCAACTTATGCTACTTATTTACAGTGCATATAAATTTCCTATCTTCCATTTATTTTCCGAGCACATTAAGTTTCTATGTTATATCTCACTGTTCTTTCCATATCCGTCCAGAAACTTTCAGTTTTAACTCCTGCCGTTCCCCTCCAGAAAAGAAAAGTGCCAAGTTTCTCTGAATGATCAGTCCATCTTGGCTGTCTCGAACTTTCTGATGGCTATCCCGGATACTTCTCGGAACTCCTTGCCATGTAAGTTTTCTACCATTTCCACCAACCTCAAGACTGTAACTAAATTCTCTTGCCTCATCTTCTGTACCCATGAATCTCAGGAAGGCCATGTAAACAGGTGACATTCCTAGATGAAATGTCTCAAAGTGCAAGCAAAACTGTCGGCCGAAACAATTGAAAACCTGTCGGAGAAAGTGAACATTAGGATTTACAGATCAAAGTGCAGTTCAGACAGGGCAGACTACGAAGATGTTTAACGTCTATTGCTCTACCAAATGGTTTTACCTAAGCATGTTGAGAGATGGAAAATGGCAGACAATGCCAATCAGTAGCATCGTTCCTCATCACTTTGCACATAATCTTATGGTTTAATTACAAAAAATAGCTATTTGAAAATGAGTTTACTGGAGAAACAAAAGATGAAACGGGAAGGAATTGCTGCAGTCATAGAAAGTTTTCGGAGTTTTAACTTATTAGTCTCATCATTCAGACTAGTCTCATCGTTTGTAATTTCAACAGATCAATCACATAGGAGAATCAGATTGTATTAAAATTAGAGATATCTTACAGTTAACATCCATGTGGCATTGTCGATTTCTCGGGGATCAGACTTGACATATCTGTGATTGAAGGTGCATCCATCATGCATGTCAACTTTGTGTTCGTTTCTGAGATGCTTGACAAGGAACGGGATGTCGCCGGTGACAGAACATTCAGCTCCAGCATAAGGGCAGTTGTATGGGCGATATTTGCAGTTCTTTTCATGTTTTGGCTTGCTGTAGTAGGGAAATATGTCACAACATCCCATACTTTGGTATTTGCAGGGGAGTTCTATTGAGTCAGCAATTTTCTCCAGAGCCAAGCACCTAATATTTCCTAGTTCTCCTCGGCAAATTGGGCAAGAGTTCTTTACTCTGGTCCTACAGTGTGAACATAGAGTGTGGCCATTTGGACACTGACATACAAGGAAATTAGTAAATTTGTCGTTATAATAATATTAAATTGGAAATTTTCTGGTGTTATAAGTGCAATGCTGATGATCAAATGGCATAATATTTTGACAGGAGCATACCTGGAAAATTGGAGGATACATTATGGTGAAGCAAACAGGACAATCAAGAAGGTCTTGCATGTTACTAGTTGATTGTTTTCCAGGATTCCCAGTGGAAGGTGTTGCAGCTTTTCTAAAAGGGGAGCCTCTTAACTCAGAATTAGAACTCGCCGGATGGCCCGTATCATGATCCAAGTACGAAATGCGTGACTCGATCTCTTCCTTGTTGATGATGCCTCCTGGGGCCATTCTATTATTCCCCTCGATCGTCAATGCTAGTAAAACTGTGTCTCTATCTAAATCAGGAACACGATTTTATCTCCCCTCAATTGTCTATCCTGATAAACATAATTAACACAAAATCAACTTTCTGCAAGTTACTATTTTCAGGGATTCTATGCTAATTAATCTGCCTCCTTAAGAGATTAGACAGTAACTTGGATTTGCAGCAAGGACTGAAAATCAAGAAAAACAGCAAAAGGCCCGAAAACACAGTATCATGTTTCCTCTTGTATGAACAAAAAACAATGAATCTTCAACTAGCAAAGGCAAGGTTCAGTTTCACTTCACATGATACAATTGTTTGATGATAGCTTAAACAAAAGAACAGCTGCAATATCATTGTAGCATTCAACTACTCGATCTCAAAATGGAAGGGAGAAATGGCAGAGTTACCAGCAAATCTAACATTCCAACATGGTGTTAACTCTACATTTTCAAGCAAATTCCAGGAGAACAAAGGCTACCCAGATGAAAACTATGAACGAACTACCAACAAGCAATTCAGCACTCAATCCAAGTCAAAACAAGTTCATGTATTCAAACCAAGATATACATTATCAATCATAAACCTGAATAAACCAAGCAATCAACACATGTATATGAAAGAACTGGAGAAACCAACAGTAATGAGCAAAATAACAGTAAAAAAGTAGCAGATGGAGCAAAATCTAACCAAGAACTGCAACACCCTGATGAGAATTTGAGCTTATAAACTTGTTAAACAATCAACAAAGACATGAAAAAAGAGAACAAGCAGTGCAAACTGGCCAAAAATTGGTGGCAGCTCTGATAAGACACCAGGTCCAAAATGCAAAATCTTGAATATTCAATCCACTTTAAGCTTCCAATAATTGCAGAACATTTGACACCGAGAAAGAAATTAAAAAAGACATGTAACAAAGAAACTAGTGATGTGTCACAGTGAGCGGGATTATAGGGCCCGGAAATTGCGTGTCCTAAAAATTTATCAGAAGCAAACCATGATACATCCATCCAAGAGTCAAAGCTACTTGGAAAAAATAAATGATTTCAATTAATAAAATAATTTAAGAATATCTTAATCATAAAATAAAAATATTAAAATTAAAAGGGTTATGGATTTTTTTATAAAGAAAAATTATATATTTTCTGAAATATGTATATAAATAAAATTGAGAAAAATTAATCATTCATGATTCTCGTAAAGTTAAGGATTCATTCAAAATGATATAAAATAAACCAACGTAACGTATTTAATATTTTTTTTTAAGTTAAGAGAAAATGACACAAAATAAACCATATATTAAAGAAAATATTATGATATTTTATAAGAAAAAACAGAAGAAGCTATAAAGGATCTATCATATATTTCCTTCATTCACTCGGCGACAGGTATGTCTAGTGATAGAAGCAAGTGTACAGCTTTGCATGTAAAGACATTAATTTAGATTATTTTTGGTTGTCTGATACTTATTTATTAATGGGGTCTGTCTTGTCTCTAAATAGTGACATTTTGTGCTGGCCCATTTTCTCTTCGGCTTTGGATTTCCCAATGCGAGGGTGACATTTCCTTCACGCAATGGTTTTGTTTTTTTTTTCGACCGTTAAAGGTTTGAAAAAAAGGTGGTGGCAATTATGTATGGTGGGATTGAGGTAATTTTATTGGGTTATTAAACATTTATTGCTTTGTGGGTTGAAGGTCAAGGGAGAAGAAAAAAAAAAGAAGGTTGATTGGGCTTTTGACATTAAAATCAACTTTCTTGGATTCATGTATGGCTGCTGGCTATTTGGCTAGTGGCTTTGTGATTATGGAGGCAATAAAAGTTTGTGATGAAAATCCAAGGAATCCAAAGCAAATTGAAAGGAGATTTTGTTGTTGAGTGGTTGATTGCTAGTTTAATTTCCCCTTGGTGCGATTCTAAGAGTTCTCTAACATGGAGAGGCCAAGCTAGGAATATCAGAGATTATTATTATTATTATGCTATATATTATTCATATTTATTAAACTATGTGAAAATCAAGTAGGGATAATTCAGGACTTAACAGATTTAGTTAGTATTGAGTTTTTTAAAAAAATTAGAGTTGATGTGGTTTGATTTGGTATGTATCTTGCGAACAGCATAGCACATCATCCCTAGTTATTTAGAAATACTAGGCTAGAAACCTCATTTGACAAATTAAAAAAAAAAAAAATGAACTAACTTAAGTTTTTTCGATCTCATACTAGAGACCGTATTTTAGTTAATAGATTAAGATCGTTTTAATATATTTTTTTTAGTGTAAAAAGAAGTTGAGCCTAAGTCCCGACAAAACGCGGCCATCTATCCAGTCCCACCACTGCATCGACAATGAATTGCAAAGAAATACAAGTTCCTGAAAGCATATCTGTCTTGTCCACTTACTATACACTACTTATGGGCTCAGAGAAAAGTTGAGAAAAATGTATTTTTTATATAAAAAAAATCAAAAAACAATGAAAGTAAATAGGAAAAGATTTCCTTCCTTTTTCTGCCTTCGAAGAGATTTAAGCCAAATTACAAGGGGAAAAGAAATCCGTCTTATAAATACAAAAAAGTCCTTCTCGCATAAGCCGATGTTTTTGGTGTTATCACATCAAGCCAGATTTACTTGTCTTTTCCTTTCTTGTTTTCAGCTACAAAGTCAAAAGTTTCAGGAACGAAGGTCCAACTGACCACGGTCACCGTCAGCCCAGGGAGGTGCATTTTTCGTTTTAGGAGGAGGGTTCTTGCCTGGAGAGATCTTCGTGTTATTACCATGATGAGAAGGAAAGGCTTTACACATAGAAAAAAAAGATATCAGATTATATGAAATAATTGATGAGAAAATAACATATTTTTTTAAAATAACATATAATTAAATTAAACATAAACAACACTGATAAAAAAAACTAAAGGAGATATAAAAAAATACTATTTTTATCTTTTTAATTTTTGATGTACTTACTCTCAAGGAGATATAAAACAAGTATTAACTCGATAAAAAGATACTATTTTTATCTTTTTAAATTTGTATATCCTTAATACTCGATCAAATAAAATCAAATATTGTCACACGTACACAGACTGATAACACATATCACAAGACTACATTGGATTGGATAATCTGTAACCTGAGAAATGGAGGTGGAGGAGGCATCATTAGCTGATTTCTTGATCAAGTTGGCCATGTGTGTGCTTGTACAAGTTTTGGTGTATCTAATACTTTCAAAGTCATCTAATGTCTTCTCCAAGAACAAGACAAGATCATTCAGCTTCAAACCTGCTCGTTCTCTTAGCATTCGCAGTTTCTTGGATGCTCTTTCTGACATCCCACTAGGCAGCGGTGACCCATCACCATTATGAAGCGGTTCAAAATCATCCACCCCCCAAGATTCTATCTTTGATGATTATGGATCTTAATTCAGTGCTTAGCTAAAAGTAGCACTGTAATTTATTTATGTTTCTACTAGAAAATTTCTCTGTTATTAGCTATGCTATGATGATGGATTTCTTTTTTTGATTGAATTAACATATTGCTGTATACAATAACAGAGATTAACCAGCCTGCCAGTGGCTTGTAAATAAATGAATAATTTCAGAAATTTACAGGACTTGTGAACTAATGATTTTTGCTGGGGCCCTTGTTCTTGTCAACTAATCTACCTGCAGCTGCATAAGCAGTTTATAGGGACTGGACCACCCTCTTTGACCACCCATGGATGCTCAGCTACATCATCCAAGGTAATTCTTTGCATTGGATCTGCATACAAAAAGATAGCAAGGAGAGAAAATTAAAATTGGAAAGTTTTTACACTTAAAGACTTGTAGAAATTCCTGCAAATTCATTCAAAATAAACAGCAGGAAAGATTCTGCTGCTTAATATTGTTAAGAGGCTAAGAAGTCTGCATACGAATTTAGGTAGTTAAAACATAAGAACTAGGAACGATTGTCCATATGAGCTTTCCTGTGTTACCTTTGCAGAGAAGGCCTTGCAGAAGATCTTTGAGCTCGGAATCTAACTCTTCTGGAAGTGGTAAAGGACTATTAACAATCTGTCAAAAGGTAGCTAATGTTTCAGTAGACATAAAAGAAAAAGAAACACACGAGAAAAAAAAAAAAAGGTGAGGAGATTACCTTGTCACAAGTTTCAGGTACACTATCAGCAAGAAAAGGGCAGAAACCGAGCACCATAGAGTATAAGGTAACCCCCACAGCCCATATATCAGCAGCTTTTCCATGGTAAACTGTATCTGGTATAATCCAAGAATCCTTGTTTCTCAGCAATTTGATTGATTTGCTTCTTTATAATTCTACAGTATTGAATTACCGTCTTTTGTTGAAAATAAAAAACTTATTCTGTTTCACTTCACACCCATTTTTATGGTTATACATCCCAAATTCTCTACATCATCTAGCTCCTGAATTCCAAAACCCTACACTACTGAAACTCTGGAAGTATGTGAACATGTTGTTTTCGATCTGATATTCGTATGCATTTGAGACGTAAAGATAGGCGATGATCATAACTTGTAACTAATTATGCAGCACATGAGCCCTTGGGGCTATTGGAAATAATGAACATACCTGAACAACACTCTGGTGCAGTGAAAGCTGGAGTTCCAGGGCATCTCAATAGCTCATCGTTGTCATCCTGCAGATTATAATTCCTAAATAAGAATAGTTTGTTGCAGGTCTGCACAAAAAGCTTAAAAAATGAATACCAGTCCACGCGGAATGTGGTCGCTGTAGCTCTTTATTGGTAGGTCTGCAGATTAGTGTTGTTGTTGTCTAACACGTCAGATATAGTTTCACCAAAGAAATTTTCTAGATTAATACTTAGTGGTAGTGGAGTTCTTGAACTGTAAGAAAAATGATTTTAAGACAGACAACAAAAAGAAGAAGAAGAAGAAGAAGAAGGAAGAATCATGAAAATATTAGCAGATGAATCATCATGAATAGCATTACCTCAAAGGCACGGCCAAAGCTGAAATCAACTATTTTCACCCTTCCACTAGCAGTGACCAAAAGGTTTTCTGGCTTGATATCGCCATGCACAACATTCTGTTACCAATAAAGGAGAAAGATTCAGCTTTTCGCTAGACAGGGACATGTCTTCAAGAGGGAGGGAGCATCACTGAAAGATGTGTTCTATAATAAGTAACTTACATGATAATGCAAATAAATGAGACCAGCAATTACATCCTTGAAATATCTTCTTGCACTTGTTTCATCAATCCGTCCTTTCGTCTCCAAAATGTTGCTCACAGTACTGCTTTCCACATATTCAAGAACTGGATAATAGCAACCACATGACAAAAGAGAGATAGAAGTGCATCATTACAAAACTCCTTGTGACATTCTTGACACAAATGCTTCAAAACAATGGAAGAGGCTATCAGTACCCATATACAGATAATCTGATTTTTGGTCATCAATCACCTCAACTAGGTTGATTATGTTTGGATGTTCCATAGTTTTCAATATGGATACCTGAGAAAAAAAAATTTAATCATCAACTTTCCTACTACAAACTGGCCATGGCGTGATCCAGAATATGGATTGAATGGTGATAAAAAGATCCAGTTTCAGAAGCCTACTAAATTATGAACTCAAATTCAGAATGCATCAACTGGCCAGCAATTATATGGGGATTGGACCAGCTGAATAAGATTGCATATGGGGATCAGCTGTTCTTGTATGAAACCGAGTGAGCAGCTCTGGCCACAATCAGAACTTGTCAAAAACTTGCAGTGCCAAGAATGAAAATGCTCATCAAATAAGCTACTTGAATCTAGAGGAAAGCTTTATGTAACAAATCCAAAATGTGTTCTTGAGAAGATAGAGGAACAACTGAGTGTAGGTTGTGTGAGTACCAATGCATGGACAAGAGGCAGACCGAAAAAGGACTGCATTGAGTCAGCAGAATTGAAAAAAACAGAAGACATGAATAATTGACTTGAACCCAGAAATCAGAATGGTGGAAATACTTTTACGCAGCTGATTATCAGAGCCAGTTGCCAAAAAAACAAAGCCACTAAGAGAAGCAAGAATTATGATTGCTACATGGTAGAGGCACAGGCAGGCCTTAAGTTCGATGCCATTGTTGCAAACTTCAGATCACTATTGACCATAATTCTATAAGCATCGAACAGCATGGTCCTTGTTCAGGCAGTGTTTTGGGTAAGAAAAAGTATAGTGCAACAGGGTCATTTGGTCAGTTTGATGTGAGCTTTGAAGAGATGGTCTGAATAATACATAACTGAATTATTGCAACTCAGAACCTTTGGCTACTTCAAGATAGTAACTGCTAAGATGTGGAATCACAGTAGATGAAAGCCTAAACAGTCTTATAAAAAAACTGAAGTATATTGCTTGAAACAAGAAATAAAACAACATAACAGCATGATCAAAATAGAAAGCAGGCCTTGAGTTTGAGAACAGATGAAAACAAAGAAAAACATCAATGAAACACAGGTTCTTACTTCTCTGAGAACATCAGCCATGGCTGTTTCTGATCCAGTGGTGCGCAATTTGCGCAAACGAGACTTGCAAATAACCTACAAGAACAGTGGAATCCTGGTGATGGATGTGCAGTTAAATAAAGAGAAAGAGATCATTCATCATGGTTCAAGATATTAAGAGAATCGATGTCAATGTTTTGGTTGGGATCAAACCATAGAAGATAGGTATGTTAATGTTTGATAACTCAAAGCAACGAATTGAAGCACGATAGTGCAGGATCAATGGAGCCTGGCTGTATCCACGAGCAAGTCCAATAGCCATTTCACCCCCACCCCTATTACCATCTTGATTTACAGAAAATCCATCAAAGATATTGCCATATACCTATCAATTTCATGTATTCAGCAAGGGAATTGCTATCAATATTGCAAATCTTGTTATATAGCGCAAAACTTCCTGGTTAGTTAGTTGTTCATAGGACAGAAGTCCTGTACTAGCAGAAAGTGAATCCAAAGCAATGAACAGGAGAGGATGAGTACTTCACCGATACTGTTTTGAGGTTAGTTTCTTTTTCAACCATACTTATGCTTGAAAAAAAATTATAATTCTGGATAATTCTAACAAGTAATCCTTAACCATAACGAGGTGTATTTACCTTAATAGCATAAGGAGTTCCACTGTTAATGTTTCGATAGAGTACCTGCACCAACTCTGTTATTACCTCAAGTTAAATAGAAAGCAAGCAGTAGAAAGTACGGAATCTGTATGTTGTATATATGCTTACCACTTTACCATAGCTTCCTTGGTTGATCCTGCTCTCTTTTACATACTCGTTGATCATCTTTCTTCCATTTGAGTGCTATCCTCACCACACAAGTTTCAGTAAACCATGTTTGATAATTTCCAAACAGAAGAGCAAATGAAATTGGTCAGTAATCGAGCCGAATCGATGCTTTCTACACAAATACTAAAGGCAATAACTTGCTCTTGATTCATTTGTGTGAGTTCTTACCTTAGAATGCCTTACAGATGTGGTAACTGTAACAGGGATCTTCTTACAAGCCCGAGGCTTCCTTGGTGAGTGTGGAATTGATTGTTCTCCATTCTTATCAACAGGAAAATTCCCACAGGATAATTCCTGGTAGAAAATGTTCTCTGCATCATCTTGTCGACGGTCAATGTTGCTCGCACACTCTTGAGAGAACAGATTGGATGTGCAAGTCAGAGGTAAAACAGGCCTCTTCGGATTCCGATGATTTGTCATCGAGTAGCAGCAGCAGCCTGAATCTTCCTTGAACTTGGAGTATAGCAAGGTAGATATTATGTGACATGCAGAAAAATCCCTTTATAAACTCCTGCTGGCTTCAAAGATTCATGTTCTTGCCATACATGATTAAAACCTTAACCACAAGGAACTGTCCTCCTGTAGTAAAGTTACATCAAGCAAGCAAGAGGTGCACCCAACCCCACACTCTGGCTTGACTGTTAGCTGAGCAAAACCTATCAATGTAGACTAATAAAAAAAATTATTAAAAAAAATAAATTATTTTGTATTAATTTTATATTGCTCTATATGTTTTTCAATTATTATTTTTAACTATAATCTTTAAAATTTTAAAAATTTCAAAGGTTGCACTGCTCTCTAGCGTAATTTGATTATATTATTGCAAGTATTGCGCTACTAAAATGAGTAACTAATAAAATTTCCAACAAAAATATGTTATTTTTTCAATTTTTTTTGCTTCTAATTGTTTTTTTCAACATGTTTTATTTTTTTTTAAATCTCCAAATTTTAGTTTGACTTTGTCTTCTATCAAAATTACGCGTGTTTTTTCATTTATCACATGATAGATGAGTACTTCATCAAACTCATGACCCAAGAAGCCGTGTTATCTGTACCTTGCTTCAAGAAATTGAAGTCCTTGTCACTCCTAACTTGATAATCTAGATTATTACACATGTGAACGAGAAATCTAGCACTTACAATACGAGAATGCTAGACATAGTCAAAGCTCCATTAATAAAAAGTATATTTTTAAAACTTTGATTAGTTGAGCTTATTGACAGTGATAATTTAGTAACATGATATCTTAGTTTTTTTTTATTAGTGAAGTAATCATTAATTTAAATATTATTATTTTATTTTTATTTGATATAATTAAACATAAAATAATAATAAATATGATCAAGTTTTAAGTTCAAAAAAGTTTCATTCAAGAGAATTTGTTAAAAAATAATACAAATTATATTTTGAAGAACTTTATTTAATAACTTAAAGTCTTAGTTTGAGATAATTTTTTAATAATTAGAACAAATTAAATTCTTATGTAAATATATACATCAACTACCATGCATAACTACCATGCATAAAGATGATTATCTTGAGACCATAAAAGTTTATGTAATAATTTTATGAATTTAATAATTTCTTTTTAAAGTGTATTTAAGGTAGTGGTAGATTTTATGATTTTTGTTTAAAAAATAAATTTTAAAAAGTTATAAATTGTAGTGAGATTCTTTTCAACAGATTTAAAAAAGTAGATTTTAAAAAAAATCATAAATATATTTGGTTAGAAATAATTAATTGTTTTTACTTGAATCAAGAACAAAATTAAGTCAAAATCTTAATTTAATCAAAATTTAAAGCTTTTAACTCATGAATTCTAACTTGCACTACATCTATTCTTTTTTTTTTTTTAAAAAAAAACAAAATTGATTTGAATAATTTTTAATAAACATATTTCTAACTTGAAGTCATTTTAACATATTTTTGTCAAGTTATTTATGAGAACATATTTTAAATTGTGACTCAAAAGTAAAAAAAAAAAAAAATATTTATAAGTACATCAATCAGACTCTAAATGCATCAAATTTTAATTTTCCCTTATTTTTCTTTATTAATGGTCAAATATTTGATTATGCTTGTTCAAACTGCTTTACAATGTAATCTATATATGTTGTAAGTTGATGATGTGAGAAATATGATTTATATATAGACATGTAAATATTCTTATTTTTTATGTACAAAAACTTTTTAAATACAATAATATTTGAATAATATCTACCTATGAAGTTAACTGAAAATCAATGTCGTGTATTAGTAATAATTAGTAATATTTCAAGGAAGGGTTACAGATGGGGATGTAGCTCAGATGGTAGAGCGCTCGCTTAGCATGCGAGAGGTACGGGGATCGATACCCCGCATCTCCATTCTTTTATTTGTCCCCTTGTATTTCCTTTTAATTGAAAACCGCTAAATTCACACTGTTCTAAACTCACAGCACTTCCCCTCACCGCTCCAATCAAGAGCCAATCCCACCTGATGTGGGACCCACATAGCGCCTCATTCAACGCACCTATCCCGCTCACAACCTTAAACCAAGCTGTAATTTTATCATCTCTCTCTCTCTAGGCAATCCACTGGCTCAGGCACAGCCTGAGCCAGATAAGAGGAATACAATACACGTAAATCAAGGATTGTTTTCTTTATTCAAGTAATCTCGTAGACCCTAAAATCAAGAAACATTCACAATTCAGTACCTCTTCTCTTAATGTTTTTCATTGACCCTTAATCTTTGAAAAATTGTTTTTCTTATTTTTTTTTATTTTTATATTTTGATTGTTAGTTGGATTCTATATTAACTCCATAATTATTTACAGGGATGAGGCCTAAAATCATTATAAGTAAAATTATCTAGTTTAGTTTTCAGTGAGCTTCTTTTATTTAATGAAAACTAAAAAGAATAAATAAATTATTATAAATAACTATAGAGTTGATATAGAATTTAACTACAAGATTATTTATACTTTCTTAGTTGCTTAACTTTTTCAGCATCAAACTTGAATTTTTTTCACGATTTTTAAGATCACAATTTGATGAAACCAAAACAATATATTCCAAAGTGAAACTATGCGAAAATGTAAGGGACTAGAATATATTCTTTCATTAGTGAAATGATTTTTCTCCAACTGGTTCTGTAAATAACACAATCATAAATATATTAGTGTAAGCTATAGATTGCAGGTGCACAGATTTGAAATTTCTGGCATCAAATTCACAAAACTGAAACGGGAAACAATGAGTGCATCAAAAACAGTGAGGAAGGTGGAGGTGTTGTCTCCAGTACCTGCAGACATAGACATTGCTAACTCAGTTGAACCTTTTCACATATCAGAGATTGCTAAAGACCTGAATCTTAGTCCTAAACATTATGATCTTTATGGAAAATACAAGGCCAAGGTGATTTATTTTTTCCTTTCTTGTGATGGATTTATATTAGTTTTTCATACCCCAATTCGTTTTATTATCCAGTGATTGTTTTCTTGCTGTCTTGTGGTAGTTTTTTGTTGATTATTTTGATGGTTTTAGATTTTTTCTTTGAAAGATTCAATATTTTTTTTTTAAGGTTATTAGATTTTCGTGTTTTTATAGAAGAAGCCAAGGAAATTGATTTGTTGGGTTGTTTTATAGGTGCTGTTGTCTGTGCTTGATGAGCTTGAAGGATCGGGAGATGGGTACTATGTGGTGGTTGGAGGGATTACTCCTACACCACTTGGAGAAGGAAAGTCTACTACTACTGTTGGCCTCTGTCAAGCTTTGGGTGCATTTCTTGATAAAAAGGTAGCATTTTGTTTTGTTCCATTTCTTGTTTTTTACTGTTATCATTCCATCCTTTCTTACTGTCCATGTTCTGTGCGGTCAATGTTGTTGAGTTTTATCTGGGCGATAAAATTTTTGAACTTGTATTCCATTATTTTTAAGCTACTAGTATGGGTTTAAAATCTTGTTAAATGATGTAGTCAAGAATTCATACTGAGTTTTGTAGTGGCTGATTACAAGGAAAGTGCCTTGTAGTATCTGTGGAACAGAAATAAGAGAGGAGATAAAAATTCAGCTCCAAAAGTTATGGTTCCATCAGGCGATGTTCCAGATGGATGACTATGGAGATAGTTCTACCATTTTTCACTTTTTTGCAAGAATGGAGTGTACTCCCATGATTCATTTTTTCACAGTGGTAGTTGCAAGGATATGATATTGCTGAGTCATTGTGCATTTGGCCACATCCAATCTAGTTATTAAATATTGTGTTTATGCACGCTCTCTAATCATGTTTAAATTTATACGGTACTCCTGATTAAGTTAAAAATGGATGGCCACAATGTTTACATCCAATCACCTTCAATTTACTGGTAATTGGTATACGTGCACCTATGTTAAACAGCTGAACTTATATAAAGCTATGTTAGAAATTTGGTATGTTGTCCTCGCACTCCTTTGCAATGACAGGTGAAAAGAGCAGTAAAGTAGGCTCAAGCTTTCAAATTTCTTAAGAAGAGAAGTCCAAAATTTGCAATCTTGAAAGCTACCACATTTCTTCTGTTGCTTTTTAGTCAACTCAGGAAACTGATCTCCAGTTAAATGTCTGCAGTGCCAAAGTCGAAATTTTAATTCTTGTTTCCTTTTGTGCATGAGGATGTTTAGGAAACTAGATATGGATTTTTCTTTGCAGTAGGCAGTGGTGTTTCGTCATTGTTTTCTTTTAATCTTTGGTTTAAATGATTGTACGGATACAAAATCCAGATGTGCCTCTGTTGTTATGATAGGAATTCTTTCTGTTTCTGAGCCTAGGTTGTTACCTGCCTTCGTCAACCATCACAAGGACCAACTTTTGGAATAAAAGGAGGTGCAGCAGGTGGTGGTTATAGTCAAGTAATTCCAATGGATGAATTCAATCTTCATCTAACAGGAGATATTCATGCAATAACAGCTGCAAATAATCTCCTAGCAGCTGCTATTGATACCCGGGTTTTCCATGAGTCTACCCAGTCAGACAAGGCTCTTTTAAACCGCTTATGCCCACCAAACAAAGAAGGAAAAAGAAGCTTTAGTGACATAATGTTTCGGCGTCTGAAGAAGCTTGGTATCTCCAAGAACAAGCCCGAGGAACTCTCACCACAAGAAGTAAAGAAGTTTGCTAGGCTTGATATTGACCCAGCTTCCATAACATGGAGGAGAGTAATGGATGTCAATGATAGGTTCTTGAGAAAGATTACTGTTGGCCAAGGTCCTGAAGAAAAGGGGATGGTGAGAGAAACAGGATTTGATATTTCTGTAGCTAGTGAGATAATGGCAGTTTTGGCCCTCACAACATCTCTAGCTGATATGAGAGAGAGGCTTGGTAAAATGGTGATCGGAAATAGCAAGGCTGGTGACCCTGTAACAGCTGATGATCTTGGTCTTGGAGGTGCCTTGACTGTACTGATGAAGGATGCTATCAACCCTACTTTAATGCAGACTCTTGAAGGAACTCCCGTTCTTGTTCATGCTGGTCCCTTTGCGAACATTGCTCATGGAAATTCTTCCATTGTGGCTGATAAGATTGCACTGAAGCTGGCTGGACCAGGTGGGTTTGTGGTCACAGAAGCAGGTTTTGGTTCTGATATTGGAACTGAAAAGTTCATGAACATAAAGTGCCGATATAGCAGTTTAACTCCTCAGTGTGCTGTTATTGTTGCAACAATTAGGGCCCTGAAAATGCATGGTGGTGGGCCAGAAGTGGTTGCTGGGAAGCCTCTTGACCGTGCCTACACAACTGAGAACGTGTCTTTGGTTGAAGCTGGTTGTGTGAATTTAGCTAGGCATATTTCTAATACAAAGGCTTATGGTGTAAATGTTGTTGTCGCTGTTAACATGTTTGCAACTGATTCAGAAGCAGAACTTAATGCAGTCAGAAATGCAGCTTTGGCTGCTGGGGCATATGATGCTGTTGTCTGTACACACCATGCTCATGGTGGGAAAGGAGCAGTAAGTTACTTCTCCCTGTTTGTCCATTCCTATGTTGAACTTATTGTCTGGTTTAGTTGCATTGAAGCCGGTAAATGGTCCTCTTTTGACAGTGGCACATATCTGACTCTTAACTTCTTGAGTATCTGTATTAGTTAAAATGAGTGATTAGTTAAAATGAGCTTTACAGAAGATATTTCCCTGTCAGCCATTATAAAGTTTTTCGTTATAACTTCAGCCTCAATATAAACACCAACGTTACCCTGTTTCTTAAATCTTACTCAATCAATTCAGTGGTAGAGTCCCTCAGTTTCCCTTCTATCGTAGCACTAATATATTATTCACACTTTATTTCATGTGCTATATACTTTTACCGTTGGTGTTCGGAGGCAGATTTTTATGCAAGTGAAATCTTGCATCCTCTGCCTTACTTCTTGGCTGCCTCATCTGCTTACATCCCTTACAAGAAATAAAAAATTCTAATCACGTCTTGGATCCAGATCATGGAATACATGTCCCACTGGATAAAAGTTCACTGCCTTGTATGAACTTATTGTCTGGTTTAGTTGCATTGAAGCCGGTAAATGGTCCTCTTTTGACAGTGGCACATATCTGACTCTTAACTTCTTGAGTATCTGTATTAGTTAAAATGAGTGATTGGTTAACTTACTGTATTGTGTTCCTCAGGTGGACCTTGGAATTGCAGTTCAAAAGGCATGTGAGAATGTGACACAGCCATTGAAGTTCTTATATCCTTTGGATATTAGTATTAAAGAGAAAATAGAGGCAATAGCAAGGTCCTACGGTGCTAGTGGTGTTGAATACTCAGAGCAGGTATAACATTCATCTCTTGTTATCTTAGTATCTTTCATTTTTTTTAATTTCCAAAATGATTCTTTTAAGTTTTATCTCAAGATCATTTCATGATGGGCACAGTTGTGCACTTGGTAGTTGCCTCTAGTCTCAAATTTTCACTCTCAAATTTTCGTTCTCTCTCTTCTTACCCAAAAATGATTAGCTCATTTGCACCCAATTTGTCAAATTGTGAAATGGTTAAAAGGAGTATGGTTTTAAGCTTTTCTTGTGTTGAAAAATCGTTGTGGGAGATTTTTGGTGCATTTTTCCTGGTATGAAGCTCATTTTCCATGTGAGATAATTCAAAGCAATCCATTCTCTATCTCATTTTAGTCATCCGGGATTGTAAAATTTCTTTGCAAATTGCCAATGCTGCAATTTATGAAACTTGGACGGATGTTTAGAGACTTGACCATCTCTTTATGTCTAACCAGGCTGAGAAACAAATTGAGATGTACAGTAAGCAAGGGTTCTCCGGTCTGCCCATCTGTATGGCCAAAACTCAGTATTCATTCTCACACAACGCGGCTGAGAAAGGAGCCCCCACTGGATTTTCGTTACCGATAAGAGATGTGAGGGCAAGCATTGGTGCTGGTTTCATCTATCCTTTGGTTGGGACTATGAGTACAATGCCAGGGCTTCCCACAAGGCCTTGCTTTTATGACATTGATCTCGACACTGCCACCGGCAAGGTCATTGGTCTCTCTTGATGCCAACTAAACCTTATGATTCATGTGCTTCTGCATACGCTTCCGGGGCCTGACTTTTCAGAAGTACAAAGCCTCTGTGTAACTTCTGTTTGATTTTTATTGTCACTTGGATGCACAAGAAACTGAATAAATTAAAAGTTCCTGGTTTCTTTCTGCCCTTGATCCAATAGTCTGATATCGATCATAACTCGTAATACTTCAGGTTTCTAGTTAAATTCTTTCTTTATCTTTAGAGCTTTGATCTGAGGAAGGATTTTAATCCAAAGTGAGTGATCAGCAGAAGAAAGGGAAGATTACAACTCATGCTAGTTGAGATGGTTACCTTCCCCACCCTTCGGGGCACCACACATTGTTGCATTTTGAGTTCACAATTTTCAGAAGAAAGAATTACATGCATGAGTTGTTAACGCAAGTTCTTAAATAGGACTGATATCTCTCTCCATCCCCACAAAAAAAATCTTGTTTTTGACAAGGGCAGACTCTTAAGTATCTTCAACAAAACACCATCTACTCACTAAATCTCGTGAGGCATCAATGCCTATTTTCACTTTCTTTTTAACAAGAAGAAAGGTTTTCCCTTCGCTTTTGTCTTCACGTCTGTCTTGCTACCATGCGCATTTTTCTTTTTCCCTAGCCTATCATTTCCTGGCCTTACTTTTTCACTTTTCTTGCCTCAGATATCTCAATTCATCACCAGTTCTTCATCTCTTTCTCACCAACCAAACACCTTCTTTTCATGTTCCCAATGAATCTGTCTAAAAACGGGGTTCTTTCTTTATCTCAAAGTCTCAAAATAACCCTTTATTAAGTGATGGTTCAAATGACAATGTACCACCAGGAAAGGTGGATGCAAGAAATGATTTTCATGGTAAGGAGCAATATGTTTTGAAGAGAGAAAAAGAGGAATAAAAAAAGCGCTGTGGAGAGAGAGAGAGTGGCAAGCAATGCTCTGGCATTGGGTTACCAATGGTAGAAGGATGTTTCATACCCTATATTTGCACCAGGGTCTGATGAAATCCTTCAATTGTTTTCTTAATGGAAGGCCTGACAGTGAGTATCAAAATATAGAGAGGCAACCAAGGCACTGCAATTCTCCTGGTATATTTTGAACCGGCTTTACAATTTCCAGTTAAAATATAATGGACCAATTGTGTTTAGAAATGTAAGATGTTTTGCTTGGGAGTGAGAATCTTACAAATTAAAAATTGAATGAGAATAAAATAAAATAAAAATATAATTTTATAGATTATATTAAATAAATAAAAAAATAAAAAAAAAATAATAGAGATCAAATTTAAAAAATAAAAAAAATTAAAAGATGAAGAAATTAAAATAATAATAATTAATATTTCATAAATTATTTCAAATAAAATAAATAATTATCAAAAGAATAAGGATCAAATCTGATACATAAAAAAATTTAATTAAAAAATAATGAGGAAAAAGAAAATAACAATTATAAAAATGAGGACCAAAATTAATAAAAAAATTAAATTGTAAGGGATGAAATTAAAAAATAAATATTCAAAACAAAATATATTTAGCAATTAAAAATTTAAGGATCAAATTTGATATAATCAACAAATAATGATATTTCTAAATTTTTCACAACTTCTGGAAAGTGTTTTCCCGCCTAAAATAAAAGAAAAACACTTTCCTGAAAACCAAGCTAAATTTTTTTTTAACTGGAAAGTGTTTTCCGTTAACTGGAAAATATTTTTTATTAACCGAAAAATATTTTTTATTGACTGACTTTTATAATAGCAAATAAATATAGGAAAGTTTAAAAGGTGATTTTTCAAAAAAAAATTTAAAAAAAATAAACGCATTTTAAAAAATAAACGCATTTTAAAAAATAAACGCAGCTTTAATTAACCATACATTAATGGAAGGAAAATACAGTGGAAAAAACTATTGTTTAAATAGTAAGTATTCTGGATATACCTTAAAATTTCTTTGAACAAATGTCAGTTAAGGAAAGATTTAATTACATTATTTATATAATTGCTGAGGCATACAAATAAAGTATTTTTGTATTATTACTACAAAAGATTTATATTTATATCTATAAAATAAAAGATTTTCTAATATATAATATATATTTTTTTTATCATGTACGTATTTCACTTTATTTTGAGGAATATATTTTGTTAAATATGAGACAAGGTATTCGTTACAAAACGTACCGTGGATAATTTCTCCTACAAGAATAATTTTAATTTCATTGTTCACAGCTTATATATATGGCCTTGGGAACTCATTGAAGTTCCATTTATAAAGCGACAAAGATCATTTTATTTGTAAGCCAAGTTAACTTTGGATTAATTAGGTCGTAGGATAACTTCCATAAATTTTATGGCCTTGGGAACTCATTGAAGTTCCATTTATAAAGCGACAAAGATCATTTTATTTGTAAGCCAAGTTAACTTTGGATTAATTAGGTCGTAGGATAACTTCCATAAATTTTATGGCCTTGGGAACTCATTGAAGTTCCATTTATAAAGCGACAAAGATCATTTTATTTGTAAACTTTGGATTAATTAGGTCGTAGGATAACTTCCATAAATTTTAAGTGAAACATGGGGTTGAGTTTTTATTTTTCAACTTCATCTATTTATTTTATCTTATTATTTTTATTTTTAAACTTTACCGGTTGGATGAGATATCTTTGAATCAATCGAATTGACTGGATCATGTTAGAACAATTCTGAAATAATTTAATTTTAAATATAAAAAAATCAATAAAAAAGTTTTAAAGTTAATATATTAAGTCAATTTTAATAAAAATAATAAATAATTCTATAATCTTAATAATTTTTATTATATTCATTTTTTTTTTGATGCGACATAGCATAGCTTTGTATACTAGAAAATCCATACCTGTTAAGAAGGTGATATATCTAGAATTCCTTTTCTCCTTTAAAAAAGAAAAAAAAAATCCATATAAGTTTTGCGTTTGTTGTTTAAAGAAGTTTGGGCTGCTTTGGAAAGCCCGTACGTTTTCTTATGTACCGGGCTGGCCTTAAAGCCCTAAGGCATTTTCAGCACGGGCCGTTGGTTGTGAGATGGACTATGGGCTTAGATTTTCTTTATGGAATATTAGGCTTTAGCTTTATTAATTTGGGCTAAATTATGTAGGTTGTATCCGTGGGTTTGGGTTAAGTAAATACATGGTCAAGAAAAATAAAAAAAATATGTAATAAAAAATAACATCAAAGGTATATATTTAGCATCACCTCCAAGTCTTTCCAAAATAATAATAATTTTCTTTGCATATTCTTTCTAGTTATGCTGCTTTCAAAAAAAAAAAAGATTTTTTTTTTATCATTTTAGCATTCAATAAGAATATTTATCTTAGCATAAACAAATTAAAATTAAAATTTTTATATTTGGTGTTAGCATCTGAAAATAAATATTCTTTTCTTAAAAAAAAAGATTTATACATCTGTATTTTGACTTAGTAATAAGTTCATTGATCCTACTATATAACTCGCCAAAATTAAAAGGACCATCAAGCTGACATACCCAATAAATAAAAGAGCTAATTTTGTTTTTCTAATAAATGTTTGTTTTAAGAAAATAGGACCTTAGAAATAAATTTGTAGACAAGTTTTAGAACTTTGGTTTAACCTTTTTCAATAAGTCTCTTTATTTAAGATCAGTATTAAAGCTTTATGTGAAGGGA
The DNA here is from genome assembly GCA_033617975.1 of Populus alba x Populus glandulosa. Lineage (NCBI taxonomy): Eukaryota > Viridiplantae > Streptophyta > Magnoliopsida > Malpighiales > Salicaceae > Populus > Populus alba x Populus glandulosa. The sequence continues at coordinate 26,118,829 of CM066145.1, read as the reverse complement.
AATTTCCTTCTTTAAGGAATGATGCTAAAATTTTACAAATAGCGCATTGTGTCTTTTATTTTTGGGCATCAACATCAATGTTTTCTCAAGTAAATAGAAATAAATTGGAAATAAATTAAGAAATATTATGATAAGAGTAATCAAAAAAATAAATTTAAAAGAAAACATATAGTAAAAATAACTTTTAATAAGAAATGATGCAATAAGAATGACGTTATTCTTTTTTTATATATAATTAACTCCTTACATGAATCTTTGAAATCACTGTTTATTTTAAAAATTTTAATTTTTTAAAATTATTAGATGGGGACTCACAATCTTCCTTAATGTATATATTTCCATCTTGATTTTGTGGGAATACAATTGACATCATGGTGTGACAAGGAGTGTGAACATAAAACACTTTATTTATTTATAATATTTTTTGTTATGTATTTGACTTTATTTTATAAATGTATATTTTATTAAATATGAATCAAGATATTTGTTATAAAATGTTCATATATTATTTTTCCTACAAGAATAATTTTAATTTCAATGTTCACAACTTATATGGCCATGGGTTGATTAATTAAATATTTGTAAAAATTATGATTGAAATAAAATATAATTTTAACTAAACCCCACTATACTACCAAACACAAACTAAATATAAAATATAGAGAAATGGTTTGATAGCTTAGAATATTAGAAAGGAGTAGTTGATCTCTTACTAGGTCAAATAATTTTTAAGATGTATCATGAATACTCACTATTAAAAATAAAGTAATCCCAAAACTAGTTAAACACGTATTTATTTATATTAGAGTATTTTTTGTGTGCGGTAATAATCAAGATTTTATATAAAATCTAAGTGCTAGAAAGACTTGACTAACTGAAAAAAAAAAAATGTTTGTGTACATATACAAGGAGAAGAAGGAAAGAAAGAAAGGAAAGCTTTATACCAAACTAAAAAACTAAAAAAAATGATTCTTAAAAATCTAGTTTGTTCTCCGTAAGATATCTTTGGGCCCTTATATAGATCCAAGATCCCCCAAAGTAATACGATGTATCTTGGTAACAATCTCCATTAGTTTGATCCTTTATCCTTCATAGCCATTTAAAATGCAGTGCTCTCTTATTGCCATATAATTTGCGTATTTATATTAGTAAATTAGAGCCTCTCTGACGCCTGTTCAAAGAAATTCCATTGAAGAGTACTCAGCCGGGCAAATAGACTAAGCTGTAACTTCAATATTTATTCTGAATTTTTGATTATTACATTTCATTTCCAGCAAAGTTATTTTTATTACACACATACATGAGGTTATTTTCAATTTTTTCTTGGCATGGTCTGGCTTTCAAACTGAGCTAACAAGCACACTATCTTTTCCAGCCAAGTCTGCATTGACTGCTCTGCAGTTCAATCTGATCTCACCTTCTGTCCCTGTCAAAGGACTCAGATTCCCCATTCTTATCATGGACTCCACAAAGCTTTCGAAGAAAGCTGTTTCATCAGTACTGAATATATCAACAAGTTCGATGATATCATCAGCTTCAGGAGTCGAAAACAGTTCTTGATCACTCTGAAGTAGGCCTTTATTAGCTTGAAGATTGGAGAAATAGTTATTATCAAAGCCATCAGGTGTTGTGGGATCAAGATCAGCTAGCACAGTCCCGTTTCCTCCCTGGGGACATAATTGCTGAAGTGTTGCTAGGTAAGTTGTGTCCAGCGTTGGGTCAGGAAGGCCTGTGTTGTTGAAGTTGTACAATCGATCAATGAAATTTCTACACTGAGCTCGTCCAAATGTGTGAGCACCTAAGAATAAAAGCACCAAAATGTCATCAAAGGAATAATAATGGTATAAACAATTTTCTTATGATGAGTTGTAGAGAGTAATATATAACTATTTTTATAGCTTAAGATTGGATTAGTTTTTGATTTGGTATCAGAACTTGAATAATCAAAGAATCTTTTACTTGAATGAATTAGAAGATAATATATTTTTAGAATATTATATCACAGTTTAATATTTTGTGATCATGTTTCTCAAGAAGAAGGGAAAAAACAATTGTTACCAGATAGTGCTACCAGATCGGTGTTGTTGTTGAGGCCAACAACAGTAAATCTGGATCTGAGACGCTCGAGGGTGTCTTGGGGACCTGGGATGAAAGCATTAGCAGCAGTTCTGTTCGCTGTCAGACTGTCTCTTCTTCCTAATGGAATTGGCCACCATGGACCTCCTGCCTGCATGCAGTAACCATAAAGAAGGTTAAAATAAATGCTATAAAAATACAAATGATCTATGTAAATTGAGATTTCAGTTCCCTTTGCCTTAATCTGCTTGCCACTTAAGTTCCAACATGTAAAAAAATTAAAATTAAAGAGCAATTGTTTCGAATTCTTAAGAAATCAATTGTGATATAGCATACCAAGACAACCGATTCTTCAGCTGCGATGGCTAGTATATCAGCACAGGACACAGTAGCGGGACAAACACCCTCCAACCTTTCCTTCATTATATCAACAACATCAAAGCCTCTTGCAGAATTATTGTTAGCAAGAGCTTCCTTTTCGGTGTCTATAGTAGCAGTTTTGTCCAACAAAATAGATCCATCACAGCCCTGCAAAAAAAACAACAACTTGTCAGGATTATTCAAATGTTTTGCTAGAAGTCCTTTGATCGTGGTCAGCAAAATACATATTTCAACTTACATTAACAAAACAGTCATGGAAGTGAAGCCTAATGAGGCTAGCACCGATCCGGGGATCGAAAATCAAGGTCTCTGCAATGACTCCACGGATAATACTGATCACATATGGACATGTTTCATCATAAAATGTTGGAGTAAGCTGACCATAGGCTAATGGCCCTCCAACCAAAAATGCATAGAATAAAGCTACAACCATAAGTTTTGAAAGCTTCATTTTCTCTTGTATACAAAATGATGTTTTCAGTGTTCACAGCTTGAATGAGGATTCATAGAAGTTCTCAATTATAGAGTTGCAAAGAGGTTTGGAAGCTATGACACGCTGCCTACAATTCCCATACAATAGAACTAAACATATTTATTTAATTTATAGTCACAGTCCTGATAACATGGATACGTACACGTATGTGGGGATGGATATGGCAATTAGTTTCCTTGGGTAGCAAGCAATTAAATCAACTTAAACATGTTTTAATCGCATGATTATGGTTTAAAATAAGCTGTGTTTGGGGAATATACGCCATTTGGATTCCTATAAGAAGCTACTCATTCAAACATGTAGACCTTTTCATTTAATTATATCTAATTAATGACTTCTTGTTTCCTTCACATATTTTTTTTTAATTAAAATCCAGCAAAATCTAAGCCTCAAATCACGGATAACATGCTAAGCCTCAATCTATCATACGTTTCTCAATTTGGTCTGTCTTTTAAAACCTTCCCATGCATAATATGTGCAAGTTAGACGTAAGTAATAAATTAAGGACATAAACAGGGGGGGTCCATTGAGGAACATCTACAACTTTAAGAACCCAATTACGAAGATTGATAGCTTAATCAAGACCTGAGAGGCTGGACGTGAATTATTAAAAGTTGGGGCATTAATCTTAGGTCTACCCTTTATATTTTGGTAGATGGCCTTATTTAAGTGATGCAATAAATTGGGCCCTTGTCTCTGTCAGTTCAGGGCCAATCCTTCCTTATCTTCTCCATCTCTCTCTCTCTTGATATTGAACATTTCAAATTCAAGAACGTAATTTTAATATCTCGGAATAATGTAAGTGGATGTCAAAGTGGAAATGGCAGAATCACTTTTAAGGTCATGGTTTGAAGATCCATGATGACAAGTGAGAATGCATTAGGTAGATTTTAACATTATTTAGTAGCAGGAGCATCTACAACTCAAACCATGCCTCGCAAAGCTGATTTGCAGCAGACACAGATTTGGAGGCAGCATGCATAAACTGAAATAGAGAACCATATGTAGATACATAAAAGGATGTCTCCGGCTTGCTTCATGTAGCGTTTTCTTTCCAAGATGCTAGCTAGCAGCATGCCATATAGACATTTGTTTGATCTCATTCTTGTCTTCTCATTTAAATTGAGCTAACCAGGAGAGCATTTGATCCGGTTGAGTTGTCGTTGACTCTTCTGCAATTCAATCTGATCTCTCCATCTGTCCCGGTTAAGGGGCTAATATTCCCCATTCTAATCATGGACACCACAAAGCTTTCAAAGAATGCAGTCTGATTACTACTAAAATTGTTGACAATGTCAATGGTATCGGCACCTGTAGTAGAAAACAACTCTTGATCACTACGAAGCAGGCCTTCATTGGTCTGAAGATTGGAAAAATAGTTGCCATCGAAAGTATCGGGTGTAGTGGGATCAAGATTTGTTACAACGCTCTCATTTCCAGCTTGAGGACATAATTGTTGAAGTTCTGCTAGATACGTTGTGTTCAGTGTTGGATCAGGATTGCCACTGCCACTAAAATTATACAATCTAAGATTGAAACTTGAACATTGAGCCCTTCCAAATGTGTGAGCACCTGAAAAATATGCATGTCAAACCTTGCAAAAAGACATAAATGGATCAGAATACTAATAAAGACATGCCTGAAAGGGCAACCAGGTCACTGCTGGTGTCGAGGCCCACGGCTGCAAACTTCGATTTGAGAACATCAAGGCTCGCGAAGGGAGACGGAAGGGCAGAATTAGCACCACTTCTGTTTGCTATTAAGCTGTCTCTTCTTCCCAGAGGAACTGTCCATGAGGGGCCTCCTGCCTGTGATCAAACATTAATTTAAGAAGCAAACAACAATGTATCCAAAAACAAGAAGCTGCAGCAAAGACACATGGATTAGCGCATTTTCAATTTTAGGTTCAAGGAAATTAGCATATTAGTAGTCCATGATTTGACAAAAAAAAAAAAACCCTCCTTACTTTCTACTCTTTCTTTAAAGTCACTAAAGTTTGAGAATAGTTACAGGCAAGGGAAATCATTAACATACCAAACAAACAGACTCTTCAGCTGCAATGGCGAGAATATCAGCACAGGAGACGATCCCAGGACAAGCATTCTCTACTGCAGCCTTCATGTCATCAACAACATCAAAACCCCTTACTGTATTATTATTTGGAGCAGCTTCTTTCTCACTCTCTATAGTATCAGTGTTGTCCAAAAGAATCGATCCATCACAACCCTGAACGAAGCTGATAATTAGCACTTGAAGTTCAAGAAACAACATGTTTGATTATCTAACAATGTTAGAAAAAGAACATCATTAGTTATAAAGATGGTTACATTAACAAAACAATCATGGAAATGAAGTCGAGTGAGGTTGGCTCCAATCCTGGGATCTGTGTACAAAGCCTGAACAAGGACTCCACGAATGATGTTGTTCACATTAGGGCATGATTCATCGTAAAAAGTGGGACTCAGCTGAGCATAGGCATAGGGAAGTGATCCTCCAAACCAGATTACAAGAAAAAGAGATGCAACTAACGGATGCATTGCTTTATCTACCATCATTTTGAAAACAAAAAAAGCACTCTTTCCCTCGATTAATAAACCAGTGATGCTGGGGAATGTAGTTATGGAGCAATAAAATCATACACAAAATGTGCCCACATCGCAGAAGTGATATGAGTATCGATGACGACGAAAGACTTCGTTGATTTGATGATAAGAACACGTGTATATTGTATTACGTGGTCTTGAACCATGTGATAATGTAACCACCACACCATTGAAATAAATAAGATAGGAAGGCTCTTAAGTGCACAATGCTGGCAGAATGCCTTGCAAAGAGAGCACAGTAGAAAGAAAGAAAGAAAAAGATAGTTCAGTAGTCTGTACTCATTCTCCGAAATTTCCAGCTAGACACGTTGGCTTTTGTTAGGAAAAGATATAACTTATAAATTTTATTTTTTTATAGAGATATATAAATAGTTGGTGTAATTTTATTTTCATAATAAATTGTATTTAACTTATTTTATTCTTTAAAATGATAAAGATATGGCAAACCACAAGAGACTTTAATATATTTAATACTGCTGGTGGAGTGTAAATTTTTTTAATTATGTTTATTTGTTGAGAAATAATTCTTTTATGATTTTATGTAAATAATTTTATAAAATTAATGGCATTATATTTATGTATTATGTTTGAATCCATGGGTGTAGTAAATCTAGTTATGCCCAAGGAGCGATGACAAAAATCCTTGAGCTTGACACCCTCGGATAATACATGACTGGCCCACCGTGTTGGCATGACAGCGTGTCAGGCTCAAGCGTTGGGTCTAGCGGGTGTCAGACCCACCATCACCTGGGTCTGCCAGGTATCAAACCTAGGTGCATACACGAAAATATGTTTCATGATGACACATGTTAGCCTAACACATTCAAGAATACAAGAAAATTATATATGTATGAACTAAGATTTTATTAGTATATTTTTACAAGTGTTGTTTAGAAGAATTGATCCAATATCACAACCCTGAACGAAGCTGGTAATTAACACTTGAAGTTCAAGAAACAACATGTTTGATTATATATCAATGTTAGAGAAAAGAACATGATTGGTTATAAAGATGGTTACATTAACAAAACAATCATGGAAATGAAGTCGAGTGAGGCTGTCTCCAATCCTGGGATTTGTCTGCAAAGCCTGAACAAGGACTCCAGAACTATGTTGGCCACAATAAGGCATGTTTCAGGGTAAAATGTGGGAGTCAGCTGAGCATAGGCATATGATAATGATCCTCCAAATCAGATTACCAGAAAATTAAGGAGATGCAACTAAAGGATGCATCATTTTGGATCTATTAGGGGCATGTAGTTATGGAGCAATAAAATCACAGTGACAAAATGTTCCCACAAGTTTCTCACTGCAACAGTGATATGACTATTGATGCTGACAAAAGACTTCATTGATTTGATGATAAAACAAGTGTACGTGTGTATGGTCATCTTCTTGGAAAATGAATGGTGGATTTGATATTTGATCAAAAAGAAAAGAAATATTACGATTTGACAAAAAAATATTTTATAACCACGTCGTTGAGGATGTAATTATTTATGAGGGTTGGTGTGCGTATGACCCATTAATGTTGGACATGGACCCCTCTTCAAACTTTACACATGTTTGGATGCTGAGAAAAAGCAATAAGGTGCAGAATCCTATCTTTCTTTATCAAAAGATGACAGGGCAGAAATGTCGAAGCATCTCTCTCTGTAAATGACGAACGTAGTACATCAACCAACATTGACAAGTTACGATATTTTGAATCCTTCAAACATTTTCGATATTTCGAAGTGGAAATTGGATTAAAACTCATTCAGAAGGTAGGGATTGAAATCAATATAACGTAACAGAATTTCATTTTTTAAAAGGAATATATTCTATAAAAAGAAAATATTAGATTCGTTGTATTGTAAACACAAAGCTATAAAAAAGAAAGAAGGAAGGGACGAGGAAGAAGAGAAGGACAACCTTTAAATGTAATCGCGCGTGTATAATACCTTTGAATGTCATCAAAGAGAAGATCAAGTCCCTTTGATCCCCTCATCATGATTGAATCAAATTTGTTGTTGCTGAACTAGACACTAGAGACCTGGTGGGATTGTCTAGTATTCAAGTCTTGATATGTATGTATAAATTTGGGACATGAATGAATTTGATTACTGATGTCTAAAAGAGTTTAACTTTTTTGCTAGGCTCCCGTTCATTTTGGCTAGGTCCGGTGACTTTTCTGACACCCTAACTTTATGATTCCAACAACATCGGTAAACCTGATCCCACTTTGAGCTGAACACAGCTGAAGATCCTCCAGAAATCATGTCCTTGAGGTGGGAATGGCACCGTTCTCACCAACCTAGACCCAACAATAGCGAAATAAGTTTGACAACAGATACTTCTCTAACCTTTAAGCAAGTGCAGGCCTACTCCAAAGTTATCAGGAGTTGTTTTCAACTCCAGAGACAGCTTCATTGGAGCTGGTTAATCAATTTGGTGCCAACTAGACAACTTTCTTTGAAAGCTTTGTAGGTTCCCTGATCAAGATGAGTCATGTAAGTTTTCTAACTGGGATGGAGACAGAATTAGGAATGATTTTCAAAATGTGAACAATATTTAATTATAATGCATTAAAGTTGGCCTTGATTATGTTTGCAAATTTTCGTGATTGATATTGCTACGTACCTACTAAATTTGCGTTATCAATATATTTACATTTAGAATTTAATTAAAAGAAGTTATCAATTTGTGTAATAATCTATGTAACTTTTTGCTAGGAAGAAGATATGGATTAGTAGCTAACAAATTTAAGCAAATGTTCAACTTCCTATTCCATTTGAAGATGTATATGAGCCATGTTTTTATACTAAAACCTAGCAAGAAAAACAAAACTAGGTTGCGTATAATTCCTTATGATTGGGCTAATCTTGATTCTTATGATTTAAGGCATGCGTAGGCAAACAACTAACTAGCTAGATGATGGTGAAATTGATTCACAACGCTACATTTCCTCCTAACGTCGGACCATTCAACTTTTAAGAAGTTGAATTTTGATAGTTCCTTGGTCTCGTGATTTTATTTCCAGAACCATTACTGTGAATATTAATGGCTCCGTTTATGCTATAAAGTTACAGAAGAGCCTTGTTTGGAGGTTAGTTCTTACTGGCTAAATGGGCCGGGAGGTCGATCGATTCCTTCAAATTGTGATTCAATTTCCTCCCTGAATGATTCGATCAAATCACCAGTGGATGTTGCTAAGCAATTCTGTTCTGAGGAGCTGATGGAAAAGGTAAAACAAATGGAGCAAGAACTGAAGCAATGAGAGGGACTGCTCAAAACAACAACGATATGGATATAAGAAAGTCTCTTATTATGATATTATGGGTGAAGATGTTACGAATATTGTAAGAAATGGTAGAAGGGATATTCTAAAGGTTGATTATGTTGATGAACTGCTTCCAACAAAGAGAGTTTTTGTGAGGAATCCTATTATCAGTTTACAAGTTGGCAGTGGCAAACCTTCCTGTAAAAAAACAATGGAGTCCAAATTATTCAAGTACAGTCAGAGGAAAATTTAATGGCAACAGGTGGGCTTTTCCCCAAATAATGCGAGAAGAAAGGGACTAGAGGAAAACACATTTTTAATTGTTCCAACTAACTCTCATGGCCCTCCGATCAACAATTATTTTCATACCTAAAATGCTCAGGGCAGTGTACTCAAAACAACTTATCTGAATTCAGTCATTCTAATACTAATATAAAAATAAATTAAACTGTTTTTTTTTTAATTTAATATCAAAAATACATATTTATAATGCCATATATTAAAATAAATAAAATATTTTTTTATTTTTAAAATGTAAGTTAAAACTATTTATAATATTACAAACTTGTTGTAAGATTCAGATAAAAAAAAACTAAAATTAAAAAATTCTTGAACATAACAAATCAAAAAAAAATAATAATAACAAGAATATAAAAAAAACATTAAACATGAACCTAATAACATGAGTTTCAAAACAGACCAAATTTGGTCAGAACAAAGACACATATATTTTGAAAATCATGCAAGAATCAATAATTTTTGAATTCTTGCAAAGACACGTCGTTTATGGTTTTAATTCGAGATTGATAAATTTCAATTGAATCCATGTTCTTCTAATTGCACCTATGATCGCTTCCCAACTTTTAATTTCTTATAAATTGACTTTTGCCAAACTCAATTTCTAGTCTCAAAGTTGATCATTATTTTCATTTTAGTTTTTGATTCTGAATTTGTGTATTTTGACTCTCAATTGACCAACAAATATATAATTTCTTTTATTTGACTCCTAATTTGGTTAATTCCAGTCCTTATATTTACACATCTTTTTCAGTTTGGTCTTTGATTTTGGATTTCTTCAATTAAATTATTAATTACCTATCAAATTTTAATATTTATGCAATTAAACCACTAATTTAACCTGATAAACTCTTAAAAACTTCAATTTGACTCCTAGACTTTAATTTTCTCCAATTAAAGCCTAATTTGACTTCAAAAATCATCTTTTCTTGCAATTAAGCTCTTAATAAATTCAATGAAACCTTGAAGAATTCCAATTGAGTCCTTAAACATTCAATTTTAAATTTTCCTCTATAATTTTTTTTTTTGTCAATAAGATCTTCATTAGTCGAAAATACATTGTTATATTTTTCAATCTTATATATTTTGATCCTCCTTAACCAGTCTTTGGGAATTTCTTTGGCGTTCTGATATATTTTTCTCGTTGATATATATATATATATATTTTTTTTTTATTTTCTTCCAATGTTTGTTTTTTTTTTGTACTTTTTCTTTTTTCTTTTTGTCCTGATTTTTTGTTTATATTGGGGGGGGGGGTTAAAATTCCAAATCATCTCATCTAGCTACCTCTGCATCCTATTAAAAAAAGAAGAAAAGAAACTCCTATTCCTGAAGACTCAAAATATATGTCTTTTCAATCTCTCTAACATATTATGGAAACTATTTATATGTGAATTGTTGTTTTATGTTTCTCAAGCACTTATTTATATGATTTTTTCTTGAAAAAAACAATAAATTCCTAAGATTTTCAAATTATAGTTTTATGATCCCCATTTTTAGAGAATTACTTTAAACTGTTATCTTTTTGTCATATGTTAGACCTTTGTCTCCTTCTGGGTAAGTGATTAGGATCTTAGGCGCCAATGGAACAAAAATGAGTCGACTTCTTTATTTTTTCTAGAAAAAGAATTCATTAATGTATGCATACATTGTAATGTAAGTGTATATATAGAAATAATTAAATGTAATGCGAATACACAAGAGAAGAAAAAATATTTTGGGAGGATTTTTCATCATTAATTTCACAAGATTTTCAAGAATAGGTATTATGGGATCCAATGTTTTTTTTATATATTATTATTATTGTTATTGTCATTGTCATTGTTATTGTTATTGTAGGGATCCATTGGTTAATTGCATGCGATTTTTGGGAAGTTAATCATGGGTATTTCATTGATATATATATATATCCAGATTAATTTACCAAGATTTTTAAAATATTTCTTAAAAAAAATATTTTACCAGATTTGCTTAGAAAATCTTTTATCTAAAATATTTTCCTAGGGAATAGATACCATGAAGAATGTTTTAATTAGATTCTCAAAACAAAAGGTTTTGATCAGATTATCATTGATAGTACTTATAATTTATTCAATTTTTTTTATATTAACAAACTATTCAAATTCAGATTTATGCTATTTAAAATAGAAATAACATTAGGGTCTTCTAAAAAAAATTGGAGAAATCAACTATAAATATAGCATCTCTGAACACTCTCTTCTTTATTCTTTCAAAGTATTATTTTGAAAATGGCTTCTAAGAAATTATTTGCTACTGCAATTCTCATGTTTAGTCTCCTTCTAGTGCTTGGTAATCTACTTAAACTCCTCACTAATATTTGTGTGTGTTATTTGATAATTATGAGATATGCCTTTAGGGACAATATATTTTTTTCTATGTAGGTATCGACAATATTGAAGGATACATGCGTGTATTTTTTTTTTCAAAATAAAAACAAAAAAAATACACTATGCCCACCACATGGATTTAGGACAGGCACTTGTGTAGTTTTTGATAATCACACTCCTAGGACAGGTTGTTGCTGTGCCAATAATGAAAACGATCTGCCGCAATTAGGGACTCTCATTCCAATCCCATATCACCACCACCTCCGAAGTGGCAAATTTCTTGAAAAAAAAAACATCATATATATGTTCAACAAGTTAGACAATAAATAATGAGTTGTTGTTCAATCAAAATTAGTGTTATTTATGCAAATCTCTTCCTTTTTAAAAAATTAAAAAAATTACTCTGTATGAACCAATGAATAATCCACGAGCCTCATGCTTTCTCGATCTCCATATCTTTAAATTAAATTTTACATTGTTATAAGGGCGCGCTACAATAGTATAATATAATTATTTTTTTTGTTTGGTATTATATTACCATGTGTATAATGTCAAACAACCATCTCGATTCAATAGCTTAAATTATTAGGTGAGATTCCAAAATATAATTTATATTATTCTTTAACATACCCTATCAAGTAAAAGTCAACCTATACTACCTTGTGTTTAATTTTTTATCAAATAAATAGGGATGGTAAGATTCGAACTCGTGACCGCTTGGTCTTCAAGGCTTTGATACCATGTGAAACAATCATCTCAACGCAATAATTTAAACTGTTAGGTGAAATTTCAAGATATAATTTATATTATTTTCTAACAAACACATAATATATATAAATAAATAAACGATTATAAAAAATCACATTATATATATGCATTCAACGTTGTGATTATATACGCACTAAACTATGTGATTCTTCATCTTTTGGAAATATTGAAAATGTTGTCAATGTTGGTCCATTTAATTCGTTCGTTAATTAGTGGACGTCACATTAATGCAAAATGTCAAAGCCCACCTGAATCTTTTTCAAAGTGATAAATTCTTTGCACCTACTTTTAACTCTGCTGGAGAGCTAGCTAGTGATGCTTCAACAATATTTCTGTCCCGTCATCTTTTGATAAAGAAAAAATAAGATTTTGCATCACATTGCTTTTCTCAACATCCAAACATGTGTGCGTAAGGTTTGAAGAGGGGTCCAAGTCCAACGTCCCCATTTCTAAAATTAAACTTAACATGTATTTCAAATTAAAATATTGCCATTACCTAAAATAATGTTGTCTCAAAACATGAAAGCTGATGTGCTTTCATTTTATTGATTAATTTATAGACAATAGTGAATAATTCCAAATTTCCAAGTGAAGAAATATCGCCTGTACAACTCACGAAAATGGGTACTTTGTCCCTCAAAAATCAAGAAACTCTCATTTTACGATATGCTAATTAATTGTTGTAATAGATTCTTAGCTTGCATGTCCGAATACGTAGAATTTTTCATAGATTTTACAATAACTCCAAGACCAAAAAAATTTTAAATGACATTGTTAAGTTGTAATGTTTATCTTTAATTATGGGGCATAAAGATATTATAAATTGATCTAACATCAAATTAAAATTTTAAAAATTGCGTATTAGTTCCTTCCATTCAAATTAAATTATTGGCTTTTTTTTGTATTTGCCTTTTTGTTTTTATGATTCTCTTTTATTTTCTTTAATGTTTCTTATTTTTTCTATCTTCTGGTTAGGTTTTTTTAATATATCAACTTCTTTCAAAAAAAAAAAGAAGAAGTTGTAATGTCTATCCATTAATATTTCTCTCTTTTTTCACATGAAAAATGATCATATACGTTACACTTGCTTTTATCATCAAAGCAATGAAGTCTTTTTTTCAGAATCAATAATCATCACTTTATGCAAGTTGAAAATTGTGGGCATATATTAGTCACAAAGATTCATATTGCTCCATAACTTAAATGCCCCTAGATCCCAAGCAACACTTGATTATTAATCGATGGAAAGAGTATTTTCCTTCAAAATGATGGTAGATAAAGCCTTGCATCCTTTAGTTGCATCTCTTTTTTTTGTAATCTGGTTTGGAGGATCACTTCCCTATGCCTATGCTCAGCTGACTCCCACATTCTACGATGGAACATGCCCGAATGTGAGCACCATCATTCGAGGAGTCCTTGTTCAGGCTTTGCAGACAGATCCCAGGATTGGAGCCAGCCTCACTCGACTTCATTTCCATGATTGTTTTGTTGATGTAACCATCTGTATAACTAATTATGTTATTTTTCTAACGTTGTTAGATAATCATACATATTGTTTCTTGAACTTCAAGTGTTAATTACCAAGCTTGGTTCAGGGTTGTGATGGATCGATTCTTTTGGACAACACTGCTACTATAGAGAGTGAGAAAGAAGCTGTTCCAAATAATAATTCAGCAAGGGGTTTTGAAGTTGTTGATAACATGAAGACTGCAGTGGAGAATGCTTGCCCTGGGATAGTTTCTTGTGCTGATATTCTCGCCATTGCAGCTGAAGAGTCTGTTCGTTTGGTATGTTAATGATTTCTCTTCCCTGTAACTTCTCAAACCTCAGTGAATTCAAAGAAAGAGGAGAAAGCAACGAGTTTTTTTTTTTTTTGCCAAATCATGGACTACTAATATGCTAATTTGTTGGAACCTAAAAATGAAAATGTGCTAATCTACGTGTCTTTGCTGCAGCTTCTTGTTGTTGGATACATTGTTGTTTGCTTCTTAAATTAATGTTTGATCACAGGCAGGAGGACCCTCATGGACAGTTCCTTTGGGAAGAAGAGACAGCTTAATAGCAAATAGAAGTGGTGCTAATTCTTCCATTCCGGCTCCCTTCGAGAGCCTTGCTGTTCTGAAATCCAAGTTTGCAGCCGTGGGCCTCAACACCAGTAGTGACCTGGTTGCCCTTTCAGGCATGTCTTTGTTAGCATGCTAGTGATCCATTTATTTCTTGTTGCAAGGCTAATTTGACGTGCATGTTTTTCAGGTGCTCACACATTTGGAAGAGCTCAATGTTTAAATTTCATCAGTAGATTGTATAATTTTAGTGGCAGTGGCAATCCTGATCCAACATTGAACACAACGTATCTAGCAGCACTTCAACAATTATGTCCTCAAGGTGGAAACCGGAGTGTTTTAACAAATCTTGATCGCACTACACCCGATACTTTCGATGGCAACTATTTTTCCAATCTTCAAACCAATGAAGGCCTGCTTCAGAGTGATCAAGAGTTGTTCTCTACTACAGGTGCCGATACCATTGCCATTGTCAACAATTTTAGTAGTAATCAGACTGCATTCTTTGAAAGCTTTGTGGTGTCCATGATTAGAATGGGGAATATTAGCCCCTTAACCGGGACAGATGGAGAGATCAGATTGAATTGCAGAATAGTCAACAACTCAACAGGATCAAATGCTCTTCTGGTTAGCTCAATTTAAATGAGAAGACAAGATCGAGATCAAATAAATGTCTGTATGATATGGTGTGGCATCAAATCTGCATCTTTTGGCTGCTATTTTGTTATTTTGGCTTCTTGGTTTTTTTATCATTTCATTTCATAGATCTGCTAGAGCTGTAAGCAGACTTTTCTATGTTTTCTATGTCTTCCCCGCCAGATCCTGGCGTCTTCTAATGCAATATTATACTTCTCAAAAAAAAAAAAAAAAAGTCTGTGTGATATGCAGTTAGCTAGCATCTTGGAATGAAAAGGCTACATGAAGCAAGCCGGAGACATACTTTTATGTATCTATATATGGTTCTCTATTTCAGTAGTTTACGCATGCTGCCTCCAAATCTGTGTGTCTGTTGCGATTCAGCTTTGAGAAGCATCGCCTCATGAGTTGTAGATGCTCTTCTACTAGATAATATTGTTTAGTGCTCCCTAATGCATTCTCTCTTGTCATCATGGATCTTGCAACAATTCAAAAAGAAATTCATCAACAATCAAATGTCATGTCCCACCAAAAAACATTGAAAAAATTCAAAATGAATCGTTGATGAGGTCTCGTGAGTAGTGAACTGGCTATCCAAAGAAATTTTGTTTTATCTTTCGGGTGAAAGTGATGAAAATGAGGGGGAAAATGGGGCAAGACAAGGAAGGATTGGCCTTTTACCGACATAGGCAAGGACCCAATCCATTGGGTCATAATTAAGCTATCATAATAGTCCCCCAACTTTTAATAAATATTCGCTTTCACCCTTTCGTTTCATAATTAAGCTATCATTTTTCAACGCGTTACCATTTTATACGATAGTCATCCATTGAAATTGATTGCTACCTATACTGAATTCAACGCGTTGCCATTTTATACGATAGTCATTTTAGGGCAGAAAGAACTTCATTGTCTATAAGGGGTGTGTGTATGTGTGTGTGTAAACCCATCATATTTGTATTACTGAATTGGAAAGATTCTGAGCTTGGTGGTTGTGTATAATTATTTTGTTCTTAATTATATTTTAATTATATTTCTCATGGGTGACCGATTAGGAGTTTTTTTCCCTTCACTATTAATTCAAGGTGTACATATGGGAAAGAAATAATTACATGTTGTAACATATATATATATATATATATATATATATATATATATATGTGTGTGGGTAACCAATCACAAGGATAATTCATGAACTACGGTTGCAGCCCAAGAATCAGTTGCCCTGGTATGTAACTACCGCTTAGTTTGAATATCTATTAGATAATAATATAAATTATATTTTGAGATCTCATTTAATAACTTAAGTTATTGGGTTGAGATGATTCTTTGATATGGTATCAGAACCTTGATGACCAAGCGATCATGAGTTCGAATCTCACCATTCCTATTTATTTAATAAAAATTAAGCACAAAATAATATAAATATGTACAAGTTTCAAGCTCAAAGAATTTTTACTTGAGGAGTTGTGTTAGAAAATAATATAAATTATATTATGGAACTTCACTTAACAGCTTAGGTTATTGGGTTGAGATGATTCTTTAATATTTTCTTCCAATTTTTTTTCACAACAAAGATCTAAATTTATCATTCTTCTTTGTTTATTAATTCCAAGTTTGGAGGCCCTTCTTGGGAGAGCTTTCTGGGAAGAAAGGATGGCCTCACAGCTAGCCAAACTGGTGCAAATAAGGCCCTTCCAAGTCCATTTGATCCCCTCATTGCGATTGCATCCAAATTTGCTGCTGTTGGACTAGACAGTAGAGACCTGGTGGCGTTGTCTGGTAATTAAATCTTGATATATAAGCATATATTTTCAAGTAACGTGAACGAATTTTAATTACTGATGTCTAATAACTTTTTTGCTGGTGCCCATTCATTTGGCCGGGTCCGGTGTCTGTTTTTGACTCCCCGGCTTTACGATTTCAACAACACCAGGAAGCCTGGTCCCACTTTGAGCAGAACACAACTGAAGATACTCCAGAAATCATGTCCTCGAGGTGGAAATGGGACAGTGCTCGCCAACCTAGACCCAAGAACAGTGAATATATTTGACAGCAGATACTTCTCCAACCTGCAAGCAAGTGCAGGCCTGCTTCAAAGTGACCAGGAGCTGTTTTCAACTCCAAAGTCAAATACAGTGGAGCTGGTTAACCAATTCAGTGCCAACCAGACAGCTTTCTTTGAAAGCCTTGTAGCTTCCATGATTAAGATGAGTTATATTAGTGTTCTAACTGGGATGGAGGGAGAAGTGAGGACTCGTTGTCGAAGAGTGAATAATATTTAAATATGAAGTCGATTATAATGGTTTAAAGTTTGCAGTCTACTCTTAAAATGGTACTATCAATAAAAAAATTAACAGTTTTTCGATTCTGATTGAGCTTTTCTGCATGTCTATTGATATTCAAGTGCAAGTTCTTAACAGAAACCTTACTTATTTTGCCAGAAAAAAAAGAAGTGAAAGATGGATTTATTTCCAACCCTAAGAACGGCCTAAGAGGCAGGGAGGTTTAAATTAATGCCAGAGGGGCTCTATATATCTTTTCCTGCATTCGATAGAATTCTGTAGATTTAGTGTGGTCGTTGTGTGTGTGTTGGAGCTGCGGGCGTTTGAAGACTTGGTGTGCAGGCACTTCTGTATAACAATTAGGCCCAAATTTAAATGCAAAACAGCAGAAGGCATTGAGTTTAGGCTACAAGAATGCATTAAAAATGGTACGGTCCACTAAAAATAGCCTAAGGAACACAAAAGCCCAGCCTTACTCGACAAAATTAGGCCGTTTCTAGCTCATTGAATGAAAATTGCTGTTGCTGTTCATCAACTAGAGAGGATTGACCAAACATGAGCATTTTTTTTTTTTTTATGATTTGAAGAGTTTTTGAGGCTTAAAAAATGATGGTACAAATAACGTAGGAGAAGGGCTCAATTGCAAGCTTAAATTAATGGCAGCGTTCGATTTTATAACCATTTTTTTGGTGATATTTTGTTGGAACAAGAATCTGAAGTAAGGCTTGAGTTTTGGTTCAGTTAAGTTAGTTCGTGGTCTTTAAGGAACCAAAAGGAGAAAAATGTCTTTATGGGATTTGTGACACGTGGTTTGCTCTTATTCAGTTACGTGTCGTCTGTTTGAAGATCCTGATTTTTCATGGAACACTTCAAATTAGTCCCCCTATTAGGGTTTTTCTCATTGGAGTTTCCGAACTACTGATATTCTCAATCGTGTTCCACCATCCTTCATTGTTTCCCATTTGGATCCCTATGATATTCTGATGTAAGGGTGGAAAAACGGACCAGTCAATTAGGTCCCAGTTACCTCGATCAGATAACATTAACTGACAGTCGATGGATGTTGATGAAGGGACCCAATTGAGAAACTGATAAAATATGAGGGACCTAATAAATAAATCAATAAATAGTTTGAAGAAAGAGACTAGCAGCTTCTCTGTTGAAGCTGTAAATATCCATCAGATAGCTACTGATGTTTAGAATGGAAATGCAGACATGGAAATATAAGAATTAGTGCTATCCTTAAGGACTAGCACGTTAATATTCGAGTTTCAGTTGTTGGTTTCTATGGATTTAATTCTATAATTTTGATCTTTGTGTTGCACTGATAATCTGAGATGTTCTTTAGATTTCCCTGCAAAGATTTGTATTGATCTTCATCTTATGGTTGTGAATTTAAAGCATGCAAGTGTTGGCCTGGCTTTGTGGTGCACTGCTTGGTGCTAGACAGCTGCTTACTTTAGCTTGTTCTTTTTATGGTTTGTCCTGTTGACTTGCTGCAGGTCTGGCCTTCTGCTTTTCCTCTCGAAGAAGTAAAATAGAACAGCTCCAACCATTCACTTCAGAACACACTGAAATGAGGCTGGCTAGCATTATCTTGTCAAGATGTTTCTGATGACCCAAAACATCTCTTGCATCGTAAGGAATATGCTCGAGTACCTCGTTGTGTGGCTAGCTAGCATGATCCAAGACCAAAAAGGTGCTGCAGAAAGGCTATAATTTATGGTTTCTAGTGGCTGGATAATGTTAGAGGTTGTAAGGTGGCTCTGTCATCAGTCCACTTCCATATTATTCTTCATAATTAATAGCCGTAGTTGAAGTGAAGCTGCCATACACTTAATGTTCATGGCAATTGCCAGTTATTTAATCAAGCAGAAGTCAGCTCCAGCTGCTACTCTCTAATTAGATATCAGAATTGAGAAATTATCCTAATCCTGTTTAGTTGCTGCCATTAAATTATAAAAACATGTCCGTATTCGCGTGGCTAAGCTTGTCAGGTGCAGACAAAATTAGAATTCTTCTTAATCTCAATACCTTCGATTTTAATATGACACTAGTGCTCTTAAGTGTGCTTTGATTCATGAACTTGCAAATAAATGCTTAAACTACATTGAATCTGATAGCAATGCACCCACTTTATTTCATTCAATTTGTTTGTCGGTAATTTTAAATCTTCAAGTCTGTAAAATCTATGCAAATGGTAAAGCTTAGTACAGCCTTTTGAGCACAGAAACCAGCGGCAGCCGCCATACATCACCAGCACTAATACTAAATAGAACCATGTGCTATATTAGTGTAGACAAGTTGAGATTAACTTTGTCCATGATGTGGGTTATAAATAGAGCTTTAAGGTTTTTTCAATGCTCAAGCATCTGATCCTTAATCTTGTTAGAACAAGTTTTCTTTCAACACGTCTTGTGAGAGAACTTTCGTAGCTAGTAGCCATGAAGAGGTCGAGCTGCTATAACGGTTATTCGTTGTTTCTGACAATATTGATGTTATGTGTAGTTGCCAGGTCCCAACTGACTACTGATTTCTATTCGACAACATGTCCTAACCTTCTCCAAATTGTCCGTAGAGAAGTTCAGAAAGCTATCAAGTTCGAAACTCGTATGGCAGCCTCTTTGATTCGGCTTCATTTTCATGACTGCTTTGTCGATGTGAGTTTAATCAGACCCATGCTCATAAGCCTGTGCTAAACATCTAACAGATTTATTGCTGGAGGATTGAGTGGTTGCAATATGATTTCCTATAGTCTTTTGTGACTTCAGATTGATGAGTTTAAGAATTATTCTACTTGTACCTTGTGCTTTTTAGACTAACTTTTCATTTTTTAGATATATTTTGCAATCAACTTTTGTAAAGCATCATTAGGTCATAATTGACATAAAAACAATGTCTTCTTCTTGATAGGGCTGTGATGCATCAGTTCTGCTGGATGGAAATGATGGTGAGAAGTTTGCTTTGCCTAACATAAACTCGGCAAGGGGATTTGAAGTTGTGGATGCAATAAAAACTGCTGTGGAAAGTCAATGTAGTGGCGTTGTATCTTGTGCTGATATACTAGCCATAGCTGCCCGAGACTCGGTCCTCCTTGTAAGTTTACTCTTTATATCCTTGCTCGTTTCCGAACACATCAGGTATCCTGAGATAAGACATTTTGCAAGTTAATGATCGGAATAAACTTTTCAGAGAGGACTGATAACTTCTTACAGCAGATGATGAACTTAATATATATCAAAGCAAATGTTTATTGAAGAATTTCCTCATCACAAATATGTGACTGACTCTGATAAAAGAGTTCCTTCCTGAAACAACATATCTAATTCACTTTCTTTCTTGAGTTGCATTATCACAACCATTCAAGTGTTAGTCCAATATAATATGTTTATCAAGTGAATATGAAGTATTTATAGATGACTTTGAATGACAATATTGCTGCAGAGTGGGGGGAAATCATGGAGAGTTCTGCTCGGAAGAAGAGATGGACTAGTGGCTAACCAGACTGGAGCAAATGCTAACCTTCCTTCCCCGTTTGAAGATGTGGATACGATCATCAACAAGTTTGCTGCAGTAGGATTAAATATCATAGACGTGGTCGCCTTATCGGGTAATACATCACATATTCATGGACGTCATGATGCTCTGTGGTCAACTTTGATAAGAAATGCCCCCGCTATTGCGTGTCATCAGTGCTTGTGTATTCTCGTCAGAAATTGTGAATTTCATAAATAATTGCATTATGCTGAAGATTGGATATCATATAATTTCATGTAGGTGCTCACACAATTGGACTAGCAAGATGTGCCACCTTCAACAACAGATTGTTCAACTTCTCGGGAACCGGTGCTGCGGACAGTACAATGGAATCAAGTATGGTGTCTGATCTGCAAAATCTATGTCCACTAACTGATGATGGCAACAAGACTACAGTTCTTGATCGGAACTCCACTGATCTATTTGACAACCACTATTTCCAGAACTTGCTAAACAATAAGGGTCTTCTCTCTTCTGACCAAGAACTATTTTCAAGTACCAATTTGACAACCAAGGCTCTGGTTCAGATCTATAGCACTAATCAAAATCTTTTCTTAAATGACTTCGCTAATTCCATGATCAAAATGGGGAATATAAGCCCGCTAACAGGGTCTAGTGGGGAGATCAGGAAAAAATGTAGTGTGGTTAATTCGTAAGACGAAATTCATTAAAGTAGGGTTTGATAGGTAAGGAATGTGCAAAAGTTTATTGCTCTCTATCGTAGCTGTATGGTCAGTGAAGTCATGCACTGCAGGTCTTGTTTTAGCCCATGAATAAATTCATAATAAGGTGGGTTTTATATATTCTGATGGAATACCTGTCTTCTCTCCCCCTTTCTAAATTGCAATATCATGCAGCTCAAATTGTACTTGTACTCGTTGAGTTAGAAAAACAACAAATGCAGAAATAATATAAGAAGTAAAGATAAAAACATATATAAAATCAATCCATTTCTTAATTGTTTTAAAATAAATTTATATCTTAGGTACAAGAATTATGTTATTTATATCTTGTACTCGTTGAGCTAGAGGCTCATCGTTGACTTTGCTACAGATTGCAGAATGATGATGATTTGGCCCCATCAACATACGCTATTAGTGTTTTTCACCTTCAAAATATTACTGAATTTGTTGGAAATGTTATCCTTCGATATTTTAGCTCTATGGACGTGATGAAAACTATCTTTAGCTATGATTAACAGGAAAAAAATGTTGATTTTTCATTTTTGCAACATATTAAACTGAAAAATATGATTGTTTAAAATCTGGCATTCAAGTCATTGTATGCTGCATATGACCATCCTTAAAGCCTTAATATATTGCCAACGATAACGAATCAATATTATGATTATGGAGAATGTGGTCATCCAGGCAAGATTTCACTCCTTTGTGACTTTGTCAGACAGATTTCTTAGGCATTTGGCAATTCGAAGTAGCATACTTGCACCTACTTTACGCATGTTTGGTCCCAGTAAATCTGAAGTTTCTATCATCGCATAATTCAGAATGTACATATGACACTATTCCTTTCATTTGGATCATATTTTTGCACAACATCAAAAACGGATTGATTAAAGAAAACTTGGCAATTTTGGTTGCATGTTGCAGTAATTTTTTACCGGTGGATATTGAAGTCTGTTCAAATAAATATATTGCTTGTTTGATTAGAAACATGGTTTTTTTATTTTAAAAAAACATTATAATTTGAAAAGCAAGTTTCAATAAATATAACAAAAGATAAGTAGGATAAAAACAACACAAAATACCACAGAAAAAATATAGAAAATTTAATGAGCAAAGATAGTTGAATACGTGAAATCATAATTTCACAGTTTTATTCTCTGAAAAATAAAATATATATTTTTTGCCCCTTAAAAGATTTACAAGATTTTTAAATAGATCAGAAAATCCTATCTCTACTAAGAAACAACTAAAAATTCAAAAACATAAAGGTAATAAACAACAAAAATCCAAACTAAACTTAGAATAAAAAAACACTGGAAAAATAATAAAATCAATCTAAACATAAGCATCATGTTTCAAAATACGATTATAAAATATTTGATAGTTTGTTCAACAACAAACAATAAAATCATTGCTTTAGATAAATTTTCCTATAGAATCACTTGTAAAAACTTAAATTCCATTCAACAATCATATCTCTTATTATTGAAGTTTTAAAGAGCTAATCGGGTCTAATCATCCTAAACTTTTTTTTGTATCTAAATAGGTTATTAATATAATCTATTTAAATTAAATTTTTATCTAATAATGTTAAATTTTTACGAACATTTATGTCTATAAACCCGGCTACATCACATGTTCTTATAATTTTAACAAAGCTCAAATTATCCTCGAAACAAGACAATCTTAAAAGCCTCGAAGGCATCAACGTTTGTCTCTAGGTTTAAATTTAGTAAAAAAAAAGAAAAACTTTAACCATTAAACTTATTATCTACGTTCTAAATATAACCAAATCGACAGGTTAGTAAACGTGGGTTGATGGTCCAAGGACTGTGCTATAGCCTATGAATGTTGATCAAGCTTCCAACATCAAGCCCGCGATTAAGCATAAACACAACCATTTCAGTTTGCTTTTAGACCACAAATTCCAGGTCATACAGGCTTCCAACATCAAGCACACAATTTTGGTGGTCCATGGGCTGGGCTATAGTGTTCAAGCAGCACTTGCAGGCCTTCTCCGGCAGCCGAAAATAGCCGACCACCATGTCTCCCGCACCATTGAGTGGAGGCGCTTCTAATGGGATGCTGTATGCATGGTGGTTCATGGCGGTAGTGGGATTTTTTCTTTCTCCTCCTATTCTCTCTCTTATTCTCGAGATTCACGCTATCCCAGCCACAATAAAAAAAGGTCCTCCCATTTTTTTATGTTAATTATAGTTCTCGTTCCCTTAATTATATTTTCATTTAAACCAAACCAAGTTTATACTAAATGAAAAACCAAATCAGTCCATAGATCTTTTCATTTAGTTTTTTTTGAGCTTTTCGATAGGCTTTGATATTCTGAGCATTTTTGGTTCTTTATTTGAAAAATTCAATTCAATTCTGTTTTTTTTTTTAATTTTCTAATTAGCTTTTTCATTTCATATCTCAGGTTGATTTTCATGATTGACTTTAAGGTTTTCTTGACTAATCATTATTTTGCTCAACCCGATTTTTTAGGTTCAAGCCTTCAAATAAGGATCCTCCAAGAAACAACCTTCGCAATCGAAAAAGTAGAATCCTAAATGTTCTTTTTATCTTTGAAGATGAAGTTGTTCTAATATTCGTAACAGCTTGCAGCAGCAGGTGCCAGCCAGCCATTGAAATCAGGACCCAAGGAAAGGTCAGGATTGAAAGAGGCTGTGATAGAAAGGAAGGAATAAATAATGGGTTTCTATACCACTTTGGAAAATTAGTCGGTCAAAAAGTAAACGTGAATACAAATTACAACAAGGAAAGCAACTTATGAGCTAAAGGCAAAACCCATACCCATAAGGCATTGTTGCATGGGTGACACATTGCCTTATCCACAGCGGCAACCTGTAACACGGGTGGAGGTGAGTCATGGTCAGCATCACCCGTGGAGGACTTCCAGTCGAACATCACCATTAACCATTTAAGGATGTGCATGAACCACATGGCCAGTTGACATCGACCCAGTCTCAACATCACCCACATAACTTCATATCCAAATTAGATGGCAAATTGAGATGAGAGCTTAAAGCATTTAGCAGGCTAATCCCACCACCACAAACATCCATCTTGGAAGCTGCCTTTTAAGGGTCAACCACACAGGAAACACGTGTTTGTCCTGTAATTTGAATGATGCTCACTCAATTCATGACTAGATTACAAACACATATGCTAGTATTACCATGAGAATGAATTCTGTCGAGATTCAACTAATGGAATTGCATCAACAATAAACCTGATGCGGCAGACAAACAATGGTTGGCATAGCTTCGTGTCGGGCGGGAGAATGCAGCAACACGGGATAAGGAAGATGGAGAGAGACCAAAGTGTCATGTTCTCATAAACCTCATCTCCTGGAATGCTGATCGATGTATCACTGAAAACATATCCTCGGTAGCCAGCACAGAAGAGAAGATTTCAGAAACATGTGATGCAACCAAAACCAATTGAATGCCAGAATGCGCAGAAGAATTGATCTCAACTACGAAAACTTACTTAATACAGTATCTTATAAGCTATCAAGAGTGAGTACTTCTCATCTCACCATCCCGTGTTCAGGTCAATAACAGCATTCACCGGACGAAGGCTTATTGCAAATTGGCCACTGCATAGGATGCTGCTGCTGCAGAGTGGCTGATACCGTCAATCACTCTGCTTCCTTGGCTGAGACCCATGTCCCCCACTCACCCCCATCTTTAAAATCCCATGTGGATGAATCAGTTTCAGCTCAAGAATGTTCTCACTTGCACCAATGATTGGAATCATCGTCGTTGACAGACAAAAGACCAAGTTATGCAACTGAAAGATAGACATGCATAAGCCATGACTCAGTCTGATCAAGCAACCAATCCACTGTTGGGTGGATTGGTAGCTGGTCTGTGTGGCCAGTAAGAGAGTCAAATTATTTACCTCCACAAAGAGTCCCAAAAAAATAAATATAATCAAGCCAGAATATGTTAAAATGTCATTAGGAGGGTTCGCATTCTTTAAATTCAAAAGGAAACAAACCTAGTCAATCAAGTAAAATAACAAATTTTGAAACTCATTCTAACAACTGACAATTTGGGAAAAGATTCATCCAAGGTGATCGTCCCATTCTTTCAATACAATATTCAAATGCAATATGAAGAGATAATGAACTTATAGACAAAAATCACCCACAAATGCACCAGATTCCGAACCACCTCATTTGCAAGTCAAAACTTACTGTCAAGCTCATTAGCATCATCAAGTCCACGATTTTTTGCATCATCCACCAGTACAATCACTTGTGTGAAAGCAACATCAGCCTGCTACTTCACACACCTATAAAAGGCAGCAAAAAAAAAAAATTAATGCTGCATCTCTAGAAAACACAAGCATCACATTTATGGGTAACATATGAATCTCAGGGGCTACAGTGGCTCAAACATAGGACAGTTATTTTTATGATCAATTGGACCATCCAAAGCTCAAAAGCAATTTTAAGTAACTATCTGTCCGCAATTACAAGTCAAACTGCATTAACCGCATATGGTGATATGTTGAGATACTTTATGTTCTCATGCAACATGTTGCACCATAGCCCTCTCTGAACAATCCTGTAACAGAAATACCAAGGGACAAAGAGCATTTTAGAGACCAATTACTTTCCAATTTTGGCCACTGGTTGTCACTCCAACAGTTACTGGACCACAGGCCACAATTAGCAGCAATAGTTGTAGGCATCACAGGTAAAAGTTTAGCACTGATAAGCAAAGTTCCAAGAGCAACCCTGCAACCAAATCTCCCAGCATTCTCAAATTGTAAAGTGTTAATCAGGTACTCTCAGATAGGAAAGTCTTATTGAAATCTCCAACAGCTGGTATTCTACTTCTATTCATGTCTGGAATCGCAAGGAGATAAACCTACCATCCACTATTAAGTCACAGAAATCACTCAATCATGTATAATTTTTATGGCTAAATGTCATAACAATCTGGGATTTCGGAGGGTGAACTCTTCAGACTCACAAGTTTCAGATCTCCTGACAAAACCACCACAAAGAACATGAAGATACAGCCATAAAGAATACAAAAAAATATCCCTAACCAAATATAGAAACATAAACAAAATGATAACAATTACAAAGGTACATGTGCACAGATCAGAATAGCAGGCCTCCCTTCCAAGCAATGAAGAATTCAAAGAATACTAGAAGGTAATAGACATATAAGTACTGATAATTTGTATAAAACATTCAGAAAGGCATTCCATGGAAAAAGAAATAACATGGTGGAAATGATTATGGCATTAGACAAAAGAAAAGCTAGTACATCATGGTTAAAGATTTACGTTACACATTCCAGGTTACATCCACATCTCCAAAGCCATAAAACGCAACATACAGATTTGCTTTTAACAGAACGAAAACTTCAGATAGCCCTCAATAACCCGGAAACTTGCCACCCAAAAAACACCCGCAGCCCTAAAATGGATAACAAGATGCAACTTACTTCCTACATTTCTTAAACTGGATAAGGAAAAATCAGGGAGTCAAACAAGCTCTCCCTATTTCATCCTTTCAGACCATAAAAACATAAAAGAACAGGGAAAATTAAACTACATCTACAAAGATCACGTTTATCCTTTGCGCAAAGGCATAAGCAAAATATTCCATTTTTTCAGAGAAGAGACTTACATTAACGCGGGACAAAAGATTAGTCACCACCGCCAATGCTCTTCTCTAAGTGCAATTGTTCATCAATGGACTTCCTTCTTTGAAACAATTGTTGCACAATCCTGTTGTCACCAATATCATAATCAACCTTGGACAGGCTCCTCCTCCTCCTTTGCAACCAGCCTGTCTAGTAAAACTTCAATTCCCCTTTCTTCATCCTTTGCTCCATCATCCTTCCTCGTTTCTGCATCAGTAGGTACAAACCAGTCTCCTCTTTCTCCACCCTTAACTTCATTTTCCTTAATAATCACCTCGTCATTTCCTACAACTTCATCATCTCCTACATATCCACTAGTTGCCTTCTCATCCTTAACCTTATGCTTCACAATAAGGTGATCATCAGTTACATTCTCTTCCGTACAAACATCATTACTCTCCTCCTTACCACCATCTCTAACATTCCTTCTCTCTCCATTTCCACCTACATACTCCATCACCTCCTCGTTGCCGTCACCTCCAGTATTCCCACCAATATCAGATACTCCATCACTCTCATTCTCATCATTCTCCGAAACATTCTCCACAACCTCCTCATTAACATCCTCCACAACCATAGCACTACTGCTCTGCCCATGATGATGATGCTGCTGCCTCTCTAAAAACTGCAACCTCCTCCTCAAATCCCCCAACTCCCTCTCCATCAAAAACAATCTTTCTTTCAAAGTCAAATTCTCCTCTTCCAATTGCGCTATGTGGGTGTCCTGATCATCAACCCTATTCTCCAAAACATTATTATAACTATACTCCCCTCCTCCGCCGCTCGGATAAATCATCTCAAACCTACTCAAATCATGATCCAATCTCCTCTCCACTTCCACATGCTCCTCTACATCACTCTCACTCGATCCATTTCCTTCTTCATCTTCCTCATCCTCATTCGCTTCGTTCCCCGGCGATCTCAACCTAATCAACCCCTTCATCGATCCATATCCATCAACACCCCACTCCTCCTTCGCCATATCCCCCAACACCTCCCTCGACGGCGAAAATATCGGAGTCGGCAACACCGCCGGAGTCACCGGACACGGCGAAACCAACGACGCAATCCCACCAGACCTTTTCGCACGGATAATAAACGACGTCGTATTCCTCGGCGCATAAGGCGCAAAACGGTTATTAAATTTCTTCTTTGGATGATAATATTTCCGCGCTTTCATTCTGTTTTGTGTTTGCAAATCATTCAAGCTCGGCGGCTTATACCCTCCACCACCGGATAAGGCAGGATTATTATTGGAATTCTCCATTCTTTTGTTGGTGTTGACATTTTTACCCTTCCAGTTGTTGTTGTTGCTGCTGCTTCGAGGCTTCGAAGGGACAAAATTGTTATTGTACTTCAACGGATTCTGCTGCTGATTTTGAAACTTCTTGTACGGTCTCTGGTTCATCATCATCAACGGCTGTGGTTGATTCATGGCTTGACTGTGACTCAACATCTGTGACTGGATAGAAATCGGCGGAGGAGGAGGTTGTACCGGATTCATGACCGGAATAGGCGCTGGCTGACTCATCAATTGCGGTGGCTGCTGGTTCATGATCGTCGCCGGTGGCTGATCGTTCATTATTCAAACAAACAAACAAACCCTAACAAAAAATTTAAAAAAAAAAAAAATATAACCTAAAATTCTTGATTTTGATTTTTAAAAAGAAAATCACAATTGCAATCAAAACCAGATTTCGACGATTGAAGATCGGATCAAGAAACCCTAAAAAGATTGATTTTTTATTTGATTTTTTAGGGGTTTTTTATTTTTGATTTATTTTTTTATTATTTTTAGAGATCTGGAGATTTCGTCTTTATGGCTAATTTTTTAGGACCTTTAATAGTGAGAAAGTAGGGTAGGGGATAGGGGTTGGTTATATAGGGGTTGAGGGGGAGTTATGACTGTTGGATTTGGGGATTTTCTTAAGGACGGTAGAGATGAGATTACGTGTCGGTTCATGGGTGTTTTGATTTGACAGCTGGAAGCGGATTGGGGGGAGAATTGCAGGTTAGCCCTGATTCTTTTTGGATTTAGGCTGTAGGTGTTGATGTGTTGGTATTTGCTTGGGAGGAATCAGGGGAAGTTGCAATTTGGTCCTTTTGGGTTCTGGAAGAGCTGTGTATGAAATTCAATTAAAACAATAGTTTTATGAAGAATTACGTGTTTTTTTATTCTTTAATAATATCAATCATTGATGGAGTGGTAATAACTTCTCTCTTCAAGCAATTTTCTAGATACGAATAAAATAAATATAGCATTTTTATATAAAAAATTAGGGCTAAAATTAAAAATTAAAAATTGAATATAAATATAAATCATAGCACGATAAAAAAATTTAAAAAAATTAAAAAAAAAAAAAAAGAGGATAGATTATTCATCTATGTTTGTGAGTGATCAAAATCATGTTGAAGTAGGCTAGGCTCTGACGTGTTGGTTTGAAAGATCACGATTGTTTTAGGTTGTATTTCAAGTTAAGCATGAAAAATCATTAATTAATTCGATGATTAATAATTGATTTGGATTAGTTTTTTAATGATTTTATTGACCTAATTAACATAAAGAAAAATTATTTAAAAAAATAAAATGATATTATTTTGATAAAAATAATTGATTTAAGTTAACTCATGACTTGTATATTAATCCAACAACCAATAACCTTAATTAAAATAAAAATATTAAAATTGTGTTTGGTTAGTATTTCAAAATAGAAAAAAAAACATAAATATTTTCGTTTAAATTTCTTTAAGATAAATATATTTTGTTAAAGAATATAGACAAAAACGTAAAATAAATTTGTCTTTAAAATAATTTTAAAGTAAATTTATATATTTTCAATAAAAAAATCTATAAATATATATATATATATATGATTTATCTTTATTATATTTTTCTTTTTTATAGTGAGTCCATAACCATATACTATTTAAAAACACATCATTCCTAAAATTATCTATTGTGCTGGAAAGGGAACAGGTATTTTCTCACTTCTTCTGTGATATCCAGCTCATGTGATGAATGTTTTAGGCAGTTTAACAAACCCATGAATATGGTATACCTGTCGGTCTAAGCCCTTTTTTTTTTTTTCCTTGCTTGGTATTTCCATATATATATATATATCGTAACCATAGATGATACCTAACCTTAATCAGAATCTAACCTAATCTATGCAATAAGCAACAGATTTTCTGATAATCACCAAACCTTCTATCCCATTTTGTTGTAGCATTCAAAAGATCTGTTTCTCTAGTAAAACAAAAGGAAATGAATTGTTATATATAAATTATTGTTGTATTAAACAGATCTTAGTGTGAAAATTGACTATGACATAGTGAGCAATGAAATGTTCATGCTAATTTATTTTTTTACAATATATAACTTAACTCGTAGCTAACTCAACTAGAATAGTATTTATAATTCTAGTTGGTGACTTATAAAAATTAAAGTAAAAAAAAGGGGGGTGGGGACTTTTGTATTTATATTTTGTGACAGTGAGATTTAAATCATGATAAGTTTTTAACATATAATTTTCAATCAATAAGTTTAAAAATTAATGTCAAAGGATGTAGCTCAACTAGTCAAATTTTAAGTTTATTATCTAAAAATCACTTGTTAAAGTCTTACAAACTTCAGAGTCACTAAAAGTTTATATAGTCGTTAACTTATTCAGAACCCGTAAAATTAGTCGAGGTATACACAAATTAACTTGAACATTCATATTAATAATAATAATAATAAATTATTCATGCTAATCGAAAGCAATGCTATGAATTTGTATAATGAAGAATCTATCTATATCTTGGACATAAAAGTTGAAGTGTGAAGGATGGACTCATTAGTGAAAGACACTTTGTACTTTACTAGACATAGATATATGGTAATAATTTAAAAATATTGAGCTAGAGATTAAAAATGCATCTTTTACAATATAAACTAAAATAAAAATATACATTTATTATCGAGTTAAATAAAAAAAAAAGTGGTAGAATATTCCATTTTACAATATTTGTAAATGCAGAGCTACCTTTTAAAACACAAGAACACCAGCATCTAAAAAAAAAAAAAAGAAGCCATGGATTCTCTTCCTTTTTCTCTCTTGGCATCCTTTTCACCTCCCTGTCACACCTTAATTAATTTACCTTTTTTCTACTAGCAAATTTCTTTCTTATGCCATCAACTTTATTATCAAATAAAATGATAATATGAATATAAACGAATGAGAATAAATCATCCACCATAAAATTTGAGTTTTCAGTATAAAAGTCGTACTCGACTATGGTATCAGAGTGTTAAAGATATCCAAGAAATATAACTTCACTGCCAATCCTTACAATCATGTAAGAACGTAACATGATTGTAGAACATGAAATCAACTCTAACACAGTTTAATTTACCGGATAAAGAATGATTCTGGAGAAAAGAAAACAAGAATATTGGCTTGATTTTACAGAAAATGGACTGGTACTGTGTATGATAATTGGAGAAATGGAGTTGATGATAGTGGCCACCGATCCCGTCTGGTGATCTCGAATCTCTATACGGAATGGTAACTAATCGAACCTCACCTTCCTCTTTGATTTGTCAATGTCACTCACGTGAACACCTTCGATCAGTTCACAACACGTAGGAGACTTTGCATGATAAGATTGAACATCGTTGCATAAAAGAATGGAATCTTCCTTCAAAAAGACAGAGAGAGAGAGAGAAAAGGAAGAAAACAAGAAATTGCCTGTTTTTGTATCAAATACCCATCAAAACCAATCCAAATATATGTCTTTTTTAGAATAGTTTTTGTTTGAATTATTACCTGGTGAATAGCAAATAAAGTGGAGTTATTATCAAACACATTCAAAATTACAGCAGTCAACTGCTAGCAGCCCGAACCACATGGATTGGATTAAACGAATCCTTTGAGAATTGGAAATTGTACTTGAACTGGGCTAAATAAAGTGCAATTTTATGACAAAGATGCAAAGGGAAATGAAAGTGAACTGGTTACGTTCTCGTTCGGAGCTGCTGCAAGAATTCCCAATCCTCGGCTGAGTCGAGTTTGGAAGGTTGACAGGAACGGGAACAAAGAAAATAATTTTAATGCTATAGAGATGAAGATCAGCATCCCGAACCCAGCACCATGCAGTCAGATAATTGAACGGATGGATTTTCATAATGCCATCTTTTCATCACAAATTTGCTGATATAAGAGATTTTGGAGGAACTGACAATTGTCAGATCATCACAATTCACATAGATTGTAGCTGGGGTTCGTTTTGGGATTTTTTGTTCATAACTTTTGCTATGAGTATTAAAACGACGTAAATTACCTCCTTACAGGATCCTAAATTCCATTTTTTAAAAATTTTTATTTTTATTTTTATTTTTATGATTTTATGGTGATTTTTATGTCGGATTCTGCTTAAGTTTTATGTCAGATTTTCATATATTTTTATTTTATTGAATGATTGAAATTAGTATTCTATACTCTGCCATGTTTTCAGAAAGTTCTGCTTCTCTTTGGCTTTCAAAATTGCTAGTTGAAAGGGTTAAGGTTAGCAGGTTATCCTCTGGTCTTTTTTTCTTTTTATTTGCTCTTGTGATTCTGATCTTAACTTCTGGATCAAAAACAAGTTCATTTGTGCGATTATTTAAAGGAAAATTAAATAAAAACTTTTCTGGTAACGACATCAAAATTTAATTAGTCATCAGAACCTTCAAAATATATTTCTAACTTTACTATTACAAATAAAATAAATTTATAGTATAATTGTGAAAATTAAATCGAACCTAAGAGAAATTGTTCTAATTCCTCTAACAAGAAATTGAAATAAAAACTTGGGGATTAATAAGAAAACTAAAGAAAATTAAAATTTTGAAAAGAAGACAAAAGATAATTCAATGTTTATATGCTCAATACAAAGGAATTGTCCATTTAACAAATTAGATTGATCATCAAAGTAAAACAAATATTCTTTTAATTCAAGCAAATACTTAAATTCCTTTAAGCAAGGAATATATATATAAAAACAAAAAAAAATCCCTTAATTAATTCCTTAACATCAGTCGAATTAAAGATTGAAAAGAAATTTTTATATTCAGTGATGAAAGCTTTAAGAGTGAAAAGCAATCAAGTATTTCAAATTACCGTTAACAACGTAACGATTTTTTACTTGTCTTATTATTTTAACCTAAAAGTTAAATCAACCTAATTCATTTATTTTGCTTCTTTCTTGATCCAAATCAACAATTATGAATTGAAAAACTCACAAAAAAAAAAAACTTATCATAGAAACCATTAAAAAAAACTTAAATGAAAACAATATATTACATACCAAATTAGGCAAAAATAAATACTTGAATGTCTAGAAATAAAGTTGGAAATATCTCTTCTCATAATCTAAAATAATAATGGAACAAAACTCCTCTGAACCGAGAGCTAAAGTTTAGATCATAGCTGCTAAAAAATTAACAAAAACAAAGAGAAAAGAACGATGCAGAGAAGAAGAAGAAGAAGAAGAAGAAGAAGAGAGTTGTTTCTGCTATGATTTGCTTCATTTACCCCAAATCTTAGTCATTGCTTTTCATTAGGATTCTTAATGTTACTTAATTCTATATTTTTTATCTGGTCATTAAAGTTGGTTAAATCCCTTAAAATTTGTGTTGAAAACTGACTCTACGGTTGTCATAATTGTATTGTAATTTAGACTCTGCTACAACTTAGACTTTGTTTCTTGCTTGATTTCTTACAATATCTGACCATTCCAACTATATTCTTTCATTTATGGAATGTTAGAGGCTTGATTTTCATCTTTCTTTGATCATAAGGCCCATCATTTCTATGTCAGACTCTCAGCCATAATGGGAAGCTCAATACCGTTAGTTTCCTCATTAAATTAAGAAACCAATCTCGTCCTTCAACCTGCGTCCACATTGTTGCCTTCAAAAAGATCTGACCTAACATCCTACATAAAAATTGTAGTTTTGGATGTGTAGATGATTTTGAACTATTGAATCGCATGATTTCAATAACTGAGGCTCAAAATATGTCCATTTTGAGTCTATAATGTCAAAATAAAGAATCTTATTGCAAGTAGGATTTCGACCTGATTTTACAAGTCTAATTAAAGGTCTAAATTATCTCATATTTATGCTCGTAATTCCTTCATGGAAAGCTTGATATGTGTACTTTAACTTTGATTCGGTCAATATTCACATTCTAAAATTATAACTTGGTGAAAAATCTATCACAAAAAGCAAGGTTCGAAATATAAAATGTAAAAATTCTTATCTTTTAGCAATTAATTCACAAAGTCTCTTAAGTATACCAAACTCATAAAAATTATTTTCAATATGTTCAAAACACATTAAAAAGCATTGTGTAAAAGGAATAAAAACATATGTATATTTTGCACTTATCAAATTCCCTTACACTTAGTTTTTGCATGTCCTTGGGTAAAATTTCAAATTTACTTTTTCAATGTCAAAAATAAAATGTCATCAATGAACAATAATTAACTCCCAAACACATTAAAAATATATATATTGTAAAAGGAATAAAAACATATGTATATTTTTCACTTATCTTTCGTTCCTTTATGAAAGGAAACAGTTGTTCTCATAAGCTAAGGTATAAGGGATATCTAGAACTACTATGTAGGTGATTGTTATAAGACATTTACACTGAACTGACCTGCATGAGAATTTCATATGGAGATATCATTTGTGTGTATGAAAATACTCATTTGATAGTTGTGTAAGTGATCCTTATACTTAAGATCACTAAGTTATCTTATATAGAAAGTGTATTTGATCTTGTTACACGTTATCTTGGTAAATGTAATAAATAGACAGATGTTGGATATAATGTAAACTATATGAAGGTATTTGAGTGATTAAGAGAAGATTCATCACCTTAGATGAATTAGAAAAAATATTTCATATATTCTCAAATAGTATTGATTGTTAAATTATTGTATAATGTAAAATGAGATTTGAAAAGAGTTTCAAATTTTATTTAAAGGATTAATGATTATAATGTCGTAAATAAATATGATTTGACATGACAGACATTTCATGCTAAAATATCTAAATCAAAACATTATTAATGAAATAATAATAATTACACTAAAAAATTAATCGGCCACTAAAAGATTAAGTCGAAGCACTTATGATTTTCTTAATATTTAAAGGATCATGACACATTATTAAATAGTACACTAGATCTTCAAATATAAATTAATCAATTATTGAATTGATAATTAAATTAAATTGTTTGATTTATTTAAAATTATAATTTATATTTAAATCAACATAATAAAAACCTAATAAATCACACATATTAAGTACTATTAATCATAAATTAAATTAGAATAATTAATAAAATGTAACTTGATTGAAAATAAATTTAAAAATTAAACACTAAAATATATTTAATTCAGTGATTATAATTATAGTCTTAGAATATCCACATAAAAACTTATTTGATTAAATTTTTAAAATTATCCTTAAATAATAAATAAATGTTATTTAAATGACAAATAAATATTATTTATATGGCTTTTAGAGTTTTTTTGATAAATATAAAGTTATATTTTTTATTTTTTAAGGTTATTTGTTAGACAAAAAAAAACTACAAAATCACAAAATAAAAAACCTGCACTCCAAGCATTGCAATCTTACTCTTCTACATAGAAATTTAGAAAAAAATTCATTGGTGGTTTCTATTTAGAAGATTATCATTAAAAACTAAAAAATTGAACAGCTTGTCTTATAAAAAATTATTCAAATAAAAAAAACAGATCTTTAAATAATAACTTTTTAAACGATTGTTTAATAAAGATCCAAAGAACTCGACAGCTATTATTCCTGGCTCTTCCATAATTACAAGGTTAGAATAGATATGAACAGAATTTTCACAGGCAAGCTAGTGTGACTGACAGAATAGATACACACACACTAGCGTTGAATTGGTACTGAGATTACTCCTTGTTCCTTGAAGAGCGGTCCTTCTTATGGCCGCCAAGAATACGAGAAATTTGCAGACCTCTACTGAATGCTTGGTTGAACAGCATACGAGTCTGGAATTCAGACACAAAAGGGAACCAGGCGAGGAATGCAACTGGAGTGAACAGGAGCAAGCCCATGACGATTTCATACCCACGTGCAAGTGTCCGAACTGATCCCCAAAACCCGGCTCGTTGAACAACAGGTTTACAAGCTTGAGCAATCTGGTAAAAATCGAAGGGAACAAAACAGAAGGTTAATTAACATGGGTGTGATAATGCATGGAAACTGAAGATCTGAAGCCAAATGCAAAAAAGCAGTGCTACTCTCAAGTTTTTAAAAAAACTTTATACGAACTGAATTTTTTTTATTTTTTTAAATGAATAGCTAAAAGAAAAGGAAGGGCTAATCAACGCAGCTATGAAAACAAGCCTAGCCGAATAACACCTTTGATCGAGTTCTAATTCTCTGAGCTCAAGCTCAGATGAGCCAAAACAATAAACACATATAGAGCTTGGCACAGATTCAACTTATCAAGTTTCCAGGCCAAACTTTATGCACCATGATTGAGACTCAAGCGAGACCCCATAAAGGCGAACCCGCCCGCCCCATACAAGAAATTAGCTGCTGAGTACGTGCTTGACAGGACTAAACCTAAATCAACAAACTCAACAGAGTGACAGTCAGATACAGGCAGAGGTGAGCTCATCTGCACCCGTGGTGAGTGCAGCATCCATGTGTGCACTAAGCATTTTTTGAAAATTTGCAAGTGTGCACCATGGTTGAGACTCAAGTGAGGAAGAAGATGTCTGGAACAATGGCATAAATTAGCGCGGAAGCAGATAAACGTGCCACTTACCAAGAGCATTCCCCAACCGGTTGGCATGAAAGCGAGAATGCATACAATGACATCCTGCACCGTCATATGAGGCAGTGCAATCAAAGTGACAAGAATGGACACAAAAGTTAGGAATATCATTCCCTTGATTAGACGAAACACAAGCTGGAAGTTAGCACTGAACTTTCGGCGTCCAACAGATACGGTCTGAGAGAAAAAGAGAGAAGTCAAATCATACACAAAATCCACACATAACAACAACTCCAAGTTCATCTTATTTCAAGGAAAACAAAACATTCATTCTCACATGTGATGGTAATCAATTCCACTAAGCAGATGCAGAAACAGATTTAACTTTTTGTTTACTATACTTTTTTTATTATTATTATTTATTTCCTTCCCTGAAAGTAGTTACAAGTTGATCAAATTCACTTTTAAAAGAATTGGTAAATAAGATCTTGAGCACCTAATGTTGTTAATAGTGAAAGACTGGAGAAGAAAAGGATGAAGAACGAGAAGCATTGATGGTTTTCAACCCGATTGCCAATAAAGTGAGATCAGTACATAGCAGTCAATAGCTAGAAATGCATTTAAGAAAAATATGCAGAAAAATATGAGAGATAAGTGGCTCACCTTCATCACAAACAATATTAGA
Source organism: Populus alba x Populus glandulosa (assembly GCA_033617975.1). NCBI lineage: Eukaryota > Viridiplantae > Streptophyta > Magnoliopsida > Malpighiales > Salicaceae > Populus > Populus alba x Populus glandulosa. Next base: position 26,081,219 of record CM066145.1, on the reverse strand, counting down.
AAGATCACCAGCCATGATATCCCATAGATCTATGAACAAGCAAAAAAGGGTACCACATTGATTTAGCAACATCCAGTTTAAGTTCTTATGAGGAAAAAAAATGTGGAAAGAGAAGTAAATATGATCAGCTGAGGACATACCAAAATACTTCTGTCTTTCATCTTCTTTGTAATCGTTAAATGATATACTAAACCATATTGATAGATAAAGAACCGCAGAGATAACAGTATCTCCGCTACAATACCACGCTTTCCTGAGTGACGAAGATGCTCCTGTTCTTCTTCCCACCATGATTCCCAACTCTTTTCTGGGGGAACACCTATTCCTCCACGGTTACTTATCCACTTGTTCCAATCAGACCAATCATCAACAATCTTCTGCCACTCAAAACCAGAAGGATTGAAGAGGAATGGAGCAAAAAGCCAGGTACCAACCATAAACCACATAGATATAGTTATTAGGACATAGGCAACTGCACTTCTGTATGGCTGACCAAATATTTGATAAACAACAAGCAAAATCATCATCTCAATACCCTTGACAAAGTGACTGCGGGAATAAAGCCTATAGTTGTCAGCAAATTTGGCATGGAAGACCACAAAACCTCTACCAGTGGACCTATATTTTGCACCACCATGCAGCAATGTCCTTCCATAGTAGTGGGTCTTTGTGCCAAGAGAAAATGTGAAAAATACAGGTGCTAGTTGTAATTGCATCAATATAAATTCACTTAGTGCAGTGCGGAAACCCCTTTCCAAGCCAATTTCCATCAACATAGGCAATGCCATCAAAAATCCTATTTGAACAAAAGATTGAGAAGCAAGAGCCACTTGAAGAGGCTTGTTGTCTCGAATTGCTTTCTGAGTACTCAAACCTTCTTCAAGCCCACTGAGAACAAGGTATAGGCGGCCATAAAGGAATACATACACTGTGAGCACTGTAATCTGTGAGAAAAGATGTTTAGTACCTTCAGTGTTTCTCCCATATAAAAATAACATGATAACATCTTTGAACAAATGAACAGAAATTTTTAACATACCAGAGTACTGAAGTAGAAACCAACTGTGGTGAAATAGCAAGACAACATCCGGAAGAAGTCAAAACGGTGTCCAAGCCGGTAGATATCACGACTCAGAGTCTGCTCTCCATTGCCATTAGCTATTTTGGCCTCGAACATGGAAATTTGATTAAGGCCCACATCTCTCCCCTTCCCAACTTGTATATATTCATGATGGGTAACATTCCCTTCACGTAGTGTGGAATTGAAGCCTGCAGTTGCATATTGAAAACATTAACCAGTAAAAGCATAGATTACATGCAAAAACCAAGATGACAACAGAAAGTCCAAAGCAAATACAAACCAGCAAATATATCTTCACTCAGATTGATAACCTTAGATGCTTTACTAACACCCCCTCTAGTGAGATGGAAAAGCCTATCAAATACATCTGGATGACCATAGTGGAACCGCACCCTTGTATGAAAAGAAAACAGACATGAAGGAAATTTAATAAACAGTAAAAAAGGAATGATATCCATGTTGAACAAGAAACAAAATAGACAAATATAAATTACAAATATGTAGCCAAGGCCTGTACGGGTAGCAAAGAAAATTCTTCAGCTGGATCAAGACATGTTTCACAGGTCAGAATTGTGGTGGCTGTTTATCAACAACGTCAGCAGCCAACAAATCCAATTATCCAATCCTTCATTGGTTCATCTAAATGAACCAAATTAATTTTATTCTTGACATGCTCATTGCAAAATCAAGTAGGAGTTTCTGTAAAATTTAACTTGGAAATAGCGCCACTCCAAGAATTTTTGCTCACATGATGTCATCTATCCTATTCCATAAATATATTATACATCATTCACTGAATAAAAAACCCATCTTAATTCCTGTTTCTATCATTAAAAGTGCTATTGAATAAAGTCTACAGAAATTCCAAAATTGCCGTGCCCATCATAATACATGCTAATGTGAACTGCAGTTGATGACCATAAAAACTTTGCCATGTTCTTCAATTAGTTATCCTACATTACAGTTTTCCTTTTGGAAAATTGAAGCCGGATTATGTGGTGATGAATTAAAGCTTTTAATTAACTCTCTCTTGAAACAGGAAAATGAGAGTTTTGGAGTACAGTAATTCCAAGCAATTCTAACTTACTTCAGAGGGTTGGCCAGTAGCCTCTGACCAATAGTCACAAAACTGGTTTCCTGATTTGACATAAACCAAGCAAGAGATGACACACTGCACCAAGCAATGAAAGAAAATCCAGTGATCATAATCACAGTAAAATAATCTGGAGAAGGCCCCAAACACAAAGAACAACACATTACCTTCCAGTAAATATATGCTCTCTAAGTCCAAGTATCGAAGGATGCCTCACACCATCAGGCTTTTTAAGAAATTCTTGCAGCAAATTCCTCATTTTTAAGGCTTCTTCCATGTAGTTATCCTTTAGAAGTGAAAACATCAACCGATGGACAAAACCAGAAGTTAATGGTAATGTTTATTTAGATTTCACCGTTATTATACCTGGTTCATATCTATTGTTTGCAAGCCTTCTCCACGTGTAAAGATAATAGCATGGTTCTGGTTTTCAGGTTTTCCTTCACCCAAGATAGCTGGTCCTGGAAGTTTTATCCGGTAAATGACCTGCATTTGGACAGCAATATAATCCAATGCAAGTATTATGATACTCATTCAGTCTAATCAAGAGATTGCCCAAGTTCACTTTTATCATTATTATTTTATTAATTTTTAAAATTCTTGTGCTTGCTGAGAAATTGAGGAGCACCCATGATATCTGCTTTCCAGGAGAAGCATCATGAATGAAGATATCATAGTCCTTTTCAGGCAAAAAGCATCTATACAAGTTTTGGCAATATACTTATTAAGTGAGAGTAGACATGTATCTTTGTAGACATCACTTTGTTGAGTGCAGTTTGTCCAGGTTATCAAAAGCAATTGTGCAACAAATGCTTCAAGATAGCATAATCATCTCAAATTTATGCTACCCTTTAGAATAAGAGTGATATATTACTGTTTTTTGTTGATAATTGCTACAATGCACACAATGAGAATCAATGCCGAACTTCTTAAGATATGCCTAACTTTTGAAAAAGTTAAACTTTACCTGGTCCAAGTTTTGCACTGGCTCAGAAGAATCAATGGACTTGGGCAAGGCAGCTTTCACTAGAGATGAATAGTAAACTTTTTGGATGACCTTCTTGGATTTGTCTGGATTAGTTTCTTCAACCTCATCAATGTATGCCACACGGAGAGACGGATATCTACCAATTGCAAATATATCAGCATGTAAAAGAGTTAAAATCTGAAGCTCAACAACAAAGCTAAACCTAAATGCTTACGTTGTCATGAGCCTCAGAATATCATGTGCACGAGGATCACCAGAACGCTTGTGAATCCCATATTGCTGGCATGATACTACATAAGTAAATTTCATATCAGCTACTGCTTGACACTCTGCCAACAGTGAGCTTCCCCCCTTTGACTCATCTTCAGTATTTAATTCAATTGCCTTATATCCCTCCATCAAATCTGAAAAAGAGTAATAACAGGACAGAAAATTATATGTAGGTTATAATTATAACATCTTATCATTAACAATCGATGAATCCAAGATTTTCAAGAGTCACCTTCATGTTTGGCTATATCAAGGAATGCCTGAAGCTCCAAAGCATGCCGATAGTACATCATACCTCTCACTGCCATTGATAATGTTATAGTCAAAGGATAAAGTAATAAATAAAATGGGAAAAGCGAACAAACAGAACAGAAATACTGAACAGAGGAATTGAGTGAGTACCTGTTCTAGTCAAAGTCTGGCCCCTATATGATGCCCATAATCGAAGTTCTTCCAAGTCATCTCTTTCTTTAAGTTCTTCTTCACTAGTGCAGTTCACTCGTTCAAGAAAGTGGTTCCACTCATCTGTCCATTAATGCATGACTATTAAGTACCAATGGAAGATATAAGGTTAAACCATAGAGACATAAATCTGGAATTTGATACAGCACCAATTGGCAGAAAAGAAAAGGAAAGAAGATTACCTGGAAAGATCTTTTGCAAGTAAAAGAGGATGGAAACACCATCTTCATTTGGCACTTCCAAATCATGCAAGGAGAAAAGTACCTCCTCTGTATAGTAAGGAGTTAAAACACTGCAAGATAAGTTATCACATTAGGAAAAAGAACTTGATTCTGTATAGTTGTCAGCAGAGTGTTAATTTTTTCACCAACTGTCCTGGGTTCTGGAAGAAAATTTCTACAAAAAATGGGGTATCAAAAGCAAGCCTCTGAAAGAGTAAGATTGTCAAGAAACTTTTTCCTAGGGAATTTTATCACGATCAATTCCCTGTCCATTGCATTTCACTTAAATAATAAGTAATATGGGTAAAAAAAGGAAGGGTATGCAACATTTCATGGCCTTTCTTAAGTTGCCCACAAAAGTTTTGACAACTCTGTCAAACCTTTATTTTAACTAGTATATCCTAATGACTTTTATTTTGTGTCATACAATCTTTGTTACACTGCCCAAATCATACATGTCTTCATCAAGGATTGCATGTGAACAATAGCAGATTGGAGTAAGAGGCAACATCAAATTTGGTTTTGGATTGTTGTCAGTTCAAGAACAGTGAAACATGAAATCACAATTATGATGACATAAAAGCCTTACGAGAAAGATAGCATATTGCAAACTTTAGGTTCCGTAGGCATGTCCATAAACAATGAGTTCAAGAAGAAAGAAATACGCCTCCTAGCTTCGAAGTTGGATGGTACATCCATAGCCGATTCTTTTGTCGTAAGCAAAAGAAAAGGCCTATTGTCAAGAAACTTTTTCCTAGGGAATTTTATCACCATGAACTCCCTGTCCATTGTGTTTTACTTTAAATAATACATAATATGGGTAAAAAGAGGAAGAGGTATGCAACATTTCATTGCCTTTCTTACGTTGCCCACAAAAAGTTTTGACAACTCTGTCAAACCTTTATTTTAGACAAGTACTATATCCTAATCACTTTTATTTTGTCACTATCTTAGTTACACTGCCCAAATTATACATGCAGCATTTCATGGCCTTTCTTAAGTTGCCCACAAAAGTTTTGACAACTCTGTCAAACCTTTATTTTAGACAAGTACTATATCCTAATCACTCTTATTTTGTGTCATACCCCAAAGCATACATGTTGATTGTGAGGAAAGACAGATTCATCAAGGATTGCATGTGATCAATAGCATATTAGAGTAAGAAGCAACATCAAATTTGGTTTTGGATTGTTGTCAGTTCAAGAACAGTAAAAAATGAAATCATAATTATGATGACATAAAAGCCTTACGAGAAAGAAAGCATATTGCGAACTTTAGGTGCCGCAGGCATGTCCATAAACAATGAGTTTGAGAAGAAAGAAATACGCCTCCTAGCTTCTAAGTTGGATGGTACATCCATAGCAGATTCTTTTGTGGTAAGCAAAAGAAAAAGCCTCTTGATCTGCAAAGACAGGTAAGAAGAGGTATATAAATTATCGTGCTCATTCAATTTCATGATAATATATTTCAATTGACGACACAAACCTTCTCTTTCCAAGCTTCTGTTTCTGGCTCAATTGGAAACTTGATAGCTCCAGCAGATGCAAATAACTGATATTGTTGTTCAAGGGGTTTCATTCCCTCATATCCAGATCCATCAGGGATAGAGTCCACCAGGCTTACAAGGAAAAAACAAATAAATTAGAAACTTGGATGCAAACATGGAAAAAAGACACGGCTATATAATGTTTTCAAGACAATAACTTAGAAACTTTGATGCAAATTTGAAGAGACAATTACTGCTATGTCCACACCTGGATATTTGATCCTCCATTATATCTCTTGTCACAACCTCCAGCATGTCCTGGAAGAGAATCACAACTTGATCCCTGTCCTCTGGCCTATTATCCACCTGCAAATCTCATGAGCATAGGTTAGGGCTTCTGGTTATTCATAGTTGTGTCAACATTTCGGTCTAGAAAGGATGTGGAATATTACCAAGCATTTGATAAGCTTCACAAGGTGATCGTATAGTAAAGGTAGAGCACTCATTTTGTATTCACTTATCAGATCACCTTGCTCTATGCGTTTCTCAACTTCAACAAATATGGAATCAATCACCCTGAAAAAATAATTATCAGGAATGCATCAAGACACATCAACAAAAATGCTCTTGAAGTTACTAATGTCAAATCCTAGTGAAAGTAAACAGTGGCGAAGAAAGTTGAATTTCTTTTGGATTTTCATATAAAATTTCCTAAACCATCGCAATTCACTGGAACTCACCGTGTCTCAGGTTCCCCTTGAACCAAAAACTTGATGATGTTCTTAAAAGAAGCATAGCATTCACAAACAGCACAAGACATGTAGTTGTCAGCCTCGATTCTCTTTTTCAGCTCTTTATCCTTACCATTACTGTCCTTAGCCATGTCTAATGCTATTGGGATCTAAAAGGAGACAGAGAGTTAAACATCTCGACACGCAGATTATACAAATTTACAAAAAAGGGCTGAAAGACACCTTGCTAGCAAGCAAAAATGGAGGCCATTGTGTAAGGCCCAAAACACCCAAATCACGGTCAGCCCAATATGGAACAAGCAACAAATCCATTTCCCTGGAATAAGTATACAGATCAAGTAAAATGAAACGGTAAGAATGGAAAGGTCAGTAAGGAACTAGAAAAAACACTATATTCTTCAGAGCAGCATCCTTACCTATTGCTTATAAGATCTTCTTCTCTAAAACTACTGATGATTTTATTCCAAAGCTGTGCAAACCTTGGTGCCTCTGTATCTTTGTTGGGGGGGTTCTGCAGTGATCAGCCCAGATTGGTACCTCCAGATGAGGATTATGTTTTGTAATGATTGCATTACAAAATTTACAAAGGTCAGAAATATTTGACCCAAAAATACTTGTAGTGAAATCTAACCTCGTTAAAATTGCGAGAAAACCTTGCCTTCAAGCTTTTCTTCTTTCGCTCACTCTTTTCGTCTGGAATTAAACAGGCATTGAAAGCACCAGGTAATGATTGGAAACGAGATCTAAGCATTCCCAATGTTCGAATCTAAAAGAAACAAAATAAGTCAAGGACTAAACAACAAAAACCAAGATGTCAATTGGTCTTAAGGATATCAAAAGTGGAAAGCATAAAAATGGCAGCCATACTAGTTCTAGAAGTTAAGCATAAAGCAAAATCAGATCGTTGTGTTCACTAAGCAAAAGGGTACTACCCTGCTTGATTATATTGAAGAAGATAGCCAACATGGTTGACATCAATAAATAAGTCAATAATTGGAAACAAGATCTAAGCATTCCCAATGTTTGAATCTAAAAGAAACAAAATAAGTCGAGGACTAAGCAACAAAAACTCAAAAACCAAGATGTCAATTGGTCTTAAGGATATCGAAAGTAGAAAGCATAAAAATGGCAGCCATACTAGTTCTAGAAGTTAAGCATAAAGCAAAATCAGATCGTTGTGTTCACTAAGCAAAAGGGTACTACCCTGCTTGATTATATTGAAGAAGATAGCCAACATGGTTGACATCAATAAATAAGTCAATAATTGGAAACAAGATCTAAGCATTCCCAATGTTTGAATCTAAAAGAAACAAAATAAGTCGAGGACTAAGCAACAAAAACTCAAAAACCAAGATGTCAATTGGTCTTAAAGATATCGAAAGTAGAAAGCATAAAAATGGCAGCCATACTAGTTCTAGAAATTAAGCATAAAGCAAAATCAGATCGTTATGTTCACTAAGCAAAAGGGTACCCTGCATGATTATATTGAAGAAGATAGCCAACATTGTTGACATCCAGGAATATGTTCAGCACCAAGATTTACGAAAAGATTCTTAGTTCATTGGGAAAATTAGAAACAAACAAAGCTGGATGATTTTCATTGCAGACTATTATCAAGAGAACAAAGAAAAGGATGTTGCTAACCTCTCCAAGACGTCGAAATGCACCATAAATTCCTCCAAATAATGTGGAAAATATTGCATACCAAATCTGGGCATCCATAAAATACACCTGCAAAATTTGCTACATTAGAATCGTATTTAGCTGAAATAGAATCAGATAGAATTTAGAGATGAAAAGGAACAACTCGTACAAGAATGATTGGAGCCCAGAGTAAAATCACCACACCAATATTGTTCTTTGCTGCAAATAAACAGGTACATCATGAATTTTCTTATGAACAACATAATGTAAGGGCAACAAAATCTTACGTTACCACAGTCTTCAAGTTTATTACCTTGTGGAAAGAATTCATGCCACTGGAAAGCCGTTATATGGACATCCATTATGGCTTTTGTTGGATCAACTAAAGGCTTAATCTGCAACCAAGAAATGACAGTTAGAAATAAAAAGGTAAAGAATTTCTTTCTAACATGACAGATCAAGATTCAGATGAATTTATCATGCAAAGGACAGCCTCATTTTCTCTGCCTTTGTATTCAGTGTTATTCAATAAGCACCAGGAGATTAAAAATGAGAGAAAGACACACCTCTATGTAATAACTAAATGCCAACTTTGTTACTATAAGAAGAACCCAAAACATTGTATACCTGAACATTCAATAATGGCATTAGTCATAAAAGTTGCAAAGTTAAAGTACACTAATTTATCTTTCAAATAGTGTCCCTTACTTGAAGAGAGAAATTGTACTCTCATGCATTCCCCTCCCAACATAGAGCCGAGGCTGCAATGTGTCAGATGCAGGCATGAAAGCTAAGTATGATTTATATGAATAATAGTTAAAATATCCACAGCAATAACCTTGCATGACCTTTAAAAAGTAAAGGAAAGGACGAAGAACAAAAAATGTTTCTTTACCTGCGACCACCACATCACAAACATCACAATCCTATAGTTGGACCTCTCAAGGAATCGATGTATGAAGGGAAAAAGAAACAATAATGCTGCCAGCATATTTGGTGCCAAGTAGATAACTACAGCCAATACAAACAAGGAAGACGAGCTTGAACTGTTGCCAAACCAACCTTTGATGGTTTGAGCAAATCCTGGGGGATTCTCCTTCCAAGTGTAAGCATAAGTTACTGGTAAAACAACCACCCATGCAGCAGCTGAAACAACCTTCAAAATATATCTCAACTTGACATGGAATGACATTATCTGCCGTGCTTTCCAACTAAGGATGACATCAAGGATAGCTGCATCAGTTAAAATAGATCTCAGAACATATCTCACTTAATAACTTCCAATTCATAGAAATCCAGCGAATACAGCATGACTAAAAGGAATAGCTTGAAAAAAGAGAGTAGATTCCTCAGAAATTTCATCAAATGGAGAGCATGATGTAGATTACACTATTCATTCAGTAAACAAATCATTGAATTGAGAATGTTCTGGACATACCGAATAAAGGTCACAGAATTTGAAATCATACTCATGTTAAAAGCGAGAAAACAAAGGCAGAGTGATTAGATGAAATTAAAAACCATTAAAGAATAAAATAAAAGAGTGCATCCATTGCCAAATTGAAGAACTTAAATTAACATTTTAAACTGATACAAACAGAAGATTGATGTAACTTAGACTGGAAGGACAACGAAGAGAAGTACAGCTCCATTCTTTCTTACCTTGCCCAAGCTTTAATATGGCAGCAGTGATGAAGACACTCAATACTTTCTTAAATACATCACCACTAAAGATAGCACTCAGTTTCCCCGAACCATTCCAAGCAACAATAATCATAGCCTTCACATGGCAACAGCAACAGCATCACATCAGCATAAAGTTAATAAAGAAACATAAAGCAAATCAGGTGCATTAAAGGAAAGAACATTTCCAAGCAACAATAATCATAGCCTTCACATGAGGCAGCATCAGCAACAGCATCACATCAGCATAAAGTTAATAAGGAAACATAAAGCAAATCAGGTGCATCAAAGGAAAGAACATGTACCTGCAAGCACAGAATAAAAAAACTCCACATTCGATCAAAGCTTCTAAAGGCATGCCAGAATGTTCGTATCTCCACGAAATTAACTTTTCCTACCCATCGATCTCTATAGGCTGGTTTATCATCCTACACATCATAACAGCTTAACACGTCAACATAATGTCCCTTCTGCAGTGTAATAACCCAATTACAGTAACCAGGCAAGAGAAATCCAACTGCCATTCCATACACTTCTAGTGCATGCAGCATATAATAACTTGGACCCTCGATTAGATAAGGTGCATTTGGTCATATCATCATGTCCAGTAATTTCATGCATGTCTGTACAAGTAACATGTGAAAAGTGACAACAATTTTCATATTTAATTATTAGGCTACCAGCTCTAAGAAAGGTGAAAGAAAACCAAGTGAAGCTAGTAATTCATTGCTTACCCCATTTTGTACAAAACGGAGCTGTTCAGAAGACAGGCAAAAGAAATCAGCATCTGCACGCATTGGCCAGCCTAAGCGGAAACAATCAACTGACCTACAAATTATGTAAGGGTAAGGTTTTTTTTTTTTTTTGAGAAATTATGCACGAGTACGCTGATCATGAAATTTTTTAAAAAGAATGATATACACAGACATAGCTCAAAGGATCAGTATTAAACCATAAGAAAAATACCAGAAGTACTCATTTATATCATCATAGTTCCTCCATTGAGAATGCTTTGACTTCCCTTTTTTACTCCTTTCAGCTTCCTGTCAAGTGGTGTGTCAAGTGGTGCAATTATATTGACAGGTGTTAAACCAAAAATAAATTATAGCACTCAAATTAACAAGACTAGAAAATAAAAGTAAAGTTTTTGCATGCAGGCACCTTTGCAATCACATTGTATATAGGAGTAACAACTTTCCTCAAGAAAGCCTCTTCTTCACCTCCATAGGCTGGCTTTACATTTTCTCCAGTCATAGGACTGACATTTCCAGCTAGCATGCCATATAACTCAAATGCCATCTGGAAATAGCAAAATAATTAAGCACCCAGTTACATATAACAGCCAACAAACAAGACCAAGTTCATGAAATTACATATTTGCAAATCTGTAGTGAAATTGCAGGGGTAAAAAGCTCTGAAATAAGGATGAAAAACAGTCACTTTAAGAGATTGTCATGCACTCATGGGTGTGTCCACGAATGTATAAAATATGCAAACCAAAGCCAGTTTGGAACTAAGAATTTTAATGACAACCCTTCTATAGTCGGTGTCCTTGCCCCAAAGATAAAAGGTAGGCAGAGCATTGGATGAGTTATCATGAGAAAAAGCTCCATCTATTCTAATACGGTATACAGGTTGAAACCATAACTAGACTCATTCCTCCCTCTGCACTATTTCTACCAGAGTCAATCAACTTATCAGAATTTCTTGACATCAGGTGTTTATCTGACAAGGTTAAAGATAGAGAGTAAAAATCTAAAACCATGTTTCCAGTTTCCCTCAAGGGAAAGAAATGCCAAACAAAAGTAATGAGATAAAAATGGAGCTATCTTAAAACATACATGATGATAGATATAGCAAAGGCATTCCGGCATGAATCTGAGGTTTGCAGCTTCCCCCCATATCAAAAGATACAAACCCATGTACAATAATTTACGCTGCTGCACCTCCTGCTGTATGGTCGGTAACCTACAAATTCAGAAACCCACAATGAATAGCAACATTAATATGAGCATAGAATGGAAATCCGTGATCCTCTTTTTTTCCCTGGAACTGTCCTCTTCCCTTCATTTTTTGGCAACCCACAATGAACCAAAAAGAGTTTAATGCTTGATGTATCAGCCAACTTATTTCCATGATATTAAAATCATAATCATGTCAATGTTGTGGTTTGTATATTTACGAAATTACAACAATGCTAGCAGTTCAATCTTTTCCATGGTTTTCTTAATCACTTTTCTTAAAAGATTTTGGATCCTTCCTTGAACAATTTACTAAAATCATTTAACCAACTGGAAGATGCAAAGTTACCATGTTATTCACATGAAATAGAATTGGGCCACTTACCAAAGGCTACTTTTTCTGTCCAAGTACTTGCACCATTTTTTGTAGTTCTTAAAAAGTTTCTTCATCACTTCAGTCAATGCACGCTCATCCAACTAACAAAGAAACATGCACAGAGGATTTTCAGCTTCAGTAAGAATTTAAGACAAATGCAACTAAAAGCAACTATTGACAGAAAGAAGAGAGGAACAAAAGCGCAACAAAGTATATCCTCTGCATTTATGATTGGTTTAAGTTATTATTAAGTAATATGTAGACACAATACCCAACAGCATATCCTTTTTCTGGAAAAAGTGGTAATTTAATCTTTAACCAGTCACTTTTTATAGGGAGAATACCCTGTTCTCGCTAAAATTGAGTCAATTAACAAACCTTCGGTTGTTGATCTGGTTTGACAAATTGTCGCATGTGCACATTAGCAAGTAATAAGATTAAGTGCTCTCTTTGATTTGCCACATTATCCTTCTGCAAAATCATTAAATGGCACTTAAATTAATTATATTCAGATAAAATAGTTCCACATCACTGGAAAAATTGCAAGAGCCAAATGAAGAAAAGAAATAATTCTTCTCAATTTGTCTCACCTGAAACCCAAACATCGCTTGAAGCCAATCCAAAACATCTTCGTCTGTTTTCTTCTTGTAGTCTTTGGGCCATGGAAGACCCCTTGTGTTACGCAGAGCCAAAACAGCAGCTTGGATCTGTGAATCAACACAAAAATCGTATATGCTCAAGTGATAGAAGAGAAACAGCTAAGTTGTAGGTCAAAAGATAAAGTATATAAAGGAAAGATACTTCAGGATATCTCATAATCGGTTGATCTGCACTATCTGGATCAAGTGGCAGAATATTGTAAGGGAGATAGATCTGAGTTTTTTCTGCAACTTTATCTTGAGCTTCTAAAATCTGTGAACAAAGTTGATACACGATTACAAATAATTTAGTGCTAATAACAAGCATCGAGCAATGTAAGTTCTTAATTCAATTAGCAAACAGAATTTACGATCAGATATTGTCAGATTACACGTTCACACTGTGCTAATGTGACTAGAAAGAAGATTACAAATGTCACATGGTTTCACCTCACGATCAACTTCAATGGATTGTGTCATATTAACGGCCTTTAAAACCTCAAAGAGCACATTGGCAGTCTGATAAGCCTTGGTAAGCTGGGCGCTGCATTTGAACACAATAGTATCAGTCAAGCAGCAACTTCAAAGTGTATAATCTAAAGAAACTTGGTATAGGATATAGCTTCAAAAAATCTCTCATTTCAAAAGAATTTACCGGTCAGCTTTATCAGCAGCATTGTGCAATGCTTGGATGTATTTTGTGAAGTAATGCTGATAAAAACTTTGCATTTCTCGTGCATCACTTTTTTTAACCCTTCCCATCAAGGTTGGATCATTCTCCTGAACAATGTATACAAAGCTTCTTTACCAAAATGCCAAGAGCAAACGCAAGAGCATTAAAGGAAAAGCCCAAATGCATAAACCGAATCACAAGGAAGAAACGATTGAATACAACAACTGCCACAAGGTTTCCTAAAGGAAAACAACATTGTTGTTGATACAAAGTAACAAATTAAACATGTTTGACCTAGAATACTTGAGGAGAAAACTACATTGTACACTCTCCTCTCCCTAACCAGGGCACTGAAGAATTTTGAAGTGCCCATTCCAGAGTCCCAAAGGCCTATCTCAGCCCGCTCCAAGAGATACCTAGATCTTTTCACCACTTTGAAACAAAAATAGGCCCGCGCAGAAGTCTTTCAGTATGTAACTCCATGCAGACCGTTTTTCATCATTTTGGCATTAATACTTTTAGTAAAAGATGCATATTTAGTGTGGAAAGTTTATCTTGATGCCCAATCTCTGAATGCTACACCGAGTTTTGAAGGATTGGAGGGCTTATTTGAGACGAGAACATCTAGCTTCCATATTATTTATGTTTTCTATACGTCATGCTTGTTTTGCCACCTCTTCATACAAACTTTCTCCTAAACTATGCATACTGTGTGTGTGAGCAAACCCTGGGAACATTTTTAGTGGTAGGTGGCATTTTTATCCCTTTTTTTTTTGTTGGATGGTATGAGGTGTCCTCAAACCAACTTGTGCGTTAGCTGAAACTAAGTCTCCTCCCTTATTTTCTTACAAACGGTTGTTGCAGTGTGAAGATTTACTCATAAATGGTTATGTAGGAAAACAAGCTATCACTAAAACTTCAGGTCAAATTTAAAAAAATATGAAACTAAACATTACAATTCACAACTTGACAGGGGAGTTTCTCATGGCACGCTCATCCTAGGAGACATCCACTTTGTGAGTTTCTACCCATCTTTGTCGATAGCATCAAAACAGTAAAGTATTATGACTCTTACCCTTTCCAAACGCTGAAGAAGCGCGGTTTTAAATTGACGAACACCTCGTCCACTCGAAGTAGGATCCAACCTATGAGCCTTCTCAAAGGCATAAAATCTACCTACATTAATTTCAAAAAACAATAGATATGAATACAAATAAAATATAATCAAGCCTACATTGCATAAAAATTAAAAATCCATAACTTAAAAATAATAGAAAATTCACAAAAAAAATTGAAACTTAATTTTCTAACAACATACAAAGATAAGCAACTCTAGGATTGCTAGTTTCAACTTCATTTGCAACACGAAGAATCGGCGCTATCTTAGAAAGCGAAGAAGGCACTATTTCGCTATCAAATACCGACTCTCCCAGATTCCCCGCAGTCTGCGTCCTCGTTATCCTCCGTTGCGTCGGCGGTGGTGTCGCTCCAGTCCCTACCCCCGCCGCCGCCTGATCCATCCCCATTCCTCCTCCTCCTCCTCCTCTCCTCGACGTCGACGACATCTCTCTCCTTCCCTCAAAACAATAAATAAGAATAAAAAACCTAAAAAGGGAAAGAAATTCAAAAAATTCAAATTAAAAAGGAAAGCAATTTACCAGAAGATTTAAGAGAAGTGAGCAATAACTATGAATCTAGCATATCTGGAAGAAAAATAAAAATAAAACTCAGTGGATTTTTATAATGTGAGAGATGAGGAAGCTTACAAGGAACCCTGAGATAGAGAAAATGGAAAAGTTTAGAGCGAGAAAGTTAGAGAGAAAGAGAGAGACTAAAAAGTGGAAGCTACTTAGCAGGGAAGGAAGCTAAAGAAGAAGTGTTTTTTTAGTGAGTGAGCTACTGGAGAGATGAAAGGGTTGGTAGAATAAAGAGAGAGAAAGTAACCGTTTTTTTCACTTCTATTGGTTCGCGAGGGACTCGAGGTTTGTTAGTGCGAAACGGGGTTCGTGTTTTGGTTTATTACGATATTGCTATTCTTGTTTTTTAGCTGGTATTGGTTTGATTACCAGAGTACCCTCGTAAAAGATTCAGTGTGCCTGACTCCATCCCCCGTTTTCCTACAAAAGGTTTTGCGATCTATCAAAACCCCGTTTGTTTGTTGGAAAGTAATTTTTTTAAAAAAAAAAAAATTCTGGGAAAAGAGAATTTCGAAAAATTATTTTCCGATGTTTGGTAGTGTAATGAAAAATAAGCTGGAAAACACTTTTCAGTGTTTAGTTATGTCATGGAAAATGAGTTGAAAAATAACTTATTAACATTTTATTTTTCTCAAGTTTATTAAAATAATAAGAAATAAATCTTACAAATTAAAAAGTTGAATGAGAATGAAATTGAAAAAAAAATATAATTTCATAAATTATCTCAAATAAAATAAATAATAATCAAAATAATAGAGATCAAATCTAAAAAATTAAAAAATAAAGAAATTAAAATAATAATAATCAACATTTCATAAATTATTTCAAATAAAATAAATAACAATAAAAAGAATGAGGACCAAATCTGATAGATAAAATTTTTCAATAAAAAAATGATAAGAAAAAAGCAAATAACAATTATAAAAATAAGGACCAAAATTAATATAAAAATAAAATTTTAAGAGATGAAATTAAAAATAAATATTAAAAACAAAATATATATAGCGATCAAAAGTTTGAGGATCAAATTTGATATAATCAGCAAATAATGACATTTCTAAATTTTTCACAACTTCTGTAAAGTGTTTTCCCCCAAATTTTTTAGGAAAACACTTTCCACTTTCCTGAAAACCAAGCCAAATTTTCCTTTTACTAGAAAGTGTTTTCCATTGACCAACTTTTTTAATGGCAAACAAACACAAGAAAGTTTGGAAAATGATTTCCCGAAAACTACTTTCCGGAAAACAAACATAGCTAAAGGGAAAACACTTTCTTGAAAACCAAACCAAATTTTTCATTAACTAAATTGATTGGAAAGTATTTTTCGTTGACCGGAAAGTGTTTTCCATTGACCAACTTTTCTAATGACAAACAAACACAGGAAAGTTTGGAAACTGGTTCCGGAAACCAGTTTCCAAGGAAACAAACGAGGCCAAAATCTTGATCAGTTGAGCACATCAATCCATGACTTGAATTATCTTAGAATTAAAATGGTTTAAGGAGGAAAAAAATAAAAATAAAATAAATAAAATTTTAATTAATCTTGTGACCAGTCAACCCGGACTCAACCAAGTAAAGCTCATCTTTAATATGATGATTATTTTTAATTTTTTTATTAAAATAATATCATTTTATTTTTTTAAAAAAAAAATAAATATAACCATGCTTCGAGTTGATTTCGAAATCAAATTTAAAAACTATGAGTATATAATAAAAATGAAGTAAATACCTTAAAATAGATTTGTTTAATAAAATGAAGATTTAAATTGAAATCATAATAGTTTTTTTGAAAGAATATTGCTCGGTTACATTAAAGAATTGTTTTTGATAGATAGTTTTTGTTTTATAATGAGATTTTGTGAAGTGGATGATTTAGCACCATTGAACTATCAATACCAATAGATATGATAATGGGTAGATTTTATGATTGTTCATGTTTACTTAAGATTTTAAATAAACTTAGGAAAAATAGCATACCCTTAAATTCTATGGAACAGATTTTTTGATTTATAATTGCAAGTATTAGGTACTATGACACCGTTTGGCATTGCATTCCAAACGGTGTTTCATCAAAATTTTAATTTTTTTTTTTTGCTAAAATTGAGTGCGGTTTGTATTTTTTAGATCGTTTTGATGTGTTGATGTCAAAAATGATTTTTTAAAAATGAAAAAAATATCATTGACATGTATTTCGGCATAAAAAGCTATTTGAAAAACAACCGTTACCACACTGCCAAACACACTCTATTTCTCAATCAAAACCACAATAATAATGTTATCATTATTATTTTAACTATAAACTTTTACATTGATAAATAGATTTATATCATATCAATGAAATGTGATTTGGTATTAGATTTTTTAAATTCGTAATATCAAAAAAAATTATGTAATCATATTTTTTGAATATTCGAGAATGTGATAGCTTCTAAATTTAAATACATTTTAAAAGTATATTTCACTTTAAAAATCAAGTTGATTAATTTTTAATATTTTATGATGATTTTAATATATTAATATTAAAAATATAAAAATAAATTATTTAATATATTTATAAATAAAAAATATTATATACCACAACATCACATTCAATAAATACTTGCAACACAATCATGGAGTATAATGAGTTCATGACTACCATGAATACTTATTATTACAATAAGAGTGTAGTTGCAATTATTTTTCAAAGTATTTTTTAATTAGAATTGTATCAAAATAATATTTTTATTATTTTAAAAAGTTATTTTTAAAATTAGTGCATTAAAATGATTTAAAACACCAAAAAATTATTAATTTAAAATAAAAAAATAAATTTTTTTATTTTTATTAAATATTTTTAAAATATAAAAACAATCATGTCATTGTATATCAATTTCCATTAATTAGAATCTTTTAAAATGGTGATGTCCTTTGTGTTAAGGGGTATATCCGTCCCAGCGTCTAAAGGCGGTGGGAAACGTGGGCATTCTAGGAAAGTTATTCAAAATTCAAAAGGGCAAGATTCCTAGTGATCTAAAGCTGGGTATATCGAGCCATAAAGTAGCCGTTTTGTAAACATCGAAGAACCATCATGTCCTCGCCAGATAATCAGATTCATTTAACACGGGCGATGTTAGTAAATTAACAGGAAATTAACGTGCAACGAGGGCAGTTTAGTCGTTTTAGGAAAATTGAGGGTAATACAGACTTTTGGCGACTTAAGAATCCTGGGACAAATGTCGGTTTGTTTTGTCCGAAATCTCTTTTCGCTTTTTAGTGGGACCTACACAGTCGCTGCCCACCACTGACAAGGGTATTAATTCATTCTTCCGCAATCCATAGAAACACCCCCTCGTGACGTGGCATTGACAGAATGGTGGATAGTCTCTGTAGATTCATGTTCAGTCTTCTATCTCTCTTTCTAGAAAATTAGATATATTTATTATTATTCAGAAATTGAGGGGGGGGGGAGGGGTCAAGGTCGTTGACAACTTGACATGTTATTCCTTCGCTCAGAAGAAAAAAAAGTAAGAGAGAAGGGGAAAAAATTCAACACAACATTCTACGAAATTGCCCTAAACATGTGATGCACACGGAAGCATAAAATATCAGCAATTCCATAAAGACAGAAAATAAATTTGTTTAGCGTTAGAATACAAAAAAACCTTTAAATTTTTACTTTATTTTTGAAACAATAATATAACCAGGTGTGTTTTCTAAAAAGACTTACAGTGTTCCTTGTAGGTTTAAAAAACCGTTTATTCAAACTAAGCTTTATTTATTTATTGAAATGTTGTTTTTTTTATAAATAATTTTTTAAAAAAAGTAAATTATTTTTTGATGTTTGGTAGTATTATAAAAAATAAATTGAAAAATACTTTTCCAGTGTTTGGTTATGTTATGAAAATTAATTAATTAATTAATTTTTTTTCAAGTTTATCTAATTTATATAAAATATTTAATCACTTACAATAAAAGAATGAAATCTAAAAAGTATAATGATAAATTTTTTTATTACATTTTATATTCATATGTAGCTTATTTTATAAAATATAACTATATATATCATATCATATAATAGAGATATAATCTTGTGAAATATTTCTTAAATAAAACCTATTAATATATATTTTTTAATTTTAAAAGCTTAAAATATTTTTTTTTTTCATATGAAGAAAACCAAATTAGTTTATGGTATTAATAACTTCAATTTGTATATTTTGTTAAATGACGGGCTGTAATATTTATTTGTGTGTACGTATCTTAATTCAAATCTAATGAATATGAAATTATCGTTTTTATCTTGATAAGGCTCTCAGTGTTGTACGAGTGCTAAATTCAATGAATGACCATGTAAGATGTTGTTATGTTTATATATATATATATATATATAAAGTGTTTTTCTTTTTTTTATGTTTATTAAAAGGAAAACACTTTTCTGCTGTGAAGGTTAATTTTTTCAATGGCCAGAATTTATTTATTTTTGACTAATTTTCTATATGTTTATTAAACATAAAAAAGTAAAGAAAATACTTTCTATGAATTTATTTTCTAGAAAACAAACAAGGCATAAGACACAAAATCAAAACTCAATAGGGAAAATTAATGCAAAATTTGAAAGCAAATGATAAATCCCAAAATATCCAAGAAAAATAACAAAATTAACCAATCCAAGTATGATTTAACAATCCATTTTCTTGTATTTATGCAAAAATACAAGTATGATTTAACAATTCATTTTCTTATTGTCGCCGTTAAAGTCATTATTATAATTTTGAATATCTACAATTATAACAACATCATCATAATACTTTAGCTAAATTTATATTTATTGAATTTGAATCGACTCAGTAAATTAATTTAAAATTTTATAACTTGAAATCTAATCTAAATTGGGTTTTAAGTTAACAAAAAAAGACAACAATGATTTTTCAATCATAATTTGTTTGCCCCTTAGCTAGCTTGATTGATTTTTCATGTTTTTTTTTTAAATGTTATTGGGAAAATGAGTTCATTGTAATTTAATTTTTATAATTTATCAAAACTAATTAATTGGTTCTCGTAGTTTAGAAAATTATATATTTTATGCCTATGTTTCAGGTCCATTTATAATGTAATTTGTTTCATCTATTTTATGTTTTATAACTATTTTTTATTTTTCTAGAAATAGAAAAAAGGACAAGTAAAAAAGATAATATTGAAAAAACAATAAGAAAAGAAGACATTTTGTTGAATCAGATATTACATAAAATATATTCAAAAGTATTTAAAAAATATTAATTAATTTTTTAAATTTGAAGGATTATCTAATTTATTCTAAAAAAATAAAAAAAATCATAATTTATTCAAAAAATTGAATCTTTGACAGATGATGGAAGGATTGGCTTGTGAGATTCAATATCGGCTTGTTAGTGGTAATGCAGGCTTAGATATTTTGAACTGAAGGCCTGTTCAGCATAGCTAGGGGACAGTAAGACTCATACTAAGGTCCATTGTACGCAGCAGCATTGCAGGCCCATTTTGTTTGTGTTCCACAAAACAGGACAAAACTCTCCGATGTTGAATGTTAAAGGGAAAAAAAAAAACCCCTCTAATCTTGTTTTCTGAGAAAGATTGGAAAAAAAAATTCATGTATTCAATAATGATATTGTAATTATCATTTTAAAATATTTTTTATTACAAAAAATAAAATTTTAAATGATTTTTTATAGTTTTGATAAGAGGAAGGGTGTTTTATATATATATATATATATATATATATCAAAATGGTTTTATTCTAAAAACAATAGTAGATAATTTTCTATGGTTTTAATAGGATGATATAATTTGATTCTAATAAGATAAGATGATATTTCTAAGGTGTTTTTTTTTCAAAATATTTTTCATCTAAAAAAACATTAATTGATTTTTTATAATTTTGATACATTTCTTAGATGTCTTTTTTTTTATACATATAATTTTAACACGAGGGTGTTCTTCTATTAGAATATTTTGATATAAGATTTTTTTTTAATTATTTTTTTTATTATGTCAATGCACTTGAAAAATACTTCAAAAAAAATCAACTCAATAAGTTTTTCCAAACAAGAAATATTTTAAAAATATCTTAAACATAATATTAAACCTTAATCCATAATTAGTTAACCTCAATCACTAGTCCAAAGATTAAAGAAAAAAAACACTCACTATCCATTAAGTAAATCCAACATAGAATTCACCATGAAACCACAAAACAAGATATATACTAGATTAGTTTAAAGGATTCCACAACTTCTTACACATTAAATTACAAATCAAAAACATTTCGAATTAGTTTACTTTAATATTTAGTTTGGTCCATTTCATTTTCTCTCAAAGCTTCCTCTTTTTCCATAATTTTTTTTATATAGAAACTTTCCCAATTCCATAAGCCTACACCACACACTCATCTCTCTCACTTCACCCTGATGACATGAAATTTGTTCTTATTCAAAATAATAGAATGGATAATTTTAATCATAGATTAATTAATTAAAAATAACACATTTTAATATTTTCTAAGAAATGGCATAGATGTACAAGCTTTGCCGGACATTCCTATAACTTGTTTCGATGTCGCCAAGTGTTCTAATCTAATATATAATAATTGTAAATTAATACGACTAATTTGGCCTTATATAGGTAGATGCCATTAACATCAAAGATTCGAATGGTTTAGAGTAATGACAATTTTTTATTAATAAGAAAATTAATTTAATTTTAGCAACATCTAGATGGACTTAATGGTCAATTATAAGTTCAAATTCTTTTTTTTTTTTAAATAAAACATTACGAGATAAAAAGAATTTTATAAGTTTAAGATGATAGTAGGCTAGTTCAAATCCAATAAAAAAATTATTTAATCCAAAAGTTTTATGTTCAAGTTTTATTACCGAGTTCTTAAATTCACATATGATTAACTCTATTCACAAAAAATCTTACATTGTAGTTCTTAACATAAATAAATAAACAATATTCTTATATATATATATATATAGGGTAATTTTATTTTTACATCCATTTTTTATAATAATAATAAAAAAAAGACACGATGACAAGTGACTTGGCAAAACTAAGATTAACAAGTATCAAAATTTGCACTTGTATATTTAGCATAATTTGTTGTAACCTATAAGAATTTTAAAGTTAAACATGATTGAATTAAAGCAGTATTAGGATAGATAATCTCATAAAAATCATTGCACATCTTAACTCACAGTATCTGATTGTTAATAAAATCTCGAGTTAATGAGTTTTTTTCCTCGTTGGCTCTCAAGAATAATTGCTTAACTGTTAATGGTGTTCAGAAATGTGTCCATGATATATATATATAAACAAGTATCCAAATTTATGCTTTCATTTTTATTATATTTTGTCATGGTTCGGAATTTTGATCTCTTCCCTCCACGCTGATCCAGGCTTGAGTCCACTTCCCCCCTTTCCTTGTCCTTAAAGGCCTAAAAGACTCTCTCTTCACAAGGAAAGTGCCCCTAAAACCAAAGAAATTGGCCTTTCCCATCAAGCCTTTGTCTTTCTGAAAAATTAGAGATTATTAGGACTTTGACCAAGAACGACACAAGCAGTAACATAGCATAGTAGTTGCAGATACGGTGAACTTTTAAGTTTTTGAAAAAAAGAAAGAAATTAAATGATTAGTGGCAAGAAACACCTCACCTCCATTTGAAAGTTAAATATTCAAGCAGTGGTCTCGCCTTTTCTACTTCTTTTTTTTTTTTTTTTTTTTTTTGATTAACCTGGGGTGTCCGGGCCAGCTTGCGCGCACCACGACTAATCCCCAGGGCCTAACTGAGCACCCTGCAAGCCCAGAAGGCAGGTAAGTCACCGCGGGGATGGCAGGAAGGTATACAAAGGGGTTCCAACCCGTGCGGTATAGAGAGGGAACAAACGCCTCCCCCAGTAGCAGAACCCCCAAGTACATGGGTGAGCTTGGGAGTCGAACCCAGGCAACTGAGGAGACTTCTGTCTCCCCAGCCGCTGGGCTAGGACCTCCCGCTCAGCCTTTTCTACTTCTTGCATGTACTGCATGGTGTATAGATTCCTTTGTTTATACAGTGAAATGTGGTTTTATTTCAATTATAGATTTAAAAATATTTGATTAATTAATATATCATAATTTTACATGAATTTCGTTGAAAACCCTCTTTTAAAATATTGATTAAGAGAAAACTATAATTTATAGTTTTTTTTTATTTAATGTTTTAAAACTATAACCACTACACCTACTAATTATAGAAGTTGATAAATGATGAACAATTTATGAGAAGAAAGTTTTGTCTGACTATATTAAACAAAATTACCATTAAACTATATTTTTTTACTAATTTTATTATATTGAAATTAGATTTATGATTCAAGATTAGTTAAATATAAAATATGTTTATTATTCATACCATATTAAAAAAAAATAATTTTAACTTAAAAGTTTAATCTATCAAATAAATAATTAAGATAATTCGGATTTTAAAATTTTACTTTTTGTAACTTACAAAATCTCTTATGAATACAATTGCACTGCTAAATAAAAAAGCGTACCCTTTCTTTTTAGAAAAAAAAAGAGAAGGAAACCAAGCAGCCAATAGCCAACCGGCAAAGAAGGGAGCGAGAGGACGGCCGTTGAAACAGTTAAGATATTGAAAAACCTGTCGACCACGCGCCTGCAAATACAACCACAACATAGTTTACCTTATTTATGGTGTCCCTATAGTTTTCAAGTTTCATCAAACCAAATTCTCTACTTTAAATTTGTTCAAATCAAACCCTCTTCCATCCCATTAAATTGTTACTAGAGCTCTTTTGTCCATATTTGTCGAGACCGGTTTAACTCGATAGGCTGACTCAAAATCTAACACTAATTTAAAAATTAAACCAAACAAGGAATTGATCCAATTAAACTCAATCAACTAGATTTAAAAGAATAAATAAAACAACATTGATTAAAGTTTTTATTTCAAAATTAATTAAGAAAAAAAATTAAATTGATGTTTAAGGGTTGATCCAATGACCTGGGTCTTTACCAAGTCAAAATATAAATTAGATTTGATAATTATAGTTTTATCAAAATCTTGCAAGGTTGAAGTGAACTTCTGAAGAATGACAAGACTAGCAAATAATATGAAATTATCAAAATTTAAAACAAAAGGTCTGATTTAAATAGTTACACAGAGTAAAGGGACCGCTTAATGATTTTAGTCTTTTTATATATTAGTTAGTTCATAATAGAAGAAACCACCTGGAATCAGTCTTGTAACATATAGAACTCACGTTACATTGATCACATGTATATATTTATGGGATTGAATCACAAACCTCCATTTCACAAGGAACAACAACTTTCACATTTGTCGTCTTGCATTTGTCCTTCTTCAGCCTTGCTTCTTTCCCTTGTTGCCTATTGCAATGACCCCTCCAAGCTCCATGTTTATTTTTTCCTTGCTATTGCTGTCCTTTATATTAGGCAATCCAGAAACTCTTCATGGCTTTTGCTTGTCAAGCATCTTCTTTATCTCCCCTTTTTTTCTCCCCCAAGATTCCCCAATATTCTTGCAATATTCCACTCATTTCTCAGTTGTCATCGTAGAGTAATTGAGCCTGGACTTTAATTCTTGATAGAAATGTTGCGCTTCTAGATTTCGAGCAAGTTGGATTTTGGAGGTAAGATAAACACTGATTTTTTCTTTTCTTTTGATATCTGTGATGGACTCTGCTTTGTTTTCTATCCCCTTTTTTTTTTCTATGAAGTTCTGTGCAGGGAGGGGATCATATTATCAAGAAAATGGCAACATCTTTGGAGGAGCTTCTTGCAAAGGAAGGGTTTAGAGGAAGGAGATCAGGGACAAGGGCAAGACCTTCATTCAAAGCAGAAGCTGCAAGTATGCCTCGTTACCCTTTCGGTGACCAAGGCAAAAGAGACTCTCCATCTGGTCCATCTATGCGGAGAATCAAGACCGAAAGGACAAGGTCTGACGTCACTCGGTATACCTTGAGAGGTGAATCACCAGGAAGTAATAGTCGTTTGGGTAGGAGACCTAGGGATGACCTGGTTAAAAGAGAAAAATTAGATTCAAGATCGAAGGCAGAACATCGCGGCAGAGGTTCGAAAGATGTGAAGGAAGATAAGACCTTGAAAGTTGAAACATTGGAAGATGTCAAGGGCAGTGAGGTTGTTGAGGTTGGTGTAGAAGAAAATGAGACGTTTAAGGATATACACTCTGATATAGCATATTATTCAGAGAGAACTGAACGATCATCGAAAGGTAATGGGAGCAAGGAGAGGCAGAGAGAGGGGAAAGGAAAGGACAAGAAAGTTCCCGAGTGGCATCACAGCATTTCTAATGAAAATTTAGAAAAACACTCAGAATTTAGCAATGACAACAGGAGAAGTGTGGACCAGTCTGAGGCGGTTTATGAAAGTTCGGTTAGAGGCTCAAAGATTGGCAATGGCTTTGAAGATGATCAGAGACCAAAGAATCAGAAAAGGGCACCAGCAGTTCCTGAAATTGCTCTTGATGAAGTTGCTGTTAAAGCTGTAATCTCCATCTTAAATGGCTATATCAAGCGTTTTTTCAAAGATGCAGAATTCCGAACCACGCTTCGCCATAATTGTTTCTCTTCACTTGCTTCTATCGAAATAGAAGAAGGCAACAGCATTGAGATCAAGGCCAAGGCCAATCTTGAACAAGCTATTGAAACAGTGGAAAAAGCTGTTGAGGCAGCTGCAGGGACAAAGGATTTGAAAACAGCTGCTTTGCTACTTAGTGTGATCACAAGTTTGAACTCAAATGATCTGAAAGATGACTACACATCAGGAACTCCAAATTCTAGGTTGTCAGCTTGTGCTCGCATCTACCTCAGTGTGATATACAAGCTACGAAAGAAGGGGAAGGTTTCAGCTAAGCATCTTTTGCAAGTGTTTTGTGATTCTCCTTTTCTGGCAAGAACACTTCTGCTGTCTGAACTGTGGGACTATCTATTCTTCCCTCATCTTTCACATTTGAAGACTTGGTACAAACAAGAGGCAGGTCCTTTATTCAACACGGCAAGCAAGATTACGAAACTTAAGTTTCTTGACAAAGTTTATAATGATGTTCTGGATTCTTGCACTTACCAATTTGCAGTTTACTACAAGGATTGGCTCACAGAGGGGGTGGAAGCTCCTTCTATTCCTTCAGTCAACATCCCTTTCATTTCACAGCAGGGAGGTTCGCAAGACCATTCTTCAGGGCCAGCTAGTCCGGCTGCTCCTTTCTCACCCCAGCCAATGGTGAGTAAGAAATTATACGATGCTGTATTTGGCCATTCAAGTAAACATAGAGTTTATGATGCTGAAGAAAATTGGAAGGCAGACAACTTCAATAATGGTGCAAACAGCTCTGGTTCATCTCCTATTCAAGTCAAACAAACACTGACAAGATCTTCCGAAATGGTCAAATATCCTGGTCAAGATATAGAATACCATTCCCCTGAGAATTTACAAGATAACACGTCCATTCCTGTGAGTATTTTCGTGCGATTTTCCGCATCTCTATAACGTTTCCTTACATGATTTATTTTAATTATTTGCTTTGTTAGTCACTTCAATTCAATTTTATGAGTTGCATATATCAAACATATTCGGATGGTATTTATTGATAATTAACATTTGGATGAGAAAATGGTGGTCCTTAAATATATTCCTCTCACCTTCTCCTGCAATTTGTTTTTCATGCTATCAAGAATTTTAACATTTATGCAGGATAAAGGGCTCTTATCAGCATCTGAAGAAGAATGGAAGCTGGTTAATGTGAGTGTTTCACCAGACACATATTTTAAAGATGACATTCGCAAATCCAGTGCAGGGCAAGCATCTGCTGGAGACACTCATTTGCTAAATTCATCTTCACATGCGAAAGAAAGTGAGCTAACCCTCAAGACCCTAGCAAAATCTGTATTCAAATTTCAACGAACTGAGGATTCTGGTGATCTCACTGTTTCAAACCTTTCAATTCCAAAAAGGTGTGATCTCACTTTTCTTGGTAAAATATACTGAATTCCTGACTGTTCTGCATTTTACAATCCTACAAATTTCTCTAATAGTTTCTTTGACTATCATGTTAAGTGCAGGCAATCAACTCAAGCGCTTCTATCGAGGGTGAGTCAGAACATCTTAAGATTAATTATCCCTTTACAAAATGTTGATTGAATGCTCATATTGCACTCTCCCAGTGCAGGGTTAAATGGAAGTCATGAATATTTTGATGAAGGATCCATTTTTGAAAGCATTCCAGAGGACTTTGTTTGCCCTCTCACCAGACAGTTGTTTGAGGATCCAGTGACCCTGGAGACTGGTCAAACCTTAGAGAGAGAAGCCATCAGGAAATGGTTTAATCAGGGAAACAGAACATGTCCCATAACAGGAAAAACTTTAGAATGTACAACTATACCACTCACCAACTTTATTTTGAAGCGTGTGATCGATAGTTGGAAGTTGGAGCGATGTAATCACCTATTGTCTTTTGCATCTCAAATATTCAGGAACTCTGAGCCATATGATTCAAGACAAAGGAATGAAGATGCTTTATTCATACTTGAGAAGCTTCTGGCTTCTTCCAGTAGGGAGGAAAGATTAACAAATGCCAAACACCTCATTTCTCTTGGAGTCCTGGAATTTCTTATTAAAAGGTTTGAATTTGGTAGTTTGGAAGAGAAAACTCTGGTTGCAGCTCTCTTATCACGTTGTATTGAGGCAGAGTCAAGCTGCAGAAACCATATAGCTATAATGATTGATAAACAATGTCTCTTCGAGTTATTCCACAGCAACCAATCCAAGTCTGCAAGAAATGTTGTAGGCCTGTTGATTGAGTTAGTTTGTTTGAGCAGGTTGGTAATGAATTCTAATTGAGCTGCTTTTTTCACTTCCTGTGCTACTTTGTGCAGTTTAAACATTTTTAGATGAACTATGGAAGTGATGAAGAGACGATCTTTCCCTTCTTTGTTTTTTCTTTTGATTTGTGCATGTGTGTGTACTTGTGCATTTGCAATTATCTGTCTGAGCAATTTTTCAAGGAAGGGGAAAGTGGGTTTCTATACATATTTTATGGCCTGGTTTGCTATTGATTTTTTTTTGAATCATCTGCTCCTTCTTTAATCTTGGTTATTAGCAAGATCAAAGACATTTAACAGATATTATTTACAGGAGGAAAGGGGTTACACAATTTATAAGTGGCTTACCTAGTGAGACAATAATGCATGCGATGGACATTCTACTCGTCTATCTTCAGAGAGTTCTCCAGCTGAGGAACCCTTGGTGGCTGTTCTGATCTTCCACTTGGATCTTCTGGTGTGCTCCTCGAACCCTTTCCTCCATCCGGGCAGCCACTTTAGAACTTTGACTACGTTTTTACTAATGATTTTATTTTTGCAGGTTGAACCTCGGAAGCATAGCATCTACAAAAGGGAAGCCGTTGATGCCATTTCAATGGCCTTGGAAAGTAGCTTAACTGATGAGAAGGTCCGGGAACAGTCTTGCAGAGCACTTAATGTCTTGGGGCGGATTGTTTCTGCTTCTGGGAACTCATCAACAGAAAGTTGGATCCTAAAGCAAGCAGGGTTTGATAAAAATCATCAAGTAAATTCTCGAGAAGATAATTTACTTTTCGATGATCCTCTTTCGCCGGTACGTTGGTTCTCCTGAATGATCATCTTATATTGATTATATATTCGGCATCTGAGTTTATTAAGTTTAGTACAAACACTAAGTTTTTGATGTTATTTATAATTGTTTTTATTTATTATGAAAAACAGGAAGATGAAAAAGAGTCCAGCGAAGAATGGTTGAGGAACTTGTCAGAATCATTGCTTGCTAATGGCAAAATGTCAATTTTAGAGACCATATCAAAGTGTTTAAGTTCAGGAATCTTGGATTTAGTGAGGGCATGCCTAACCACAACTGCATGGTTAAGCTGTGGAATCTCTTTGCTACCGGATTCGGAGCTACAGCTCTTTGGCTTCCCCACTCTCATCTCTGGGCTCAAGGAAATCTTGGAAGATGATGAGCAGACTGAGCACCAAGTTCTTGCTTCAATGTCCTTGTTAAATCTCAGTAAAAATCCAGGTCAGTAACTTTCCTTTGGATATTTTATACATTCCATCGATATGGTAAACTATGAGGCTATCATTTACAAGCTTAAAAGTTGCTCCCTAAAGTTCAAAGCCCTGGAAGAAGTTACTGATATATTCCACTTCCAGTATTTCTTTTTGGATTCTCAGGCATACCATGACAGATGATGCTCCATCACCTTGTGATTTCCTGTTCTTAGAATAGTGATTTTAAGTATGATATAACATGCTTTTTTCTGCTGCAGAATGCAGGAGTCTGCTAATGATAATTGCAGAAGAAATTTCGGTTCCACTACAAAGCCTAGCTGAAGTAACATGGACAGCAAAAGAGCTTCATGACATCATTTCTGGAGAAGATCCTTAGCTTGTTAGGAAAAAAATCCATCCACTTTCATCAAAATTTCACAATTTTTCCGGCTTTCGAATTCCTTATTCGCATACACGTCAGAAACTTCAGTGGTTAATAACAACATTCTGGTCTCCACTTAGTTGCTGATAGGTGAGCACCGAAGCAAGAAAACTTGTCGAAGGGTCAGATGCTCTGATTGTTGTCATCAAAACCTGGAGGGAGCTGGCAGAGCATCAAACCGAGAAAACCTCAAGGCAAGCCAATGCCATTTTAACCAGTCAAAGTATCAGAAGCCAAAAACCTTTCTGTCTTATGAATGCTTGGCATGAATTCATCCCCTATAAATATACTCTGAACCTGCTTCATTTCTGATACAGCCATTTAAACTTGGAGAGTTCACACTGTTCTCTTGTTTCCAAAGGGATTGAAGGTTCAGGAACTGTGATAACTTGCCTACTTCTCTCTTAAATATGAAAGACTGATCACATGATGCCAACACTAGCTCTTCAATATTGGAGGACATTGTTCGATACTTGATATAAAATAATTATGATGTCTGGTCTTGGTATGTATTACTCAGTTCTCCAAAAATCTCAGTGATTATTCTTTGAGCAAACTTCAAATTAGCCCTCAAACTATAATACAAAGAGGCTATATAGTTCTCAAAGTTTTTTTTTTTTTTTTTAAATCTCAATTGTGTCATGCTTGGTAAGATGGGAATATGGGATGGTTATGCTTGGTTCTGGCTATTAAACTGGACTAGACCCTTGCGAGGTAGAAACTTTGGTCTACTAGACCAATTGAATGCCATTCTTTTGAAAGTGCATCCGGATAAAGATGATGAGGATAGATTAGTTTGGAAAGCCAACTCCACTGGTAGATTCTCGGTCAAATCTCTTTGTGGGCTGCTAAGTCCCAATCCCCCTATGGACACTAGCTTCTCCTTTTCTAGGATTTGGAGAGGAATCGTCCCTCCTAAAGTTGAAATATTCTGTTGGATGGCTATCATTAAAAAAATTAATACTCGTAGTATGCTGGTCAGAAAAGGAATTTTGGACATCTCAGCTGCTGCTTGTCCAATTTGCTTTTTTGAGGAAGAATCGATGGATCATATCTTGCTGCATTGTCATAAACATTGGATAGTGTGGTCTAAAATTATCAATTGGTGGGGCTTAGCGTGGTGTTGCCCAAAGGACTTGGCGACTCTTTTCTCTCAGTGGGATTCCTTGGTTTATGGAAAATTTCAAAAAAAAGCTTGGTTGATGTTGTTCTTTTCAGTGACATGGTCTCTTTGGCTTCTTCGTAATGATGTGATATTCAAGCAAACAACCCCGAATTATGATACTTTGTTTATCCTTATTATTACTCGTCTCTGCTTTTGGATAAAGGCTATAGAGCCTGATTTCTCTTATTCCGCTTCAGAATTAATAAGGTCAGCAGAAGGGCTGGTTCGATGGACTAATTCTTCAAATCATAGGGCAGTTGTTATGTGGTCTCCCCCTATGACTAATTGCTTCAAATGGAATGTGGATGGTTCCTCTCTTGGGAAGCCGGGCCCCTCAGGTATAGGCGGAGTCTTGCGAAATCATCATGGGATTCTTCTTGGTATATTCTCCTCGCCAGTTGGGATTTTAGACTCTAATGTAGCTGAACTAAAAGCGGTTGTCAAAGCTATTGAATTATCAGCTTCTAACTGTCATCTGCATCATAAACACATTATTGTTGAATCTGACTCGACCAATGTCATTAGCTGGATGAATAACCCTCATAATAGACCTTGGCTGCATCATAATCTTTTCTCCTCTATTTAGAGAGTAGCTTCATGTTTTGGTTCACTCACATTCACTCATTCTCTTCGTGAGAGTAATCATATGACATATCATATGGCAAAACATGGGGTGTTTAGAAACTCTGAATGGGTCGTTTGGCTCTAATCTGCTTGATATTTGGGCCTTTCTTTTTTCTTTAAATTCTAGTTGCGAATGCAAAGGAAACTGGATTGTTTCCCAGATTACTCTATTTCTAGAAAGGAGAGGAATCTTCAAGCTATTCAGAAGCAATTCCAGCTGGTCAAATCTTTGTCTTTTTTGAAACTTCTTGGTCTCAGATTCTGATGTTGCAAGTCTAGGGGCTTCTGTTGATGGGCTTCCTTTTGCCTCCTACGGTTTTCTCTATGTTAGTGTCTTGGTTCTCTTATTTTTAAGTTGTCAAAGGCTGTTCTGTGAAGAGTCCATGGTTGGTATTTTGTTTCGGATAAGAAGATGCAAGATGGAAAGATTTTGCTTTTCTTCTAATCTGGATGTCGGTAGAAGTATGTTTGGCTGCTTTTCCTGGTGTGGCTCCAAATCTGCATCTTGTAGCTGCTTTTTTGATTTCTTGGCTTCAAATATGTATATTGTAGCTGCTTTTTGTTATTCTCGTTTCTTGGTATGTTGTTCATTTCATTGCATAGTTCTGTTTAGGTGTCCTGTAAATATAATTTCTATGTTCCCGTCATCTATTGGCGTCTTCTAATGCAATATTTTACTTCTAAAAAAAAAAAATCTCAATTGTGTCTCCAAAGATTTTCAAAACTTTTCAAACTAAAGTCTCCACGTATTCTCAAGAAAATATTGAGTTCCAACTATGGTGTTTTTTCTTTTACGCAAAGAGTATAATTTGAAAGAACTGTTGACAATATGGATGAAAGAACTCAATTGAATTTTTTTTGCAAAGAGTATATATTATTTTATTCTCAAAGGAAGTGACCTCTAAAATTGTAAACCGTGCTGCTATTGTTGATTATAGCTATATATATTTTGAGCCTATTATAAATCTAACTCATCAAATTTATAATTTAATATACAAAAATAAAATATAGAATCTAATTTTTAATTTTTAAGACATACATTTAAAAATTTTGGCACCAAAATTCCAGTATGTTCATTGATAAACATCAAAATTAATCATCACTAATTTATTTTATCCTTGAAATTTTAAATTTCTTAATAAACATTCATCTTTCAAAATGATAAATGAAAATCCAAAGTTTATTTATTGAATTCAAAGGAGTACAGAACACTATTGCATTCCATATATATAAATATATTGCTTTAGAAAGCTGGCTTTTTCGGTGAAGGCTTACATGGTTACCCCCTTGTTCACCACACCGACGGGAGACGAGCTGCTTGCTTCGTCAAAAAATATTTGGGGATCTAATTGTGAATTTTAATTTTGTTTTTTTGACGAGTTGAACTGTTATTTGTATATATCTATTTTTTGAATAAATAGTAAAATGTAATCATATATTAAGACAATATTTGTTTGGAGTTTTTATATCTTGAGATATAGTAATAAAGTCTGAACCGGTTCAATATATCAACACAAAACCTAATTAATTATAAACTTAGATTGGTTTATATTGAAAAAAAAAAAATCTTAGATTAACCAGTTGAGTTGATCAAAACCTAATTTTCAAATTGTTGATTCTCATAACCTACACCTTGCCACACTCAACTCCCATATCAAGTCTTCCCATACATACAGGCAGTAAAGTGGAATGTGATTAACAATACTATTTCCAACACTATGGTTACCAAAATAAAAGGAAGTATCATATGGAGTTGTTCACTAGCTAGGTCTTTTTGTAAGAAAAATGTGCTTGATGTATGTAAGATATCTTTCTCTTAACTCCCAAGACTACGAGAAAAGTAGGAACTAGCGACAGAATTAGAATTACCTTTGTCGCTAAATTCCGGAAAAATTCCACCGCTAAATTAGTTTCATTAGTAATTCGCGACGAGCAGAATTAGTGGTGGAACTTAAAAACGGTAATTCCGTAAGAAAAATTTTAAAAAATTTTAATTTACATTTTAAACTATCCCTAAGGTATATATTATTTTATTCTCAAAGGAAGTGACCTCTAAAATTGTAAACCGTGCTGCTATAGTTGATTATAGCTATATATATTTTGAGCCTATTATAAATCTAACTCATCAAATTTATAATTTAATATACAAAAATAAAATATAGAATCTAATTTTGAAGAAATACATTTAAAAATTTTGGCACCAAGATTCCAGAATGTTCATTGATAAACACCAAAATTAATCATCACTAATTTATTTTATCCTTGAAATTTTAAATTTCTTAATAAACATTCATCTTTCAAAATGATAAATGAAAATCCAAAGTTTATTTATTGAATTCAAAGGAGTACAGAACACTATTGCATTCCATATATATAAATATATTGCTTTAGAAAGCTGGCTTTTTTGGTGAAGGCTTACATGGTTACCCCCTTGTTCACCACACCGACGGGAGACGAGCTGCTTGCTTCGTCAAGGACAGTATTTCCTTGTCCTTCTTTTTGGACCTTATCATCCACAACCCTCTTGCTAGTCGCCATTTCTGCCTTCCCACCCGCAGCCTTCTTTCTCCTCACATACACCTTCAATGGAACCTTGCTTTTAGTACCCACAGGCGATATTGTCAGTCCAATGCCACGTGAATGAACCTCATGAAGATTTTCAGCACCCGCAGGCGATATTGTCAGTCCATTGCCGCGTGAATGAATCTGGCGAAGATTCTTCTTCTTGTTTTTGGCTGCTTGCCTTCTCTTCCTTTGTTCCTTGTTTTCGACTCTGTAGTGTGTTACCATATGAGCCGCGAAATTTTGTGAAGTTTCGCATATTTTCTTGCATCTAGGGCAAATGTATGGCCCGTATTTCTGATGAGGGAGGCTATGAGTTACTCCATCATTAAGACCCATTTCTTCTTCATCCTCAGAACTTGCGCTGCTTTGGTTGTTAGGGATGTCTCTCGCTTCGTCCCTTGGATTTATTCTCACCTGATCAATATCAAGTTGGCTGGTTTCAAGATTATGGTTCTGGCCAAGATTTAGGTTAGGGTTTTGAGCCCTAGATATTCCAGGTAGTGCATAGACACCCAAAGGTTCAGGATTCAAAACAGCTCCGTCATTGTTTCCATGACTGTGATTAAGATGATCAAGGTTCATAAAATTGATCATTTGTCGGTTTGGGGGGCTATATGGACGATAAGCATTGTGTTGATTCACTTGATTGGACATGGTTAGGTTGTGGTTTTGGAAATTGGGTTGGCCTTGAATGCGAAAACCATCATTTGGATTCAGGCTTTGGAGATGGACGTTGCTGTGATTTGGAGCAAAAAGAAGCTCCCTAGGTGAGGCTGGGGGAAGAAACTGGGTAGTTCTTGGAATCTCAGTAACAGTGTAGTCACTTGTTGGGTAAAGGGGAAGAGCTTCAGTTTGATTTTGTTCAGTTGGGAGGTATTCAATGATAGTATGAATCCTTACACTCAACGAAGAAACATGAGTTCTCCTTGCTTCACTCAACCTCTGGCCAAGAGCAATTTGGCCAAGACCAGCTCTTTGAGGGACAAAAAGGTTGTTTGGTTGGACAGCAATGGTCGGAGCAAGGCTCTGTGGGATGATTCTGCCTTGCCCATTCACATGATCTTGACCTAAACTGGAGTTGAGGGAGAGAACAAGACTGTTCTCGTGGACGATGGAACTGCTTGAAACATTGAAGTTGTTGTTCGCCATAAGGGGATCCGAGGGCTGAGAAAGCTATGTGAAATTCAAGAAGAAGATTACAAGGAGTACTGATCGAAAGGCTCAATTTGCGAGGTGCATTAGGCTCTTCAACTGTAAGTCCATTATATAGGAAAATATATGTTATCTTCAAGAACCAAACACTGGTAAGTCGTGCCACGAGGATGCCGCGCTCTACGAACTCCAGATTCGTCTAAAGCAAAATGACTAAAAATTAGTTATCAAATAAGGAAGAATATCTAGCCATTTCGAAATAGACGGCAAAACATTTATTGCAAAACGAAAAACTATTTAATGCTTTGAGGTATTGCTGGATTTTGTGAGATATATATATCCTTTTGTGAGATATATACTGTGTATCCTTTTGTGACCAAGTACTTAATGTGTAACTCTCAAAATGGAGGAAAGGATTGTTTAATTACATGAGAAATCACCAAACTAATCACATCAATAAATTATTATTAATTTTTTATCTGGAGCAAATATTTATTTATGATTTTTTTTCCTATTTAAAAAATGAATATAAAAATTAATTTAAAATCATAGTAGTTGCAACTAAATTATAAAGTTAGTTGTATAGGTTATTTCATATTAAAACACCATTTGGTTTCTTGTATGGGTGCTTTTTAAAAATGCATTTAGCTTGAAAAATATAAAATTGATATTTTTAGAGTTTTTCAATGATTTTGATATATTAATATAAAAAATATAAAAAAATATTTAATGTATTTTTAAGTGAAAAATACTTTGCACAACAATACCAAACTCTTATTGAGGAGGGCATTTTAATCATACAAGGTTCTTCATTTTAAAAATAATGAAAATTTATAATAATAACATTTTAATTATGGTATTTTATTTTTCAAAATACAGGTATAGAAATTCATATCATGACAACAAGAACTGTTAATAACTATAATTTGCATATGATAATTTTTTAACTAAAATTTAAACTTATAATGGTGATATAACTGTTAACTTAAAACAGAAATTTGAACTTATACATAATCGTTATTCATGCGCGTTTATTTCATAACTAAAATTTAAACTTATAACCGTTAAAACTGTTAACTTAAAATAGAAATTTAAATTTGTAAATAACTGTTATTAATGTGCGCCAACTTCATAACTAAAATCTAAACTTTTAACGGTCAGAACTGTTAACTTAAAATGTAAGTTTGAATTTATACATAACTGTTATTCATGTGAGCCAATCTCATAACTAGAATTTAAATTTATAAATGAAATCATGAAAAAAAAAATACTTAAACATGAAAAGAATTTAATGTAACTCTCTTGATAGTACTAGAAACATTAACTTAAAACAAAATTTTTTAATTTATACATAATCATTATTTACGCGCACTAATTTCATTACCGTTATTCATGCGTGTCAATTTCATAATAAAAATTTAAATTTGTAAATGAAATTATATAAAAAAACTCTAACATGAAAATAATTTAATGTAACTCTCTTGTAATTGTAATAGTCAGAACATTAACTCAATACAAGATTTTTGAATTTATATAGAATCATAATTTATATGCGCTAATTTCATAACTATTATTCAATTTCATAACTAAAATTTAAATTTATAAATGAAATTATAAAAAAAGCATGCTTGTAAATATAAATTATAATATGAAACATGAAATTTTTGTTCAAAACAAAAAGCTCATGATATTGCTATTCAAAACAATATTTGGAAAATGAAAGTTTCAAGAAGTTAAGAATATTTTTTCCTTGTTTCCCCACCCGTAAAACTAATATCCCTACGTAGAATTTCACCTTCTCAAACTGAATTCTCTACTAATAGAGTATATTTATGGAGTTTTCATTAGTGATTGTTGTGGTGATTATGGTGATGTAACGGTAAACTAAAATAGACAGTGATGGTATAATTACTAATAATTAATTATATCCACAAACAATTCTAATATCTAGTTTTGATTTTTTATTTTGATTTTTGCCTTGTCAAGAATGATAAAATATTAATTTTTTGACTCATTGTCATTTTTCTATATATATTTTTTTATTTATTAACGTAAAGATATAATGGATAGGGCCACTTATAACCTATTAATATAAAATTTTGAGTTTATGCATACTTAATAACTAAAATTTAAATTAATTATAAATGCAATTAAAAAAACATAATTAAACATAAAAAATATACATTACAAAACCCAAATTCAAAAAACTAAACATAAAGTTCACTACATTATTATTAATATAACAACTAAGAAAAGAAAATTAAAAAGGGTGGCTGCCTCAATCAATTTAATCTTTAATAAAATATAATCATAAAAAAGCCACACTATATATATCTCCCACTGGATCTCCACTTCTATCAGAGCCTCCTCACCACCATTTGCAGTTGCTTGTTGGCTCGGCC
This sequence comes from Populus alba x Populus glandulosa, assembly GCA_033617975.1. Taxonomy (NCBI): domain Eukaryota; kingdom Viridiplantae; phylum Streptophyta; class Magnoliopsida; order Malpighiales; family Salicaceae; genus Populus; species Populus alba x Populus glandulosa. Next base: position 26,043,765 of record CM066145.1, on the reverse strand, counting down.
CAGCTAGACCTGGTTGGCCTGGAGCCACGGTTCTTTGTCTGGCCCGCCTTCCAACTCCTTGACCATAAAGATTTTCAGGCATAAATGTTAACCCATCTGGTGATTGAACGAGCTGGAGAGATCTCTTCTTATTTCTTGCTGCAACTCTTCTCCTTCTCCAGGATGCCGACTGAACTGGTTGATGATTTTTTAATTAGTCAATTGATTTATTTAATCTAACTAGTTATTCAATCTTAACTAGTTAACACATTCCCAATCAGTCAACTAATTTATAAAAATTAGTTTACTTTCAACGAAACCTAGAACTGTTGACATTATTTGCCATCATTGCCGGCTGGGAGGAGGAGGGATTGGGATTGGGATTGAAAGGAGAGAGTTGTTAAGGTCATAGTTATCAAACTCAGCCCGGATATTGACCCGGTCAAGTGGCCGGGTCCCGGGTTTTATGGGTCAACCTGGGTCGATTCGGGTCAACCCGGAAAAATTTTAAAAAATATATTTAAAATTTTAATATTGCATATGAAAAAAATTAAAAAAAAATTTATATGAATATAAGCTATGCATGTTGTAAATAAAATATTTTTCTAATATTTATATAATAAACTTTAAAAAATAATAATAACTAACTAAAAAATATATATAAAAAAAACCATATTAAAAAAAAAACAACCCCGAAGCTGCTCGTGCTTCATTAAAAAAACCATTATTCCCAAATCCCAACCCTAATCCACCACTAGCACTCTGCATCAGCAATTGGTCGTCCTCTTCCAAAGACAGCTTACTTTCTCGGATGCTTGCGCTACTGTCTTTCATGTTTATTTCTGATCCTATTATTCTTGATTTATTTTTCATCTTTATCCTCCATACTTCACTACTCGCAACCGCTGCTTCTTTTTCTTGCCAACGAGTAATCCATTTTTTGTGGTTGGATTTGCTGTTCCGGTCTCATATATATGCCTTCACAAAGGGTTATGAGTGTTTTTTTGTGGTCCTTTGAGAAGCCTTTCTCAAGCTTTCTGCTACTTCATATCTCAAGCTTTCTGCTACTTCATATCTCAAGCCTTCTGTTGCTGCTTCATCTATCAAGACTACCATGTATGAAAATATATGAAGGTATTTAACAACAATTATTGCTGTTTTTTGAAGTTAGATCTCAAATCGCCTGGCCTTGTCCCCCGACAAGGAAGATTGTGAGGCTCATCGTGCTTGGAGGGCCTGGAGGCGGCAAGAAAGATCCAGACAGAGATAAGATCTCAAATCTGCCATGGAGAGTCACTTGGGTCTCGTCCGGGTCACCCGGGTCATGGGTCGACCGGCCGGGCAGGTCGAGTTTGGCTGGATCGTTGCACCAGTCAGTTTTTTGACAAACTCGAACCGGTTCAGCCACTGGATCCCGGGTTGACCCGCCGGTCCGGGTTTAATAACCATGGTTAAGATGCTTTTCAGAATCTCTCTCTCTCTCTCTCTCTCTCTCTCTATATATATATATATATATATATATGAACTATAGACATTATTTTTTATTATTTAAGTTCTGTTTATTTTTACATTTTAAAAATATATTTTTTAAAAATTAAATTATTTTTATTTTTTTATTTATTTTAAATTAATATTTTTTGATATTTTTAGATTATTTTAATGTGTTGATTTAAAAAAATATTATTTTAATATATTTTTAAATAAAAAACATTTTAAAAAATAACCATAATCACACTTTCAAATAACTTCCAATTCCATACAATGCCAGGAAGAGTTTGTTTTTCCCTTTGAAGAAGTACAAAAAGAAATCATTATTATATGATAAAAACGAATCCAGTCTTGCTAAGCAGATGCGAAAGCTTAACTAAATATTTGAATTACTTGCTTTGAATTAAAAAATAACTAAATATATATTTGCTAATTGAATAAAAAAAAAACTAATACCACAAATATATTCAAACTTCCTTTTATGTTTGAAGGATAATTAGTTTTTAGTAAACCGAAGGTTATTAATTGGAAAATTGTTTTCTAGCGCTAAGAGAGGCGCATCAAAATATTTTTTTAATTTCATGTAACAAACATTGCTGGTGCTAGGTCGTGCCACGTACGAGTATGCCATGCCCATTCAAACTTCAGATTCGTCTATGCAAAATATATGACTAAGAACGAGTCATATCAAAATACAGGGGAAGGATATCCCTACCATCTTGGAATAGATGGTAAAGGAGTTATTGCAAAACGTAAAACTATTTAATGCTTTGAGATATATACTGTGTATCCTTTTGTGGCCAAGAATGATCTAATGTATCTCTCAAAAGAATTGTTTAAATGTGAAATCACCAAACTAACACCAATCAATCGTTTTATTGTCCACTATGAATATCTATTTTATTAATTAAAAAAGTTGTTAGTATATTATATACGATAAAAATTGGCGATTCTATATGTTGTAACCCATTTTTGGGTCCCCATGAAAAAATAAAATAAATAGCCAAAAGAGTTTAGAAAAAATAACAGAAGGCAGAAGCGCTCAGGAAACAGTCAGAAAATTGGTCAAGAAATTCAAAAATACAAGGATTAATTTTTTGACAGTATATTCTTGAAAGATGAAAGCCCTATTGAGAAGGAAAATTTTAATTTTGAGGAGAAAAGCCCAAATTTGGATGTTTATGGACTTATTTGGATGTTTATGGACTTAATTGGATTTTTATGGACTTAATTGGATTTTTTGGGACTTAATTGGATTTTTATTTGAATTTATGAAGGATTTGATTGCAAGAAAAATTAATTTTTAAGTCAATTTGGGCTTTAATTTGAAGAAATTTAAGTTCTGGGGCCAAAATATATTTTTTAGGAATTTATTGGGTCAAATCAGGGGCTCAATTGCATAAAAATTGAAGTTTAAGGGCCAATTAGGGATTTAATTAAGAAAATCCGAAACCAGGGACCAAATTGGAAGAGGCGCGTAAATGGAGGGGCTGCTATTTTCTCGGTTCAGGGGCCTAATTGAAGAAATTGAAAGTTTATTAATCAATTGAGGGCTAAATTGCATAAATCAGATGCCAAGGGCCAAAATGAAAAAGGCGGCCAACAAGAGGGGCAGGGACCGATTTGGAGGACTGATTTGAAGTTTGGCCATTTAAATGAAACGGCGCGTTTTATTCAAAACGACGCCGTTTCATATAAAAAAAAAAAAAAAAAAGGAAGGCAGAACGGTGTCGTTTTGAACGACACTGTTCATCGTCTCCTTCCCCCCCGTTTATAACAGAACAGAAACGAAAAAAAAAAAAGAAAAGTTTCAAAACTTCCCGCCTCTCTCTCCTCGTCCCCACCACCACCACCGAAAGCAAGAGTGGCCGACCAGCCGTTGCGTGATTGAAGGCGCACTAACCGTTTCCTTTTTGCTTATAAATAGAGAGAGGCCGAGAGGAGAGAGAGTGGACCGGAGAAAGAGAAGAAAAAAGAGAGAGACGAGACCGAAGAGAGAGATAGAACCAGCGAGATAGAGGGGAAGAGAAAAGAATAACACGAAAAAAAGAGAGAAAGAGAGGAACCCCGAAACAAAAAAAAAAAAAAAACGAAGAGAGAGAGGAAGAGAGAGAAACCCTGTAACAGAGGAGAGAGAAGCCACCGTCCGTGAAGCGAGGACACTGCCACCACCACCGCAGCTCCGCCAGCACCAGGTACGCCGCCTCTCCTCCCCCTGCATTTTTTCTGTTAATATATATGTTTTACCTCCTGCATGCAGAATCGTTCTGCATGCAGGAGGCGGGGGGGGGGAAATTAATTCCCCCCCCCCGTGTTTTCTTTTTTTTCTCTCTGGGCCAGATTGTGTCTGGCCCAGAGTTATGTGGACGGGCCAGAAGGATCTGGCCCAGTCCGGCGGTCTGGGCCGGGTCCGGCCCAGACCGAGGTTAATTAGTTTCTGGGCCGAGTTCGGCCCAGTACCTTCTGGGCCGAGTTCGGCCCAGTACCGGTTGGGCCGAGGTCGGCCCAACGACAATTTGGTTTGGGCCGGCCCAGCCCCCTTTTAATATATAAATATATTATAATTAAATTATATTATTATTATTATTATTATTATATATGTGTATATATGTTATATATATAAAAAATGTATTTTATATATATAAAAAAAAAATATTTCAAAAAAACAAAAATCTAAAAAATATTGTTGATTTTTCTGCATATTTCTATAAAAAATGTTTTAATTCTGGTTTGTATTTTTATACTGTAAAGATACAAAACCAGTATTAAAATACCCGGTTTTCGTCAAAACATCAAAGATTTTCAGAATAAAAAATGTTTTTGCTTTCAAAAAAATTTCTAAAAAGTCCCTAAAAATGTTGTTGATTTTTCTGCATATTTTTATCAAAAGCGGATTAATATTGGGTTGTATTTTTATACCGTAAAGATACAAGCTCAGTATTAAAATACCCGATTTTCGTCAAAGCATAAAAAAATAATATTTTCTAAAAATTGTTTTTGTTTTAAAATACGGCCTAGTCTCTCCAATATATATACATAAATATTATAACATCATATTTTCACACAACAAAGAGAATTTTCAAAACAATATATGTATTAACATGCATTTTGGCTTTAATAACCAGTTTATTCAAGCCATGAGAACTAGGCCAATATTTCAAAAATTCTAAAAAAATCTTTTTGTTTTCTTTTAATATTTGGGATTACGAATTTATACGTAAAACGTATTCCTAAATATTATTAATAAAATTTTGGTATGGACGTTAGAACGGTTAGGATTTTTACCCGATAAGATAAAGACCTCCTTACTGAGGGGGATTTTTCTTGAACCATAGACAGACCAACAACTAGGAAAACACAATAACACTTTAGTTTTTTTTTTTTATATCAGACATTTAAAACAATGCAGCTTACCTTAGGTAAGGCGTATTTGGGGTGCTAATACCTTCCCTTTACGCAACCAGTCTCCGTACCCGATCTCTGAGACCAGTTAGGTTCCTAGTGACCAAAATACTAGGTGGCGACTCCAAAGAACCAAATAAAAATAAAATAAACAAATTTTCGCCAGTCGAACCCGCAATGGATGCGTATTTGAAATTTTTTTTGGGGGGGGGGGGTGCGACACTATATGTATTAAATAAGTTGTTTGCACGTAGAATTGAAATTGGTGATTTGAGCATTCTCTATATAAATAAATTCACTATTTCCAACAATTTTCCCTTTCAAAACTGTTGCATAGACGAATCTATATATAAAAAATTCACTATTTCCAACAATCTAATGTATCTGAAAATTGTGGTGGATGATATCTGGCATGAATTGTTCAACTAGAATAGTAGAAAGGTGGATGCAAAGGTCCAACAAAAGGGACAATTGTTTTTTTTTTTTGTTACAAAAGGGACAGCCTACTGAAAAATTATCAATTAAATTCCTTGTAATTGTAAGGAAATCCTCGGTGCTTACTCTACCATGCAATAACAGCCAAGATAATACTTCAATTTTTTGGTGGCACTATTCTTTTCTATAAAAAAAAGAGAGAGAAAGAAGATATACCTGGACAAATAATTTTGTACACAAGGCTGCTACATAACTTTGACCGAGTAATTATTCCCTCTTCTCTCAATATACCACACTTTTTTTTCTTGTGATTCAACTCCTTCTTTGATTTTGATTATCATAGTTGTATGTAGCAAATTGTGTTAGTGATATTTGGAGGTTTTGGAGCAAACGAAGTTGATTTCAACTATCATTTTTGCATGTGTTTGTAGTTCAAGTTGCCTTCAATGTTGTAAAAGACTAATATATGCGTGTGGATGTGCCGCAGCCACAATGGAAAATATGTTAGATTATTGCCCATTTTTTGGAAATATAAATGAGTTATTGAGCTGAGAGGTTTATATCTTTGAAAAATTTAATATCTTTATGTATAGTTACGAGTAATTCACGTCAAAGAATTTAGTACCCAAGTTACCATTTTCAAATACATTTTTTATTTTATTTGTGATAGCAGAGATTGGAAAATTTAATTAAAAATGAAAGGACTAATGCCCTGTTTGTTTTTTCTTTGGTTAAATATCAAATTAAAAAAATACATGGTAGAATTTCTGTTTTGATTAGATGAACAAATATTTTTAAATTTTAACGAATTAAAGGATCATTCAGTATGTTCCTATATTTTTGTTGTTATTGATGATTTAATTTTATTTTCGGTTCTTTCGGTATACCATAGAATTAATTGTATTTGTTTTATGATGATATACATTGAAATATTTTACTCTTGAGATCTTTTAAAGGATATAGGAAGCTTCTAATTTTTTTTTTTTGTTCAAACTTTGTTATTTTAGTTGCTTACTTGATGATTTATTTTTCATTTACAGGACATGTAGTTTAGTAGCCATGGAAGGGCATGCGCTGGATAATTTTTTTGCAGCTCCTGCTAAAACTCACTTCCTTTGACAGCATGCTGGAAAGTTCTTCCTTCCCCCCCTTGCCAAGGTTTCATGAGTTCATAATTGTCAAGGCTGCCGCGGGCAATTCAGCTAGTATTAAAATCAATTTCCAACTCTAAAGTCAAAGTATGCATTAAAATTTCTGGGCACTTCCCTCAACTACGTAGCAAAGAGTAGAATGACCGGCTAATAGTCCCTGACAACGACATCTACATTCTTGGGCTTGTGGTTCTCAACAACTATTCCTTTATTGTACCATCTTTCAAAGCCTACAAACTAGGAGATAAGCTAGAACTGAATCTAAAGCGCTATAAGTCGACAATAAACAAGATAAAAAAGACACTAGGAGACAACAATATATATATATGGCAGATAAAGGATAACCAAGAGTATTAAAATCCATTAACAGTATTAAAATCAGTAGTTTCCAGCGTTCAAGTCAAATTATGCATTCAAATTACGTAGCCAAGAGTAGGATAACCACATCTCCCACGCCTATAAAATCAGCAATTTTTGGGGTTGTAGTTCTCAACAACACTCTCGTCTATTAACTTCTTCATTCAGAACATCATCACCCTCCGTTCTTTCTTTATATATCTAGTTTCAATCACTTCTAGCTAACTCAGTTTTCATTAATGGAAAATATTGAGCCCACGCTGCTATGGTGGATCTTCTTCACCATTCCATTGCTGATCTCTAACATGCAGAATTGTGCTTATGGAGAACCTCAAGTGCCATGTTACTTTGTCTTTGGGGACTCTCTCTTTGATAATGGAAACAACAACAATCTTTCGACGTTGGCAAAAGCCAATTATACTCCTTATGGGTTTGACTTTAGCAAAGGGCCTACCGGGAGGTTCAGCAATGGCAACAATACAGCTGATGTCATCGGTCTCCTTCTTCCTCCCTCTCTAATTACTTAAATGAGTATATATTTTGATTTCTTTTTTAATCCTAATACTAACTATAGTTATTTCTCTTTTCACCAATAATTTACCTGTTAATATTTGAAATATCAAATATTCTTAGTAGCTAACGCTTCTGTACATCTTTCATAATAATTTATTTTTATTTTTAGATAGTTTGTTATCCACACATACCTTAAAAAGTAGTTCTGAAACCTAGAATGACTTGGTAGCTCGACTCGTTAACATGTTGACACAGGGCTCGATTAATTGTGTAGCTTACCCATATGAGAGACAACCTAGCTATTTAATGGGTTGGCACCACTTCGGTCAATTAATTTTAGCAGTAAGCAGCAGAAGAGAGCCAATTTGTGACAGTGAGAGAGAGAGAGAGAGAGAGAGTGAGGATATGGAATTTGTTCTCCTTTAAATTGTGTTCCGTGCACGTAAGGAAGTTAGTCGTCAAACCATATTAAATTTGTTGTGATTAGTCTCCGGGCAAAATTTAACAGTCCTAAAAAGTGATATCTAAGTTTTGGAGTTATTATTAACAAAGTTTTTATTTTAAAAATTTTCTTTTATCTAAAATGATATTATTTTAAATAAAAATAAATTATAAATTCAGATCAACATGTGAATTAACCTGTCTAACGACTCTAACCATGATGTCAAAACTATGTCTTAGATCAATAACCTAGGTATTTATATCGATATCATGTTGCATAGCATAATTATCATACTAAGTAATCGATACTATTTTGTTACAGGTAAGCTTTTGGGATTTGAGGACTATATTCCAACCTTCAATGAAGCAAAAGCTACAAAAAATATATTAAGAGGTGTAAATTACGCATCTGGATCAGCTGGGATTCGCAATGAAAGTGGGCTATTAGCAGTGGTAACTACATTTGTTCATACTAGCTAAGCACAAACATAATACTAATTTGCATAATTTTTGTGATAATTAATAAGAAAGTTTTAATTTCATAAAGTTCTTTCATTTAAGAAAAAATAACATGAATTGCTATAAAACTTACCTCTTTATACAATCTAGTAAATCTATTAATTTCACCCACTAAGCAAGATGGGTTTTAATAAATGTGATATTGATATTAACAATTGATTGCTATTTACAAAATTGTAAAATGTTTCTATTCTTTTGGGTATTTAGGGCGATGTGATATCCATGGATGAGCAGTTACAAAATCACCGTATCATAATTTCACTCATCACTGAAGTACTGGGAAATAAAGATGCAGCCATGAAGCACCTAAGCAAGTGCATTTATACCGTTGACATGGGCAACAATGACTACACAATGAATTACTTCCTGCCCCAGTTATACAACACTAGCAGGCAATTCAACGTTCACCAATACGCTACAGTGCTCATTCAACAATATTCATTACCAAGAATCGATGCTAGTGGGTTACCATGCATTACCAAGGTAAATCACATGGTGAACGATTTAGGAAAGTTATTGCCTATCATGGAATATGTTGACGAGACCCTGTTTGAAAGGCGATATGGGAGGATTGCACATATAATGAAGTTGCCTGTACAAGCAGCGGCGATCAAAGCCCTTCTGAATTTTTGGGATCCCAGTTATCGTTGCTTTACCTTTGGAAACATCGATATGACACCCACCTTGGAAGAATATGAGAGAATCCTGGATTTTCCAAATGACAACTGCCGAATCTACCGCCGACGCAGATTTGAAGATACAGCTTCGGAAGTAGTCAGTTTATTAGGCTTAGGAAAGATCAGCCAGTGTAGAGTTGCTGAAGGGGGTTTTAAATGGAAGATCATTGAAGCTCGAATGAAGAAAAATGCCGAAGAAGGCAAGTTGGGAGACGAACGATATAGGTTGGTGGCCTTCGCCATTTTTGGGCTAGTGTTGTTCCCTTCTGAAATTGGGGTCATCAGTTTAGAAGCAGCAAGTGTCTTCATCGAATATGAGCATGACCGGATCAATCCTTCCTCAGCCATCTTGGGGGAAACCATGTTATCTCTTAATCACTGCCGAACACATGGAAAAGGAGCTATGAGGTGCTGCGTCCCTATGTTGTACTTATGGATAATCAGTCATATCGAAGCACCAAGAGACATCTTTAACAACTTTTGGTGGTTTGACTTGCGACCGTTAAAGATTACCATAGATGAGACTTGGAAGAATTGGGATGAGAAGGCATGGAGGGATAAGTATGCAGCATTGCCAAGTAGCAACTTCAAATGGAAAGCACCGTGGATGAACAACGCTATTTGCACAATGAGCTGCGGAAGCAAGATATGGGTTCCTTTAATTGGTGTAACTGGTTACATCAGTTATGCGCCCGCCCTCGTAACAAGGCAGTTAGGCGGAATGCAATATACGCCAAGAACCTTGGGTTTAGCTGATTTCATTGGTTTATTCAAGCACCAACCGTTCAGCAAAGAAATGGAGCTTATCCGACAGGATTGGGAAAGGCCCGTGAAGGTGAAAAGAGAAGAAGGAAGCAGTTTTGAAACCTCATTCAGCCATAATTATACAGTTTGGAGGAATGAGGATTTTTCTGAAGTAAAGGGTCTCTCTACACAAGAACAGTCAGATGCAGCGATAGAAACACAGAAAAGGAAAAGAAAGGATGACGAAGAAGATCTAAGAAAGCAGCTAGATCAGTGTGTAATAGAACTCAGCAAAAGTAAGGGGCGACAACAATTGTTAGAGAACCAGCTAGAGGAGGAAAATACGATGAGGGTTTTCTTGAATCAGCGGTTAGAAAAACAAGAGAAGCAGCTAATGTCTCTAAAGGAATGGCAGAAAAGGGCTGAGGTAGCTGAAGACATAACAACGGGGGTCCAGGCTGAGTTAAGGAATCGAATAGCCGATTATGATGAGTTGGTCAAGAAGAATGGGATAGCAGAAAAAGAATTGGCTAAGGTTAAGAGGGCAACAAAAGGCATGAATGATGATAAGGAGACGATGGATTTGAAGAAGGGAAGGAAACTTCTTTTAAAGAAAATAGAAGTTGAGAAGGAGAAGAATCGTCTAGCCAACCTCGACATAGAAGAAGAAAGGAAGGTTAGAGCTCAATACATGGTGCAGATAGAGGAAGAAAGAAATGCGAGAATGGCCGCTGAGTCTGACATGAGAGATTACCAGAAGAGAGCTGAGTCTTCAAAAGGAAGGATGAGGGCTTTACAAGCGGAGAGCGAGGTACGAGAAGAAGAGTTAAGGGAGTTGAGAAGCCACTACTGCGAGATGGAAGAAGATATGAGTAAGGCTAAGCAAGAGCGTCAAGAATGCCAAGACTACATGGACAGCTTTGCAGTTCAGATCAATTCCAAAATAGCGGAGCTGGATATCGCCAAGGAAGAGCTACAAAGGACAAGAGATAAGTTGGCACAATCAGAGGGTATGGTGCGAGTATTGGAAAGAAGCAACGAAGCTTTAGGAGCCAGCAACGAAGCAATAATCGAAGATAACACCGTATTCCATGCCAGAATAAGACACATGGAAAAACAGGTTGAGCAAGTAGCCCGTTACGCAGAAAGGTTGCAACAACAAGCCACCCAAGTTGGAAATGATGCTTCAAAGTATCGAGAATACATGGGGGCCATGGCCGGTTTTATTGGGGATTTAGCTAATAGAGGAAATGCTTTTTAGAGGTAGCAATGTATAGGACTCTCTTTCCCATTATTTGTTTTGTATGAGCAATTTTTGTTATTTATAAGAAGTCCATGATGTATTTCCTTTCTTGATGAGTTTGGTAAGCCACTATGGTAAGAACTTGGCAAACCCTCCTTTATGGTAATCAGGTCAACTCAGAAATCTTGCTTAAAGGTTACGAAAGTCATGAATCAGCTCGTAAAATATGCATATATACACATTTCATATGCATCACATTCGCATCACGTATTTTTTGTTTTTAATTTATCATACGCATTCCAGATCGTGAAACATA